>CM066319.1:79988143-81205408 GCA_033807775.1 Saussurea involucrata
GTCCATTGAAGGATACTTTTTATCTAACCCAAAACAAGCAAAATCATACAAAGTAGGTGTTTGGTATCTACCCTTTTTCAAATAGTGTGGGTTATCGTATCCGATTCCCCACTCTTTGTTAAAGTACGTGAACTCTTTGGGTTTATTCAGAAAGATGGTTTGATCAGTTTGACCCCTTTTGTGGAGTTTGGTTTCAAGATCAAGAATTTTAGCAACAAACTCCTTGTGCTAAATCTGAAGAGAGGTTGATAAACAATTTCTTCTTTGTCATTCAGACACTGATCAAACTGAGACTGAAGTTCAGATAACTTGGCCCTTAAGTCCTTAGGTGCTAATGAGAGATTTTTGCATTTGTCTTTTAGATTAGCATTTTCAGACTTATATTTTTCGGTTATTTTTGTTTGAACATTTAACTTTTCGGTTAGGGAACTAATCTCAAGCTTTTGTTCTTTAGCGGTGGCCTTAAAGGAATCTGCCTATTCAACAAGTGATTGCATTTGATTCAAGAAATCGTTTTGGCAAGAATCACATACCTGACTTGTCTTCTCTTCATCGGTTGGAGAGTGATATCCCATGAAAGCATTAGCACCATCAGTATCGCTTTCATCATCAAAACGACCCAACCAGTAGTCGTTTTCCACAAACATAGCTTCTCCAGGTTCCTTCTGCTCAGCCAATGCGAGTTTTGCCTTGTAGTAGTGAGAATTCTTTACCACAGGCCTCGTACAATCTTTAGCAAAGTGACCAAGCTTTCCGCAGTTGTAACAGGTCACTGGTTCATCTTTCTTCTTCTTTTCTACTTTCTCCGTCTTCTCCTTCTTCTCTGACTTATGCTGCTCATCGGCTTTCTTCTTTCCCTCATACTTGTCCTGATGATCGTGGCGCTTGTTGGAGGAGGTGGAGTAGCGCTGATTATTGGACGAAGGCTTCATATAGAATTTCTGCTGTTGGAAAGATTTGGTAAGCAAAACTATCGCTTTCTTGAAGTCAGACACTTCGTCATTAGAGTCACTGTCTTCCTTTTCTTCAGATTCGGAAGAGCTTTGCTTTTGGGCACGTTTGGAGTGACGGCCCGAGGATTTCCTTTGCTTGGAGGACATGAGTGCTATAGGATCAGCAGCTGGCTTTGATTCAGTCTTCTTCTCGCTCAGAAGCTCATTCACTTCATCTTCGTCTTGAAGAAGCGTCTCATAAAGTTCATTGATGCCAATGTTCTCTATCAAGTTGTTGTGCTTGACATGAGAAGCAAACACCTTCCATTCAGGCAGCAGATTGTTGAGGAACTTGAGTGCGTTCTCCGTGTTGGAGCGAGTAATCTTGTTCTTGTTTAGTTCATTAAGAAGTGAGCAGGAACGTTGATAGGTCTGGGTGAGAGACTCGCCGGTGCGATGTTTGAAACCATCGAACTTGGTTATTGCGCTGTTTATCGTCAGTTTATTTCCGACATCGCTCCCATGCATCATTCTAGCCACTTGATCCCACATGCCCTTTGCTGTGTTCTTGTAACTGTATATGAAGATCATGAACCTGTCGCGCCACTGAATGTACTCACCTTGATAGAGGCAAGGCGGTTTGGAATCGGTACCAATTGCGAGAGCATCACGCGAAGTAGACATCTTTGGTTGCAACGGAGTGATCGTCAGACGAATGATTGATTCAAAGTGTAAACCTAACGCAAGGCACTAAGAGTGATATCCTAACGCAGGTTCTACGACAGATATGAATTAGGGAATGGTAAGGTTTTAACAAACTGAGCTCACTGGATAGGAATCCGTGTGAGTTATCTGATCTGGATGTGTTCGGATCAGATGAATAACAGTTCAAATCAAAAGTATCCGGATGGGCAGAAGAGTCCGGACAACTTAAACTTACCGGATAACAAATGTTACCGGATGTTGAAGATTCCGAATACATAACTTACCGGATAGAATAGAAAGCACAAGAACTTACCGAGTGGTTAGAGAATCCGGCTAAATTGTTTCCCGGATACTCAGTATTGACCGGATAAAATTATTACCGGATTCCTAGAGTTGTCCGGATAAAATCCTTACCGGAAACTTTGGGTTTCCGGAACAAATTACCCGGTAACTTGGAGTTTAAGAGAAAACTTACCCGGAAAGAAGACGTACCCGGAAAGGATAACACAAATGTCCGGAAACTTGGGAGTTGTTCGGATTCTGCGGCTGTGTTACCCTGAAACAACGGCTGTGGGTTTCCAATCGATTGGGAGTCAACTAGGGTTGCTCAAAATCGATCCTGAAAGATTAGGAACAATACCAAACACAAAAATAACACTACCCAAATCGATTTTGAAGCAAAAAGAACACGTTTTGATGGTAAAAATTTGATTTTTAGTGAAGAACACAACCAAAAACTTTGAACTTAACTTGCTTAATTAACCACTCAAACGATCGAATTAGGATGTGAAAATTTGCAGAAACACTAATGACAATGATGCTAACACAACCTAACAAACGAAATTGATTAATTTTGCTCGAATCAAAATATGACTGTGCAGTCAAGAACACAGACGTGAAAATTTTAAAACTTACCAGAAATCAAAAGAAAGGCTTTGAATCAATTATGTCCGTCTGCTCTGATACCAATTGAGAGTCTCAGATCCGTGCAACGAACAATAAAATCAAAAGATTAAAAAATATAGTATACGATTTCAACTAGTCATCTCTATTAAACTTTCAATCAGAGAGAATTACAATAATGAATAGGAAAGCAAATGAGACAACTAGCCTATTTTCTAAGGCTAAGGAAACTATTTATATGACGGACCCGTGGTTAACAAGCCAACGGCCCGTTCACTAATAAACTCAAATTAAACAATTACAAAATAAACCCTGAACTTTAATTCAACATAAAACGACCCTAACAGACCTTGCCACCTTTCCCGATGCAGTTACTGTGGCAGCCTGCTGAGAGGCATCCTACTCACTCCGAGTGGGAGAGGTTTCTTCTTATCTTCCCTTTTAATTTCATGCATTACATTTTATGCCTAGTAGTTAATATAAATATTGAGTCTGGGAATTTTGTTGCAATAATTGGAAAGTTTCAATTTTTACATTTTCATTCACCCATGCATTCCATGCAAATATATTACATGAAAATTGTAGCTATTTTGGGATAGTTGTTTGATAGCCTCATTAATTTCAATTATTTCTCACTTGTGTTTTGAAAACATCTCTAGAACTAGCCATGTAACTTTTTGCTTTCACCAATTTTTGTTGGAATTAAAATTTTTGTGCACACCATACACTTATACCACAAATCTTACCAAATTTTGGTTTGATTCTTTCAAAATTCAATGAGGACATTGAACCCTTCAAAGTTTTGGGGAGGAGATATGGTCATTCGTTCATATCATATCTTTTGCACATATCTCAAATGCATACCCACATACACACAAGATTCAAAAAAAATGCACAAAACGTGAAAACACACGCAAAAAAAAGAGCAAAGCTCTAAAAATGTTTTCTGTGCATACAACTCAAATGTCAAAGACACCAAGAGGCCAATGTGTCCACATGCAATTCCTCAAAATGAGAAGATGGCAAAAAATTGCCATATTTAGAAAGTGGTAAAAGGCAAATGCATCACCAAAATGAAAAAGCTGATTGCAAAACCGTTCATTTATGTGCAATTTTTTTTTTCCAATTAGGCAATTAGTTGCTTGGCTAGCTTATGGTTTGATGTGTTTTGAAGCATGAGTTGAGAAATATTGAGTTATGAAAGACTATTTTTTTACTAGACTAAATTGGTTGCAATTATTTCATTATGAAACAAATGCATGCATGTCGGGTTGTTGAAAATTGCAAAGATTTTTTTTCTTTTCTCTTTGAAACAACTTTGTGTAGCTAAAAAAAATTGTTTTTAATAAAGTTGCTTGAGGACAAGCAACAGTTCAAATTTACGGTTGTGATAGGGTTATTTATTTAACCCTATTTTAGGCGTTTAATTCCAATTTTTGAGCTATTTTTAGTATCCCATTGAGTCGTTTTTATTCTTTTAGTAGTTATTTAAATAAATAAAAGATTAATACTTTCGGGTATTCATTTAGTTAAAATCACAAGAAAATCGCACCAAAAATATAATTTTATAATTCATGTATTTTAGGTTGCAAAAAGACGGTCATTTGCAGTTTTACATTAAAGAAGAATGCGGATTGCAACTTTTGGACGAAAACAAGGACTCCAATTTTTGAAGATCGGGATTGCATTTTTGGATAACCTCTCAATGGGCCGGCCGAAGATCTTTTAGGCCGGATGGCATTTGGGCTTGTTTGCAAACACTTGGGCCTTTTTCACTACATTTTTATGGGCTTATGAATTCGGCCCATGGATCTTGACCCATGGGCATTTCTTGTTTTCCAAGCATACTTCTTCCTATATATATGTTGTTGTTAGCTACTTGAAGAGAATCATCCACCCCTTAGTTTAGTATAATAACCCTACTTTCGTTAATCCGGATATAAGTTTATATTCAATGTGCTATTCATATTTTCAGAATCGAAGCTTTTATGACTTGTACCTTTAACTAGATAGTCTAAACTTGTTGGGATAAAAAAAATAAAGAAAAGAATTAGAAGGTCTAAAGTGTAATAAATATGAAACTAGAAGGGCTAATTGATAATTTTCCTATATTTATACTTTCCACCTAAATAAAAAATCAGATATCTCATTTTCCTCATCTCCTAGAACGTATTTATATATATAGAGAGAGAGAGATAGAGAGAGAGAAACCCAAAAACTGTGAAGAAATTGAAGGATTTAAGCTTTGATTTTGGAAGATTGAAGCTAGATTGTTCAAGGTAACTTTCTATTACACTTTAGTGTTTGTTTTGATGGCTTCAATATATGCTAAAGTGTATGCATTTGGGCTGATTAAAATCAAGGAAGAGTTGAAGGTATCAAAGTTAAAGCATTTAGGTCACTTGAGGTAATAATCTTCAAAATTAGGTTCAATTATGTTGGAAATTATGAGTTTTATCTTATAAGGTGTATAATTAGCGATGAATGTGTTTGGTTATGTTTAATTGTGGTTCGAGTACTCTAATAAGGTCAAGGATTGATGTATGAAATGATTAAAAACGGATTTGAGCTTCAAAATTATGTTGCACAAGTGTTTGATAAAATGTTTAAGTGACATTTGTTGTTTTCTAAGGTTTCTGTCATGTTATTAGAAACTTCATAGAAAATCAACCGTTGGCCCAAATGAGATGTTGAATATATATTTGGAAATCTTGAAGAGTGTAGAACATTTTTGTAGTTTACACTAAAAGCCGATTTTGAGTCTAAATGGCCCAAAACCTTGAGTTTCCAAAACTGGTCAGGTGAAACTCGGGATTTGCATACTATTTTTGTAAAGGTTGTACCGATCTGCTCGTAGCTCCGAATTGCATGTAGGAACAACTTTCATTTCGATGATAGTGTCCAATTTGGCTTCTAAATGGAAGAACTATATCGTAACTTATGGCATGTAGGAACTGTCAATTTATGTTTTGAAGTTAAAAATGAGATTTTGGAAATGTTGCAATTGATCTTCATGATTATGTTAAGCACTAGTTAAGTGTATTATTAAATGATTGTAGGTGATCGAAAGTAAGGAAATGGATAACTAAGGTACGTATATCTTATTCCTTTGACTCGAGGGTAACCGGTTGCATCCAGATATCCCATCCGTGTTCATAGATGTGATTTCGAGCCTAACGGTTTCGAATACTTTATAAGAAACTTTGTTTTCTTTTCAAGATCTTGGTTTATGCTATTACATTGAATTTGCTTCACTATTTGAGCATGTTATTGAAAGAGTCTAATTTTATGTTTTATGACTTCGTGTTAAACGTAAATTGCATGATTTCTAAATAAATTGATTTTTGAAGTTACGATCTGTTTTCGGTTGATTTGACAACTACTCCCTGAATCATTTTCATTTTTTGAATATTATGATACGATCCATTATCGGTTAAAACGATTAATATGAAATTTGAGATTTGGTTTTAAAATTGATGGGACCATTGATTTAACGACAAGAGTTTTCTTGAGATGCCTTCTGTGGTGGCTGTTAATGACCATGGCATTCTCGTAAAGGCTAAGGCCACGCCAAATAGGAGACGTATGATGCATCCAAGAACCGAATACCAATTTAGCGGATAGAACCCAATACCTTACCGGATAGAGCCGAATACCAGAACTAAACTAAAACTGGTTACTGGGGAATAGGTGATGTTGTGCCCGACATTGAGATTCCAAGTCTGATTGGACTGATCATCCGATTAGACAACGTATTATTGCAATACGGGTCACTTATTGATTTTTTTAAGAAAACATGATTTCTACATTCTTTATTCATGTTTAGAATGGGTTTTACTACTATATGTTTTACGTTGACTTTTATTTGGAGTTATAATATGTTCATACCATTATGCACATTATCCGCCCACTGAGCGATTTTGCTCAGACGAGGTGTTTTATGTTTCCTCGACAGGTTTAGGTTCTACTCCAGGGACGGGTTGAAAGATCGAGATACCAATGGGAGTAAAAAGGATTTAAGATCAACTTTAATAATTATCCTTTGGGATTATTAACATTTTGGGTTTGTAATTATGTTTAAGTTAACATTTATTTTAGGAAGCTTAGTACCGCTCTGAATCGTGATGTTTTTTTAGTTTTGATCCGATTACCGGATTGTACACTCTCCGTCACAGGCTGCACGGGGCGGGGGTGTTACAATTAGTTACTAAATTGTAGTAGTAGTAGTAGTGAGCATTTGAGCTTACGGTTCTCACAACCGTAGCTCTTGCTCACAGCTTGAACTATTCGGGTTTGGCCATAGTTCGTTTCTATATAATACCGTTACATTTCGTTTATCTTAAATTCTCGTTAGTTACGTATTGCTTTGGTTAGTTGTTACTTCTAGTTACCATCGATTTCCATCTCCTTTTGCTACTTACTGTCTTAGTTAAATGCCATCGATCTCCTCTTGACACTTACGATTTTTACAATCGCTTGCTTACTCACGTTTTTAGTTAACAAAGTTTTACGGTTTTAATCATATTGTTACCTCCGATTTTCTTGTTTACAACAACCATCGATTTCCTTCTCTTTTACTCTCTCACGGTTTAAGTTCCTAACATTGCGATTCCTATATAATTTGGTTCTAATTCAATTTCGTTACGATAATTAACCGGAAGTCCGACTAATCATCTCGGGTTCCCAATTTCACTTGATTCACGGTTAATTATTGTTAAAGTTATCGTTTGAGAATCCAATCAATAGCAATCCATTGTCTTGTCTCTTTAAGCTTTTTACTATAGTTCACGTATTAATTGTTAATCTCACAGTTAAATCGTTTTTAAGCAAGTAAATCTTCGTTGGACTTTTTAAGTAACCAAATCGATAGCTTAACGGTTGAAATTATATTTCAACCGTAACGGGTGGTGGTTCACTTAAGGGTTCCGTTTGTGTAACTTTAGTATTTCTCATCTCAATTCCACATTTGAAACAAGATTTCCCATGCAATATTTTAATTCTGTCGTTAACTTCTCGCTCGATAATTCAAGCTTTTACTTTGCTGTTAATTTATTTGTCGCATTTTAATTTTCTGCACTTTAATTATTGCAATTTACATTTTCTACAGTTTACTTTATGGAACTTAATTTTATCGCTCTTTAATTTACACAATTTATTTTATTGTCGCTTATTACCTGCACTTTAATATTCGCTTTATTTTCTGAAGATTGGATACTTGCATAACAAGTTACGTTTTCTCAAAAGAATTATTGTGAATTGTTTTATGCATTGTCCATCTCCGTTATTTGCTTTCCAAGTTTATACATCTTTTATAATTAGAAGCCGAAAGATGATGGGCTAAATGTCCTAGTTCGGGGTATAAAGTGAAGTTGGGACCGAGACCGATAACAAAATTAAGAGGTGTATCGTATGGCATGATTGTCCAACGTTATTTAAATCAAGGTTATATTTTGTGGTGGATCACAATTGACCAATTGACAACTGGTACGTTGTATCATAAAATATCGGACTCGTGAGATAATGAAGTAATGATGTCTCATCTTTTTATCTAACTATTTGTTTCAACCCAACGGATCTTTATACCCTATCCTTCTCTTTATAACTGATTTTTGCCTAATTGTTAACCAAACCTCCAACAAAAGATTACCTTCGAATTCGCCATCTGAAACTCGCTTTTACAAACTGGAATTTTAAAGAGAAATTTTTCCATGCTTCCTCGTGGGATCGATATTCGGTACTTTGTACCATTATTACTTGTTTTAAGACGATAATAGGCCACTATGTATACTTGCGTCAAGGTTTATTTACAAACGTTTTTCAAAGGTACACCAAAACCTGTAACAACTATACACTGATCATACGAAATATCCTCTAGAGAACTTTGAGGACGTCCGAGCAAGGATGTTGGCTTATATGAGGGTCGAAGATGACGCAGCTATCCGTCGGAAACATTCAGGAGACAAAAGATCACTGAGTGTAAAGAAACCTGATTTCAAAGTTAAAGCCATTGCCAAAGCAGAACCCGCGCGACAGATTTCGAATGTCAGGTTCGAGTGAAAGAAGAACGTCTCGACTCCCAAATTCCCTCAACATCCTTAGATCTCATCTTATGGATTCAAGGGGACTCCCAAATAATTGGTCGAAGCTCTAAAAAACGTTCAGTCGACCATTCGATGGCCCAAGAAGAGTGATAAAGACGATGATAAGAAAAACAAGTCCAAATGGTGCGACTTCCATAGCGATCATGGACATACGACAGAAGAGTGTCTCGCGCTATGAAAAGAGCTCACGTGGCTCGTCCCAAAGGGACACCTCAAGGGATTGATCGACAATGACGAGACAGAAGGACAAGACGCACGACCTCAATTCCCAGCACATGCAAAGGTTGTAACTTGCATAACTAATGGATCGGACGTGTGTGGATTGACATTTTCCATAGCAAAGCGACACACCAGTCGAGGTCCTGACGATCAGCCTATCTCCCGATCATCGAAGGCTAAATAAGAGTTAGAGTTGGAAGTTATGCCATTGATGTTCGACCAAAGTGATCTTCAAGAGCCATGGCAGAAACATCATGACGGTCTGATAATCCAGTTAACAGTCGGAAATTTCTCGACCAAGAGAGTCCTGATCGGTGGAGGAAGTTCAACGAATGTCATTTTCCTCGGCACGATTAAGGCAATGGGGATCGACACGACGGAAATCACAAGACGATCTGTAGTCTTGGTGGGGTTCAACGGAGACTCGACAAGCACTGTTGGGGAGATTACTCTTCCCGCATACGCCAAAGGAGTCAACAAGCAGACCAAGTTCAACGTGATCGACTGCTCGTCAGCTTACAATATCATTCTGGGTCGACCATGGATCCACGACATGAAGGTTGTGCCTTCGACATATCACCAGACGGTAAACTTCCCAACGCCATTGGGAGTCCAGGAGATCAAAAGCGAGTAGAAGATCGCCCGCGAATGCTACAAGACGACGACGAAACCCCCGAAGAAAGACATCTAGCAATTACAGGACCAGGATGTCCATAAATCCGTCGACGACTATCATCTGGAAGAAGTCGTCCTCGATAAGGACAAGCCTGATAGAATCGTCTTCGTTGGATTTTCGCTCGACCCAGCCATCAAAGACAAACTAATCTCTATTTTGCATGAACATGCTGATTTCTTCGCTTGGACGTACGAGGATATGGTCGGTATTGATCCAAATGTTATTTCCCACACACTCAATGTGGACCTGTTGTATAAACCTGTAAAGCAGAAACGACGAAAGTTCGCCCCGGAATGAAACAAAGTGATTAATGAAGAAGTCGACAACCTGCTCAAAACTGGAAAAATTCGAGAAGTAAAGTACCCCGACTAGTTGGCTAACGTCGTGGTCATACAAAAGAAAAACAGGAAGTGGAGGGTATGCATTGACTTCACAGACCTCAACAAGGCCTGTCCGAAGGATCCCTTTCCACTACCGCATATTGACTCGATGGTCGACGCGACTGCTGGTCATGAGATACTAACATTCATGGACGCCTATTCTGGATATAACCAGATACTAATGCATCCTGCCGACCAGGAAAAAACCGCCTTCATAACGGACAAAGGTATTTACTGTTACAAAGTTATGCCATTTGGTCTGAAAAATGCAGGGTCGGCGTATCAGAGGTTAGTCAACAAAATGTTCAAGGATTGTCTTGGCGACATGGTGAAAGTGTACATCGACGATATGCTCGTCAAGTCAAAGCAAGCGGACAATCATATTGATCATCTGAGGAAATCGTTCGACATACTCAGGAAATATCAGATGAAGCTAAATCATACGAAATGTTCCTTCGGTGTAAGTGCCAGAAAATTTCTAGGGTATATGGTGACACTAAGGGTGTACAAAAAAACCGTCAACCCGCGAAACCCACACAACCCAACCCACTAACAACCCAATTAAACCTAACCCACCAACCCTCTAACAACCCAATTGAACCCAACCCACCAACCCGCTAAACCGCCAAACCGCTAATTAGAAGGGTTGAAATTGGGTTGACATAACTCAACCCAACCCAACCCGCCGCTAATATATATTATTTCTATAAAATTGTATATATATATATATATAGTATTTACAACCATTATAACTTATAGCCCAAAGAATATATACATATATTAGTCTAATTTACATACCAAAAATATATATACATATTATAGTCTAATTTACAACCCAAAAAATATATACATATATTAGTACAATTGACAACCCAAAAAATATATAATTGGTACAAGTTCTTTATGGAATCACTATCAATGATAATGAGTAGTCATTTAATAAAGAGAAACATTGAAAAGTCGTGGATAGGTTTGTAGTTAAGGATGAACAACTCTTTCCGGTTGTAGAGGGTGAAGATTTAGCAAACGTTTTAAATAATTGCGATCTAAAATTGGTGTCTCTAGTAGAGTGACTGTTGCTAGAGATATTATTGATAGTTTTGCGATAAGAGGATTTAATTGATTGATGATTTGAATTAGATACTATCATTCAAACTTTTGAAGTTTAATTCTAAGACTTAACGATTTTAATATATATATTTGGATAATTGTAATAATTAATAACTTTGTTGGGTATGTTTTAGTATTATTTATCGTATTTCATTCGTCAACATTATGTATATTACTAACCCCCAACCCAACCCAACCCGCCCTAACCCGCAAGGGTTGGGTTGGTTTGGGTTATACATTTAAATGGGTTGGGTTGGGTTGAGATTTTTCAAACCGCCATAATTGGTTTGGGTTGTAAAAATGTCAAAAACCGCCCAACCTAACCCGCGTACACCCCTAGGTGACACGACGTGGGATCGAAGCAAATCCAGACCAAATAAAGGCGATCGTAGACACTAAATCACCGAGAAACTTCAAAGAAGTCCAACGACTCTACGACATGACACAATCAGGTACGCCCAATGCTGTGAGGCCTGTCAACGACACTCAGGTATATCTCATCAACCCTCAGAACAATTGCACACGACTTTGATCCCATGACCCTTCATGAGATGGGGGGATGGACATAGTCGGCAAGTTGTATTTTTATTAGTCCTTACAAATTATTTCTCTAAATGGATAGAAGTAGTGGATTTTTCCCGGGTTCGGGATAAAGAAGTCATCTCTATTATCCAGAATAACATTATCTGCAGGTTCGGAATCCCATCTGAAATCGTATGCGACAATGGTTCATAGTTCATAAGTGATCGAACTCAGCAGTTTTGTGAGGATAGTAACATCAAACTCACGACCTTGACACCACGATATCCTCAGTCGAACGGACTCGCTGAATCGATCAACAAAGTCATAATCAATTCAATAAGGAAGCGATTAGAGGCTGCAAAAGGGCGATGGGTCGAAGAGATCCCGTCGGTCCTATGGGCCAATCGTACAACGCCGTGTACTTCCATGGGCCAAATCCCGTTTTCCCTGGTCTACGGGTGTGAAGCAGTCTTTCCTGTCGAGAAACAACTACCGATGTCGAGACATACTTCAGTCGATCATAACTTAGTAGACTTGAGTTATGACTTCGACGCCCTAGAAGAACTACGAGAAGCTGCTCTCATCAAGATGGAATCTCAGAGACAGACGGTCGAATGACATTTGAATAAAATGTCAAGATCAAAGTCTTCCAAGAAGGTGATTTCGTCCTTCGACGCGTGTTCCAAAACACCAAAGAGCCAAACGCAGGTAAGTTATCCACCAAATGGGAAGGACCCTATCGCATATCTGAAGTCGTAGGGAAAGGTGCTTATAGGCTCCAAACCCTCGACGACCAAGACGTCCCACGAAGATGGAATGCGGTACATCTGAAAAAATACTTCTTTTAGATTATTTTTTCCTTTCGATTTATTCATCATAACGATTACTGACTTAAGCATCGGAGGATCATTGGTTAAGCCAACGACCAACCGCTAACGAATGATATGTCGCAGGATCGCACGATCATATTAACACAAGTCAGCAGTTGCGCTAAGATCCCTCGAACAAAACAACTCGATGATTAAGAAGTCTCAAATCTCACGACTTAGAAAAATTTAAAAGGCCTCAGTCGCGCGATCCTTGTAAAATTCCTTAGTTGCATGACCAACGTTTCGATTACATAAGCTTTAGTCGCATGATCTTTGTCTAATATTTTATACTTCGATCATAATTTACGTTATCCGAAGCACGTCCTATGTACTATCGCATCTTCTGAATATCATCATAAGCTATCGCTAGACTAATACAATTCTATCTCACGTGACAAAAAAATCTTTCGATAAAAAGTTCATGAGACAAAAATAAACACTTGTATTCATAAGATCCAAAAGTTACAAGTGTAAGGCACGACCACCAACGGTCGCCCACTGAAAATACAAAATTTAAAACTAAAATAAAAACTTAGGCTGGGGACGCCCCTTGGTCCTGGGTAGTTTCCTCACTGCCACCTTCGGCCTCTGCGCCCGCAGTTCCCTAGTCCTCGAGCTCATCCTCCTAGTCGACCAACCTGCTCCAGGTAGGTGGCGACCTCAGCTTCGGCGTTGGCCATGGGGGTTTTTCCCCTCAGCTGGCGACGCATAATCGCCGCCTTGACCCTGAAGCGCGTCAGCGCCTCAAAGGAGACAAGTCGTGTCTCCAAGTCGGCGATCACCCTCTCCTCAGAATCGACGAGCGATCTGAGGTCCTCGACCTGGACCTTGCTCTCGGCCAAAAAAAACCTTAGAATATTGGACTAAAAAAATAAGGAAGAAACGTGGAAAATTGAAAAAAACTTACCATGAAGGAAAACCCAGCGACTTGGGATCCCACTTCCTCGATCGGGACCTCCTCATACTGGCCTTGAAAGGACGACAATAGAAACTTACCCAAGTTAGGGAAAATTTTCCCCGTGTCAAGGGTGCCATCAGACAAAAAGTTAGACGACAATGTGAAATTGACTGCCGTAACTTCGGGGTGACCTCCAGTCTGATGACCCTTCCCCTTATCCAAGGGGGCAGATGGTTGAGGCCCCGTCACCTCGGCCTAGGACATGGTCGTTGACGCTGGAGATGCCGACACTGCAGCAGCTACGTCTTCGGACGTCTTCGCCGCCTCAAACGTGACGACCACTGAAGGGTCGCCGCTCTTGGACGACGGTTCCCCGACGACCACTGAAGGGTCGTCTTGGACTTCTTTATCCCCGACGACGAAGATGATGGGGCCTTCCTCTTCATCTCTATGGCCTTCTTGGCCAGAAGTTGTGCCTCTCTCTTGGACAGACCCTATGGTGGTTTAGAACCCGATCCACCTAAAACGCGAAACTAAAAAGATTAAGGGAAAAGTGAAAAATGAAATCGAAGGACGAACGATTAAACATCGTACGACCCATACCTATCATCTCTCCTCCTCTTTCTTCCTATACTTCCTTCCTAGCGACTGATGACTCAGATGTTTGGATCTCGACCGTTTCGTCGTCAGAATCCTCGTCAACAGAGGCACGATTGATGAAGAACGAGCGATCCTTGACGCTGTATCGCAATAATCTTTCGATCTTCTCTTGGGTCTACATCAAAAGCTGGACATCGTCAAAATTGATAACTAAATCACAAAAAACACGAGTAAGTACGGGAAAATGAACAAAAACGCAAGAATCGCATGGTAAAACTTGTACCTACCATATTTGTTCCAACCTGCCATAACCCAGGAAAAGTCTCCATCGACGAGGTCTAGGGATCGCATCCGTCCAAAGACATATATCGCCTTCCAACCAAGATCGTTCACCGTGGTGTTTTGGACTAGGATGCTAATAGGGTTATTTATTTAACCCTATTTTAAACGTTTTAAGTCCAATTCTGAGCTAATTTTATTTACCCATTGAGTCATTTTTAGTGTCTTATTTACGAAATAAAAGTTTGATACTCTTTGGTATTAACTTGGTTAAAATCATACGAAAATAGCACCAAAAATAAAAGTTTATAGTTTATGTATTTTTAGGTTGCAAAAGACGGTCATTTGGAGTACAATATAATCAAGAAGGATGCGGATTGCAACTCTTGGACGGAACCGAATACTCCAACTTTTGAAGACCGGGCTTACGATATTTTGCGGATAACCTTTTTGGGTCGGCCAAACTATTGGGCCTAATTGTGCTTGTTAGCTCCAACTTCTGTAGTTTAAGAGGTATTGAAAAATAGGCTAACTATAAAGTCATCGACAGAGGCCTCTGCCAAGACACCAAAGCAAAGATCCAACTGAAGAAGTTCTCAGAGGACAATGCCACAGAGCCTCTGTCAAGTTTGACAGAGCCTCTGTGGTATGACGATTGAAGACTTAGAAGATTACTTGAAGATCAAGACGAAGACGATCGTGCCTCTCACGATTTCTGTTGTACGAAGATCCTGACGATCATTCGTACAAGCCGTGCCCTGCCAACTCCACGTGTCAACCTCTGATGGGTTACAGCCTTAGCAGAAAATGGCGCACTCCATTAACGTTGTACCTGTAGCAGTCCCACGATCGTGTCGTTGTACCTTAGTACTTCCTGTCTCCCCTTTGTCCCCTGATGAAAAATATAAATAGAAGGCTCATGTTGAGCTCTTCTATTAACCTTGCATGACACACACACCTTTAGATAAGAATTCTTATTATACCTTCGGTGTTCTTGATGTTCTTGGCTAATCAATATACAATGATTTATTGAGTTAATCTTTTGTGTTATTATATCACGTATTTGATTGTGTGTTATTTCTACCACGTAATCTTCTCTTGTTCTGTCAAAACGCTTCCGCACATATATATCTGTTTAGAACTTGAGAAATTAATCATTGTTGAGTAAAATCGGGATCAACAATTGGTATCAGAGCCATCCTTGATTTTCTATATCAAGAGATCCTCTCTTACAATGATTTTTGGTAGAAACTTGGATTGATTTTAACCTGTTCTTCATTTATTTCAAACAGCCTCTGTTTTTCTGCCATTCTCGACCAGTTCGACTTTGGTAAACTTACAGAACCTGTTTCTTTGGTTAAAACTTTCCATTTTAGTGCATTGTTCAAGATTTTAAGCTTAAACACTCATTTAGAAAAATCCATTCCATCATCTGAAAGTTTGCTGTTCATACTTTGTTTTCTGGTATTCTTTAAACTTCTTTCAAAATGGCAAACGCGAACAAGTTCTTCACTGCTGGTTCTTTAACCAAGCCACCCACTCTACTCAGAGATGAGTACCCTCAGTGGAAGATATGAATGATTCACTTCTTCGAGGGTACTGACAAAGAACTCGTCCACTATATCCACAATCCTCCTTTCGTTCCCATGGTCACAGTACCACGTGTACCTGCCACAGATGATACTCCAGAGATTCCTGAGCACGAGAAACCTAAGACAAAGGACAAATGGTCTGCACCTGACTGGGAGAAATATGAGATCGCTCAGAAGACCAAGCGACTTCTGATAATGGCCATACCCAATGACCTCTTCCAATCCCTAGATGCGTGTGAATCTGCATACGATTTATGGAAGGAACTAGAGAAACAATTGGAGGGAGGGGCCAAGACTCAAAAGAATCGCATAGCCCAATGCATCAACGAATACTACGCATTCAAAGCTCTGTCGACAGAATCTCTGCAAGCTACATACGACAGGTTCAACTCTCTTATTAACAAGTGTAAGAAGTTCGGAATTCACAGAACTTTTGAGGAGAACAACGTCATGTTCCTAAAGAGCCTAAACGAAGAATGGCTCCAGCTGTCTATGTCTCTGCAAACTAATCAGGACTTAGACACCTGGACTCTGTCAGATCTATACGGAACACTGGCTGCCCAAGAACCTCAAATTGCTCAAGCAAAGGCTCAAACTGGTGGGTCTCTGGCACTTGTTGGTAAGGCTTCAGAAGCTAAAAAAAGCCAAAGAAGGAGAAAGATGTGGAGGAAAAGAAGGAGAAGAAGAAGAAGGTATTGGTGGTTGATAGTGAAGAGGAGGAATTAGTGGAAGAAGAGGAGGCAACAATGGCCTCAATAGCTAAATCTTTAGCTCTTTTGACAAAGGAATTCAGTAGAGGGTACCAGAAGAAGTCAGGGTATGAACGCAATGGCAGAGATGATAGAGGTGGGAAGTATGAACCAAGGAATCAGGGAAGAGAAGATGGGAATGACCAACAGAGGTCAAATGACAAAAGTAACAGAGGTGGTGACCAACAGAGGTCAGGTGACAGAGCTGGGAATGCACCCCAGAACAAGGGTTGTTTCAATTGTGGCAAGCCAGGCCACTATGCTGCTGACTGTAGGAGCAAACCAAACCGCCCTTAGAGGTACTCTGCTTTCTATAAAAAGAAGGCAGAGTACTATGCTCAGAAGTCGTTGATGGTGGAGCAGGAAAACTGGCAGTCAGACGAATCCTCTGACGAAGGTGAAAAGAAGAACGCCCTATTCTGCGGGATGGCAGAGGTCTGCTCCTTCGACTCTGACAGTGAGGTATCCACTGCTGACTCTTCCTCTAATGAAACAGAAGCTGATTTACTTAAACTGACCATTGAATACACTGAACTTAAAAAGACATGCAAAAGTGTCTAGAAAAAGCTTGCATTTTTTGAGAGAGAAGCTAGACTTCTCAATCAAGAAAAGGCTAAAATATTTCAAGAAAAGGAAGAGATTGAAACAAATTGGCACAAACATCTAAATCCTTTAAAAGAAAAGATTTCTGAACTCAACTCTGCCTTAAAAGCTAAATCTAAAGAACTTATGGATGTTGAGAGCGACATAATGAACATTCTTGCTCTTAAACACTATTTTCAAAAGGAAAGAGAAGTCCTTCATCAAGACCTACTCATAAGAGACCTTTTAATTAAAAAATATCAAGATGCACATAAGGTATATGAAAAGGTAAATACACAAATAGGGAGACGGGGAATTGGCTTATGTGATATAGATCCATACACTGGAACCAAAAGAGACAAGTCTCTGTCCTCTCTGTTCTGTATAGGAGATACAAGAAAACCTGGATTTCCAAACTTGCTCTCTGTAAGCAAAAGCCAAAAAGTCTCTGGGAAACCTCTGAAGATGATAAATGTGTGGTATCAAAACACAGATTTATCTCCTTCAACCTCTGTCAAAAGAGAATCCAAACCTAAGAAATATCTGAAAACTCAAGATCAGATAGGAATCTTCAAGTTTGGTGACCCCGAGACTCAAACACAGGTTTCTTTTGTCTGCATGATAGACTCTGAAAAGAAATTATCGACAGAGGCACCTGAATTCATGCCTGCCACTTCAGAAGAAAAACTTAATCATATTTCTGAAACTGAGTTAATGGAAAACGGTAAAAACAACTTTTATGAGAACCTCTGTACATCTTCTGAAAAACAAAATCTCTCTAAGGAAATCTTGATAAATACTTCTGTTGACTTGGAAGATAGTCCCAAAGAAAAGGAAGAAAGTGAGTATGTCACATGCTCTGAAAGTCTAGCCTCCGTCGACAGAGATCTTAGTGACTCAACCTCTGTATATGAGGACGATTCATCCTCTAACGAATCTGAGACTGACTCGATAAAGTCAGAGATAGTTCCTTGTGGTGCAGAGGAAATTAAACTTCCCTCTGGAATTCTTAACAGAACCATTTCTCCTAAGGAGAAAACCACAAGGATTCCCATCTGTCCAGATTTTTTGGACATGTGTATACAAGCCAAAACCTCTCTTGAGCTTGAGAAAATCGAACAACAAAAGAAAATGTCTTCTCAAAATCCAACAAGTTCTAAAACATCAAAACCCTTAAGGCCTCTTAAAGAAAAATTAACTTGGCAACAAAAGGGTAAGTGGGTTGAAAATAACAAATCTTTTTCTTCTATGACAGTGAAACCTGCAGAAGTTCACCACAGAGGAAGGGGACCACAGAAGGCTACTCTCCACAGAGATTTTTCAAACAAACAATCTAGTCTACATAGGTCTTCTGGTAATAGGAAGTCAAATGCTAGATTAGACTGTAATAAAGCCTCTATACCCTGATTCAGTGTTTTTAATGGAAAGTTCAAGCAAATGACTTCGCATATTCATTATTGTCATTGTTTTGAACTTATGCATCAATTGAATAAACACTTCTCTAGTCCACTGTTTCCTCTCTAGACCCAAAAAGAATGCTAAATTCATGGGTAAGAAGAAACAAACTGGTTCTTCATCAGAAGCTAAAACCAAATCCAAGAATGCTAAGGCAACCTTGAAGACCCCTAACAAACCCGGACCCATCTAGATATAGGTACCTAAAAATATCTGATTGTGCTACAGAGGAAGTATGTGCGGATCTGGTATCTAGACTTCGGATGCTCGCGGAACATGACTGGCGACAGAGGTCTACTATCCACTTACAAAGATAAACTCGATGGTGGATCTGTGACCTTTGGCGACAACAAAAAGGGGTACATAAAAGGCTATGGAGTCATCAAGAAGGAAAATATACCCATATGCAAAGTTGCATATGTGGATGGCCTTAAACACAACCTACTCAGTGTTAGCCAACTTTGTGATACGTGCTTTGACGTCATGTTCAAAAGAACCTTATGCTCTCTGCAAGGTGAAGATACAGGAGTCGAACTTCTGCGAGCCGAACGTAAGGGATATTTGTACCTCATGAACTTCAGTGCCAAGAACACGAAGGACAAGCTCTGCCTTGTTGCCTGCAAAAACGAAGAAGCCTGGTTATGGCATAACAGGTTCTGCCACTAAAACTTTCATACTTTAGATAATCTTGTGAAACTTGATCGTGTTAAAGGTTTGCCAAATGTCAAATTCAGTAAAGATCATTTGTTCTCTGCTTGCGAAATGGGTAAACTCAAAAGAGCTTCCCATAAAGGCAAGATTGATGTGTCTTACCCTAGGCCTCTGTATGTGCTACATGTTGACCTCTGCGATCCAATCGCTACACAGAGCCTAGGCGGCAAGAAATATATACTTGTGTTGATTGATGAATACTCGAGATATACATGGGTGGAATTTGTCAGAAAGAAATAAGATGTTCCTAACATTCTGATAAACCTAATGAAAAGAATCCAGGTTCTGTATGAGTGCAGGATTCAAAAGTTAAGAAGAGACAATGGCACAGAAATCAAAAACTCTGTCATTGAAGCTTATCTTACAGAAGAAGGCATATCTCAGAACTTCTCTGCTGCACGCACCCCACAACAAAATGGCATGGTTGAATGAAAGAACCGCACGCTTGTGGAGGCTGCAAGAACTATGCTGACAGCATCTGTGTTGATCCAAACCCTCAGTGATTTGATAATGACCCTTTAAGAAACACTTAGTGAAAATTGTAAGTAGACAATATGTATTAGAGTTTCACTATTGCTGATAAGTACTATGACTCTACAGTACCGCTGATAGTAACTATCGTTCTTTATGTTTAAATATTTAGCAAACACTGTTCACCATAAAGCTCTGAGCCTGTTCAGTACTTTTGGTGATCGCTGATAGTTTAGTTGTTTACTTATGATCCCTGAAGACAAGTTTCACGTCAACAAAGCTTCTACGCTGAAGTCGAAGATCAAGCCCAAGAACCAGCGACAAGTCTACTAATGAACTGATGCGGATATCAGCGAAGCAAGACCTGTCCACTCAACGTGAAGTTTCAAGTAGAAGACTTCAGCGATCGCTGAGCTTTATCATTCGCTGATAAAGAACTGTTCAACGAACGCTGATCATGAGGTCTACTCTACAAGTTACTTTTGTCTTTCCCCCTTGCACGTCTCTATACGAAGTGTCAGAACGGACATCCCCTCTGTCCAGAATCGTAAAACCAACTCTGATTCTACACTGTACACCATGCGGTTACTAAGGTTGGCTACAAAGGTCAATCCATGCAACCAATCAGCTGCTGCCACGTGTAAAGTAATACTGCCATGCATTAAATGCATGCAGTATACAAGAAGAACCCTACTTCAGAATTGAAGTGCTCGGCCATCTTCTGACGAAGGCCTTAGTGTTAGAATATTACTCGTAGTATTCTTATCTCCTTTCTGTCTTAATTCTAGTGCAACAAACTTACTGTTCTTAACTTGTTTAGATTAGGTTAATCCTTAATCTTGTTCCGCAACAAGTTGTAAATTGTTTGATTATATCAATAAACAATTTAGAAAAGTAAAATATGTGTGTTTGTATTCAACCCCCCCCCTTCTACAAACTTGTATAACCCTCTCGGGACTAACAAGTGGAATCAGAGCAGATTTGTTTAATCTCATAAACAAGATATTGCTTATACTAATCTTTTCTCTTCCTTACTATTTCTTATAATGGCTACTAACACAAACACAAACTATATTGATAACGGTTCTCTTGCAAAACCTCCCAGATTTTCCAGAGATAACTTCAATCTATGGTAAAATAGGATGATACTCTTCTTAGAAGGTGTAGACCCTACTATGCCTTACTACATCGAAAATGGCCCATATATTCCTGTGAGAATTGATCCTGAAGTCCCAGGCACTGCTGATTGAGCTGCCATTCCTGAAAGGTTGATTCCTAAGGAAATTCATATGTGGACTGATGGGGATAAGAAGAAAGTGGCTATCGACACAAAAGCCAGATCCATTCTTTCCATGGCTCTTCCTGACGAAGTCTACCATTCCGTCATGAACCTAAAAACCTCCAAAGCCATGTGGGACACAATCTGTGTTCAGTATGAAGGTACATCTGAAGTCCAGGACTCACGAAAGATCAACCTGGTAAGACAATACGAAAGCTTCATTTGTGGTAAGAATGAATCTCTCTCTGAAGTACATCAGCGGTTTAATTGTTTAATAATAGATCTGAAAACCGTTGGTAAGGAATATTCTCACTTTGAAATTCTGACAAATTTCTTAGAATGTTTACCTGAAAGTTGGGACAATTATTCAATGTGTCTCAATCTGTCAAAGGATCTAAAATCAATGACTCTTTCTACCTTATATGGCACGATGCTCAATCATGAGCAGTCGAGTCATCTTAAGAAGAATCTTGTAAAAGACTCCAACAGCACCCATGTTGCTTTAATCTCAGCATCACCTTCCACTAAGCGATCTTCTATTACTATCACTGAGTTGGAGACTAACTCTGAATGTTCATCAGATCCTGACTCTTCAGATCTTGATGAATCTATGGCTCTCCTATCTAATAAGTTCAGGAGATTCGCCAAAAAGAAAATTTTCAGAAAGAACAAACCTCTTGCCATCACTGACAAGCCAAAATCATGAACTCCTATTGATAAGGCTACTGCTACTTGCTATAACTGTGAAAAGATAGGACATTTTGCTAGCGAGTGCAGGTCAAAGAAAGTTTTTAGAAACTCAGCTTTCTCCAAGAAATCCTCTAACCGCAGGGCTAGAGATGACAAGTATCAAAAGCTGAAAGAAAGGTACGCAAAGCTGAAAGGCTTTAAGAAGAAAGGCAAAGGCCTGATGGCTGACTATGATTGGGCTGCCTCTGATGAAGAAGAATCATCTGACTCTGAAGATGATGATGAAGCCAATCTCTGTCTCATGGCCAAACTTAAAGATGAGGAAGAAAATTCTGACATTCCCTCTACTTCAGTCTCTGCTACCAAGGTATCACCTTCCTTCTTTACCAATATTCCAGATATTGATGAAGCAGATAGTCTTCGAAAGATCGATCTCCTGACTATGAGTTTATATGATGCCATGAATGGCAAAACTGTTGTTGAAAATCAAAATATTGATCTCGCTGAACAACCTAAAAACTGTCACCTTCAAATAGAAAAGCTTTCTAAAATTGAAGAAGACTTGAGAGATCAAGTTCATATAAATCAGCTAGTCAAAATCGAACGAGAAGAAGCTATCGCTGCATTAAAAGCTGAAAAAGCTACTGTTAAAGGATGGTGTAAATCCTCAACAACGATCACCGAGATAATAAAGTCTCAGATTCCCCTGAATGATAAACGTGGTATTGGTTATAAAGATGATAATCTAGAACCTACCACTGACCATTTCATGCTTAAGTTTGGAATGTTCGTATCCTCTATCGCTAACACTTCCTCATCTCAGTGTTCCTCTTCAAAGACTCCTATCCCTGAGGAAATCTCTACCTTAGTTTCTAAAGGTAAAGTGAAAATTATTTATCCAAAACCTCATAAGGGTATCTTTGTACCTAAGCTGAATGCTTCTAAAGCTTCAGTGAGTTATCCCTCTACTTCTAAGAATAAAATCCCTAGACTTATTCAGCGATCTACTCCCAGACTTAAAGTGGATATTATTGGTAAGAAATCTGAAGAACTGATAGTTCCTCCCATTTCAAATACCTAAGGTATACTTGGTGCTGGCGCTACTCATTTAAAACTAACGGCTCAACATGCAAAAGGTCCTAAAGCTACTTTTAGTTATAGGAAATGCTATCACTGTGGACTTACAAATCATATTGCTAGTAAGTGCCCTACAGCCACCAAAGCTGAAAAGACAGCTAAGGTGAAGATCAATGCCCCCAAGGCAAAAAAAACCACTGAGGTTAAGAAATTAACCAAAGTGAAAACTGACAAAGCTGAATCTTCAAATGCTGCGAAGATTGCTGAACCTTCCACTTCCTCTACCACCACTGACAAATCTAAGCCCAAAATGAAATGGGTGCCCAAGTCAAACTAATCTTCCTGTGTTTGGCAGGTTAAGAAGGATATCTGGTATCTCGATAGCGGATGCTCTAGACACGTGACTGGTAAGAAAATCCTGCTCACTGAGTATAAGGAAGAGAAAGGTCCCTCTGTGACTTTCGGTGGAAATGGAAAAGGCTATACCCGAGGTTTTGGTGTACTTTCTAATGGTACAACAACCTTTGGAAGAGTTGCATATGTTGAAGGACTGAAGCATAATCTTCTAAGCATAAGTCAGCTGTGTGACAAGGATAATAAAGTGATATTCACTAAGGAATCCTGCTTTGTTACTGACAAAAAGGAGAAGATAGCTCTCAACGGTTATCGTTTAGAAAATGTTTACGTTATAAACATGGACTCTACAACCACTGAGAACTCTTGTTTCTTCTCAAAAGCCTCATATGATGTCAACTGGTTATGGCATAAGAGGCTCTCCCATCTCAACTTCAAGACACTGAACACTCTTTCTTCTAAAGTGTTAGTCACTGGTCTACCTCAGCACTCATACGCTAAAGAGTCCTTATGTTCAGCGTGTGTGAAAGGAATATAGACCAAAGCAAGCTTCAAGACTAAGCAAGTTTCCTCAGTGTCATATCCTCTACAACTTCTCCATATGGATTTGTTTGGCCCTGTTAACAAACAGTCCATCGCTGGAAAGAAATATACATTGGTCATAGTTGATGAATTCTCTCGCTATACCTGGGTAATGTTTCTCCGTTCTAAGAGTGACACCCCTGAAGAACTCATCACCTTTGTTAGGAAAATGGAAGTCCTGAACAACATGACCGTTCGCTCAATAAGGAGTGATCATGGGACTGAATTCAAAAACAGTTCTCTTGATTCCTTCTTTGAAAGTAAGGGTATTTCTCACAACTTTTCTTCAGTGAGAACACCACAACAAAATGGAGTCGCTGAAAGACGAAATTGAACTATCATCGAAGTTGCATGATCAATGCTCAGCGATTCTCACTTACCTACTCAGTTTTGGGCAGAAGCTGTCACCATTGCTTGTTTCACTCAAAACAGGTCGCTGATAGTCAAAAGATTCAAGAAAACAACCTATGAACTCTTCCATGAGAGAAAGCCTTCAATTAGCTTTCTTCACATCTTTGGTTGTCAGTGTTTCATACTAAACAACAGAGATGCCCTTGGAAAGTTTGATCCTAAGGCTGATGATGGAATCTTTCTTGGATATTCTTCAATCTCCAAAGCCATCAGAGTCTTCAATCGAAGAAGACAAACTGTTGAAGAAACTATCCACGTCACATTTGACGAATCCCGTTCAGCGAATTCTAGACCTTCTGCTGATACTAAAGAACTGAATCAATGGATGTTCTCTCATCTTGGTGATTCAGAAGATATTCCAACTCCTCATACTCATACTGCTGAAGATGATGGTCTTACTATCATCCCAAGCATGCATAATAGTGAAGCTAAAACTTCATGGGTCTCACCTGTTCCTCTAAACACTATGCCTGCCTCTGAACCTTCTATCTCAGACATACCATCTACTTCTCAGCAATCAGTGAATGAAATGCAATCTGCACCTCTTCCTATCTTGGCTGATATACCAGAAGTTGCTAAAGCCTCATCTTCAGCTCCTCATGTTCAGGTTGAGTCAGCGACTTATGCTCCTGCTCAGCGATGGACTATTAATCACCCTATTGATCATATTCTTGGTGATCCAAACGCTGGTGTTCAGACTCGACGAAGTGCATGTAACATTTGCTTATTTGTTAACTTTATTTCTCTGATTGAACCAAAGAAAATGGATGATGCCCTCCAAGATCCAAACTGGGTCAGCACCATGCAAGAAGAGCTGACTGAATTTGAAAGAAACAAAGTTTGGAATCTTGTTCCTCGTCCATCTGACAAGTCAGTGATAGGAACTAAATGGGTCTATCGAAACAAGTTGGATGAACATGGAACTGTAACCCGCAACAAGGCTTGACTTGTTGCTCAGGGATACAGACAAGAGGAAGGTATAGATTACGACGAAACCTTTGCTCCAGTGGCAAGACTAGAAGCTATTCGTTTATTCTTAGCTTACGCTATACACAAAGACTTCAAAGTGTATCAAATGGATGTCAAGTCAGCATTCCTAAATGGAAAGCTGAATGAAGAAGTTTACGTGGAACAACCTCCAGGATTCTCAGATCCTAAGCATCCAGGTTATGTCTATAAACTGGATAAGGCACTTTATGGCTTAAAGCAAGCTCCTCGTGCATGGTATGACACTCTCTATACTTATCTCCATATTGAAAATTTTGAGCGTGGTCAGATTGACAAAACTCTATTTTTCAGAAAAGTAAAAGGTCATATTATTCTTGTTCAAATATATGTCGATGATATTATATTTGGTTCCACTAACCTTGACTTGTGTACTCGTTTCACTGATAAAATGAAAGCTGAATATAAAATGAGTATGATGGGTGAGCTAACATATTTCCTTGGTCTTCAAATAAGACAGAATGAAAAAGGAACTTTCATAAATCAGGGAAAGTATGTTAAAGATATGCTGAAGAAATTTGATTTAACTCAGAGTTCAGCTATGAAAACCCCTATGGCACCACCGCTGACACTAAACAAGGATCCTTCTGGAACACCTGTTAATGTCACGACATACCGTAGGATGATCGGCTCTCTCTTGTATCTTACATCTAGCCGACCTGATATTATGTACGCAACCTGTTTGTGAGCACGATATCAAGCTGAACCTAAGGAATCTCATATGATCGCTGTAAAGCGAATCTTTCGTTACCTTAAGGGTACTCCTAACCTAGGTCTTTGGTATCCCAAAGACCCAGGGTTTGACCTAATCGCCTATTCAGATAGTGATTTTGCAGGTTGCAAATTGGATAGGAAAAGCACCACAGGAGGATGTCAGCTCCTAGGTGGAAAGCTGGTGAGTTGGACAAGTAAGAAGCAAAACTCAGTGTCCACCTCAACTGCTGAAGTTGAGTACGTAGCTGCTGGAAGCTTTTGTTCTCAGGTCTTGTGGATGATAAATCAACTACTGGACTATGACCTTCAGCTATCAAAAATTCCAATCTATTGCGATAGCACCAGTGCCATCGCTATAGCCAACAATCCAGTACTACACTCAAAGACCAAACACATCGAAATCAAGTATCATTTTTTCATAGACCATGTGATGAATGGTGATATAGAACTTCACTTTATCCCAACTGACTTTCAGTTAGCTGATCTTTTTACCAAACCTCTTGATGAGACAAGATTCAACTTTCTCATCAGCGAGGTTGGAATGCTGAACTTTGAAGAGTAAAATCTTCAGCAGTTCACATTTGATCAGTGATAACAATGAACTTATATAACCCATTTCTAACACCTTTTCTCTGAACAAAATTGATTCGCTGATATCAAGGTATGTTTTCTTTACTCGGTGACGTTCGTCTAGAAGTGAAAGATCTCAAAACAAATTGCATCACTGAATATCTCTTCCTTATCAACGATACTTTGAAATTTCTAAAACTAACACTGATATTTCTATTCAGTGATTCATATTTTTCACAAATGTCCATGAGCTCTTAAAAACCTCAGAGACATCCTAAAATATGAAAGGACG
Source organism: Saussurea involucrata (assembly GCA_033807775.1). NCBI lineage: Eukaryota > Viridiplantae > Streptophyta > Magnoliopsida > Asterales > Asteraceae > Saussurea > Saussurea involucrata. The sequence continues at coordinate 80,014,872 of CM066319.1, forward strand.
TTTATGACGTCATCCTAACGGATAAACCTTGGCACGTTCTTTTTCTGACACACGTTTGCACGTTTCGTTTACCATCCAATCAAATGCAAACACGTGTCCGTGTCATCATGAAAAACTTTTCCCGCTCATAGTTTTTCTCTCTCTACTCTCACTATATAAACCCATTCGAGTTTATATTTTTCCTTTACGAGAACAACTTCTTCTTCAAGAAAAGAATTACTGTTGAATTTTGAACTCAAGTTTCCAGAAACTGTTCATCTTCTTCTTCGACAACAAGGTTAATATTCTTATTATTTACCTGTTTTAATTTGTTTCTGATCTTGTCTTTGTTTTCAAAAGATCAAACAAAAGAACTTTTTAAAATGAAATCATTTTCTTTTCATGAATTTATGAACACAATCTTCATGGTTGTTCTTCAAGTTTAAAACTTTAATCTTAAACTTGTATTCTCATATGTTTTTCCAGAATCTTTTCTTCAAACAGAAACTGGAAAACAAATGCTTTCTATGTTTTGTTTTTTTTGAAAACAAGAAAAACCCTAATCTTCATTAAATCATTTTTGTCTGAATGAAATGGACAAAATTCAAAAACACCTGTTTGGAATTTTTTGTTCCACATTAAGACATTTTTGTTCATCTTCTTCGTGGTTACTTGTGTTATACAGAAATGGCATCCTCTGAATCTCCTTCTGCAAAAATCCCCACTACTGCTGAGAAAGTGGTTCTCACCAAGCCTCCTCAGGTCAAGTTCAAACTTGACAAGGTTACATTCCAACACAACAACCACTATGTGCTGTTCGATTTTCCTCAGAAGAAACCTGTCACACATCTTGATGATGCTGTGAACTTTCTTAAAACTTGCCCCATTTCAACCACTCTTACCATTGCACCCCCTGCTCATCGTTCTCTTCTATCTCAGTTCTGGTATACTGCCAGACGAGCTCAGGTACCCTCATCCAAAGACCCAACGAAACTACTTGATGTCATTCTTTGCGACACCAAGTATGGTACCACCAAAATCAACCCCGCTATTATTAGGCGTGCACTGAACCTCCCACCCACTACCAAAGACAAACGCTTTGTCTCTCTACCCAACCACAAAAACCACGTTGATAGGGAAGAAATCACTGCATTCTTTAATGCAATGGGTTACACATGGGATACAGGGAGGGATAAACAGCCTGAGAAGAAGTTGACTCTGATCAAGAAGTCAAAAATGTCCAGCGAGATGAATTTCATCTTCACTCACTTAATAAGCTGCATGACAGCAAAAATCGGCTCCTCTGATCAAGCCGCTCAACCTCAGCAAGCCATGGGCTATGCATTGCTGAAAGGTCTCCATGTTGACTGGGCATCGATCATCTATGATGATTTGGCATTCAAAGTGGACATGGCTGACAGACTAACTTGAGTTCCATACCCCCGATTCATCAGCGCCGTCTTTCTACAAGGACTCGGGGACAAATGCCCAAAAGAGGGTGATTTGAGACTCTCTCAGGTTGGCCCTAAGGTGGTCGACTTCAGCCCCATGCCAAACGAGGTACGTCTCTCTACACTCTTATCTATTCTCAATCCTTCTTCTTCTACTTATGCAGCTACCTCAGCGGAAATCCCCACCGCTGATACCCATGCTGCACCCTCCACTTCTTCTCATGAAAGGAAACACTCTACTTCCCAACTTGATTCCAAAGGGATCAAGAAAACCAAGGAGCAACCCTCCAAGCATTCACATGCTGAAGACTCCACGACTCATCTTGTACAAGAGTCGCTGGATAGTTTCGTGGTACGCTCAGCCACAGCTGCTCAAGACACACCTTCAATCCCAACCTCAGTGTCTCTAAACACTGAGGTTATAAACATGGAACAGAACCCCTCCACTTCAGACCTTCTAAGGACTGAAGAGGTATTATTCATCAACGGATCCAATGCTGAACTCCGCACCCAACCAATATTATCATCCTTCACTCCTCCCACTCTTTCTTTGGACACACCACCGATTTTGCCCCCATTCTCTTCAACAAACGTCATGCTCAACGATACTAGTGCTGAACATCTTCAGAGGATGATAGGTCAATCTAAAGGACCTGCGGAAACTTCCCAGCGTAAAGGCTCTCTGGAAGACGACTATGAAACGTTTACAGGTCAGCGAAACTTCGAGGACTTCGTCAACCATCCCGCAGGTATACACATAACTCCACATACTCCTCTCTTGCAACCCCAAACTTCTGAGCTTTCCTTTGTTCATAAGTTAATAACTTTTTCACGTCCTAATTTGGGAGATATCAACAACTCCCTGAAAGATCTGGTAACAAAGGTGGATTCTTACAACACCACTCTCTCCACCAACTCTTCAGCGGTTACAGACGCTGGAGAGAATCTGAAAAAGCTGACTGAGGTTGTTGATAAGAAAGCCTCCAGTGCTAATCTGGAGAATGTGGATGGCAATATTGCAAGTTTTGCTTCTACTCTTGCTGAAAATTCTACTGCCATCAACAAACTTAATCTCTCCCATACTACTCTGTCCAACGACGTCACATCGCTGAAGACAGAAGTGTCCTTCTTAAGGACAGATGTCAGCGCCGCCACCAATCTACTGCAGCAAATCCTCGATCGACTGAATGGTGCTACCTATGCTCCTTCACATTTTACTCAGGTAGATCGAGAGGATCTTCAAAGACTCGCTCCTGCTATATTTGGCCTAGATGACAGATTAGCAGTGGTTGAATTATGCATGGGACTCACTAGCCAAGAAGACAGTGATTCTCATACTGATGTTGATGTTGCTGTTTCCACCCCACCTCATCATGAGGAAGAGGGGGAGAAGGTTCAAGAAGGTCTTCCCCATGCTGAAGAAGGGGAGACAAATGAAACTGAAGCTGTTACTGCTTCTTCTGATAAACCTCAAGGAGTTGAAAACCCTGAGGGAACCGAGAAACCTCCCTCTGTATATGAGGGGGAGCAACTCGAAGAGCAACATAAGGAAGATGTTGCTGATGTGACCGAACCTTATGCTGATGAGGACGAGTCTGAAGAAGAAGCTGAAGACGATGAAGCTGTCGACATCTCTGACGACGAACCATCATCAAATCATAAAAATGGTGATGATGATGACGATGACGATGATGATGATGACTTCTTCTTTGTTGAGCCCAAGAAGGCACCTGTGAAAGGGATTTCGATAAATGAACCATCAGAGGAGACGACTAAGACATAGCCTGCAGCATCTGAAGCTGATAAAGGCAAAAACAAAGGCCTCGCTGCAGAAGGCAATCTGGCCATCCTTCAGATAAAGCTAGTTTGTCAGGTACAATATCTCCTCTTCCCTTACTCTGCATCCCTCCTCTACCCCTTCTCAATCTCAGTTCTCCTCTCCATAAAACCTCTATACACTTAACCATATTCTTTTCTCTATCTATTTCTTCCTCAACTCTTCTTACATAAACGATCGATGTGTTTCAGCTAGTCCTCTCCCCTGCTTGAGGATCCAGCTGAAGTCCCCACTGCTGCACCAACAATAATCCGAGCCACATGAGCTGAAGAAATAATCCCGGTCTTGGATTTAATCACTGAAACCGATGAACCTGAAGAACAATTTCTCTCAAACAAAAATAGACCTTCATTGGCTCCACAAGAGCTGTGCGAAGAGGATCGGAAAAGGAGAGGAGAAATGATCAAGAAGCTTGAGGATCAACGAATCATCCTTCCACGAGACAAAGTTCCTGTTCCTAAAAAGTTTAGACTTTCAAAGAAAGAATTCACTGATCACCTCAGAGCTGAAAGGATAATCTCCGAAGGAAAGGAAGCTGAAAAAAAGATAAGGCTCTCGCCATTCAGCTTGCCCAACAATCGGTGAAAGACCCCGCACTGAAAAGAACTCCCATCGAAGTTCAACGTCAGTTGTGGGAAGACGCCCAGAAGATTATCGAAGAAAAGACCAAGGTATCTCAATCTACCTTGAAATGGTGCAAAGAGAAAGTACACTTTCGATATCGTACTGCCAGAATTAACAAGGTATATATCACTGGAAAATCGACCATCAAAGTTCCAATTGTTGTAGTCGAGATATTCAGAGAAAACGGTATAACGGAAACTTTCTATGCTGATGCTATCACGAAGTACGGTCTCTCTGAATGGTTGGAGATCAGAATAGCCATTCAGAAGTCACGTTCTAAATACAAGGATCATGTCGAAAAACTTATAAATCGACAGATCGACTTGGTTTCTTCTGCTGTGGATATTCCTCCTCCCACTCCTCTTGCAACTCAACAAAGAAGGCCTCTGCAAAGAAAAAGTCAAAACCTTCAGATTCAGGTCCTCCCATCCGGAACGAAACATGTATTGGTTTTTCACGTGCTGAAGTACTCGGTCCTGATCCTGATCTCTCAGCGCTTGACACCTCTCTACCTCTTGGTGAACGATTCATTCCTGGAAAAGTCATAAGCGAACCTTATGGTATCTTCTTTCACGACTATGATGAAGGACAATGCTTTCAACGTGTCTCTGAGCTTCCCATCACTCCCATCGAACAGCTCAGGGATCTCATCTATTGGTGTGAATTCAGACGCGATCTTCAGGCACGATATCTCAAGCCCCTGATCTTCAAAGAAGCACAAGAAAGAAGAAATCAGGGAGAAACTGTCTGACTAGATGATCCCTACAACAAAGACCCTTGATGAACTTCTCGTTAAGGAAGAACCTTTTGAAGGCTGATAGGATTTCCTTGTATTTCTTCTATCTTTATCAACTAATATCTTTTGTACTTGTAAATTTATTTGCTGTACTTGTAATTTTTCCACTTCCCTTTGTAACCTTTACGAAGTTCAAAGAAAAATTTCAGCGAATGTACTTTACTCCATCAGTACTCAAAAGATCACAGAAAACAGTAAAAGGGACAAATATTTTATCAGTTCTTTTTATCCTTATGTTTTCATACTTAGCAATTTTCTTTGTTGCTATGTCATAATCAAATAGGGGGAGATTGTTGATCCAAACCCTCAGTGATTTGATAATGACCCTTTAAGAAACACTTAGTGAAAATTGTAAGTAGACAATATGTATTAGAGTTTCACTATCGCTGATAAGTACTATGACTCTACAGTACCGCTGATAGTAACTCTCGTTCTTTAAGTTTAAATATTCAGCGAACACTGTTCACCATAAAGCTCTGAGCATATTCAGTACTTTTGGTGATCGCTGATAGTTTAGTTGTTTACTTATGATACCTGAAGACAAGTTTCACGTCAACAAAGGTTCTACGCTAAAGTCGAAGATCAAGCCCAAGAACCAGCGACAAGTCTACTAATGAACTGATGCGGATATCAGCGAAGCAAGACCTGTCCACTCAACGTGAAGTTTTAAGTAGAAGACTTCAGCGATCGCTGCGCTTTATCATTTGCCGATAAAGAACTGTTCAACGAACGCTGATCATGAGGTCTACTCTACAACTTACTTTTGTCTTTCCCCCTTGCACGTCTCCGTACGAAATGTCAGAACGGACATCCCTTCTGTCCAGAATCGTACAACCAACTCTGATTCTACATTGTACACCATGCGGCTACTAAGGTTGTCTACAAAGGTCAACACATGCAACCAATCAGCTGCTGCCACGTGTAAAGTAATACTGTCATGCATTAAATGCATGCAGTATATAAGAAGAACCCTACTTCAGAATTGAAGTGCTCGGCCATCTTCTTCTTTCTCTCTTAGTGTTAGAATATTACTCGTAGTATTCTTATCTCCTTTCTGTCTTAATTCTAGTGCAAGAAACTTAGTGTTCTTAACTTGTTTAGATTAGGTTAATCCTTAATCTTGTTCCGCAACAAGTTGTAAATTGTTTGATTATATCAATAAACAATTTAGAAAAGTAAAATCTGTGTGTTTGTATTCAACCCCCCCTTCTACAAACTTGTATAACCTTCTCGGGACCAACAATCTGGTTGGCCAATTTCTTTCTAGGCAGAAGCTGTATCAACTGCTTGCTTACCTAAAATCGATCTACCATATTGAAGAGACACATCAAAACACCTTACCATTTGATCAACAAAAGGCGACCAAACATCAAGTTCTTCCATGTTTTTGGATGCAAGTGCTTCGTACTGAACGATAGAGAAGCTAGAGGAAAGATTGATGTGAAAGTAGTTGAGGGCAAGTTCATTGGGTACTCTGCCACCTCAAAGGCCTACAGAGTTTATCTTCTGTGATCTCGAACCATTATAGAGAGCATCAATGTCTCTTTTGACGATTCCTTTCAAAAGACTTCTGAACAAATCAGTTCAGAACTCGGTCTCAAAAAGGAATCCTCTGGCATCTCTCCTACAAGAGAAGCAGAACTAAACCTGCTTTTTAAATGTTCCACGATGATATTGATCCCTCTGCCAGAGCCGTCAGAGCCTCTGGAGAAACATCTTCTGCAAACCAGACTGAGTCAAGTATATCTCTAACTGGTCCATTAAACACTACATCCTCTTCTGTGAATCGTACAGATGCAAGTGCTGAGGGGGGGCGAACAGAAGATGATACAACAAAGGATTCTACTATAGAGGCACTGGAAATACCAACTCCAGCATCTACAGAGGAGGCAATACCAGAGGAAAACGAGGATTCGGTCTCAACTTCCTCAGAGGAACCAATTCCAACTCTTATCCCAATACCTCCACAAGCTGAAGAACCAAGTTCAAGCACAAAAGTACCTTCCACTACATAGGTTGCACAAGAACCATCAAGTGCAACCACAAAGGTTTAACCAAATGATGCTAATGACCATCTTCCAATGACGAAAAACTGCACGAAGAGCCATCCTCAGACCCTAATCATCGGCGACCCTTCTGAAAAGGTCAAGACAAGATCAGCCACTGCTAACTTTTGTTTCTTTACAAATTTTATCAGTATGATCGAGCCAAAACGTGTCTCTGAAGCCCTAGATGATCCAAACTAGGTAGATGCAATGCAAGAAGAGCTTCTACAGTTTGAGAGAAACAAGGTATGGACCCTAGTACCTCTGCCACGAGGGAAACAAGCAATACGGACTAAATGGGTCTTCATAAACAAAAAGGATGAGGATGGGGTGGTCATTAGAAATAAAGCGAGATTGGTGGCCAAGGGATATTGCCAAGCAGAAGGCATTGATTACGATGAGACTTTTGCCCATGTCGCACGGCTCGAAGCAATAAGAATCTTCTTAGCCTTCGCAGCCCACAGAGGTTTCAAAGTTTTTCAAATGGATGTAAAATCTGCCTTTCTGAATGGTCAAATCCAAGAAGAATTATACGTCCAGCAGCCACCAGGGTTTGAAAGTGCCAAGCACCCAAACTACGTCTATTATCTTGACAAAGCTCTGTATGGACTGAAACAGGCTCCAAGAGCATGGTATGAACGACTTTCAACCTTTCTTCTCAATAATGATTTCGACAGAGGTACAACCGATACTACTTTGTTTTATAAAAGAAAAGGTGATGAGATTCTGCTTGTACATATCTATGTGGATGGCATTATCTTTGGTTCTACAAATGCACAACAATGTGCAGATTTTGAAAAACTCATGAAGAGTGAGTTTGAAATGAGTATGATGAGAGAATTGAACTTCTTCCTAGGACTCTAAGTCAAACAATCATCAGATGGCATTTTCATAAATCAAGCTAAATATGTCTCTGGCATTCTTTCAAAATTCAGGCTCTCTGATGCCTCTGTAATGAAGACCCCCATGTCCACTGGAAATAAGTTACACTCAGATCCAGATGGTAAATCTGTAGAGTGCAAGCTCTACAGAGGCATGATTGGGTCTCAATAGTACCTAACAACAAGTAGACCTGATATAATATATGCCACATGCCTCTGCGCAAGATATCAAGCTAACCCAAAGGAATCCCACCTTCTTGCTGTAAAGAGGATCTTCAGATACCTTAAAGGAACCAAAAATCTTGGGCTCTGGTATCCGAAGAACTCTGGCTTTGATCTTAAGGCCTTCACAGATTCAGATTATGGAGGATGCAAGTTTGACCGAAAAAGTACCTCGGGGAGTTGTCAATTCTTGGGTGGTAAACTAGTCAGATGGACTTCAAAGAAGCAGAATTGTGTGTCGACATCTACGGCAGAAGCTGAATATGTTGCTGCTACTAGCTATTGCTCCCAAGTTCTATGGATGCGAAATCAGCTAAAGGACTACGGTTTCAACATATACAAGATACCAATCCTCTGTGATTCAAAAAGTGCCATTGCGATCTCTGCAAACCCTGTACAACATTCTAAAACAAAGCATATCGATTTCCGCTACCACTTTCTAAAGCATCATGTTGAACTAGGCACAATCGAGATGTACTTTGTGTCAACAGAATACCAGCTTGCAGACTTATTCACCAAGGCACTAGATGAGAAAAGATTCCTTTTCTTGGTGAGTAAGTTGGGTATGATAAACATGAGTTGACCCCTCTGTAAGTGAGACTTGATCCTCTTGTATATATGTACATATTTATACTCTTCAGTATGTAAATTATTTATCACCAAGAGTTCTGTACCCAACAGAGCTTCTGTGGGATTGCTCAGAGCCTCTGACAATCTCTACAGAACCTCTGGTAAGTTTGACCTATGTTCTATGCATTACTTATCTCATTTGATCCAAGCATAGGTCAAGGGGGAGCAGAAGGAGGCCTTGAATTAATCTACAAAAGTGGTTAATTCTAGGGGGAGCCAAAGAAGAGTAGTGATCAATCAAATCCACAGAAGTCAGGTAAGTTTGCCGAGCAAAGGTAAATCAAAAGGAGAATGTCTCGCACAAAACCTTTTTACAAAACAGTTTTCCAGGATACCAATCTCTAAATATGTCCTAAAAACAGTGTAGAAGACAATGAAAACTTTGGATGATCAAAAAGCTTTATGAATTTTTAGTTATTAGAAATTTCCACTCATAGAGCCCATGCTGGCTTCAACAGAGCCTCAAAGCCTCTGTGAATGCAAATTTAGTACTAAAGTTCTATCGATCATTCCAATGTATTTTCAAACGTTTTTGGTAAAGGTGCAAGCTAAGAGGAGATGAAAAGTAGGTTTCAGATCACAGAGCTCATTCCACCACAGAGTTTGTCGTACTGATACTTGGCTTTTTATGGAAATTCTGTAACATGCGGGTTATTTCTGAAAGTGACAGACATCTGGATATAGAAACGCCCACGCGCCAAGCATTAATGGGCCACGCACGACGTCTAATCGTGCTCTGACACCTCTGACGTGGCATGTTTTCATTGGACGTGCATGCCACACGTTCTTCTGAAACGTTTCACCAGCTGTAGAACTCGAGTGCGGACCCAAAATGTTCATTGAATTCACTTTTTAACCGTGGAATTCTATTCGTTTCTACCCCACTATATAACCCCGTTTACCTTCATTCCCATTCCTTTTACGAATTTCTTACTACCTTCTTCTCCGGCGAACCTTGCAAAACCTGCAACTTCTACTTTCTTCTCACATTCTTCAACTCTCCGGCGAACTCCCCAGCCCATTCTGAGCACTCACAGAACCCAAACATGGCCGGAAACTTAGAACAAGACATCTCAGGTGAATCATTGGCCTTTACTCTGACAACCCACCTTCAAAACCTCCTGGAACATGAACACTTTGAATGTGTTCTTCCCCTTAAACCTAACAATCACTTTCTTGTTCCTTCAAGAACTGCATTTGGGGAAGAACATGCCATCTTATTAAACATTCTGGAAAACCACTACCTCTTCCCTCTGCTAACAAAGAACGTTAAAAGGATCCCTTCCAGATACCTCAACCAGTTCTGGCAGAGCTGCTTTTATGGCCAAGACAATAGGCAAATTAAGGGCTACATTTCCAAACCCGGCCAATTTGAATACTTTGAAATCAAGTTTAACATAACTATGTTCTCCCTTGAATTTGGCATACCAACAAGAGGACTTCTGGGAATCAAAAAGTACGCAGAGGAACGTTCGGACGAAGACCTCTGTGACTTTGCAGAGATGTTAGGCTACAACACCAAGCTGAAAAAGAGAAATGACTTTAGAAGGAACAGATTCCCCCCTCTGTGGAATACCCTCTTCTATATCCTGAACAGGTGCCTGACTGGGAAAGTGGGTAGTCCAGATCAAACATCTCACCAAATCATGGCAATCATGTACGGGGTGTACTATGATTTGCCTCTGGACTATGGCACCCTTATGCTGCAGGAGATTGTCAACACCATAGACCACAAAATCTCCACTCAGAGGGCAAAAGGACCCACAACCAAAGATCTTCCCCCACTACAATATCAGAGGATCCTAGGTGTACTTCTAGAACCCCTGCTCCTCATCGAAAAATGGCTAATGGAGGGACCAGTTGTGAAAACCTACCCTATGGCAAAGAACTCCCCAACAGAGCACTTGGAAGGATACAACTTCTGCAGACCTCTACCAACCGCCCTTATGACATATGCTTCTGATGAGCAACTTAGGTTAGCATACATACGCGATCACAGGACTCCAGAACCGAGTCCTGTGACACCCCCGCGTTTAGGCGTCCCTATAGGAACCAAGGTAGTGATTAGGATGAGCGATGAGGAGTGGGCAGCGGCCTATGCAAAACACCAACAAGTACAGGAACAATTCCATCTTCAGAGAAGCCAACTATAAACCTCTGCTTCCAAGAGCAAAACCTCTGCCACTCCCCCCAAAACGAAGAAGGCCCACAAGGCAAAGAAAACTACAGAGGGCACCTCTACCAGTGCTGCACAAACCCAACAATCACCACCACATGCAACAATGGTTGAATCTTCTGCACCCCCATCCCCTCCTAAAGAAAAGAAGAAGAAATGAAAATCCAAGTCTTCTGAGGAGGGTGCCCCCAAACCTAAACGCAAGAAGAGCAAGAAGAAAACAAAGAAACCCCACACTCCTCTGCAAACCATCGCAGAGGAAGCTGAAATAGAAGAAGAAGCCTCTGCACAACCTCTGCAATCCCCAACTCCTATCAACTATGAAGATCAGGGTGACTTCTCTGCCTTTCTCCAAGAACCGGACATTGTTGACTCTCTAGATACATCAGGGTGGACTGCAGAAGCCATCACCAACTGGGACACCTCAAACCCAACTATCACAGTCTCAGAGGTTGACTTTGATATGGAGGAAGAAAACAGAACCCCTGCGGGTATTCAGGGAAACACTCCAGAAGGACTTCTGCACCCTGACCTACATGCCTTACATGGCTCTCACCCCTGCTATGATGTACTAAGGAAAAGCCCAGAGGATATGGTCGACTTCGCAGAGATAGAGGCTATCAGAGAGACCATTAGGTTTGGATGCTCAATAGAGGGAGAAGCTCAAAAAGATGCCGTAGATAGTAGAGGCACACAACCCCAACCAACTCCCAATGCAACCCACATTTCTGACACCGCCAGTCTAGTGGCAGAAGGTGTCATTGAAAAAGAGCAGCACAGCTCGAGCCCAACCCCTGCAAATCGGACAGAGGAACTTCTTTCCACCTCTGTGCCATTAATTATCGGGGAAACCATTCCAAGGGAGTCCTCTCCAAAGGACTCACCCTTAGTTCGTGATCCTTCGCCCCAGATCACAACAGAAATCCTCGCAGAGGAATTTGTTTCCTCTGCTACACGCACACAATTAGGTCCCCAAGGCTCTTCAGAGGAGCTTAGTGCGCACAAAGACGAAGGGACTCTAGACAAGTCCCCAAGTCACCCTCAGAATATTCCTGTACCCATCTCTGGAGTGGATCAGGACAATGTTCTTGACAGAACCTCTATAGAGTCTGAGGCCAATAAAGCCTCTGCTCAAGGATTAGAGGGAAATCCTTCCATCCTCATTCCTCAACCTCAATACAGGGACGAAAGAAGGTGTCCAAGGAATAACGACAAACTCTGGGGATGAATGTGTTCCCCCATAGGTTACACTTAGTCCACATGTCTAAAGGGATGAGTTCCAAACCCTTGTCACCACTGTGAACAACACGTTGAAAGAGTTGAAAAGCTCTTTTGACTCTTTTGCAGATTCTACAAAAAGGGCAATCTCCGAACTGACCACCAAAGTGGACAACGTGTCCACAAAGGTGAGAACTGCTTGCGCCCAAATGAAAACAACTGCAATAACTTCTGCTGCAACTGCCGCCTCTGATGTTCAGAAAGCCACAACCTCTGCATTTCAGGCTTCCGTCAGAGACCTCCTTGAGAAACTGAAAAAAGAACAAACCCCTACCTCTACGGACCTAACTCCAGAAGACCTAAAGAAGGCCCTAGAGCAAGTCCAAAAGCACACGACAAAAGAAACTCAGGCCATGAAGCCCTCCGACTACATGACCAGAGCACAGCTTACAGAGCGTGGGCAAGGGGTACTCGACCAAGTGACAGACTTCATCAGAGACTTTACCACAGCCAACGCCAACTATGTGAAGGATTTTTAGGCAAATGTAGGCAGACTCAGGTTCAACTCAGAGGCAGAGGTCGCTTACCTTCTAGGCATCTGCGATGATTTATGTGCTAAGATGATAGCCGTAGGTTCCTCACAACCAAAAAGCCGGACACTACATGCCGGACAGAAGGTATAAAGCAGAAGGGTCAGGATGACTCTGATGATGATTCTGGTGGATCATCAGGTCATCCTGAGGGGGAGAAAAGAAGACAAGACAAAGCTGCAAAAAGAGGTTTACCTGCACCACCAGTATCAGCAGATCCAATATCCCAAGTACCCCCATCTGAAACCCGACAGAAAACCACAGAGGACACACCCACCTCTGTGGAAACAACCCTCATAACTGAAGAAATCCAAACTCAAGTACCTTCAACCCCTGAAGCTCAACAACAACAGACACAAACCACAGAGGAAATACCCACCTATGTGGAAACTACTCAAGAAGAGAATCTCCCAAGGACCGCAGCTGAGCATGTTCAAATCCTTACATCTTCTGAAGAAGATAAACCATCCCAATAACCAAAACCAAAAGAAGACAAACTACCTTCCCCAACACCAGAAGAACCCAAGTTACCATCCCCTACACCAGAAGCTGCAACGACAAAATCCCCATCTCCTACACCCAAAACCAAACCAAGAACCAAGTCTATTGCTCACAAACAAAAGAAATATTTGAGCAAAACCACAGAAGCCTCACCAATCAATCCTCAAACCAAACCCACATCACCAACTAAGTCCCTTGTAAAACAAACAAAGGCAACCCCTAAAAAACCTGCAGAAGCACCTCCATCCAAGCCCTCAGAAGCTCATCAGATAAAACCAACAGAGGCAACCCAAACCCAAAAAGATCTACAGCCAAAGGCAAAAGACAAAGGAAAGGGAATATTGACAGAGGAACCTAAGAAGAAAAAGCCAAAGCATCAACCCGCAGAGAAACTGATGAAGAGCGCTTTTGACGCTTTTGTTACACCTAAGCCCGAAGAAGAAGATTGGGCTTACGGAATCAATCCTCTGTCAACCATACCCACAAAAGATCACAAGGCCAAACCTTTAGAAGATCGAGTGGCCAAACTAAAAAGTGACTTGGATGCTCTGCGGAAACCTATGCCACCACATACTGTTCAGCAAGGAAAAATGGAAGAGGTGGTGCATAAATACTTATACAGCAGAGCAGTCAACGATCCTCTGCCACCATCTAAACTTCACCCTGACTTTCTTAAAGAGTTACGAGATCAATTCTATAGAAAGAAAGCCAAACCCGTCAAACTCCAAGATAGACAAGGTCATCTATTGCAAGTTGTCCCATACCTACGGAAGAAAGGTTTACTACAACCTCTACAGAGTCAAGAGGGTAGACAAATCAGAAACCATGTTCTCAGATGCAGATCTGAGAAATCTAAACCTCTATGATCTACCTGATCTTCTGAGTTGGGCAAGGCAAAACTACAACCATAGACTGGAAGTCCAAGGAGCTTACCATGAAATAAGGATGGCCATGCGCGAAAGACTTCTGATGTATAGCATGACTAACTTCCAACTATGACTCGACCTTGGAGTAAGAGGTTTGAGTATCCCACCACCAGAAGATGACTGCCCCTCCTCTGCAAGACCAAACTCTATCATCACTTTTCCAAGGATTGGGTATGTCTATCAAGATCCTGCTGGAAAGTCAAAATTATTCCTAGAGGTTAACTGCCAAAAATATGCAACAAGTACTCTGGTAGAGTTTAGGGCCAACCACTTGAAGCACAGAGGAAAAGAGTTCATGGATCAAGCTCTCGCAGACAGATTGATAGACGTCATTGACTCCGTCATCAACTTCAGAAACCTCTGCATCAGAATATACCGTGAGCTCAAAGGTGGTGGAATCGGAGGACACAAAATCGACGACTTCCCAAATGCCAGAATCTGACATCCTCAACCTTCCTCTGCAATTTTTCTTTCATTATGTAATCAAGTGTAAGTGCCTCTGGCATAACTTTATATGAAAGAAAAGCTTCTACAGAGGTCAAATACCTTCTGTCATGTACTTAGCCTAGAAAACCATGCATTTTTCAATTTTTTATTTTTCAATACTTAGGGGGAGATTGTTAGCTCCAACTTCTGTAGTTTAATAGGTATTGAAAAATAGGCTAAGTATAAAGTCATCAACAGAGGCCTCTGCCAAGACACCAAAGCAAAGATCCAACTGAAGAAGTTCACAGAGGACAAGGCCACAGATCCTCTGTCAAGTTTGACAGAGTCTCTGTGGTATGAAGACTGAAGACTTAGAAGATTACTTGAAGATCAAGACGAAGACGATCGTGCCTCTCACAATTTCTTATGTACGAAGATCCTGAAGATCATTCGTACAAGGCGTGCCCTGCCAACTCCACGTGTCAACCTCTGATGGGTTACAGCCTTAGCAGAAAATGGCGCACTACATTAATGTTGTACCTGTAGCTGTCCCACGATCATGTCGTTGTACCCTTAGTACTTCCTGTCTCCCCTTTGTCCCCTGATGAATAGTATAAATAGAAGGCTCATGTTGAGCTCTTCTATTAACCTTGCACGACACACACACCTTTAGAGAAGAATTCTTATTATACCTTCGGTGTTCTTGGTGTTCTTGGCTAATCATTATACAGTGATTTATTGAGTTAATCTTTTGTGTTATTATATCACGTATTTGATTGTGTGTTATTTCTACCACGTAATCTTCTCTTGTTCTGTCAAAACGCTTCCGCACATATATATATATATATATATATATATATATATATATATATATATATATATATATATATATATATATATATATATATATGTTTAGAACATGAGAAATTAATCATTGTTGAGTAAAATCGGGATCAACAGTGCTTTTGTGGATTCATCAACTTGTGGGCTAGACACTTTAATGTTTGATGGGTATTAGTATTTTTGGCTATGAGGCCCATGGGCCATACTTGTTGATCAAGTATTTATTCTACCTATATATATATATATATATATATATATATATATATATATGTAATGTTAGATGCTAGATGAAACATCCATCATACATTAGACACTTACCATTAGTAGTAGTAGTTTGGTAATAGTAGTGAGCACCAAGCTCACGGTTCTTGCAACCGTAGCTATTGCTCACGACTTGGACCAAGTTGGTTCGGCCTTTGTTGGTTACTTAATCTATTAATAGTTCCGTTCCATTTCCGACGTTTCTTGCAATACTTAGTTGCTACTTGCTCGTTTTCTACTCTCAAATCTTAAGGTTTTTACAATCTCTTCGCTACTTACGATTTCAATTGCTTCCCATCGATTTTCTCCTTACTCATTTACGGTTTTAGATAACAACACCTAACGGTTTTAATCTCATTGCTACCTTCGGTTTTTATGCTCTCACTAATCATCGAATTATCTCCCTTTAATCACTTACGGATTTGATACAATTTCAACACTTATGGTTCCTATATAATTGGTTCTAATTCAATCTCGTTACTACAATTAACCGGAAGTCCGACTAATCATTTTGGGTCCCCAATTTTAATTGGTTCACAGTTAGTTATTGTTAATGTCCTTGTTTGAACATCCAATAAATCGAAATCCACTTACTTGTTACTTTGAGCTTTTACTTATAACTCAGGTGTTAATTGTTAATCTCACAACTCAATCGCTTTCAAATACTTAACTCTTCGTTAATTAATCATTAGGCTTTTTAAGTAACCAAATCCATAGCTTAACGATTGAAATTATATTTCAATCATAACAGATGGTGGTTTACTTAAGGGTTCCATTCGCATGATTTCAGTAATTCTCATCTTAATTCCACATTTGAAACAAGATTTTCCATACAATATTCCTACTCTGTCGTTAACTTCTCGCTCTATAATTCATTCTTTTATTTTACTATCAATTTACTTATCCTTTTAATTTCTGCACTTTAATTCTGCACTTAATTTTATCGTTCTTTAATTTATGCAATTTATTTATTGTCGTTTATTTTCTGCACTTTAACATTCGCTTTATTTTCAAGAGTTGGTTACTTGCATAACAAACAACGTTTTCTCAAGTGGAATTATTGTGAATTGTTTTATGCATTGGCCATCTCCATTATTTACTTTTAAAGTTCGTACATCCTTTATAATTAGAAACCGAACGATGACGGGCTAAACATATTAGTTCGGGGTATAAAGTGAAGTTGAGACCGAGACCAATAACTAAATAAAGAGGTGTATCGTATGGCATGATTGTCCAACGTTATTTAATTCAAGGTTATATTTTGTGGTGGATCACAATTAATCAATTGACAACGGATTCGTTGTACCATAAAATATCGGACTCTTGAAATAACGAGGAAATGTTGTCTCATCTTTTTATCTCATTATTTGTTTCATCCCAATGGCTCTTTATACCCCGTGCTTCTCTTTATAATTGATTTTTCATTAGTTGTTAACCAAACCCCCAACAAAAGATTATCTTCGAATTCGCCATATGAGGCCTGTTTCTACAAACTCGACTTTTAAGGAAGAACTTTTATATGCTTCCCTGTGGGATTGATATTTGATACATTGTATCATTATTACTTGTTTTAAGACGATAATAGGCTAAGATGTATACTTGCGTAAAGGTTTATTTATAAACACTTTTTAAAAAGTGTAGTCAAACTTTTACAACAAGTTTTTGGCGTCGTTGTCGGGGAACCACGCTAGAAGTTTATCTTTTTTATAAAGTAAAGTTTATAAAAACAAGTTTTTCTACCACCTTTTCGAAAAAGAAAAAAATAGTGCATGCCAAGATTGCCTCACGGTTAATTTTTCCAATACGATCCGACATTGAAAGAACGTTTAGACAACGAAAAAAATCCAAAGAGCTAATTTAGTCTTAAATTCTCCCGAGATGTCTGAACACGAGTCTATGTCAGACAATGGGGAGGAAGTCCCCGAGTTTAATCTAAACGGGCATCCTAATAATCAAGAAAATCCAGAAATAATAAATAATATTGACGATGAGAAACAAAACATTTTTCGGTTAGCTAATTCCAAAGATGGTGGTATTATGTCTCACGATGTTCCTGTTTTAACTCAGTTACATTCAGGAATTCTTAAACCAACACTGCAAACCCGTCATTTTGAATTAAAACTGATAATGTTTCATATGCTGCAAACTAACGGCCAGTACGCTGGTTTGCCATCTGAAGATCCTCATTCTCACTTACAGTCTTTCATGGAAATTACAGATTCTTTTAAACTTCCTGGTGTAGAAGATGATGCATTGAAATTAAAACTTTTTCCATACTCATTGAGAGATAGTGCAAGTTGGTACAACTCGATGAAACCAGATTCTATAGTTACATGGGCCCAAATGGCGAAAAAGTTTTAAAAAAAATATTTTCCACACACGAGGAATGCTAAGTCCAGGAATGCATGGCATAGGTACAAGGATCTTTTGAGAAAATGCCCTCATCATGGCATTCCGTACTGCATTCAATTAGAGACATTTTACAGTGGTTTAAATATTACTGCAAAACAAATGCTTGACGCTATTGCAAATGGAGCTTTCACATATTTTACCTATATTGAAGGATATGATATCCTTGAGAGGATTTCTAACAACAATGGTCAGTGGGCTGATCCACATGCATTGCCACCTAGAAAGACAGCAGAGGTGCAAGATCCTGATGCTTATGCATTCATATTTACACAGCTGAATGACATGGCATATTTGATTAGAAACCTTAATGTTGTGTCAGTCAATCCAATTGCACCACCTTCAACTGTCCAATCTAAACAATGCACATATTGTGGTGATGGTCATAATTTTGAACATTGCCTTTTACACTACATTTTTTATGGGCTTAGGAATTCGGCCCATGCCCATGGATCTTGACCCATGGGCATTTATTGTTTTCCAAGTATACTTTTTCCTATATATATGTTGTTGTTAGCTGCTTGAAGAGAATCATCCACCCCTTAGTTTAGTATAATAACCCTACTTTCGTTAATCCGGATATAAGTTTATATTCAATGTAGTATTCATATTTTAAGAATCGAAGCTTTCATGACTTGTACCTTTAACTAGATAGTTATGTTTAAACTTGTTGGGATAAAAAAATAAAGAAAAGAATTAGGTCTAAAGTGTAATAAATATGAAACTAGAAGGGCTAATTGATAATTTTCCTATATTTATACTTTCCACCTAAATAAAAAATCAGATATCTCATTTTCCTCATCTCCTAGAACGTATTTATAGAGAGAGAGAGAGAGAGAGAGAGAGAGAGATAGAGAGAGAGAGAGAGAGAGAGAGAAACCCAAAACTTGTGAAGAAATTGAAGGATTTAAGCTTTGATTTTGGAAGATTGAAGCTAGATTGTTCAATGTAACTTTCTATTACACTTTAGTGTTTGTTTTGGTGGCTTCAGTATATGCTTAAGTGTATGCATTTGGTGTTTAAGGGCTGATTAAAATCAAGGAAGAGTTGAAGGTATCAAAGTTAAAGCATTTCGGTCACTTGAGGTAATAATCTCTAAAATTAGGTTCAATTACGTTGGAAATTATGAGTTTTATCTTATAAGGTATATAATTAGTGATGATTGTGTTTGGTTATGTTTAATTGTGGTTCGAGTACTCTAATAAGGTCAAGGATTGATGTATGAAATGATTAAAAATGGATTTGAGCTTCAAAATTATGTTGCACATCAAGTGTTTGATAAAATGTTTAAGTGACATTTGTAGTTTTCTAAGGTTTCTGTCATGTTATTAGAAAATTCATAAACAATCAACCGTTGGTCCAAATGAGATGTGTAATATATATTTGGAAAGATTGAAGAGTGTATAACATTTTTGTAGTTTACACTAAAAGCAGATTTTGAGTCTAAATGGCCCAAAACCTTGAGTTTCCATAACTGGTCAGGTGAAACTCGGGATTTGCATACTGTTTTTGTAAAGGTTGTACCGGTCTGCTCGTAACTCCGAATTGCATGAATCCAGTTTCTTTGGAACCCTAAGAAATCAATGAACAACTTTCATTTAGATGATAGTGTCCAATTTGGCTTCTAAATGGAAGAAATATATCGTAACTTATGGCATGTAGGAACTGTCAATTTCTGTTTTGAAGTTAAAAATGAGATTTTGGAAATGTTGCAATTGATCTTCATGATTATGTTCAACATTAGTTAAGTGTATTTTTAAATGATTGTAGGTGATCGAAAGTAAGGAAATGGATAACTAAGGTACGGATGTCTTATTCCTTTGACTCGAGGGTAACCGGTTGCATCCGGAAATCCCATCCATGTTCATAGATGTGATTTCGAGCCTAACGGTTTCGAATACTTTATAAGAAACTTTGTTTTATTTTCAAGATCTTGGTTTATGCTATTACATTGAATTTGCTTCACTATTTGAGCATGTTATCGAAATAGTATAACTTTATGTTTTATGACTTCGTGTTAAACGTAAATTGCATGATTTCTAAATAAAATAATTTTTGAAGTTACGACCCGTTTTCGGTTGATTTGACAACTACTCCCTGAATCGTTTTCATTGTTTTGATTATTATGATATGATCCGTTATCGATTAAATCAATTAATATGAAATTTGAGATTTGGTTTTAAAATTGATGGGACCATTGATTTAACGACAAGAGTTTTCTTGATTTTGAATTAGACTCAACACTTGGGCCACGGGTGTTGAGATGCCTTCCGTGGTGGCTATTAATGACCATGGCGTTCTCGTAAAGGCTAAGGCCACTCCAAATAGGGGACGTAGGATGCATCCAAGAACCGAATACCAGGGTTAACGGATAGAACCAAATATCTGGTTACCGGATAGAGCCGAATACCAGAACTAAACTAAAACTGGTTACTGGGAATAGGTGATGTTGTGCCCGACATTGAGATTCCAAGTCTGATTGGACTGATCATTCGATTAGACAACGTATTATTGCAATACGGGTCACTTATTGATTTTTTTTCGAAAACATGATTTCTACATTCTTTATTCATGTTTAGAATGGTTTTACTACTATATGTTTTACGTTGACTTTTATTTGGACTTATAATATGTTCATACCATTATGCACATTATACGCCCACTGAGCTATTTTGCTCAGCCGAGGTGCTTTATGTTTCCTCGGCATACTCCAGGGACGGGTTGAAATATCGAGATACCAATGGGAGTAAAAAGGATTTAAGATCAACTTTTATAATTATCCTTTGGGATTATTAACATTTTGGGTTTGTAATTATGTTTAAGTTAACATTTATTTTAGGAAGCTTAGTACCGCTCTGAATCGTGATGTTTTTTAGTTTTGATCCGATTACCAGATTGTACACTCTCCGTCACAGGCTGCGCGGGGTGGAGGTGTTACAATTAGTTACTAAATTGTAGTAG
Organism: Saussurea involucrata; assembly: GCA_033807775.1. NCBI lineage: Eukaryota > Viridiplantae > Streptophyta > Magnoliopsida > Asterales > Asteraceae > Saussurea > Saussurea involucrata. The sequence continues at coordinate 80,035,648 of CM066319.1, forward strand.
TAGTAGTAGTAGTAGTAGTGAGCATTTGAGCTTACGGTTCTCACAACCGTAGCTCTTGCTCACGGCTTGAACCATTCGGGTTTAGCCATAGTTCGTTTCTATATAATACCGTTACGTTTTGTTTATCTTAAATTCTCGTTAGTTAAGTATTGCTTTTGTTAGTTGTTACTTCTAGTTACCATCGATTAACAAAGTTTTACGGTTTTAATCATATTGTTACCTCCGATTTTCTTGTTTACAACAACCATCGATTTCCTTCTCTTTTACTCTCTCACGGTTTTAAGTTCCTAACATTGCGATTCCAATATAATTTGGTTCTAATTCAATTTCGTTACGATAATTAACCGGAAGTCCGACTAATCATCTCGGGTTCCCAATTTATTTTTTTCTCGGTTAATTATTGTTAGGTCTCAAGTTAGTTGAATCGAAGCATAAGGACTAGTTTTGCCAATTCTTGTAACTATCCCTTTTGGGATATAAATAGTTTGCTTTTGCTTTGTGATAGGGTTAATGACCTAATCAATAGTTTTCTAATTACCTTACGTACAGCTACAGTGTTCTACAGTTTTCTGCTAATCAATACAAGTGAGATTTAAGACATTCATACCATATTGTGTTGATTCATTGATTTGCACTTGTTAATCTGGGATCCACAATTGGTATCAGAGCAGAATGACGATTGATTCAAAGGTAATATCTCTCAATTTTGGTCATTCCACTTTGTCGACTGTTTCATTGAAAAGGCTATCTTTTGTTTTTGATTCGTGTGTTAAAACTCGAAATTGATACTTAAGAAAGTCTCATTATTGCGTTTCTAGAGTCATATCAAATTTTGAGCGTTTTTTATTAAGTCTTTGATCATCGATTTAGATATTTTTCAATTCTGGGTTTATACACTCTGTTTCTTGAAAAAGTCTCCCTTTACTTGTTGGTAGTATTATTTAAGTGGTTCAATAATCGATTTGATCAGTTGTTTGTGACTCCTTTACTTGTTGGTAGTATTATTTAAGTGGTTCAATAATCGATTTGATCAGTTGTTTGTGACTCCTTTACTTGTTGGTAGTATTATTTAAGTGTTTGCAAAAGTTTCCCAGAGCTTTCCGGTCAAAAAGTTGAGATTTTGCATCTCCAAGTACGTTTTTCGATCTATCAGTGTTTGAATACGGGGCTTATATTTTTGAGTCCCGGTTCCTTTTGTTTCCCGCACCCACACCGGATCTAGTTAATATAGGATTCAAACCCGGTCCCGGTTTTCACCAAGTCCCGTACCACACCGGTTCCGGTATACAATCCTAATTCGGTTCCGACTTATTTGTGTTCCGATCTTTTGACTCCGGATCTAGTCCAATCCGGATCCCATCCATTCCGGTTCTGGATTTTCCAATTCCGGATCTCTATTCCGGATCACTTCTGCACACTAAGGTAATTCTTTTTCTGCATCTGTTTGAATTTATTTCCTTTCTTTCTGTGTTAGTTTCCTTCAATTAATCTTCGTTAAGTTACTCGTTAACTTAGGATCGCTTTAGTCTCTCACTCCCTTAGGATTTTGCGTTAGATCACTCTTTACCTTTGAATCACCCTATTCGTCTTACGACCACACAAGTGCCCGGAAATGAACACTCAAGACGCGTTAGCCATAGGATCTGAACTTAAACCTCCGATCCTATACCGAGGGGAGTACAACGTGTGGAAAGATCGCTTCATGTGTTTCATCGAGACCAAGCCTCTTTATGATGAGATTCTCCGATCGTTGACCTTCGGACCTATTGCTCCACCCATGATGGATGTTCCAGCGCAAGAAGGCGGAGCCCTAGCTCGTCGAGTGGTCAAACCATATGACAAGCTGACTGTCGAAGAGAAGAGAAAAGTAGATGGCGACAGACTGGCTAAGACGTACCTCATTTACAATCTTCCCAAAAACATCTACTGCAGCATCGACAGCCAGAAAGACACGGACAAAGGAATGTGGGACCAACTGGCTAAAATCATGCAAGGCAGTCGCGAGGGAAAATAGCTGAAGATAACCAACTGCCTCACTCGATATGAAGCGTTCAAGGCCAAACGAGGGGAATCACTAACTGAGACTTATGAACGATTTTGCACGCTCATCAACGATCTTCACAAAAACAACATCTGCAAGACGAACCTCGAGACCGACATTAAGTTTTTGAACAACCTTCAGTCTGAATGGAAGGGATTTGTTCTACATGTTCGTCACAATCGTTCCTTAGATAATGTTTCGCTGCACGAACTCTATGAGATGCTGTTACAAGATTGAAGATGATGTTCGTGAACTCATGGGAGATCAGAAGTCTAGCCAGAAGAACAAAGAATACCCTCTTGCTTTCGTTTCTCACAAAAAGGACAACCACGTACAATGAAGTTCTCACGGAGAAGAAGCATACAGTGAGACTGAGCATGAGGATGAAGAACCTGAAAGTGATTCTGATCCTGAGATTGATGGCATCAAGAAAGTTGTTTCCTTACTGTCCCGGGAGTACGCTAGGAAGAAATTCTTCAAGAAACCATCCAATAACAACCAGCGTTACTCCACCAACACTAAGCGTCGAGACTACCGAGATAAGTATGAAGGGAAGCGAAAGTCAGATGATGGAAGGAAAGCGAGATGATGATGAACCGGTGAAGTCTTACAACTGCGGAAAGCGAGGACACTTTGCCAAAGACTGCCGGAAACCTGTAGTGCGTAATGCTGAGTACTACAAGCACAAAATGTTGTTGGCAAGGCAGAAAGAAGCAGGTAAAGTGCTGCTAGCAGAAGACGATCACTGGCTCGTCTTGACTGAAGATGAAGAGGAAGAAGCTGAAGCTCACATGTGCTACACTGGCACTTGATAAACCCAGATCTAGAAATCAAGAATATAGAGAGAATCTAGAGAGCAAATGTCATCCATATATTGATCAATGAGTTACAAATGACAATATGCAATAAATGTTCTAGATTGTTTTATCTAACTATTACATGACACACCTATTTATACCCCATACATACAAGGTATAGAGTCTAAGCAATACAGTATGGACTAATGCAGTACATTGACTTTACAGTAAATCTTGAATACAATAATACTCTAACAATCTCCCCCTTTGGATTCAAGATTTAAAAAAATATGACAGCAGTCTTCAGCTCTTGATCTTCAAAACTTTAACTTTGACCGCTTTGAACGTTGAAGCTTTGGCACTCTTCAAACAGTTGAATCTACACAAGGATGCGAAGCCTTCACATTTTTGAACATTTAGGTGCAAGCACAATCCGAGTCTCTCAGATATAAGATAACCATATTCAAAAACACTTCAGACTTCACATGATCCGAAATCTTCAACTTTGAGCAATCCGAATCCATATATTAGTGATTCGAAAACATCTTTGTCTTTCACAATGTAAAGACAATCTTCTTCAATACAATCGTCATCTCTTTGACCTTGAATTGTCTTCGACATGAAATTGAATTAAACATTTCTCCCCCTTTTTTGATGAAAGTGAGCATCATGATCATCAAAAACCTTTTTCAATTTCAGTCGCGTCTCTGAGTATCACTAACAATCTCCTCCTTAATGAATAACCTTGCTCCCCCTCAAAATAAGAATTCTGGAGCAATTTGTTTTCTCCCCCTGAAAGTATGCATATATTTCATTAAAGAATTATTCATTTCAAATACAGTGCTTTAATGAAAACATTTATACAAGGAAAAAAAAATTCATTGAACTACATTTTATAACTACTAACATTTGATCATTTGAAAGCTTTACAAAAGAAATCCAACTTAATGAAGTATACCGGATTTTTCAATCAAATGATATCAAATGCATGTGTTTGGATTCAAAAACAAGACATCGTTGCATATCAAGTTAAAAATGTTCAGTTTCAACCCCTTTGTTAAATCTATTTGGTGTGCTAGCATGCGAAATATGATTAGCTGCAAGCATATGCAATTATAAAACATATAAGAATACTTTGCTCTACTCACACTATTTGTCCAAAATCAGAATTTTACAAATTTACAGGTTTATCGCGACTTTGTATTTTCCCCAAGTTTCAAGAGATGTGTGCTCATTGGCATCTTTTAATTTTGTGCACATTGGCATCTTTTAATTTTGTGCTCATTGGCATCTTTTGATTTTGTGCACATTGGCATCTTTTAATTTGTGCACATTGGCATCTTTTAATTTTGAGCTCATTGGCATCTTTTAATCAAAAAGTTTAGTAAGAATAAGATACACCGTTAAACATGACTTTCTATCTGGTTCTATAGCAGGATTTGGGTTAGCAGATCCCAGACCAGTTGGCCTTAGGTGCAAGGTGTCGAGCACCATTTAGAACTTAATTTCCCAAACCAGAAAGGCCACATCGATATATCTTAAACCCATTTGTACCAGTAGAACATGGCTTTCTATCTGGTTCTATAGCAGGATTTGGGTCAGTCGATCCCAGACCAGTTGATCTTAGGGACTAGGTGTCGAGCACCCCTTAGGACTTACTCTCCCAAACCAGAAAGGCCACAGGTACAAACTTTCAAACTAAATGATTTTTATTTGTTTATTTGATGCATCGCAATCACTTGGTTCTAAAAACATAATGCTTCCCCCATATTTTCGTTTCCATCCATCACTCAGACATTTAGGCTTTTTGAGCATTATATTCTATATAAGTCCAGATTTCCATAATTTTGAGCATTCAGCATAACTAAGGTAATTCTTTTTGTGCATCTGTTTGAATTTATTTCCTTTCTTTCTGTGTTAGTTTCCTTCAATTAATATTCGTTAAGTTACTCGTTAACTTAGGATCGGTTTAGTCTCTCACTCCCTTAGGATTTTGCTATAGATCACTCTTTACCTTTGAATCACCCTATTCGTCTTACGACCACACAAGTGCCCGGAAATGAACACTCAAGACGCGTTAGCCATAGGATCTGAACTTAAACCTCCGATCCTATACCGAGGGGAGTACAACGTGTGGAAAGATCGCTTCATGTGTTTCATCGAGACCAAGCCTCTTTATGACGAGATTCTCCGATCGTTGACCTTCGGACCTATTGCTCCACCCATGATGGATGTTCCAGCGCAAGAAGGCGGAGCCCTAGCTCGTCGAGTGGTCAAACCATATGACAAGCTGACTGTCGAAGAGAAGTGAAAAGTAGATGGTGACAGACTGGCTAAGACGTACCTCATTTACAATCTTCCCAAAAACATCTACTGCAGCATCGACAGCCAGAAAGACACGGCCAAAGGAATGTGGGACCAACTGGCTAAAATCATGCAAGGCAGTCGCGAGGGAAAATAGCTGAAGATAATCAACTGCCTCACTCGATATGAAGCGTTCAAGGCCAAACGAGGGGAATCACTAACCGAGACTTACGAACGATTTTGCACGCTCATCAACGATCTTCACAAAAATAACATCTGCAAGACGAACCTCGAGACCGACATTAAGTTTTTGAACAACCTTCAGTCTGAATGGAAGGGATTTGTTCTCCATGTTCGTCACAATCGTTCCTTAGATAATGTTTCGCTGCACGAACTCTATGAGATGCTGTTAAAAGATTGAAGATGATGTTCGTGAACTCATGGGAGATCAGAAGTCTAGCCAGAAGAACAAAGAATACCCTCTTGCTTTCGTTTCTCACAAAAAGGACAACCACGTACAATGAAGTTCTCACGGAGAAGAAGCATACAGTGAGACTGAGCATGAGGATGAAGAACCTGAAAGTGATTCTGATCCTGAGATTGATGGCATCAAGAAAGTTGTTGCCTTACTGTCCTGGGAGTACGCTAGGAAGAAATTCTTCAAGAAACCATCCAATAACAACCAGCGTTACTCCACCAACACTAAGCGTCGAGACTACCGAGATAAGTATGAAGGGAAGCGAAAGTCAGATGATGGAAGGAAAGCGAGATGATGATGAACCGGTGAAGTCTTACAACTGCGGAAAGCGAGGACACTTTGCCAAAGACTGCCGGAAACCTGTAGTGCGTAATGCTGAGTACTACAAGCACAAAATGTTGTTGGCAAGGCAGAAAGAAGCAGGTAAAGTGCTGCTAGCAGAAGACGATCACTGGCTCGTCTTGACTGAAGATGAAGAGGAAGAAGCTGAAGCTCACATGTGCTACACTGGCACTTGATAAACCCAGATCTAGAAATCAAGAATATAGAGAGAATCTAGAGAGCAAATGTCATCCATATATTGATCAATGAGTTACAAATGACAATATGCAATAAATGTTCTAGATTGTTTTATCTAACTATTACATGACACACCTATTTATACCCCATACATACAAGGTATAAAGTCTAAGCAATACAGTATGGACTAATGCAGTACATTGACTTTACAGTAAATCTTGAATACAATAATACTCTAACAATCTCCCCCTTTGGATTCAAGATTTAAAAAAATATGACAGCAGTCTTCAGCTCTTGATCTTCAAAACTTTAACTTTGACCGCTTTGAACGTTGAAGCTTTGGCACTCTTCAAACAGTTGAATCTACACAAGGATGCGAAACCTTCACATTTTTGAACATTTAGGTGTAAGCACAATCCGAGTCTCTCAGATATAAGATAACCATATTCAAAAACACTTCAGACTTCACATGATCCGAAATCTTCAACTTTGAGCAATCCGAATCCATATATTAGTGATTCGAAAACATCTTTGTCTTTCACAATGTAAAGTCAATCTTCTTCAATACAATCGTCATCTCTTTGACCTTGAATTGTCTTCGACATGAAATTGAATTAAACATTTCTCCCCCTTTTTTGATGAAAGTGAGCATCATGATCATCAAAAACCTTTTTCAATTTCAGTCGCGTCTCTGAGTATCACTAACAATCTCCTCCTTAATGAATAACCTTGCTCCCCCTCAAAATAAGAATTCTGGAGCAATTTGTTTTCTCCCCCTGAAAGTATGCATATATTTCATTAAAGAATTATTCATTTCAAATACAGTGCTTTAATGAAAACATTTATACAAGGAAAAAAAAATTCATTGAACTACATTTTATAACTACTAACATTTGATCATTTGAAAGCTTTACAAAAGAAATCCAACTTAATGAAGTATACCGGATTTTTCAATCAAATGATATCAAATGCATGTGTTTGGATTCAAAAACAAGACATCATTGCATATCAAGTTAAAAATGTTCAGTTTCAACCTCTTTGTTAAATCTATTTGGTGTGCTAGCATGCGAAATATGATTAGCTGCAAGCATATGCAATTCTAAAACATATAAGAATACTTTGCTCTACTCACACTATTTGTCCAAAATCAGAATTTTACAAATTTACAGGTTTATCGCGACTTTGTATTTTCCCCAAGTTTCAAGAGATGTGTGCTCATTGGCATCTTTTAATTTTGTGCACATTGGCATCTTTTAATTTTGTGCTCATTGGCATCTTTTGATTTTGTGCACATTGGCATCTTTTAATTTGTGCACATTGGCATCTTTTAATTTTGAGCTCATTGGCATCTTTTAATCAAAAAGTTTAGTAAGAATAAGATACACCGTTAAACATGACTTTCTATCTGGTTCTATAGCAGGATTTGGGTTAGTAGATCCCAGACCAGTTGGCCTTAGGTGCTAGGTGTCGAGCACCCTTTAGAACTTAATTTCCCAAACCAGAAAGGCCACATCGATATATCTTAAACCCATTTGTACCATTAGAACATGGCTTTCTATCTGGTTCTATAGCAGGATTTGGGTCAGCCGATCCCAGACCAGTTGATCTTAGGGACTAGGTGTCGAGCACCCCTTAGGACTTACTCTCCCAAACCAGAAAGGCCACAGGTACAAACTTTCAAACTAAATGATTTTTATTTGTTTATTTGATGCATCGCAATCACTTGGTTCTAAAAACATAATGCTTCCCCCATATTTTCGTTTCCATCCATCACTCAGACATTTAGGCTTTTTGAGCATTATATTCTATATAAGTCCAGATTTCCATAATTTTGAGCATTCAGCATAATTTCATTCATGTTTAGCTGACCTTTCGATTTATTTCAGACGTGAAAGTTGAAACAAATATAACTCAGATAATACAAAATTGCTTGAAAAATCATCCTTGACACACATTTTATTGATTGAATGAAAATTGAAAATTTTCATTTCATTGAATTAAATTTGTGAAGGTTCAAACATTCAAAGCAGTAGAAATAAAACATAATGCAATGTTACCTTTCACCACTTGTTCCTTGAAACAGAAAGATGTAACAGTTAAGGATATCACCTGAGAAGTATGAGATCTAAACTGATTTGTTTAGAAGTCTTAGTCTTTGAAGTACGGGTCCTGAACTGAATTGTTCAGAAGCCATAGTCGTTGAAGCACGGGTTTTGAACTGATATGTTCAAAAACCTAAAACGTTGAAGCACGGGTCCTGAACTGATGTATTCAGAAACCAATAATTTTGCTCTCCCTTAAAAAAAATTCACCGTTTCTCTTCTGTTTTCAGTTATGTGTGTGATTTATATGTAACATTCAGCACAACACATGAAGAACCTACAAAACAGATTAAGCAGATTTTGGTACCCAACGGGACTTGGGTCCTAGTGTGTTAGGTGTAGATTTCTTAAAAGGAATACTGTAAGTACCGTACCAATAAGAAGTATAAACTTTATGCACAAAATAATTTGATCCACAGTAAGAACAACAGATTTTCTTATGTTCCATCCTAATCAGATGATTTACGGAATGAATAGGATTAGGTTTAGCAGAAGATTTACCTTTCGGAGCATTGTTATTTTTGGCCTTTGATGTGGAAGCAGATGATTTTGGTACATCTTTCTTTGGAACAAATGGAGTATGAAAGATAGTATCATGACTGGCCTGTTTTGAGACATCAAATTTAAAAATGATGTCTTCAAGTTCTTTGACTTTGTTTATCAAAACATTTTTCTCTTTAAAGTTTAGATCAAATTTCTTTTGGAGATCAGATTTGATCAACTGGTCCTTCATAATATTAGTTGATAAACCAGATAATATTTTGGAAAGATTAAGAATCGCATCTTCAAAATGTTTGCGTTCTGATTCAAAATCTTTTTCCAAAAACTTTCTTTTATCAGTAATCTCTTTGAATGTTTCCATATTTTTCTTTTTAAGAGTTTTATTTTCCTTTTCAAATAGATTTTTCTTTTCCGTGAAATCATTTCTTTCCTTTTCCAACACATTTTCCAATTCGGAGATTTTCACGGAAAGCTTAGAACTTTTAATCTCAAAAGATTTGCGTTCAGTTTCAAAAACAGTTCTTTCTTTTTCTTGCTTCTCTTTTTCAAGATATAAAACTTTTTCAAAGTCGGAGACTTGCTTCAAAAGTTTTACATATTTAAGCTCAAATTCTTTCTTTTCTTCAAGAGAAAAATTAGGCAGTTTTCTCTTTAGCTCAGCGTTTTCACTGTCCAAACTTTTTTCTTTATCTTGAACTTCTTTTAATTGAGCATGTAACTTTAAGTTCCACTTCACTCTCTTTTCTTCCCTGCTCTTCATATCAGTATTTTCTTTTTGAAGAGTTGTTACTTTCTATTGAAGTTTCCCGATTTGATCGTGCAGACTCGAGTTGTCTTTCTTTGCTTCAAGATCTGCAATATAAACTTCAAGATCAGTAACTCTTTTAATAAGTCTATCATTTGAAGAAGAAATGTCTAAAATTTGTCTCTTTAGATCAACATTTTCTTCCTCCAATGCTTTATTTAAAACAGGAAATGAAGGATATGAAGTATTAGGTTTACCAAAAGTTTGCTTCAAATCTTCACCACTGGATTTAACAATTGTTTGCTTCAAACTCATTTCTCTCTTTAGAATTGCTAGATGTTGATCTTTCAGAAAATCAAGCAGAAATTGTTTGAAATACACTATAGAAAAAAATTATATAAATATTTTTCTTGAAAAGCTCTTAAAGTGTATAAAATACATTATAGAAAAAATTTCGGAATTAACACGAATTCGGATCAAGAAGGGTTCGAAACCACGAAATTAAAGTGTATAAAATACACTATATAAAAGCTCTTAAAGTGTATAAAATACACTATATAAAAGCTCTTAATCAACACGAATTCGGATCAAGAAGGGTTCGAAACGACGGAATCCGGATGTATAAGGATCCGAAACCAACAGATTACGGATCAAGAAGGGTGTGAAACCAATGGATTCGGACCAAGAAGGGTTCGAAACCAATGGATTCGGACCAAGAAGGGTTCGAAATCTTTGGTTTCGATTCCTTAAGGGTTCTAAATCTTAGGTTTCGATCCCTTAAGGGTTCGAAATCTTTGGTTTCGGATCAATAAGGGTTCGAAATCTTTGGTTTCGGACCAAGAAGGGTTCGAAATCAATGGATTCGGACCAAGAAGGGTTCGAAATCAATGGATTCGGACCAAGAAGGGTTCGAAACCAATGGATTCCGAATGTATAAGGATCCGAAACCAACAGATTTCGTATTCTTAAGGATCCGAAACCAAAACTTAAACAAATATCACTTATCTTTGTGATCCGAAACCATGCAACAGTGAATGATGAGTGGTCCGAAACCAAGCTTGAATGATCCGAAATCCTTATGAATGATCTGAAATCTTCATGAATGATCTGAAACCGTCACTTAAACACCAAAAATCACTAAATCAGCCATAACCTTTTCAATTCTTGATCAATTGTAATGAAACTTGCACAGATTTGTTCGAAATTTGATTCCACACACTTTCTTAGTTGATTTCAAATCCCAAATCGATCAAATTAATCGACTTTTGATCCAAAAACAGTAAGAACAAGTTTTTCGAACAAACAGATGTAAAATGATCAATTCGATGAATTTTATGCAGAATTTGGTAGAAACTCGTGTATTAAAGATGATCAGTGATGTAAAATTTCAATCCAAAAGATCAAAAATGGCTGAAAAGTCGAATTATGGATGAATAGTAATCGAAGAAGGGTCAGAAATCATCATGAACAGTGATGAATGAAGGATCCGAAATCCTCACCTACAGTGTAAAAAATCTTCAATTTGGTCTTTGATCTGCTTGAATTTTCTGTTTAGCTCTGATACCAATTGATAAACCCAGATCTAGTAATCAAGAATATAGAGAAAATCTAGAGAGCAAATGTCATCCATATATTGATCAATGAGTTACAAATGACAATATGCATATAAGCCGATAGCCAGGTATGTGGTTCTTCTAATGCTAATCTTATTGATCAGATGCAAGTTATGGTGCGTACCTTAGATTCTTTTAAACTAAAGGTTAAACCAAAGATGCCCAAATATCTAAGCTCGAAGCAGACGCTAAAATTAAATACGACACCATAGACAAGCTAGCTATTGAAAAGGCTGAAGACAAGTGTGTGATAGACAACTATCAATCCGAATGCTCAGCCATTTCAAAAAGAACTGAATCCTTAGAGACCCAACTATATGAATTCACACAAAAGTTAGAAAAGTCCCAGGAGGAGTATTCTAAGAGTGTTGTTCTTCAAGAAAATATTCAAAAACAAAATGAGTTGTTGACCACTAAGCTTAAGGATCTTGAATCCAAACTTTATAAACTTGGTCAATCGGAACAATCCATTCACTTGAATAAACCAAAGGAATTCAAGTATTACAACTCACAATGGGGACTTGGATATGATAATCCGTGTTACCTCAAGAAAATCTTATCAAAGGTTCCCACCCTTTATGAATTCAATTTCTTGGGCCTAGATAAGCAATATCCTGAGTATAAGATCAAGTGGACTAAGCCGTCCCACGAGGATGAGGAAAAGTAAGATCTTAAAAGATAAACAGGAATTCCTCTACCAAAATTAGGGGAAAAGCCTGAAAATGTTGACAACAAATCGGAAGATGAGCCACCTAGAAAGAATATAATTGTACAAGTTCCTTTCGTGTACGAAACTCTAAATGCATCTTATTTAAAAAGCAAAACCCCTTACCTCTTAAATGGTTACTTCGACATTTGTTCTCTTGCTAAAACTGTGGAAACTCCGGTTCCCGTTACGGCAACACCAGATGTAGAATCTAACGATAAATCAGAGTTCAAACGGTATGTTCCACCTCTGATTTTGGAAAACATCATTTTTAAACTCAAAGAATCAATTGTGATGGATAAGGTTATTTTTGAAACCGAAAGAATTGTACTTTTATCCACTATAGACAAGCTCAAACAGAACAAAACCGAGTCATTATCCGAATCAGAAAGAGCTAGTTATAAAACCGAGATTGCAAATTTTACTTCTCAATTGTCCGCCTTGTCGGCAGAAGCTTTAAAAGGGAGAATGGCTAAGGACAGTCCAGAGGATACTCCAATGAAGCCTGCCACTCCTGAAACCATCTCGGTTGACTCATCACCTATTTGTTCGGATAGTTCCTCATCTAAAGCCTTTCTAGGAGTGTCTAATGACACCAATGATAAGAATTTGAGCTATAAAGATAAAGGTAAGGCAATTCAACCCGATTCTGTTCAAAGGAATCTTTTTCCAGTTTTTGATAATCCCTTTGCGGATGACTCCTCGTCCGACTCTGATGGTGAAACCCCACTTGACTCTGCACGATGGTTTTCTGAGTTTATGAATTCCTCTGTTTGTCATGATGATGATGTTTCAAAGATTGATTTTGCTCCAAAGCTTGCTAATCACACTCAATTTTTAGAGAAAATGCCCACACCTGGTAATTTTGAAAAAGGATAGTGTTCCAACTCCAAAAACGTTTCTGTGACCATTTCTAAATCTAAATCTAAACGTCGGTCCAAGAAACGAGCTAAACCGGTAAAAGATCTAAAAGACAGCCATATTACTCCAGCTCCTTTGACAATAACTCTAATGTCATTTTAGATAGAACGGGTCGGGGGAGAGTTGTTCGGAAAGAGTGGGTAGAGAATAAGCCTAAGTTACGCCAAGAGAAGACCAAGTCATTTAATTCGTTTTCGCACATTAGGAAAAACAATAACAATCATGGTTTCGCTTTAAATAACTCTGTTGAACATGGTTTTCAATTTCCGTTTAAACTTACTTCCGTTCAGCAATTGATTAAGATTTCTCGTGATTGTGTGTGTTGTTCAATGTGTGGAATTAATGATTTTGTCGAACATAAACATGCATCTGATTGGTTTGGTACTTATCATGTATTTAATTCGCGTTCTTCTAAATCCCGAAAAGGACACAAATCTAAACGGGCCCTGAGAAAAGGTGCTGCACCTAACGTATCAGGACCCATTTATAAATGGGTATAATTTCTGTTTTGCAGCCCGGTCATGTGTGGTTTCTTGATTCCGGTTGCTCCAAACACATGACTGGTAAGCGGGAGCTGCTCACCAACTTCAAGGAGAAGTACTGTGGTGACGTACGATTTAGGAATGACAACGTAGCCCCGATCATGGGCTATGGCGACCTAGTTCAGGACAAGCTCACTATCAAACGGGTGTCCTACATCAAAGGCGTGGGTCACAACTTCTTCAGCATCGGCCAGTTCTGCGACAATAATCTTGAAGTCAACTTCAAGGCGAAGCGGTGTAGCATTCGTAACGAAGACGGAACGGATATCCTTGCTGGAACTCGAAGAACGAATCTATACACCATCAACCTTGCCTCCGTGAAGACCGATAAAGCCGCTTGCCTCCTTTCCAAATCATCTACTCAACAGAACTGGCTGTGGCATCGACGACTTTCTCATCTGAACTTCAAGCACATATACAAGCTGGTGCTCGGCGGACTCGTCAAGGGTATGCCCGAACTACGATTCGAGAAAGAACATATTTGCTCCGTATGCGAGATGGGCAAGATGAAGAAGGTATCTCACAAACCGAAGGCGGTTCCTAGCACGTCCAAACCTTTGGAGCTTATTCACATGGATCGTTGCGGCCCCATGCGTGTTCAAAGTATAAATCATAAGAAGTATGTACTGGTGATGGTGGACGACTTCTCGAGATACACCTGAGTCAAGTTTCTCCGCTCGAAGGATGAGACTCCCGAGTTAATCATTGACCATCTGAAGGGTGTCCAAAACAACTTGCAGCTGACCGTCATTTCAATTCGCACGGATAACGGCACTGAGTTCAAGAACCGTGTTGTGGGTGAATATCTCACATCGGCTCGGATTTCACACACTTTCTCTGCTGCCAGGACTTCTCAACAAAATGGCGTGGTGGAACGTCACAACCGCACCTTGGTGGAAGTGGCACGAACCATGCTGACTCAGTACAACCTTCCCATGTTTCTCTGGTCTGAAGCTATTGCCACGACATGCTATACACAGAACAGATCCTTCGTCAACAAACGTTTTGAGAAGACGCCATACGAGCTCATCAACAAACGCAACCCCAACATCAGCTACTTTCATGCATTCGGTTGCAAGTGTTTCGTGCTGAACGACAAAGATGATCTCGGCAAGCTCAAGCCAAAGGCAGACGAAGGAATCTTCATCGGCTATTCTACCTCTTCGAAAGCATACCGAGTCTACACTAAGAGGACAAAGAGTGTTATTGAAAGCGTTAATGTGTCTTTCGACGAATTGGTTGATTTGGCTTCTGAACGTGTCGGTTCAGAACCCATGCTTACAAGAGTGTTGGCCTCCGATCACTTTAGATCGGAAACCAAGCACACTATAGTAGATCCTTTCTCGTCCAATACGCCGAAGTCACACCATTCTGAGCTAGATCTACTATTTGAACATTTTTACAATGATTTTAATTTACCTCATGTATCTACTGATGATTCTTTGAATGCAAATGGAGTTGTGGTGGTATCATCACAGATCACTGGTCCTCCACATACCCCCAACACAACATCGTCGGAGGACTCACCCTCGTCGCCTGTTATAGAGACGACACCATCTTCAAGCATGAATACGGTTACCGCGACCGCATCCCCGGTGGTTCAACCCACACCGTCTTCCCCCAGATCAAGCAATAGCATTTCTCACACCGACACATCCGATGTATCTTCATCAACTGCTGTTCCTATACAACCAATGGCCGCCGCTCCGTTTCATCCAACTCCATCTCTTGAGACGGTCAAGATCTAGCTCTAGGTTCTTATGTTAATCCCAACAGTACATAACCGTCCTTGGACCCGCTACCTCATACAAGGAAGTGGACTCGAGCACACCCACCTGAACAGATCATCGATGATCCGTCTATTCCCGTCCAGACCAGAGCAACGGTAGAAACCAAAGAAGCCGCCGCCGCACTACTGAGCAACACTAAAAAACGGGTGACAACGGGAAATGAGTGTCTCTTCTCCATTTTCCTCAGCAACATTGACCCGCAACGGTTAGAGACGCCTTGAACGACCCAGACTGGGTTATAGCCATGCAAGAAGAACTTAACGAGTTTGAAAGTCTCAAGGTATGGTGTCTGGTACCTCGCCAGAAGAACAAGACCGTTATCGAAACAAAATAGATCATCAAGAACAGGAAGAACGAACACAGGATCGTTGTTCGGAACAAGGCTCGATTGGTAGCGAAAGGGTATAGAGAACAAAAAGGGAAGGACTACGAAGAGACGTTCGCACCAGTTTCTCGGATCGAAGCTATCCGGATGTTCCTCGCATACGCCGCTCACAAGAATTTCAATGTCTTCCAAATGGACGTGAAAACGGCGTTTCTCAACGGAAAACTCAAAGAGGAAGTCTACGTCTCCCAGCCAGACGGGTTCGTCAGTCCATCTCACTCTGACCATGTGTATCTCCTCGAAAAAGCGTTGTACGGACTCAAGCAAGCACCGAGAGCCTGGTATGACGCCTTATCTACATTTCTCGTAAACGCGGGCTTCTCGAAAGGTAAAATCGACACTACTCTCTTCATTAACAGAGAAGGTTAGGACATTATTTTAATTCAAATCTACGTCGATGACATTATCTTCGGCTCTACGAACCCACAATACTGTCACAACTTTTCAGTCCTCATGAAAGCCCATTTTAAAATGAGTATGATGGGTTAGATGGATTTTTTCCTTGGTCTACAAGTTAAACAACTGTCGACCGGGATATTCATCAATCAATCTAAGTACATCATGGATATTCTTCGGAAATTCAACATGGAACAGTGTACACCCATGAAGACTCCAATGCCACCAGGTAGGAAGTTACAGGCCGATCCTGACGGAAAGGACGTGAATACTCACAATTTCAAATTTCTCGCGCCAAATCTCTCCTAAACCCACTACATCTCTCAAACTTGTGATTTTTGCCCCAATCAGTCTCCGATCCTCGCTCAAATCAACAGGTATGTGTTCTTAACTATGCTTATTCATCATCACGGTTTGAAATTGATCTAATCGACCACTAAAATCGATCCAATTGATCGTTATGTATTATCGGTGCTGTTAGGGTTCTTCGAACCCTACGGTTTGCTCGATCGCCCCAAATCAACTCGATTGATCCTCGATCTTGCACTCCATAGTCTATTTTGATCGATTTCGACCCTCATATTTGTATCGAGCAGGTCTGATTTGGCCGATTTTGGGTCTGGTTCACTCAAAAACCCCGATGTGGGTTTCTCGGATTAGGTTCCGGGGTTGCGAAGTCCCGGTCTCAATCGAGTTCCAGGCTTCGCCTATCCCGGATCCGATTCCGGTTCTACGTTGAGTCCCGGTCTGTTGTGTCCCGGTTTGTTGAGTTCCGATTCTGGAAGAAATTGGTTCCGGATCAGTTTCCGGGTCCCGGTCTGGATATCGGTTTCCGGATTCCATTCCGGGTCCCGGTCCCAAGTCCGGTTCCGGTTTGCATTCCGGTTCTGGATCATGTTCATACCGGGAGCACTGTTTCATTGTTTTTTTAGTCTGTTTGGTAGTTTGTTTTCCACTTAAAAGTGTACACTCACTCCGGGCTCGTTAAGACCCAGGTAGTGACCTGTTTTGGATCGTCATCGACTCTCGGTTTTTCTCAAATCCGAGAATAGGAGTCCCGAAACATGCGCTTGGTTTAGATTTGCCATGGAAACTCAACACTATCAGGCTTTCAATAGGTACTCTCATGGCTCAACCAAATCAACCACAAAAGTTTGCTTCCAATCTTCACCACTGGATTTAACAATTGTTTGCTTCAAACTCATTTCTCTCTTTGGAATTGCTAGATGTTGATCTTTCAGAAAATCAAGCAGAAATTGTATGAAATACACTATAGAAAAAAATTATATAAATTTTTTTTCTTGAAAAGCTCTTAAAGTGTATAAAATACACTATATAAAAGCTCAAATATATAACACGAATTCGGATCAAGAAGGGTTCGAAACCACGAAATTAAAGTGTATAAAATACACTATATAAAAGCTCTTAAAGTGTATAAAATACACTATATAAAAGCTCTTAGTCAACACTAATTCGGATCAAGAAGGGTTCGAAACCACGGAATCCGGATGTATAGGGATCCGAAACCAACAAATTACGGATCAAGAAGGGTGCGAAACCAATGGATTCGAATCAAGAAGGGTTCGAAACCAATGGATTCGGACCAAGAAGGGTTCGAAATCTTTGGTTTCGATTCCTTAAGGGTTCGAAATCTTAGGTTTCGATTCCTTAAGGGTTCGAAATCTTTGGTTTCGGATCAATAAGGGTTCTAAATATTTGGTTTCGGACCAAGAAGGGTTCGAAATCAAAGGATTCGGACCAAGAAGGGTTCGAAATCAATGGATTCGGACCAAGAAGGGTTCGAAACCAATGGATTCCGAATGTATAAGGATCCGAAACCAACAGATTTCGTATTCTTAAGGATCCGAAACCAAAACTTAAACAAATATCACTTATCTTTGTGATCCGAAACCATGCAACAGTGAATGATGAGTGGTCCGAAACCAAGCTTGAATGATCCGAAATCCTTATGAATGATCCGAAATCTTCATGAATGATCCGAAACCTTCACTTAAACACCAAAAATACTAAATCAACCATAACTTTTTCAATTCTTGATCAATTGTAATGAAACTTGCACAGATTTGTTCGAAATTTGATTCCACACACTTTCTTAGTTGATTTCAAATCCCAAATCGATCAAATTAATCGACTTTTGATCCAAAAACAGTAAGAACAAGTTTTTCGAACAAACAGATGTAAAATGATCAATTCGATGAATTTTAAGCAGAATTTGGTAGAAACTCGTGTATTAAAGATGATCAGGGATGAAAACCGAGTTCAATGATGTAAAATTTCAATCCAAAAGATCAAAAATGGCTGAAAAGTCGAATTCTGGATGAATAGTAATCGAAGAAGGGTCAGAAATCATCATGAACAGTGATGAATGAAGGATCCGAAATCCTCACCTACAGTGTAAAAAATCTTCAATTTGGTCTTTGATCTGCTTGAATTTTCTGTTTAGCTCTGATACCAATTGATAAACCCAGATCTAGCAATCAAGAATATAGAGAGAATCTAGAGAGCAAATGTCATCCATATATTGATCAATGAGTTACAAATGACAATATGCATATAAGCCGATAGCCAGGTATGTGGTTCTTCTAATGCTAATCTTATTGATCAGATGCAAGTTATGGTGCGTACCTTAGATTCTTTTAAACTAAAGGTTAAAACCAAAGATGCCCAAATATCTAAGCTAGAAGCAGACGCTAAAATTAAATACGACACCATAGACAAGCTAGCTATTGAAAAGGCTTAAGACAAGTGTGTGATAGACAATTATCAATCCGAATGCTCAGCCATTTTGAAAGTCCAGGATTCACTCTTACAATCAATATATCAATGTATGAAACAGTAATTGAGAAGTAATATGATCAAACCAATTGTATTCAATGAAGAACAGATTTACAGATCTTAGAGAGAGAGTATCTCAAAGATTACAAAAGATGAATACAAATATATGCGGCAGAATCAGTTAGCAATGTAGTGTTAACCACTATATATACTGCAACGGAAATATTAAAGCTACAGTACATATATGAAAGACTAATAAGAACAATACACGTGTCCTAATTAGTTAACCAAAATACAAAGTAAAGTATCTAGTTATAAGTTCTGAACATAATTTTGATTAAGCATCTCAGAACTTCTGGCTCTTCTTCTCAGACTTCTGACTCTTCTTCTCAGACTTCTGTACTTGGTAATCTTTCAAAGCAATCCTTCTGAGCTTTCATAGTTAGAACTCTGACTCTTCTCTTCAGAACTTCTGAGCCTTCTTATCAGAATTCAATACTTGGTTTATTGACAAAACTCAGATCTAACAATCTCCCCCTTTTTGTCAAATAAACTTATACTTTGTATCACCAAGCTCTTTCAATGCAGGAACAATTTTCTGTAACAGAACATTTCTCTGAGTAAGTCTCTTGTCAATTCTATCAATAATTTCCTGAATAGTTTCAACTTGCTGAGTGATCACTTCTTGAGTCATATTAGCTTGCTTCACCTTCAGCACCTTTTTCTCCAAATTATGCTTGATGAATCTCAAACCAGAGCTATATTTTGCAGTCTCCTTTGCTCTGAAAAAGATCTTTTCACTCTTGTTTTTCAAAAAGACTCCCAATTCTGGATGTTTGCACACACTTCCAGTTCTTAATACTTGCTTTTGATTATGATCTGTAATGGGTCTTGAAAGATAGACACCTGGCCTTTGTAAATACAGAGCTATTTGAAAATCTGTATAACAATGCCATCTTAGGATGTAAAACATAGCTTCAATCACTACACTCCTTGCCTTCCTTTCATTCTTATCTTTGCTTGATTCTTTGAAGCATAACATACTGTGAAGTCTATAGAAATCCATTACTGATAGCTTTTCAAAGTCTGCATCAGTAAAATAGTACACCTTTCCATCTTCTCTCAATACTTCAAAGGATAAGTATTCTTGCTTTCTGAACTGCTTGATCTTTAATTCTCTGATCCCAGTGATTAGAAAATCTGAATACACATCTTTCT
This sequence comes from Saussurea involucrata, assembly GCA_033807775.1. Taxonomy (NCBI): domain Eukaryota; kingdom Viridiplantae; phylum Streptophyta; class Magnoliopsida; order Asterales; family Asteraceae; genus Saussurea; species Saussurea involucrata. Next base: position 80,055,502 of record CM066319.1, read on the forward strand.
TTGGTTTTCCAAGACATCTTGACTTCTCAGCCAACCATATCTGAGTCTTTTTTGGTTTGTCATGATATACACTTAGAAAGTTTACTTCACTTGGATTAAAGAAGTTTGGCAGATCAAACTCCAGAAAATACTCATTCACATCTACAGATCTTTCATCTTCTTTTGGTTCTGACTGTTCAGGTTGATCAGTACTCATCATTTGATCATTCTGAAGAGTTGTCTTCTGAATTTCTTCTTCAGTTTCTTCTGAAAAGACCTCATTCACCTCATATTCTACTGGAAACACAAAATCACTATGCAACATCTTTTTAGGATTTTCTTCTGATAATAACCATTCACCACAGCTTCTGACCTTACTTCTAAGATATATCCTTCTTTTCACAGCTTTCACACATCTTTTCTTTAGATTTTCCCTTTCAGTTTTGGAAACTCTCATTTCAATTAGTAACCAACTCAAAGTTGCATTACTATACTTTACCAACTCCTTTAATCTAAACAGCTCAAGATTTCCTTGATTACTATATGCATACCCTTCAGACTCTATTCCTTCATTTATAAAACCCTTCACAATCACACCACTTACTGGAATCTTCATTGGACAATTCAAATTGCACTTCTCTTTTCTTCCTTCAATTGCCAACTGGAAGTCATACATATACATATTTCTGACATAGATGCCCAGAAGTCTTCTACATTCAATCTCTATCCAGGCTTCTTCAGTACTGGCAAAGAACTTAACAAGAAAGATCTGATCTTCAAGAGTTAATCTGTGAAAATCAAAACTTGATAAGAAAACCTTTACATCTTTTTCTTTCAATACTTCCAATTTTACATACTTCAGACCATCAAATTCTTCTGTCTGAAACATGAATACTTTCTCAATCCTTTTCTGAATGTGTAGCCTTGAATCAGGAATTCTGAATCTGCTTGAGGCTTCTGCATAGATCATCTGAAGTTTTCCATCCATGAAACCATCAATGTTGTTTTCTAAAACAACATAGTCTCCTTCTGTGTGGTATAGATGCTCATATGTTTCCTCTGGAAAAATATCACTATGAAATTGTCTTGCAAGTGGTACATCACTCATATCTAGAATAAAATCACACAAAGGCTCCTCTAAGATTGGCAAGTTAATCTTAGGAATCTCAATTGGCTTTCTGAATAGATATTCTGAAGGCATCAAGTATTCTTTGACTCTTTCATATTCTTCTATATTGTCAGCAATATCATCAACATAGTTAAAATAGAATTCCTCTTGAAATTTCTGAGAATATCCAACTGATAGGTCTTACCACCTTCACAGATCAATAGGTCTTACCACCTTCACAGCTTTTTGAATATTCTGAACATTAAGTGCTCTGACTAACTCACTGTGCATCTTTCTGATCAAAATCTCATTCAATCTCCTTTCTTCCAGTTCAGAGTTCAACAAGCCAACTCTAACATATGGGACAATATCTGTACAAGTGTTCACAACCACTAAGCTTTCATCTATTTCCTCTGACCCCAAAACAGGTTCCTCAATAGCTTCAGTTTCATCAGAATTAACTTCCATCTCTGTGTCTAAATTCAATTCTTCTGTTTTATCAGAATCACCACCATCTATGCTTTCCACCTCCATTTCCTCTGTATCTGAACTGTCAATCTGAACTATCTGAGTATCCATTGTCTTTACAATTTCTTATGTCTGAACTTCTATGTTCTTTGTACTGACTAAGTGCATATCTGCTATTTCAAAATCTTCTATGCCAATATCATCATCATAACTCAATCTTTGCCTTTTCTCCCCCTTTTGATGATCATGAGGTTCATTATCATCAAACTTCCTCTTTGAGTTCTGACCAGTGACACATTCAGGTTCAACTTCTGCTAGTGGAATAAGATCAAGAGGCTTTGAAGTTGAAGCCATAGATACACTCAGTGCTTTAAATACAGAATCTTGCATACTCTGCATTTGTTTCAACAGATCTTTTTGAAATTCAGACATTATATCCTTGATCTCCTTTTTATGAGATTCCAAGGATATCTTTACATTATCTATCTTAGTTTCAACAGATATCAATTTTCCCTCCAACATATCTTTCAATCCTTTCACCTCATCATTTAGTCCATCCACTTTTTTCTCCAATTTTTCAACTTTTTCCCCCATCTCCTTGTGTTGATTCTGAATCTTTTCAAATTCAGAATAGTCTAACTGTGAACCTGAACCAACAGATGGTCCAGTTTTCATGTGCCCAGAAGGCTCATGGCCTGTAGATAACACGAAGTCATCTTGTACAACAGATGCACGTTTGAATGAGGCTTTTGAAATGTTAACCTCACCAGGACTTCCATCCAATCCTCGACACCCAATAGTAGGTATGTCTATGAATGTTGTGTCAGGAATACGAAATTTCTGATTTGTGCAAGTGTTAGAAGGAATTTCAGGCTCAATGTGGATAGGACTGTGATATCCAGACTCAATGTGATGAAAAACGGGTTGGGATTTATCACCTCCCTCCAAATGAGTTTGGGATGGTTCCCCTGATTTGTGTGAAACAGTAGCATGTTGAAATGCTTCTGAGTGGGTATGGATGGGTTGTTCAAGTTCCACCACTAGGTCCATGGTGTTTGTTTCAATATTGGACACCAAGAATTGTGAACCAATAGCAGATGTGGTTACCTGGTTAAGATTAGCTAGTACAGAGGCATCTCTTTCTGTTTGAACCTCTGGTGACATTCTCTCATCCTCACCACCCTCATTCTGTTTTTGCTCACATATTCTAACCGAGCTCTCAGAATTTTGCCCCTCATTTCTCTCAGAATGTTCACCCATTCGAACATCCTCCCCCTCTCTAACATGACTAGACCCCTCACCTCTCTTCTCAGGTTGGTCCTCATGGGTAGGGATTTGAGGTATTTCAATTCCTATAGAGGTGCAATATGCTTTTAAAATCTCACTCTCCCTTGGTATGTAATTCCTAAGTGATTTTGGTAAAACTTTATGATTAGGATAATTCTCAATATTAGTAACTGAAGACATCTTACCCAAATAGAAAGTAGGACCATGTTGTTCATTTGATCTTCTTGAAATGGTTCTGTTTTCTTGCATTGCATACCATATCAAAATTTGCCAATACCTTATGTAAGGTATGTATGCCAGAGGAGTATCCTTTGTCTTCTTTTGAATAGCTTTCTGATTTTTCTCAAAAGTGTTCTTCATGTCTTCCCAAAGTATAGCAGTGTAATCATAATGCCTATTTTTCACTAAACCCTGAAAGATTTGAAGAATCTGTTTTGAACCTTGATCTGCAGAGCTATTCTTTCCTGACAAGCATTTATTCACCACATGAAAGAAACATGCCCAAATAGGTGGCAATTTGTTCCTTCTGAACAAACTAAGGGTCCTCAATCCATCATTATATCCTAACTTCATAACTCTGCAATTATTTCCTCTGTTAAAGGTGAGTCTTCAAAATCTGACCTTCTTTGTACATCATCTTTCTCTGGAAGATTTAACATTTCTCTTAGTGCAGAGATTGATAAAGCAAATGTTACTCCACCAATTTCAGATACAAACTTGTTGTCTTCTAACCTAAGATGTCTCCACCATTGTTGAATATACTGAATAGGAACTGTTTTTCTTCTTGTAAACCATTTTTTGTAAGGATGATACTTGAATAATTCCATGATGATTCTGTGTTCAGGCTTAAATCTACTCTCCTCAAATAGTAAAACACAATTATTTTCTGATAACTTTAACCATTCACCTTCAGGTACAACCCTTTCCATTAAAATTGGTCTATTTGACATAATCGACCCTGCAGCACTCTGTTCATGTTCAACATTTATGTTTACCTCATCTGCATTTCCTTCTGATTCAGCCATTTGTTCATCATCTTCATTTATTTCATCATTTCCTATTGCTTCTTCCTCAACAGCTCTATTTTGCACTTCATCATTATCTGAATCGGATGAATCCATCAAAGACTTAGTAGAATGCAGAGATATTTGACCACTTCTTCGAAATCCAGACATGATTTAAGAAGAAAACAAACTCAAAGAACTCTGGATTGATTCGTATCTCACTTTTCACTCTGAAATTTGAAAGAATTTGAAATAGGGATTTTAAGACCTATTTAAAATCTGCGAAGTTGAAAGTTTGGACGGAAAAGCGAGGTCAAAGTTATAACGGAGTCAACACGTTTGAAATGCCACATAAGATTTAAATGAAATGCGTGGCATTATCAACCAAATATGAAGCTGACACGTGTTATATGATAGAATATTGACACAAGTCAAAGATCTGAATAACACGCTCAGAGGATTGTCTTTCCTTTATCAGAGATCTGAGTATTCTACTCAGAGTTCTGAGTCCATGATTAAGAGGAATTTGCCTTGTAACCAAGATTTATTTAAAATCAACTTCTGACAAATGTAAAAACTTTAATTAATCAGAAGAGGTTTGAACAGATAGAAAAACAATTTATCATCAGAATACTGTTCACAAAATGATGATTTAAAGAAAATCATTTAAAATCTTATATCTGAATATGAAAATGTTTGAAATTCAGATATAGTTTGAACAAGAAAAAAAAATTATCATTAAAAGCTTGTTCTTCTTAGAATGATCAGAGATAAGAAATGAACACAAACCTTTTTAGCATCATGATATGATTTCCAAAAGATTTTGATGCTCCCCCTTGACTTTAGCATATACTTGACCATATATGATACATAAAGATGAGGTAGAAAAAAAATAGAAAAAATTAATCCACAGGATTGAAGTATTTGTATTTCTCAGAAATAAATTTTTAAAAGATAGATTTCTGAAGTATTGACTCAGAATCTCTGACCTTAAGACTCAGAAGTTCTGAACTCAAGACTCAGAAGTTCTGAACTCAAGACTCAGGAGTTCTGAACTTAAGAGTCAGAAGTTCTGAACTTAAGAATCAGAGTTCTGGGTACACTACTCAGACAATTTTACTTGAGAAACACAAATATTTTCAATTAGTCAGATTAAGCATTCCTATTTTACATATGAGAAAAGAAAACCTTTTGTGATCAAGAGGCTTTGTGAACAAGTCAGCCAATTGATACTTTGTATGCACAAAGTGCATCTCTATAGTTCCTTTTTCCACATAGTCCTTTATAAAATGATACCTCACATCTATGTGTTTAGTCTTTGAATGTTGAACAGTATTCTGAGTAATGGCAATTGCACTTTCTGAATCACAATAGATGGGAACTTTGTTGAGCTGATATCCATAATCCATGAGTTGTGTTCTCATCCACAAAGTTTGTGAGCATGCAGCAGCAGCAGCAACATACTCTGCCTCAGCAGTGGAAGTGGACACACAATTCTGTTTCTTTGATGCCCAACTCACTATTTTATCCCCGAAAAAATGACAAGCACCATAAGTACTTTTTCTGTCCAACCTACTTCCTGCATGATCAGCATCAGTGAAAGCAGTCAATTTGAAGTCAGTTTCTTTTGGATACCATAAACCTAGATCAGGTGATCCTTTGAGATATCTTAAAATCCTTTTGACAACCAACATATGTGATTCTTTTGGGTTAGATTGAAATCTAGCACAGAAACAAGTAGAAAACATGATATCTGGCCTACTTGCAGTCAGATAAAGTAAAGATCCAATCATGCCTCTATAGAGTTTGTTGTCTACTGAAACTCCTTTGAGATCAACATCTAACTTTATGTTTGTTGCCATAGGTGTTCTCATAGAAGCACAATCAGACATTTTGAACTTTTTCAGAATATCTCTGACATATTTTCCTTGATTTATAAAAATACCACTTGGTAATTGTTTGACTTGAAGACCAAGGAAAAAATTCAGTTCACCCATCATGCTCATTTCAAATTCAGATGACATGATTTTAGAAAAGTTATCACATAGTTCTGCACTAGTAGAGCCAAATATTATGTCATCAACATAAATTTGAATAAGAATTAAATCCTCACCCTGTTTCTTTAAAAACAAAGTTGTGTCAATCTTACCTTTCTTGAACCCTGAAACTAACAAGTGTTGAGTAAGAGTGTCATACCAGGCTCTTGGTGCTTGTTTTAGACCATATAAAGCTTTGTCTAAAATATAAACATGATCAGGAAATTCTAGATCAACAAAACCTTCAGGTTGATGAACATAGACCTCTTCATTAAGTTTACCATTTAGGAAGGCTGATTTGACATCCATTTGATACACTTTGAAATTCTTGTGTGCAACATAGGCCAAGAATATTCTGATTGCCTCTATTCTTGCCACTGGTGCAAATGTTTCATCATAATCAATTCCTTCTTGTTGACAGTATCCCTTAGCAACCAATCTTGCCTTGTTTCTGATAACAACACCTGACTCATCCTTTTTGTTCCTGAACACCCATTTAGTTCCAATGATAGATTTACCTTCAGGATTTGGAATGAGTCTCCAAACTTTGTTTCTTTCAAATTGGAGCAATTCCTCTTGCATTGCTGAAATCCAATCTGGATCCTCTAGGGCTTCATTAGCTTTCTTAGGTTAAATCACACTTAAGAAACCAGCAAACATTGCTTCATTTGCTGTAGCTGATCTGGTTTTTACTCCTGCTGATGGATCACCTATTACTTGATGAATAGGATGATTTTTAGTCCATTTATTTGCACTAGGAAGCACATCAATCTCTGAAAAATTGTTGTTTGTATCATTCTCATCAATGATTGCTTGTAATTCTGAGCTGTCCTCTTGTTCTGATATATGTGTAGAAGTTGTATCCAAGTTTGGATTCTGAGTAGTGAAGTCAGAATTCTGAGTGACTTGGTCAGAGTTCTGAATACAAGGATCGGAATTCTGAGTACAAGGTTCAGAATTTTCACTACTTGTATTTATCAAATTTGGACATTCCTCAGATGGACCTTTATCAGAAATTACAGTTGATTGAACTATTTCTGGAGTTCTATCTTTCATCTCTTTTACCGTCTTTGGGTTTTCATATTCTGCATAAGAATCAGAAATTAGTTCTAGAAAAGCATCCTTAAACAGTAAATTGAGTTCTGAACAAATAGGATTAGAATTTGTATCAGAAGTCATTTTTGTCTTGTTTTTTCATGAGTTCTGAACTGTCTTGTTCAGAAGTCTTCATTCTGGCTTCATCAAATGTTACATTAATGCTTTCCATCATCCTCTTGGTTCTTCTATTGTAGATTCTGAATGCTTTGGAAGTTAATGAATAACCAACAAAGTATCCTTCATCTGCCTTTTTATCAAATTTGGCAAGATTTTCTCTGTCTCTAAGAACATAGCATCTGCAACCAAAAACATGAAAGAATTTGATTAAAGGTTTTCTTTTATTTATCAGTTCATAAGCAGTCTTATTTAATCTTTTATTGATTAAAGTTATGTCCTGTGTAAAGCAAGCAGTTGCAATTGCTTCAGCCCATAAGAAAGTTGGAAGATTTGAATAAGCCAACATGGTTCTTGCAGCTTCCACTAGAGTTCTGTTTTTCCTTTCAACAACACCATTTTGTTGAGGAGTTCTGACAGCAGAGAAATTGTGAGAAATCCCAGAACTTTCTAAAAAATTCTGAAGAGTCTCATTTCTGAACTCTGTTCCATTATCACTTCTGATTTTCTGAACTGGAAGTTGTAAGAAAACTTGAATCCTTTTGATAAAGTTTATCAATGTAGTAGCAGCTTCTGACTTAGCTCTTAAGAACTCTACCCATGTGTATCTGGAAAATTCATCAACAATTACAAGCATATATTTCTTTCCTCCCATAGACTGAACTGAAATAGGACCACAAAGATGAGTGCCGTGCAAGATGAGTCCATTTTTAATTTGTGAGAACTCTTTTTCATCTTGCCCATTTCACAAGCTGAGCATAATGATTCTTTTTCAAATTTGATCTTTGGTAAACCTTTAACTAGATGTTTTGCAACAAGATTATTAAGATCTTTGAAGTTTAAATGAGAACATCTTCTGTGCCACAGCCAGCATTCATTTGCAGTTGAGTTTGATAAAAGACAAACATGATTTAATGTTTGTAATTTTGAAAAGTTAACCACAAATAAATCCATGTGTCTTTTGGCCCAGAAGACTTTAAGATCATTTTCAGTTAAAATCATGCAACCTGTTATTTTGAACTTGATTTGACAAAGACTGTCTAAAAACTGACTTATGCTGAAAAGATTATGTTGTAATCTTTCAACATAGAAAACTTTTTGAATTGTCAGATCTCCTTTTGTTAAATCTCCATAACCTTTAACTTGACCTTTGCTGTTATTTCCAAAGTTTACTGCTCCTCCAGCCTTTTCTGTGAAATTTGATAGAAAAGACTTCTGACCTGTCATGTGTCTTGAAGCTCCTGAATCTAAAAACCACACATGACAGCCCTGCAAAAACAATCAGTTAGGTTTAGGTACCCATTTTGGAATGGGTCCTTCTCTGTTAGCTTTGTCATTTGATTTAACAAAAGTACCTTTTACTTGAACTTTTATGAAGTCAAAACATTTTATGTTCACAAATTTGTTCAATTTCTTCTTGAAAGTTGTAAATTTGGATGTTGAAGTATTTTCAACTTTCTTTTCTTTCATATTAAGCTCTTTCTCATTCTTTCTTTTGATTTTAATTTGAGGATCCACTTCTTTTATTTTTTCTTTTCTCTGAGTTTGAGGAACAGAAACATTCTTCTTTTCTGTATTCTGAATATCTTTTCTTATGAATGAAACAGATGTTATTGTGATTGGACATTTTTGAGAATTTTGAAAAGAATCACTTCCACATTGAACACAAGTCAGATTTTTCTTTGCATGTAACAACAAATCTGTACCATAAGTCTTTTCACTGTTATTGCTATTTTTCAAAGTACATGTACATTTATTACAAAAACTCTGTGCTTTTGGTACAGAATTTGAATTCAATTCAATCTTCTCAGGAACTCTTTTCAGATCATCTTTCCTTTTGCTTTCCTCTTTTTCTGAAATATTCAACCTATTTTTGTTAGAAAATGAAGTAGATGATTCACCTTTTTCATATGTACTTGATTCGTTAAAGAATTTATCATTTTCTTTTAGAGCATTAATCTTGAACAGATCATATTCAGCTTTCAGTTTCTCAAGCTCTTTTATTTTCTGAATAAAAAACATTCTTTTCTTTTAAAGCATTTTCAAGATTAAAATCTACATCACAGAAGTCATTTTCAAGTTCATCATAAGCTTTCCTTAGGTCCTCAAGTTCTTGACTTACAAGATTAAATCTCTTTTCAAGTTGTAGAAATTCTTCTGACTTTGTTTCAAAATTTTCAGTTAAGATCTTCTAATTCTTTGATTTTGATGTACAAAATCTTTCTTTCCTCAAATAGCATATCAAACTTTATTTGTAAATCACCCTTTTCATCCTTGACTTTTGAAAGTTCAATTTTTAATTCAGAAATATTTTTCACCAATTCAGAATTTTCAATTTTAACTTTCTGTTTCTCAACCTCAGATTCCTCATACTGTTCTCTTATTACCTCTTTTTCAATTCTGAATTTGTTAACTAAATTTCTTTCTCCTTTTATTTGTTTTCTTAGTTTAACAAATTCAGTTTTCATTTCACCAATCTGTGTCATTAAGTCTATTTCAAGTGCCGAATGTACCTCAACGGATGACTCAGAATCAGCATCTTCAAAGTCAGAATCATCCTCATTCTTCATCTTTGCCATATAACTCTGCATCTGTTAAAAGTGAATGAAGTCATCTTCATCTGACGTGTAGTACAACCAATTTTCTTGTTCAGCTAACATTGCTATTTCATCATCTCTTTTCTTTGCTAGCTGAGCCTTTTTGGTGTAGTACTCATAATCCTTCACAATTTTCACTTTGCAATCCTTTGCATAGTGACCACACTTTCCACACTTGAAGCACAGATTCTTTTCTTTTCTTTCTTCCTTTTCTTCTCTATTTTCTTCCCTTCTTTCTTCCTTCTTTTCATACTTACTCTCTCCTCTCTCTTCTCTTTTCTTGAAATCTGAATTTCCCTGCTCTTTCTTGTACTTACCCTGAAATTTTCCTTTTCCATACCTCTTGTTGAAAGTGTTAGTCAACAAGGCCAACTTTTCAGCAATCATTTTGATATCTTCATCTTCTTCTGATCCCTCTTCCTTATCAGATTCCTCCAGCTTTGGTATCTCAGATAGATACGCAGTCTTCTTGGGTGCTTTAACAATTTTGGACTTTGACAGAAAAGCTAACTGTTCTGCAACATTTTTCTTTTCTTCAACCACAATTTTAACAGAGTCCTCATGCTGATTTAGTACACAAAATAGATCATTGAGATCTTCTTCACACATATCCTTATTCATTTGTAGACTGATAGCAAATGATGACCATTCTGAGTTTAGACTGTTCAGAAATTTGTAGTTTATTTCCGACTTTGTCTTTTTCAGCCCATTTCTTCTTAAATCATTCAGTATAGTACAAAATTTACTATATGTCTTAGTCAAGCTTTCAGATTCTTTAGCCTTGAACCTTTCATAAGCATTTATGCTTTGGTTTAGTTTTGCTTGAATTGATCTGACAGTTCCTAACATCTGTCTTTCCAGTTCATCCCACATTTCCTTGGCGGATGATCCACTGTCAATTCTGTTTAGGACTTCATTCGGAACGGCCAATGTCATCAATGTGATGGCTCTTTTGTCTATAGCATGCCTATTTTCTGTTCTGCTGTGTATTGAGAATAATTCTTCTTCACCCTTGTTGCCGGAATTTCTGGAGTTGTCTCTGTTTCAGGAGTTGCAGCCACATCGATATAAACTTCGATAGGACCTTCTCGGATTGAAACCATCAGATTTTCATCTATGTTATCCAGGAATTGGATCATTCGGATTTTCCATTGCTGGTACTCTTCAGGAATTAGAACAGGTGGTTTTGTTTCAGATCCCATAGCTAGATACTCTTTAGAAGACATGATTGTAAGAGATTTTCAACAGATAGACACACATGAATTTCTTGATCGAAAGATAACAATTAATTCAAGAATTGATAAGAATTCAAGAATTGGAACTAGCAGCGGAATCGATTTTTGAACGAATCAAGAAATCTTCATGAAATTGATCAATTAACCTTCGCGATCACGATCTTGAACAAATTTGTTTGTTGATTGGCTCTGATACCAATTGAAAGTCCATGATTCACTCTTACAATCAATATATCAATGTATGAAACAGTAATTGAGAAGTAATATGATCAAACCAATTGTATTCAATGAAGAACAGATTTACAGATCTTAGAGAGAGAGTATCTCAAAGATTACAAAAGATGAATACAAATATATGCGGGAGAATCAGTTAGCAATGTAGTGCTAACCACTATATATACTGCAACAGAATTATTAATGCTACAGTACATATATGAAAGACAAATAAGAACAATACACGTGTCCTAATTAGTTAACCAAAATACAAAGTAAAGTATCTAGTTATAAGTTCTGAACATGTTGTTCAGAACTTCTGAACATAATTCTGATTAAGCATCTCAGAACTTCTGGCTCTTCTTCTCAGACTTCTGAATCTTCTTCTCAGACTTCTGTACTTGGTATTCTTTCAAAGCAATCCTTCTGAGCTTTCGTAGTTAGAACTCTGACTCTTCTTTTCAGAACTTCTGAGCCTTCTTATCAGAATTCAATACTTGGTTTATTGACAAAACTCAGATCTAACACATTTCAAAAAGAGCTGAATCCCTAGAGACCCAACTATATGAATTCACACAAAAGTTAGAAAAGTCTCAGGAGGAGTATTCTAAGAGTGTTGTTCTTCAAGAAAATGTTCAAAATCAAAATGTTCAAAAACAAAATGAGTTGTTGACCACTAAGCTTAAGGATCTTGAATCCAAACTTTATAAACTTGGTCAATCGGAACAAACCATTCACTTGAATAAACCAAAGGAATTCAAGTATTACAACTCACAATGGGGACTTGGATATGATAATCCGTGTTACCTCAAGAAAATCTTATCAAAGGTTCCCACCCTTTATGAATTCAATTTCTTGGGCCTAGATAAGCAATATCCTGAGTATAAGATCAAGTGGACTAAGCCGTCCCACGAGGATGAGGAAAAGGAAGATCTTAAAAGAAAAACAGGAATTCCTCTACCAAAAGTAGGGGAAAAGCCTGAAAATGTTGACAACAAATCGGAAGATGAGCCACCTAGAAAGAATATAAATGTACAAGTTCCTTTCGTGTACGAAACTCTAAATGCATCTTATTTAAAAAGCAAAACCCCTTACCTCTTAAATGGTTACTTCGACATCTGTTCTCTTGCTAAAACTGTGGAAACTCCGGTTCCCGTTACGGCAACACCAGATGTAGAATCTAACGATAAATCAGAGTTCAAACGGTATGTTCCACCTCTGATTTTGGAAAACATCATTTTTAAACTCAAAGAATCAATTGTGAGGGATAATGTTATTTTTGAAACCGAAAGAATTGTACTTTTATCCACTATAGACAAGCTCAAACAGAACAAAACCGAGTCATTATCCGAATCAGAAAGAGCTAGTTATAAAACCGAGATTGCAAAATTTACTTCTCAATTGTCCCCCTTGTCGGCAGAAGCTTTAAAAGGAAGAATGGCTAAGGAGATGTAAAGCCCGTATCCCGGTATGTAATTTATTAGTATTAATTCTTTTTAAAAGTTTCATTTTATGTGGTTTCCGTTAACGGGGTTAGACGAATCGGACCCAATCGTTAAAAATGTCGAAATTTCGATCAGTTGCGAGAAGGTTTTTAGTTGAGGGGCCATTTGTGTCAAGGGCCAAAACATACATAGTTTCGGCCCATGCTTTTGTAAACCGAAATCCATATGTATTTGTTGGTGGGTGTTTGTGGCGTGGGGCAAACAAGTGAAACCAAAAAAAAAAGATAAACAAACCCTACGGCTCATCCCCCTCCCCTTTCCTTGTCGCCGACCGGAACAAAGAGATTAGAATCGTGAGTTAGAGAGAGAGAGAGTCGCCGAAGTAAGAGAAGAGAGAGTCGCCGGAGGGAGAGGGAGAAAGTTCGCCGGAAAGAGGGGAGAATCGCCGTCGTTTTGCTGCCGGAAATAGGATGAAGAAGGGTTCGTCGAGGTAAGTGTAATTCCCTTCTCGTTAGTGCCGTTTGTCTTTTCTGCCGAGAACCACCCCACCACCGCTGCAGCCATGGCTGCCGGCGGTGTGGCTGCCGCCGCCGACCACCATTGCCGGAGGTGGCAGTGGGTGGAGCGTGGACTGTCCAGCCCTAGAGGCTATCTAAACCCGAACCTCATTATCTAAACCGTGACCCGATCGCGAAAAACATTAATCGTTTCAAAAATCGTCATTTTATGTGAAAACGTTTTTCTGTCACTGTTTTGCGACGGCCATAACTTTTCTGTCGTAGCTCGGATTGAGGCGAGTCCAGTACCCACGGTTCACATTCTGTGCCGGGTACACTTTTCATGTTTTAGCGGAAGTCCGTTTTGGCCTCTAGCTAGGCGTAATTTGGCTGTTTATACAGCAGGTCCGTATTTGTCAGTTCGCGTTCCGTTTTAAAAGTCACAGTTTCTGCCACTGTTTTGGGAAAGCCATAACTTTTTATAGGAACGTAGTATTGGGGTAAAACCAGTTCCAAAATCTCCCATTTTGAGTCTAGTAAGTTTTTTATGTTTTGCGGAAAAACCAGTTCGGACCATAGCTAGTGTCAAACTGCTGTTTTGTACTGAAAGGTACTATTTTTCGCTGTAAAATCCATAGTAAATTGTAGAAAAATCGTTAGAGCGCGTGCGATATGTCCCTGGAACCCTAAGACATGGGACTTTGTGTTTATGGAAAAATATTTCTGGTTTAATCAGTTTTTAAGGGGTTAAACAGGTCCCGAACAGACCTGCGTGTTGAGAGTAAAAACTGGAGAATTATGCGTTTAAAGCTAGTAGTCGTGGCCTTGGTTTGGGGCGTCATTTTGATAATTGTTAACGTTTATTTAGGTGGAAAAAGGTGATTGGATGTTGGCCGGTTCGCGTTGCGGTTAAGGCAATAAGCTTTGCGTTTGAGGTGAGTTCTCTCACTATATAGGATGGGAATTATATTTGTGTTGCTATAGTTCGAGTGTGTTGATTATGATTGTTTGTTGATATTATTGTGGTGTGGAATATATATATTTGTGTGTATATATTGAACTGTGGTTGATGTACTTTTTGATGGATGTTCCAAGAGGTATATGCGTTTGTATAATGAGTTGTGATTATATCTTCTTGAGGGTTGTTCCAAGAAGTATAAGGCCACTTCTTGATGGTTGTTCCAAGGAGTAGGTGTATTGGTATAATGTGTTGTGATTATATCTTCTTGAGGGTTGTTCCAAGAAGTATAAGGCCACTTCTTGATGGTTGTTCCAAGGAGTAGGTGTATTGGTATAATGTGCTGTGATTATATCTTCTTGAGGGTTGTTCCAAGAAGTATAAGGCCACTTCTTGATGGTTGTTCCAAGGAGTAGGTGTATTGGTATAATGTGTTGTGATTATATCTTCTTGAGGGTTGTTCCAAGAAGTATAAGGCCACTTCTTGATGGTTGTTCCAAGGAGTAGGTGTATTGGTATAATGTGTTGTGATTATGTCTTCTTGATGGTGGTTCCAAGGAGCATAAGGATTATTATTAATCGTGTTATATTTTCGTGATGGATGTTCCAAGAAAGTTATGTGTTGGTATGTTTAAGGGTGATGCTGATATAATTGTGTTGGAACCCAGATACACTTAATCAAGATTAACAGTCTATTAGTTGAATTTAGAGTTTAATGCGGAAGCGTATTTAAACTAACAGATATGTTTGATAGATGTTAGAACGCACATATATAAAGAAAACAGTAAGGAATAAAAAGGATTTCTTGAACAGTTACTGTTATTCAATATATAATAAGAACACGAAGAACAGATTAAGAACTGTTGGTGTGTGTGAGAATATAACACTCAGATATTTGACAATAAAGTTTGAGAGTATTAGTGATTCCTTGTTTATTCGTTCTTAGGAAGATCTCAACATGAGACTTCCTTTTATACTACTCTTAGAAGACTATGAAGTAGGTCACTGTTCCTTTTACGGCATGAATAGTGAACTGGATGGTGTGAACAGTTGTTTGAGCCATGCGCATTTAATGGAGCAGATGTACTATTGGTAAATGCATTAAATGGCGCAGACGTCTATTTTGTACCATGCCCTATTGAGTCCACTCAGAGCTTGACACGTGTTTTGATAGTACTTTTCCATGCAAGTTGATGAACGTATCCAGTAATATCTTCCAAGTCTTCATAGCAGACCACAGAGGCTCTGTAAGGCATTACAGAGGTTCTATGGTCTGACCTTCTGTGGAGCAGTCCACTTGTTTCCGAGTTGATCTTCTTCTTGCGCACTACAGAGGTTCTGTGATTACCTCTGTAGCTTCTGTGGCTTTCTGGACTTGATCTTCTGGAAGAAGTGGCAGAGCCTCTGTGAGAGGCTTTTCTATACTTAGCCTATTTTTCACTACTTCTAAGTATTTCTATGATTAGGAAGATTGAAGCTAACAATCTCCCCCTAAGTAGTGAAAAATAAAAATTTGACTTTGAGTTTAGTTAGGCTAAGTTGGATAAGACAGAGGTTAAACAATACCTCGAAATTTCTTTCATTTAGAAATATGCCAGAGACATTTTACATTTGAGTACAATGAAAGATAAACTTTTAACTTTGTTTGCAGAGATTGGAGGTCTGAGAATCAGATTTTGGCATCTTTGAAATCATTGTAGCTTCTGTTGTCTCTTCCAACTTTTCTGATCTCTTTGTAGAATCTGATGCAGAGTTCTCTTAGGCGAATTGTTGCATCAATCTCTCTTATGATAGTATCTGCAGCATCTTTTTCCATTTTCTTTGAACCTCTGTATTTCACAAGGCTTGCTCTGAACTTGTTCAGAGTATTTGTTGCGTACTTCTGACAATCCATGCATACAAATAGTTTAGTTTCGCCTTGAGGGTTTTGAAATACTAACCCAAACCGTGGTTCTGTGATGATTGAGTTTGGTATGGCGTCTGGTGGGCAGCGATCCTCTGGTGGTCGTAGATCCAGATGTTTGAGACCGAGATCCTTTCCCAGCTGGAAATCTATCATGCTGTAGAGCAGAAGCTTTTCCCTCATCGCTTTTCTCAATACTTGATAGGCTCTGGTGTTTGCCTCTGTGTTGTAGTTGTCCTTTGTCCATTGCAGAAGGTCAGGTAGATCGTATGGATTGATGTTTCTTAAGTCAGCATCAGCGAAGGTAGATTCTGAATTGTTCTCTCTTCTGACTTTGTAAAGATTGTACCTGACCCTTGGATAGGTTCTTGTGAAGGAGAATCGGCAGAAGATCACCTTTTTGATCTTGTGAATTGAGAAAACATCTGCTTTGGTTCTTGGCTTTGTTCTCGTGAAGATGTTCTCAAATTCTTCTCTGATCCTTGGATCTGTCACATGATCTTTTGGATAGTTTGTCTGAAAGGATTGTTTGTAGAGGTATTTGTATACCACTTCTTCCATTTCTTCATGTGTTGGACCAGGTCGTGGAATTTGTCTTCTGAGACTCTCCATCTGTTGAACAACTTCTGCAGCTCTACCAGTTAAAGGAATTTCTGACAGAGGCTTCAATCCATGTGCCCAGTCAACTTCTTCGGGTTATGGGGTTTGAAAGGCGTCAAACGCACTCTTCATCAGTTTCTCTGTTGGTTTTGACAATGTTTTCTTCTTCTTAGGCTCTTCTGTCAGTATCCCTTTGCCTTTATCTTTTATTGTCGTGGCAGAACCTGTTGCTTCTGTGGGTTTTGAGGTTTGCACTTCTGTAGGTTTGATGGAGGTTGCCTCTGTGGATTTTGACGATTGTGACTTAGAGGACTTTTGTGGCGATGGTTCTGTTGGCTTGTCTTGCTCTGTAACCTCTGTTGGAGGTTGTTTGGTGACTTCTTCTGTGAGCTCAGTTTCTATTGATGAAATATTTCTTGTCATTTTGAAGGCTGTGATGAACTTTCTCCTTTCTTCTTCTCTCTTTGTCAATCGATCATTCATTGTTGTGTTCATTCTTTTCAGAATGTGGGAGGCAGAGGTCGTTGCTCTTTTTGGTTTGGTGGCAATCGACTTTCTTCTTGGTATTGTTTGGGGTGTTTC
The DNA here is from genome assembly GCA_033807775.1 of Saussurea involucrata. Classification (NCBI taxonomy): domain Eukaryota; kingdom Viridiplantae; phylum Streptophyta; class Magnoliopsida; order Asterales; family Asteraceae; genus Saussurea; species Saussurea involucrata. The sequence goes on from CM066319.1 coordinate 80,072,626, forward strand.
CACAGAGGTGGGTGTTTTCTCTGTGGTTCTTTGATTGGATTCTTCCAAAGTAATTACCTCAGGGGTGGTAGTTGCCTCTGAGGTTTGCTTATCTGCTTCTGTAGTGTTGGGTTCTTCAGAGGTTTAAACCACAGAGATGGGTGTATTCTCTGTGGTTCTTTGAGTTTGTTGTTGGGTTTGTTCTTGAGGGGCTTGGCTGATTGGTTCTGCTGCGATTGGTGGAGATTGAATTCCTCTGCTCGTAGCTTTCTCCCTTAAATTCTCCCCCTCATGATTATCTGATGGACCAGGTTGGTCATCATCAGAATCATCCTGACTCTTATCCGAAGTACCCCCTGCTCTGCAAGAAGTGTTGGGCTTCTTTGGCAATTCAGCTCCTGCTGCCTTCAATTTTTCACATATATCATCGCAGAGACCAATAAATGTCGCAAGCTCTGCTTCTGTCTTGAAACGCATTTTGCCGACACTCTCCTTTATGACGTTTTGTCCTAGCTCTGTTAGCTGTGCTCTGGTCATATAGTCTTTTGGCTGCATCATTGTCGTGGTTCGTATTGCCTCTGCTTGAACTTGTGATAACGCATTCTGTAAGTCTGCAGGAGTAATGCCCTCTGCTCTGTTGGATTGCGTATTCAATTGTTCAAGGAAATCTTTGACCGAGTCCCTGAACGCAGAAGTTGCAGTTGTTTCGAATTGATGAGCGGCAGAAGTGGCTGTTTCTTTGGCAGTGGTTGTTGCAGAAGACTTCATCTCTGAGATGGCGGTTTTCACCTCTGTGGACAGATCGTCCATTTTGGTGTTCAGATTCAAGAGAGCTGTAGATGTTGTCTCTGCCAAGGATTTGAAAGAAATTTGCAACTCTTTCATTGTTTGGTTCACAGAGGTGACAAGGGTTTGGAACTCATCCCTTGATACTTGTGTTCCTTGTGTAACCTCTGGAGGAACACATTCGTCTCCAGAGTGAGTCCCTGTTCCTGGGACACCTTCGTTCACCCTTGTTTGTACGATGGGGGTGGAAGGATTTCCTTCTGATCCTCGAGAGGAAACCTGAGTTTCGTTCTCTACAGAAGTTCTGTGAAGAACAGAGTCCAAATCCACTCCAGAGGTGGGTATTGGAATGTCCTTCTGTTGACTAGGAGACTTATCTAGAGTCTCTTCGTCTCTGTGCTTACTACTTCTCTCTGAAAGAAGGTTTGGCCTTAATGTGTGCGTGACAGAGGAAACGAATTCCTCTATAGGGTGTTCTTGTGTGATCTGGGGCGATTGATCACGAACATTAGGTGAGTCTCTTTGAGGAGACTCCCTAGGAATGGATTCCCCGGTTTCTGTGGGCACAGAGGTTGAAAGAGTAACCTCTGGCTGGATGGGTTGGGTTAGGATCGAGCTGTGCTGCTCTTTTTCAATAACTCCTTCTGCAGCTAGACCTGCGGAGTTAGAAATGTGGGTTGCACTGGGAGTTGGGTTTGGTTGTGTGCCTTCTTCAACTTCGGCATCTTTTCTTGTTTCTTCTTCTGGTTCTGTGGAAGTTCCTTGCTCTGTGCGCAAGGTGTCATACATGTGATGAGATCCGTATAAGCTCATGACATGAGGATGATAGAGACCTTTTCGTATCCAGATAGCCTCTTCTTCATCTGAATCTACCTCTGAGATTTCTATCCCTGTTTCTGTGGTTTCTTCTACAACCGTTGCCTCTGTAACTTCAGTTGTATTCCACTCAGCTTCGGTTTGTTCTGTATCTTCTGAAGCTTGGTTTGGACTTCTTCTGTGGACGTCCAATCCTTGAATGAAAGGGTTTTGTAAAATCACAGGGGTTTCGGCTGGTTGATTTCTGGGTGTTGTGTCATCTTCTTGTAGATGTGTGTCAATGCCAGAAATGAAGAAATCTTGTTCTTCTGGAGAGTGGTGGTCGAGAGGTTGTGCCGTCCACCCTGCTGTATTAAGGGTGTTTGCAATTTCGGGGTTCTGTAGGAAATCATTCAGGTCTCCCTGGTGAGCAAATCTATCTGGAGATTGATAGGGTGATTGATATCCTTCTTCTGTCATTCCTATTTCTGCATCTTCTTCTTCTGCAGTTTCACCCTCTATGATTGCCTCTTCTGCAATGGTAACCAATTTTTTAAGTGATTTACCATGCTTCTTTTTGGTTTTCCTCCTTTTTGGTTTTGGTGCCCCTTCCTCTGTTGATTTGGATCTTTTCTTTTTCTGTTTTGTGAAAAGGGGAGGAGCAGAGGAGCCAATCTCTGTGGCATGGGGAGGTGAAGGTCTATCTTCTGCAGTGCTAGTTGATGTGCCTTCTGCAGTTTTTCTCTTCTTAGCTTTTGGAGTAGAAGCAGAGATCTTTGCTGAAGATTTCTTTCCCATTATTTCTGCGCGTTTGGCTATGAAACTGAGTTGAATAGCCATGTGTTTTGCTAACTTGTGATCCTTTTCTGCTTGAGTGGAAAGAGGTTTTGCTATCATTGTTCCTAGGGGGACACCTAAACGCGGGGGTGTCATAGGACTCGGTTTTGGAGTTCTATGATCGCGTATATACTCTTTCTGAATAGATTTGTTCGATGCGTAGCGCAGAAGTTTCTTTGACAGAGGTCTGCAGTGTGAGTAGCCATCAGCATGATCAGTGGGGGTATTTTTGTTCATCGGGAACTGTTTGGGAGTTGGCCCTTCCATTGGCCAATTTTGGATTAGCAGCAGAGGTTCGAACAGTACTCCCAATATTCTTTGGAATTGCAGAGGTGGTAGAAAGTTGGGATCGTTCTCTTTGACCCTTTTCGAGTTGTTCTTTCTGTCGATGGTGTTTACGATCTCTTGCATCATTATGGTCGCATAATCTAGTGGAAGATCATAGTAAACCCCATACATGATGCTCAAGATTTGATGTGAGCTCTGGTCAATACTCCCTATCTTTCCTGTCAGGCATCTGTTAAGAATAGAGAACAAGGTGTTCCACAGAGGTGGTAATCGGCCTCTGCGGAAGTCATTTCTCTTCCGTAGTTGGGTGTTGTACCCAAGCATTTCCACGAATCGACAGAGCTCTTCGTCTGTTGGTTGCTCTGCATAACTTTTCAATCCCAGAAGACCCCTTGTTGGTAGGTTGAATTCAAGTGAGAACATTGTTCTGTTGAACTTGATTTCAAGATGCTCAGATTTATCAGGTCTTGAAATGTACCCTTTGATAAGAGAATCGTCTTTATCAAATCGGCAGCTTTGCCAAAATTGGTTCAAATAACGGACTGGAATTCTGTTAGGGGTTCTTGATAGTAGAGGGAAGAGGATATGGTTTTCCATGATGTTCAGAAGTATGGCATGGGCTTCGCCGAAAGTAGTGGGTGAGGGGACCAAATAGCAGTTGTTGGATTTGATAGGAAGAGTGGCTTCGAAATGATCCTTAGCTATGAAGTTTTGCAAGTGTGTCGTCGGAGCAAAGTCTGCGGAGTCCCCGGAATCTTGTTGTTCAATATCTCTTGCAAGGCTGGGGTTTTCAGAATGTTCTGAATGAGCAGGGGAGTTTTCCGTTGAGTTCGCCGGAGAGAGTTCAGAGGATGTAGATCGAGAAGATGAAGCCATTTGCAAGTGTTTTGCAGGGTATCGCCGGAGAAGAAGATGAGAGTTTGTAAAAAGTTTTATGAGAGGGTAAGGTTTGTTTTTATAGGATGGTAAAACGGTAGACTTCGAAAGGGTAAAATATATGGCAATGGATTAAAGTTTGGAATCCGCACTCGAGTTTGAGCGGCGGGTTCAACTTACCAAAAAAAACGTTCCATGTTTGCCCAATGAAAATGGGACACGTAGGCCATGTCAGAAGATGACAGGACGTCGTGCGCGGCCCATTAATGCTAGGCGCGTGGAGTTATTCTTAGCCATATGAGTTTCACTCTCAGTAAAAGTAACCGTTATTGTTACAGAAATGCCCAAATTAACAAAATAGCAGAGCCTTTGTTAGTTTCCAGAAGCTCTGTGATGTTGAAAATTTTGAAGTTTAACCCTTTTCTCATATATCTCATTGTTATCATTGCTGAAGGTTCTTCTTTAAACGAAAACGTTTGTAAAGATATTGGAGAAGATCAATAGGATTTTGTCAAGAAATTTTACTCACAGAGGTTTTGTAGCTCTGATGGAACTTGCAGAAGCTCTGCAAGAGCCAGCAGAAGCTCTATGAGAGAAAAAATCTTATAACTTGAATTCTATTAACTTTCTGATCACCCAATTTTTGATCTGTGTTAAGAGATGTTTTTCGCACATTCTTGAAGGTTGGTGTCCGAGAAAACTATTTTGATAAACGTTTTGTTCGAGATAACATTCCAAAAGATCGACAGAGGGTTAATTTATGATCACAGAGCATATTTCCTGCAGAAGCTCTGTTGAGCTCAGCAGAAGCTCTATGACCTTAAATTTCTACTATTTCGAATTTTGTTAAACCTTTTGAACTTTTGATTTTTGAAATGTTATTCACAGTATATTTAGGACATATTTGACAATTCTTGTCCTAGAAAACTGTTTTCTAAAAACTTTTCGTGCGAGAGACATACCTTTTGGTTCTTCTGTTCTCGGCAGTTTTGTCTTACTTTTGTCGATGGAAAATTATCGACATCCTTCTTTGGCTTTCCTTTGAAAGATTTATCTCTGTAGATCATTTGAGGGCCCCTTTTCTCCCCCTTGATCTAATCACTTCTGTAGATCAAGAATTTTCCTTTTGCTCCCCCTTGATCTATGCTTGGATCAGAATATGATAAGTTTTGCATAGTACATAGGTCAAGTCTATCAGAGGTTCTGTGAAGGTTGTCAGAGGTTCTGAGCAGACCTTACAGAAGTTCTGTAGTTTCAAGAACTATTGAAGGTTTTAAGAATTTACATATCGAAGTAGAATCTTTCAAAACAATAATTTAAGCAATGTATTTACTTATTATTTACAGAAGATAAAACTATACTTACTGAGGATTTTCACACCATGTTAATCATTCCTATCTTACCCACCAAGAAGTTGAATCTTTTCTCGTCTAGTGCGTTGGTGAATAAGTCAGCGAGTTGATATTCTGTGGGCACAAAATGCATTTCGATTGTACCGTATTCAACATGATGTTTCAAGAAGTGATACCTTATATCGATATGCTTGGTTTTTGAGTGTTGCACAGGGTTGGCAGAGATAGCAATAGCACTTTTGGAATCGCAAAAGATGGGTATTTTGAACAGAATGTGGCCGTAGTCTTTTAGCTGAGTCTTCATCCATAGAACCTGAGAACAACAGCTAGCGGCAGCAACGTATTCAGCTTCTGCAGTGGATGTGGAAACACAATTCTGCTTCTTGGAGGTCCAACTGACTAGTTTACCACCTAGGAATTGACAACTCCCAGAGGTACTCTTTCTGTCGAGCATGCATCCTCCATAGTTTGAATCTGTATAAGCTTTAAGACCAAAACCAGAGTTCTGTGGATACCAGAGACCAAGATTTTTGGTCCCTTTTAGGTATCTAAAGATTCTCTTTACGGCATCATAATGTGATTTCTTTGGATTAGCTTGATAGCGTGCACAGAGACATGTGGCATGCATAATGTCAGGTCTGCTTGCTGTTAAGTATAACAGAGATCCAATCATGCCTCTGTAGAGAGTGCATTCTACAGAGATGCCATCTGAATCTAAGAATAACTTGTTTCCAGTGGCCATTGGAGTTTTCATTGCAGAGGCATCAGAGAAGCTATACTTGGAAAGAATGTCAGAGACATATTTAGCTTGATTTATAAAAATTCCCTCTGATGATTGTTTGACTTGGAGTCCGAGGAAGAAAGTTAATTCTCCCATCATACTCATTTCAAACTCACTCTGCATGAGTTTTTCAAATCTTTTACACTCTTCTGAATTAGTAGACCCAAAAATTATGTCATCTACGTATATTTGTACAAGCATTATCTCACTACTTTTGCGTTTATAGAATAAGGTAGTATCTGTTGTACCTCTGTTGTAACCATTGACTAGAAGAAAGGTAGAAAGTCGTTCATACCATGCTCGTGGAGCCTGTTTCAGTCCATATAGAGCTTTTTCAAGGTAGTATACATGCCTTGGAAACTTTGAGCTTTCAAATCCTGGTGGCTGATTAACGTAGACCTCTTCTTGGATTTCACCGTTGAGAAAAGCTGATTTTACGTCCATCTGATAGACTTTAAAACCTCTGTGGGCTGCGAAGGCTAAGAATATTCTTATTGCTTCGAGCCGTGCGACAGGGGCAAAAGTTTCATCGTAGTCTATGCCTTCTTCTTGTCTATATCCATTTGCTACTAATCTTGCTTTGTTTCTGATGACCACTCCATCTTCATCCTTCTTGTTTCTGTAGACCCATTTAGTCCCAATGGCCTGTTTTCCTCTTGGCAGAGGTACTAGAGTCCATACTCTGTTACGCTCAAATTGCAAAAGTTCTTCTTGCATGGCGTCTACCCAGTTTGGGTCATCTAGGGCTTCAGAAATCTTCTTTGGTTCTATCACACTAAAAAAATTTGTAAAGAAACAAAAGTTAGCAGTGGCAGACCTTGTTTTTACTGCGTCAGAAGGTTCTCCGATTATTTGGCTTGGAGGATGGCTTTTTGTCCATTGAGTTGTGCGTGGAAGATGATCATCAATGTCATTCAGACTTTCTTTAGAGACTTCTTGTGTTTCTTCTTGTGTAGCCTCTGTTGTTCTTCGTGCCTTGGTAGTTGATTCTACCGTTTGTGGAATGATTGGTATGAGTGGTGGTGGAGTTTGTTCCTCTGAGGACGTATAGTCTTGGTCCTCGATTTCCTCTGTAATTGGTTCTTCTGTGGTTTGTGCAGCTTCTGTGGTCGTTTTCCTTGATGTTTCATCTTCTGCACTTTCTTCTGCTTCGGCAATTGCATCTGTAGTATTTACAGAAGAAGATGAAGCATTATTAGGACCAGTTAGAGACAAACCTGTAGGATTTTGTTCGACAGAGGATGGTTCTTCAGAAACCCTGATTGTTCCAACAGAAGGATCAATGTTTTCGTGGAGCATCTCTAAAAATAGAAGATCCAAGTCTTCTTTTGCTTGTGAGATGACAGAGGATTTCCCTTTAATTCCGAGTTCTGAACTGATTTGTTCAGAAGTCATTTGGAATGAATCATCAAAAGAAACATTGATGCTTTCTACAATCTTGTGAGACTTTGTAAGGAATGTTCTGTAAGCTTTGGAAGTGGCAGAGTATCCAATGAATTTGCCTTCATCTGCTTTTACATCAAACTTTCCTCTTGAATCTCTGTCGTTTAAGACAAAGCATTTGCATCCGAATATATGAAAAAATTTGATATTTGGCCGCCTTTTGTTAAGCAATTCGTAAGGCGTCTTGAGGTGTCTTTTCACAATGGTTGATCGATTTTGAGTATAACACGCAGTTGAAATTGCTTCTGCCCAAAAGTTCATTGATAATCCGCATGCTGATATCATAGTTCTTGCGGCTTCCACAAGTGTTCGATTCTTTCTTTCGACAACACCATTCTGTTGTGGAGTGCGAGCTGCAGAGAAGTTCTGTGATATTCCTTCTTGTGAAAGATAGGCTTCAATGACAGAGTTTTTAAATTCTGTGCCATTGTCACTTCTTAACTTCTGTATTCTGCAATCATAAAGAACTTGGATTCTTTTCATTAGATTTATCAATACATTTGGAACATCTGATTTCTTTCTTACGAATTCAACCCATGTGAAACGTGAATACTCATCAATTAGGACAAGTATGTATTTCTTGCCACCTAGGCTCTGTATTGCAATGGGACCGCAGAGGTCGACATGAAGCATGTACAGAGGCCTGGTGCAAGACACATCTGTTTTGCCTTTGTGGGAAGCTCTTCTGAGTTTTCCCATTTCACAGGCAGAACATAAATGATCCTTATTGAATTTAACATTTGGCAAACCTTTAACTAGATCAAGTTTGACCAGTTTTTCCAATGTGTGAAAATTCAAGTGACAGAACTTGTTGTGCCATAGCCAGGCTTCTTCACTTTTGTAGGCAACAAGGCAAACTTTGTCTTTGTTCTTTGAGTTGAAATTCATTATATATAGATCGCCTATTCTTTCAGCTCGCAGAAGTTCCATACTTGTTTCTTCACTTTGTAGAGAGCATAAGGTTCTTTTGAACAACACATTGAATCCTGTATCACAAAGTTGACTTACACTGAGTAGGTTGTGCTTAAGGCCATCCACATATGCAACTTTGTATACTGAAACGTCTTCTTTCCTTATGACTCCATAGCCTTTTATGTGTCCTTTCTTGTTGTCTCCAAAAGTCACAAATCCACCATCTTGTGTTTCTTTGTACGTGGATAGTGCACTTCTGTCACCAGTCATGTGCCTTGAGCATCCGGAGTCTAGATACCAGATTGGCACATACTTCTTCTGCAGGACAATCACAGAGATTTAGGTACCCATATCCATATGGGTCCAATATTGTTAGAGTTTTTCAAGTTTGCTTTGGCATTCTTGAAATACATTTTGTTTTCTGCAAAAAAGTCAGATTGTTTCTTTGTGGGATTTGACTTTTGAATTGGCGTAGAGAGTAGACAGTCTTGATTTGAAAAATGATTATTAAGTTTAGACATAAGATCAAAACAACGACAATATTGAATATGAGATGTAATTTGCTTGAACTTTTCATTGAACTTTTTGAACTCAGCCACAGAGGCATTACATTCTTTCTTTACATTAGATTTCCTATTACTAGAAGATCTATGAATACTTGAATGTTGTTTGCAAAAGCTCTGTTTAGGACCTGCCTTCTGTGGGTTGCTTCTGTGGTGAACTTCATTTATCACTGTCACAGAAGAAAAAGATTTATTAACCTTGGGTTTTGAAAATCTAGAACTTATAGGATTAATAGAGGTCTTTTGTAACATTTGAAGCTCAGCAGAGGTTTTGATATGTAGATTCAAATTTAGAAAATCTTGGCAGATTGGAATCTCTGTGAGTTTCTCTTTTGGAGAAATAGTTCTGTGAGGAACTTCAGAGGAGTATTTAACTTCCTCTGTGTCATAGAGAGTTATCCCAGATGTAACATCTGTCTCTGAATCGTCAGAAGATGAGTCGTCCTCGTTTACAGAGGTTGAGTCAATTCTTTCAATAGAGGTTGAATTTTCCAAACATGCATCATACAAGCTTTCTTCCTCTGTAGAATAGTTTTCATAGATTGCAGAGGTTTCTAATAAGATTTCTTCAGCGAGAGTTTTATCTATAGAAGATGTACAAAATTTTTCTAAAACGCTTGATTTCCATATTTCCAAAATTTCTTTTTCGATTAAATTTTTCAAGTTTTTTTCTGAAAAAATGGGTTTAAACTCAGGAGCTTCTGCTGATAAATTTTTTTCGACGTTTATCAAACAGACAAAAGCAACCTGTGTTTGGGTCTCCGGTTTACCAAACTTGAAGATACCAATCTGATCTTGTGTTTTCAGATATTTCTTTGGTTTGATACCTTTATTGACAGAGGTTGAAGATGATGAGTCTGTGTTTTCAAACCACACGTTAATCATCTTCTTATGTTTCTTCAAATAAGGATCCACAGAGATTTTCGCCCTTTTGCTTACAGAGATTAGATTTGGAAAATCTGGTTTGTTTGTTTTTCCAATTACAAATAAAGAGGACAGAGGTTTGTTTCTTTTGCCTTCAATACCTAGGGTGATATCATCATACCCTATACCTCGTCTTGCTATTTGTGAGTTTACTTTTTCATAAACTTTCTGTGCATCTTTATAGTTTTTAAGTAAAACCTCTCTTCTGAGTAAATCTTGCCATAATACCTCTCTTTCTCTTTGAAAGTATTCTTTAAGAGCTCTTATGTCAGTAGTTTCCCTCCTTGAAACTAAAAGTTCTTTTGTTTTATCTTTTAAAGTCTGGGTTAATTCAGAAATTTGTTTTTTTAAAGGATCTAGAGTTTTGTTCCATTTCTTTTCTATTCTCTCTTTTTCCTCAAAAATCTTTGCTTTTTCTTGAGTGAGAAGCCGTACTTCTCTCTCATTGAAAGTGAGTCTTTTCTGAATACTTTGATTTATCTCTTTCAGTTCAATTAGTTCAATGTTAATTCTAGGTGTATTATCATCTATAGAGGTAATACAAAAGTTTGAATTTGAAGTAGATACCTCAGAGTTAGTGCAGGAGTCGACTTCTGCCATGCCACAGAAAAGGGCATTTGCGGTATGTTCATCGTCAGAAGTAGAGTCTGACTGGAAGTCTTCTGTGTTCTCCTCAGAATGTCCTTTTGCCATTAAGAATTTTTGAGCATAATACTCGGCTTTCTTTTTGTAGAAAGCAGAGTCCCTCTGTGGGCGATTTGATCTGCTTCTGCATTCATTCGCAAAATGGCCTTGTTTGCCGCAGTTAAAACATCCTTGAGGAGTGTTTCTTGTTCGATCATTGGACTTCTGTAGGTCTCCGCCTTTCTCTGATCTACATTCATTTGCATAGTGACCAGGTTTGCCGCATTTGTAGCATTCTTGCTGTGTGTGGCTTACCGAGTCATCTGACCTCTGTCGGTCATTTCCTCTGTAATGTCTTTCGCTTGACCTCTGTCGGCCACTCGATTCTTCTTCTCTTCTGTCATCTCTTCTGTTTTCTCTATCATATCTTGTTGGAACCCAGATACACTTAATCAAGATTAACAGTCTATTAGTTGAGTTTAGAGTTTGATGCGGAAGCGTATTAAACTAACAGATATGTTTGATAGATATTAGAACGCACATATATAAAGAAAACAGTAAGGAATAAAAAGGATTTCTTGAACAGTTACTGTTATTCAATATATAATAAGAACACGAAGAACAGATTAAGAACTGTTGGTGTGTGTGAGAATATAACACTCAGATATTTGACAATAACGTTTGAGAGTATTAGTGATTCCTTGTGTATTCGTTTTTAGGAAGATCTCAACATGAGACTTCCTTTTATACTACTCTTAGAAGACTATGAAGTAGGTCACTATTCCTTTTACGGCATGAATAGTGAACTGGATGGTGTGAACAGTTGTTTGAGCCATGCGCATTTAATGGAGCAGATGTACTATTGGTAAATGCATTAAATGGCGCAGACGTCTATTTTGTACCATGCCCTATTGAGTCCACTCAGAGCTTGACACGTGTTTTGACAGTACTTTTCCATGCAAGATGATGAACGTATCCAGTAATATCTTCCAAGTCTTCATAGCAGACCACAGAGGCTCTGTAAGGCATTATAGAGGTTCTATGGTCTGACCTTCTGTGGAGCAGTCCACTTGTTTCCGAGTTGATCTTCTTCTTGCACACTACAGAGGTTCTGTGATTACCTCTGTAGCTTCTGTGGCTTTCTGGACTTGATCTTCTGGAAGAAGTGGCAGAGCCTCTGTGAGAGGCTTTTCTATACTTAGCCTATTTTTCACTACTTCTAAGTATTTCTATGATTAGGAAGATTGAATCTAACAATCTCCCCCTAAGTAGTGAAAAATAAAAATTTGACTTTGAGTTTAGTTAGGCTAAGTTGGATAAGACAGAGGTTAAACAATACCTCGAAATTTCTTTCATTTAGAAATATGCCAGAGGCATTTTACATTTGAGTACAATGAAAGATAAAACTTTGTTTGCAGAGATTGGAGGTCTGAGAATCAGATTTTGGCATCTTTGAAATCGTTGTAGCTTCTGTTGTCTCTGCCGACTTTTCTGATCTCTTTGTAGAATCTGATGCAGAGTTCTCTTAGGCGGATTGTTGAGTCTATTTCTCTGATGAAAGTATCTGCATCGTCTCTATCCATTTTCTCTGTACCTCTGTATTTTACAAGGCTTGCTCTGAATTTGCTCAGAGTACTGGTTGCGTACTTCTGACAATCCATGAGTACAAAAAGTTTAACCTGGTGTTGTGGGTTTTGAAATACTAACCCAAATCTTGGTTCTCTGATGATTGAGTTGGGCACAGCGTCTGGTGGGCAGCGATCTTCTGGTGGTCGTAGATCTAGATGTTTGAGACCAAGATCTTTTCCCAGCTGAAAATCTATCATGCTGTATAGCAGAAGCTTTTCCCTCATTGCTTTTCTTAATACTTGATAGGCTCTGGTGTTTGCCTCTATGTTGTAGTTGTCCTTGGTCCATTGCAGAAGGTCAGGTAGATCGTATGGATTGATGTTTCTTAAGTCAGCATCAGCGAAGGTAGATTCTGAATTGTTCTCTCTTCTGACTCTGTAAAGATTGTACCTGACCCTTGGATAGGTTCTTGTGAAGGAGAATCTGCAGAAGATCACCTTTTTGATTTTGTGAATTGAGAAGACATCTGCTTTGGCTCTTGGCTTTGTTCTTGTGAAGATGTTCTCAAATTCTTCTCTGATCCTTGGATCTGTCACATGATATATTGGATAGTTTGTCTGAAAGGATTGTTTGTAGAGGTATTTGTATACCACTTCTTCCATTTCTTCATGTGTTGGACCAGGTCGTGGAATTTGTCTTCTGAGACTCTCCATCTGTTGAACAACTTCTGCAGCTCTACCAGTTAAATGAGTTTCTGACAGAGGCTTCAATCCATGTGCCCAGTCAACTTCTTCGGGTTTTGGGGTTTGAAAGGCGTCAAACGCACTCTTCATCAGTTTCTCTGTTGGCTTTGACAATGTTTTCTTCTTCTTAGGCTCTTCTGTCAGTATCCCTTTGCCTTTATCTTTTGTTGTCGTGGCAGAACCTGTTGCTTCTGTGGGTTTTGAGGTTTGCACTTCTGTAGGTTTGATGGAGGTTGCCTCTGTGGATTTTGACGATTGTGACTTAGAGGACTTTTGTGGCGATGGTTCTGTTGGCTTGACTTTCTCTGTAACCTCTGTTGGAGGTTGTTTGGTGACTTCTTCTGTGAGCTCAGTTTCTGTTGATGAAGCGTTGTCATTGAATCTTCTTGCCATTCTGAAAGCTAAAGTGAACCTGTGCCTTTCTTCTTCTCTCTTCACCATACGATCACTTATTGTTGTGTGCATCCTTTTCAGAATGTCAGAAGCAGAGGTCGTTGCTCTTTTTGGTTTGGTGGCAATCGACTTTCTTCTGGGTATGGTTTGGGGTGTTTCCACAGAGGTGGGTGTTTTCTCTGTGGTTCTTTGATCGGATTCTTCCAAAGTAATTACCTCAGGTGTGGTAGTTGCCTCTGAGGTTTGCTTACCTGCTTCTGTAGTGTTGGGTTCTTCAGAGGTTGAATCCACAGAGATGGGTGTATTCTCTATGGTTCTTTGAGTTTGTTGTTGGGTTTGTTCTGGAGGTGCTTGACTCAGAGGTTCTGCGGCTATTGGTGGACCTGTAAGTCCTCTGCTTGCAGTTTTCTCTGTAGTTTTCTCCCCCTCAGGATGATCTGATGGACCAGGATGGTCATCATCATCAGAGTCATCCTGACCCTTTGCTGATGTACCCTCTGCTCTGCAGGAAGCATCGGGTTTCTTTGGCATTGTGGCTCCAGCAGCGATCAGTTTCGCGCAGACATCATCACAGAGGCCAAGAAGAGTTGCTAGCTCTGCCTCTGTTTTGAATCTCATCCTTCCTACACTTTCTCTGAAATCTTTGACGAAGTTAGCATTGGCAGTGGTGAAGGAAAGGATGACTTCTGTCACTTGATTAATCACGTTCTGCCCAAGCTCTGTCAGCTGTGCTCTTGTCATGTAGTCTTTGGGTTGCATCAGCATGGTATTTCGCATGGCTTCTTCTTGAACTTTTTGTAGGGCCTTCTGTAGATCTGCAGGAGTGATGCCCGTTGACACTGAAGTCTGTTTGTTCAATTGATCAAGGAATTTGTTGATTGAGTTCTCAATCGAAGGAGTAGTTGTTGCGGCAGAAGTGGTGGATGCAGTAGCAGCAGACTTCATCTGTGAGATGGCAGTTTTCACCTCTGTGGACATGTTGTCCATTTTGGTGTTTAGGTTTAGCAGTGCCAGTGATGTTGTCTCTGCAAAAGATTTGAAAGAGCTTTGCAACTCTTTCATTGTTTGGTTCACAGAGGTGACAAGGGTTTGGAACTCATCCCTTGATACTTGTGTTCCTTGTGTAACCTCTGGAGGAACACATTCGTCTCCAGAGTGAGTCCCTGTTCCTGGGACACCTTCGTTCACCCTTGTTTGTACGATGGGGGTGGAAGGATTTCCTTCTGATCCTTGAGAAGAAACATGAGTTTCAATCCCTACAGAAGTTCTGAGAAGAACATTGTCCAAATCCACTCCAGAGGTGGGTATTGGAATATCCTTCTGTTGACTAGGAGACTTGTCTAGAGTCTCTTTGTCTTTGTGCTCTCTACTTCTCTCTGAAAGAAGTGTGGGTCTTAATAAGTGCGTGGCAGAGGAAACAAATTCCTCTGTTGGGCGTTCTTCTGTGATCTGGGGCAATTGATCACGAACTATAGGTGAGTCTCTTTGAGGAGACTCCCTAGGAATGGTTTCCCCGGTTTTTGTGGGCACAGAGGTTGAAAGAATAACCTCTGGCTGGATGGTTTGGGTGAGGTTCGAGCTGTGCTGCTCTTTTTCAATGACACCTTCTGCAGCTAGACCTGCGGTGTCAGAAATGTGGGTTGCACTGGGAGGGGGTGATTGATGTGTGCCTTCTTCAACTTCGGCATCTTTTCTTGTTTCTTCTTCTGGTTCTGTGGAAGTTCCTTGCTCTGTGCGCAAGGAGTCATACATGTGATGAGATCCGTATAATCTCATGACATGAGGATGATAGAGACCTTTTCGTATCCAGATAGCCTCTTCTTCATCTGAATCTACCTCTGAGATTTCTATCCCTGTTTCTGTGGTTTCTTCTACAACCGTTGCCTCTGTAACTTCAGTTGTATTCCACTCAGCTTCGGTTTGTTCTGTATCTTCTGAAGCTTGGTTTGGACTTCTTCTGTGGACGTCCAATCCTTGAATGAAAGGGTTTTGTAAAATCACAGGGGTTTCGGCTGGTTGATTTCTGGGTGTTGTGTCATCTTCTTGTAGATGTGTGTCAATGCCAGAAATGAAGAAATCTTGTTCTTCTGGAGAGTGGTGGTCGAGAGGTTGTGCCGTCCACCCTGCTGTATTAAGGGTGTTTGCAATTTCGGGGTTCTGTAGGAAATCATTCAGGTCTCCCTGGTGAGCAAATCTATCCGGAGATTGATAGGGTGATTGATATCCTTCTTCTGTCATTCCTATTTCTGCATCTTCTTCTTCTGCAGTTTCACCCTCTATGATTGCCTCTTCTGCAATGGTAACCAATTTTTTAAGTGATTTACCATGCTTCTTTTTGGTTTTCCTCCTTTTTGGTTTTGGTGCCCCTTCCTCTGTTGATTTGGATCTTTTCTTTTTCTGTTTTGTGAAAAGGGGAGGAGCAGAGGAGCCAATCTCTGTGGCATGGGGAGGTGAAGGTCTATCTTCTGCAGTGCTAGTTGATGTGCCTTCTGCAGTTTTTCTCTTCTTAGCTTTTGGAGTAGAAGCAGAGATCTTTGCTGAAGATTTCTTTCCCATTATTTCTGCGCGTTTGGCTATGAAGCTGAGTTGAATAGCCATGTGTTTTGCTAACTTGTGATCCTTTTCTGCTTGAGTGGAAAGAGGTTTTGCTATCATTGTTCCTAGGGGGACACCTAAACGCGGGGGTGTCATAGGACTCGGTTTTGGAGTTCTATGATCGCGTATATACTCTTTATGATGGGATTTGTTCGATGCGTAGCGCAGAAGTTTCTTTGACAGAGGTCTGCAGTGTGAGTAGCCATCAGCATGATCAGTGGGGGTATTTTTGTTCATCGGGAACTGTTTGGGAGTTGGCCCTTCCATTGGCCAATTTTGGATTAGCAGCAGAGGTTCGAACAGTACTCCCAATATTCTTTGGAATTGCAGAGGTGGTAGAAAGTTGGGATCGTTCTCTTTGACCCTTTTCGAGTTGTTCTTTCTGTCGATGGTGTTTACGATCTCTTGCATCATTATGGTCGCATAATCTAGTGGAAGATCATAGTAAACCCCATACATGATGCTCAAGATTTGATGTGAGCTCTGGTCAATACTCCCTATCTTTCCTGTCAGGCATCTGTTAAGAATAGAGAACAAGGTGTTCCACAGAGGTGGTAATCGGCCTCTGCGGAAGTCATTTCTCTTCCGTAGTTGGGTGTTGTACCCAAGCATTTCCACGAATCGACAGAGCTCTTCGTCTGTTGGTTGCTCTGCATAACTTTCCAATCCCAGAAGACCCCTTGTTGGTAGGTTGAATTCAAGTGAGAACATTGTTCTGTTGAACTTGATTTCAAGATGCTCAGATTTATCAGGTCTTGAAATGTACCCTTTGATAAGAGAATCGTCTTTATCAAATCGGCAGCTTTGCCAAAATTGGTTCAAATAACGGACTGGAATTCTGTTAGGGGTTCTTGATAGTAGAGGGAAGAGGATATGGTTTTCCATGATGTTCAGAAGTATGGCATGGGCTTCGCCGAAAGTAGTGGGTGAGGGGACCAAATAGCAGTTGTTGGATTTGATAGGAAGAGTGGCTTCGAAATGATCCTTAGCTATGAAGTTTTGCAAGTGTGTCGTCGGAGCAAAGTCTGCGGAGTCCCTGGAATCTTGTTGTTCAATATCTCTTGCAAGGCTGGGGTTTTCAGAATGTTCTGAATGAGCAGGGGAGTTTTCCGTTGAGTTCGCCGGAGAGAGTTCAGAGGATGTAGCTCGAGAAGATGAAGCCATTTGCAAGTGTTTTGCAGGGTATCGTCGGAGAAGAAGATGAGAGTTTGTAAAAGGTTTTATGAGAGGGTAAGGTTTGTTTTTATAGGATGGTAAAACGGTAGACTTCGAAAGGGTAAAATATATGGCAATGGATTAAAGTTTGGAATCCGCACTCGAGTTTGAGCGGCGGGTTCAACTTACAAAAAAAACGTTCCATGTTTGCCCAATGAAAATGGGAAACGTAGGCCATGTCAGAAGATGACAGGACGTCGTGCGCGGCCCATTAATGCTAGGCGCGTGGAGTTGTTCTTAGCCATATGAATTTCACTCGCAGTAAAAGTAACCGTTATTACTACAGAGATGCCCAAGTAATCAGATTGACAGAGATTCTGTAGTTTACAGAGGCTCTGTGATCTTGATAATCTTTGATGTTTATCCCTTTTTCATATATCTCATTGTTATCATGACTTCTGTGGGGTTCTTCTTTAACCAAAACATTTGTAAAGGCATTGGAGAGAATAAAATCGGATTTTTGTGAAGAAATTTGCTTCGCAGAGGTTTTGTGGCTCTGTTGGAACATGCAGAAGTTCTGTGAGGGCCAGTAGAAGCTCTATGAGAGAAAAAATCTCATAACAAAAATTTTATTAGTATTTTTGATCATCCAATTTTTGATTTGGTTTAAGAGATGTTTTTCGGACATATTTGAAAGTTTGTGTCCGAGAAAACTGTTAAAAAAAACGGTTTGTTCGAGAAGGTCATGGTCTGCGTTTTCGGTTTTCGAGATAACATTCCAAAAGATCGACAGAAGGTTAATTTGTGATCACAGAGCATATTTCCTGCAGAAGCTCTGTTGAGCTCAGCAGAAGCTCTATGACCTTAAATTTCTCCTAATTCGATTTTTGTGAAACTTTTTGAGCTTTTGATTTTTGAAATGTTATTCATAGTATATTTAGGACATATTTGACAATTCTTGTCCTAGAAAATTGTTTTCCAAAAACCTTTTGTGCGAGAGACATACCTTTTGGTTCTTCTTTTCTCGGCAGTGATATCTGACTTCTGTCGATATGGAGTCATCGACATTTTTCTTTGGCTTTCCCTTGAAAGTTTTATCTCTTTAGATCATTTCAGGGTTCCCTTCTGCTCCCCCTTGATCTAATCACCTCTGTAGATCAAGTAATTTCCTTTTGCTCCCCCTTGACCTATTCACCTCTGTAGATCAAGTAATTTCCTTTTGCTCCCCCTTGACCTATGCTTGGATCAAAGAATGATAAGTTTTGCATAGAACATAGGTCATGGTCTTTCAGAGGTTCTGTAGGGGTCGTCAGAGGTTCTGAGTTGACTTACAGAAGCTCTGTAGTTTCAAGAACTATTGAAGGTGTTAAGAATTTACATATCGAAGTAGAATCTTTCAAAACAATAATTTAAGCAATGTATTTACTTATTATTTACAGAAGATAAAACTATACTTACTGAGGATTTTCACACCATGTTAATCATTCCTATCTTACCCACCAAGAAGTTGAATCTTTTCTCGTCTAGTGCTTTGGTGAATAAGTCAGCGAGTTGATATTCTGTGGGCACAAAATGCATTTCGATTGTACCGTATTCAACATGATGTTTCAAGAAGTGATACCTTATATCGATATGCTTGGTTTTTGAGTGTTGCACAGGGTTGGCAGAGATAGCAATAGCACTTTTGGAATCGCAGAAGATGGGTATTTTGAACAGGATGTGGCCGTAGTCTTTTAGCTGATTCTTCATCCATAGAACCTGAGAACAACAGCTAGCGGCAGCAACGTATTCAGCTTCTGCAGTGGATGTGGAAACACAATTCTGCTTCTTGGAGGTCCAACTGACTAGTTTACCACCTAGGAATTGACAACTCCCAGAGGTACTCTTTCTGTCGAGCATGCATCCTCCATAGTCTGAATCTGTATAAGCTTTAAGACCAAAACCAGAGTTCTGTGGATACCAGAGACCAAGATTTTTGGTCCCTTTTAGGTATCTAAAGATTCTCTTTACGGCATCATAATGTGATTTCTTTGGATTAGCTTGATAGCGTGCACAGAGACATGTGGCATGCATAATGTCAGGTCTGCTTGCTGTTAAGTATAACAGAGATCCAATCATGCCTCTGTAGAGAGTGCATTCTACAGAGATGCCATCTGAATCTAAGAATAACTTGTTTCCAGTGGCCATTGGAGTTTTCATTGCAGAGGCATCAGAGAAGCTATACTTGGAAAGAATGTCAGAGACATATTTAGCTTGATTTATAAAAATTCCCTCTGATGATTGTTTGACTTGGAGTCCGAGGAAGAAAGTTAATTCTCCCATCATACTCATTTCAAACTCACTCTGCATGAGTTTTTCAAATCTTTTACACTCTTCTGAATTAGTAGACCCAAAAATTATGTCATCTACGTATATTTGTACAAGCATTATCTCACTACTTTTGCGTTTATAGAATAAGGTAGTATCTGTTGTACCTCTGTTGTAACCATTGACTAGAAGAAAGGTAGAAAGTCGTTCATACCATGCTCGTTGAGCCTGTTTCAGTCCATATAGAGCTTTTTCAAGGTAGTATACATGCCTTGGAAACTTTGAGCTTTCAAATCCTGGTGGCTGATTAACGTAGACCTGTTCTTGGATTTCACCGTTGAGAAAAGCTGATTTTACGTCCATCTGATAGACTTTAAAACCTCTGTGGGCTGCGAAGGCTAAGAATATTCTTATTGCTTCGAGCCGTGCGACAGGAGCAAAAGTTTCATCGTAGTCTATGCCTTCTTCTTGTCTATATCCCTTTGCTACTAATCTTGCTTTGTTTCTGATGACCACTCCATCTTCATCCTTCTTGTTTCTGTAGACCCATTTAGTCCCAATGGCCTGTTTTCCTCTTGGCAGAGGTACTAGAGTCCATACTCTGTTACGCTCAAATTGCAAAAGTTCTTCTTGCATGGCGTCTACCCAGTTTGGGTCATCTAGGGCTTCAGAAATCTTCTTTGGTTCTATCACACTAATAAAATTTGTAAAGAAACAAAAGTTAGCAGTGGCAGACCTTGTTTTTACTGCGTCAGAAGGTTCTCCGATTATTTGACTTGGAGGATGGCTTTTTGTCCATTGAGTTGTGCGTGGAAGATGATCATCAATGTCATTCAGACTTTCTTTAGAGACTTCATGTGTTTCTTCTTGTGTAGCCTCTGTTGTTCTTCGTGCCTTGGTAGTTGATTCTACCGTTTGTGGAATGATTGGTATGAGTGGTGGTGGAGTTTGTTCCTCTGAGGACGTATAGTCTTGGTCCTCAATTTCCTCTGTAATTGGTTCTTCTGTTGTTTGTGCAGCTTCTGTGGTCGTTTTCCTTGATGTTTCATCTTCTGCACTTTCTTCTGCTTCGGCAATTGCATCTGTAGTATTTACAGAAGAAGATGAAGCATTATTAGGACCAGTTAGTGACAAACCTGTAGGATTTTGTCCGACAGAGGATGGTTCTTCAGAAACCCTGATTGTTCCAACAGAAGGATCAATGTTTTCGTGGAGCATCTCTAAAAATAGAAGATCCAAGTCTTTTTTCGCTTGTGAGATGACAGAGGATTTCCCTTTAATTCCGAGTTCTGAACTGATTTGTTCAGAAGTCATTTGGAATGAATCATCAAAAGAAACATTGATGCTTTCTACAATCTTGTGAGACTTTGTAAGGAATGTTCTGTAGGCTTTGGAAGTGGCAGAGTATCCAATGAATTTGCCTTCATCTGCTTTTACATCAAACTTTCCTCTTGAATCTCTGTCGTTTAAGACGAAGCATTTGCATCCGAATACATGGAAAAATTTGATGTTTGGCCGCCGTTTGTTAAGAAATTCGTAAGGCGTCTTGAGGTGTCTTTTCACAATGGTTGATCGATTTTGAGTATAACACGCAGTAGAAATTGCTTCTGCCCAAAAGTTCATTGATAATCCGCATGCTGACATCATAGTTCTTGCGGCTTCCACAAGTGTTCGATTTTTTCTTTCGACAACACCGTTCTGTTGTGGAGTGCGAGCTGCAGAGAAGTTCTGTGATATTCCTTCTGTTGAAAGATAGGCTTCAATGACAGAGTTTTTATATTCTGTGCCATTGTCACTTCTTAACTTCTGTATTCTGCAATTATAAAGAACTTGGATTCTTTTCATTAGATTTATCAATATATTTGGAACATCTGATTTCTTTATAACGAATTCAACCCATGTGAAACGCGAATACTCATCAATTAGGACAAGTATGTATTTCTTGCCACCTAGGCTCTGTATGGCAATGGGACCGCAGAGGTCGACATGAAGCATGTACAGAGGTCTAGTGCAAGATACATCTGTTTTGCCTTTGTGGGAAGCTCTTTTGAGTTTTCCCATCTCACATGCAGAACATAAATGATCCTTATTGAATTTAACATTTGGCAAACCTTTAACTAGATCAAGTTTGACCAGTTTTTCCAATGTGTGAAAATTCAAGTGACAGAACCTGTTGTGCCATAACCAGGCTTCTTCACTTTTGCAGGCAACAAGGCAAACTTTGTCTTTGTTCTTTGAGTTGAAGTTCATTAGATATAGATCACCTATTCTTTCAGCTCGCAGAAGTTCCATACTTGTTTCTTCACTTTGTAGAGAGCAGAAAGTTCTTTTGAACAACACATTGAATCCTGTATCACAAAGTTGACTTACACTGAGTAGGTTGTGCTTAAGGCCATCCACATATGCAACTTTGTATACAGAAACGTCTTCTTTCCTTATGACTCCATAGACTTTTATGTGTCCTTTCTTGTTGTCTCCAAAAGTCACAGATCCACCATCTTGTGTTTCTTTGTACGTGGATAGTGCACTTCTGTCACCAGTCATGTGCCTTGAGCATCCGGAGTCTATATACCAGATTGGCACATACTTCTTCTGCAGGACAATCACAGAGATTTAGGTACCCATATCCATATGGGTCCAATATTGTTAGAGTTTTTCAAGTTTGCCTTGGCATTCTTGAAATACATTTTGTTCTCTGCAGAAGAGTCAGATTGTTTCTTTGTGGGATTTGACTTTTGAATTGTCGTAGAGAGTAAACAGACTTGACTTGAAAAATGATTATTAAGTTTAGACATAAGATCAAAGCAATGACAGTATTGAATATGAGATGTAATTTGCTTGAACTTTTCATTGAACTTTTTAAACTCAGCCACAGAGGCATTACATTCTTTCTTTACATTAGATTTCCTATTACTAGAAGATCTATGAATACTCGAATGTTGTTTGCAAAAGCTCTGTTTAGGACCTGCCTTCTGTGGGTTGCTTCTGTGGTGAACTTCTTTCATCACTGTCACAGAAGAAAAAGATTTATTAACCTTGGGTTTTGAAAATCTAGAACTTATAGGATCAATAGAGGTCTTCTGTAACATTTTAAGCTCAGCAGAGGTTTTGATATGTAGATTCAATTTTAGAAAATCTTGGCAGATTGGAATCTCTGTGAGTTTCTCTTTTGGAGAAATAGTTCTGTGAGGAACTTCAGAGGAGAATTTGACATCCTCTGTGTCACAGTGAATTATCCCTGATTTGAAATCAGTCTCTGAGTTGTCAGAGGATGAATCGTCCTCGTATACAGAGGTTGAGTCAATTCTTTCAATAGAGGCTGGATTTTCTGAGCATGTATCGTACGAGCTTTCTTCCTCTGTAGAATAGTTTTCATAGATTGCAGAGGTTTCTAATAAGATTTCTTCAGTTAGAGTTTTATCTATAGAAGATGTACAGAAATTTTCTAAAACGCTTGATTTCCATATTTCCAAAATTTCTTTTTCAATTAAATTTTTAAAGTTTTCTTCTGAAAAAATGGGTTTAAACTCAGGAGCTTCTGCTGATAATTTCTTTTCAACGTTTATCAAACAGACAAAAGCAACCTGTGTTTGGGTCTCTGGTTTACCAAACTTGAAGATACCAATCTGATCTTGTGTTTTCAGATATTTCTTTGGTTTGATACCTCTATTGACAGAGGTTGAAGATGATGAGTCTGTGTTTTCAAACCACACGTTAATCATCTTCTTATGTTTCTTCAAGTAAGGATCCACAGAGATTTTCGCCCTTTTGCTTACAGAGATTAGATTTGGAAAATCTGGTTTGTTCGTTTTTCCAATCACAAATAAAGAGGACAGAGGTTTGTTTCTTTTGCCTTCAACACCTAGGGTGATATCATCATACCCTATACCTCGTCTCCCTATTTGTGAGTTTACTTTTTCATAAACTTTCTGTGCATCTTTATAGTTTTTAATCAAAACTTCTCTTCTGAGTAAATCTTGCCATAATACCTCTCTTTCTCTTTGAAAGTATTCTTTAAGAGCTCTTATGTCAGTAGTTTCGCTCTTTGAAACTGAAAGTTCTTTTGTTTTATCTTTTAAAGTATTGGTTAATTCAGAAATTTGTTTTTTTAAAGGATCTAGAGTTTTGTTCCAATTCTTTTCTATTCTCTCTTTTTCCTCAAAAATCTTTGCTTTTTCTTGAGTGAGAAGCCGTACTTCTCTCTCATTGAAGGTGAGTCTTTTCTGAATAATTTGATTTATCTCTTTCAGTTCAATTAATTCAATGTTAATTCTAAGTGTATTATCATCTACAGAGGTAATACAAGAGTTGGAATTTGAAGTAGATACCTCAGAGTCAGTGCAGGAGTCGACTTCTGCCATGCCACAGAAGAGGGCATTGGCGGTATGTTCATCGTCAGAAGTAGAGTCTGACTGGAAGTCTTCTGTGTTCTCCTCAGAATGTCCTTTTGCCATTAAGGATTTTTGAGCATAATACTCGGCTTTCTTTTTGTAGAAAGCAGAGTCCCTCTGTGGGCGATTTGATCTGCTTCTGCATTCATTCGCAAAATGGCATGGTTTGCCGCAGTTAAAACATCCTTGAGGAGTGTTTCCTGTTCGATCATTGGACTTCTGTAGGTCTCCGCTTTTCTCTGATCTACATTCATTTGCATAGTGACCAGGTTTGCCGCATTTGTAGCATCCTTGCTGCGTGTGGCTTACCGAGTCATCTGACCTCTGTCGGTCATTTTCTCTGTAATGTCTTTCGCTTGACCTCTGTCGGCCACTCGATTCTTCTTCTCTTCTGTCATCTCTTCTGTTTTCTCTATCATATCTTTCATTTCCGGAACCTCTTCTGTTTCCTCTGAACTCTTTTGTCAATAGAGCTAAAGATTTAGCTAGTGACGCAAGAGTTATTTCTTTTTCTGCTTGCTCTTCTTCTTCACTGTCTATTATCACCATCTTCTTCTTCTCCTTCTTCTTCTCCTCTGTGGCTTTTTCATTTCTTGGTCTCTGTGCATCTTCTTTAGTTTTACTAACCAATGCATATGGTACGATGGTTAGTGTTTTAGCCTGTGCTATCTGAGGTTCTTGTGCGGCTAATGTTCCGTAAAGATCAGAGAGAGTCCAGGTGTCTAGATCCTGATTTGTCTGTAGGGACATAGACAGTTGGAGCCATTCTTCATTTAGATTTTTTAAAAACATGACATTGTTTTCTTCAGAAGTTCTGTCAATGCCTGATTTTCTGCACTTGTTGATTAGAGAGTTGAATCTGTCGTATGTTGTTTGCAGAGATTCTGTTGAAGAGGCTCTGAATGCATGATATTCATTGATGTACTGTGCTCTTTGGTTTTTTTGTGTTTTAGCACCTCCTTCCAACTGTCTTTCCAGTTCTTTCCACAGATCATGCGCGGTTTCACATGAATCCAAGGATTGAAAGAGTTCGTTGGGTATTGCCATAATCAATGTCCTCTTGGTTTTCTGAGCAACTTCATCTTCTGCTTTATCTTCGGTTGACCACTCCCCTTTTGGCTTTGGTTTTTGATGTTCGGGGATTTCGGCAGATTCAACAGTAGCAGGTATACGAGTTACTACTGTCATGGGAATAGGAGGAGGATTGTACAGATATTGTACTTGATTTTTTTCAGTGCCCTCGAAAAAATGGACCATTCTTATTTTCCACTGAGGATACTCATCTCGAAGGAGACTAGGAGGTTTAGTGAGAGAACCAGTAGTAAAGAAATTATTTGTATTTGTCATTTTTGAAGATTTTAGAAAGAAGGTATGACTAAAGAGTTACTTCGATGAACTTGAAGATTTTCTGAGTTTAAGCAGTTTCCAGACACAATAATATCTATCACGAATCTTGATAAGTGGATCACTTGATATTGAAAATCAAGAGAGGCTCTGATACCAATTGTTGGAACCCAGATACACTTAATCAAGATTAACAGTCTATTAGTTGAGTTTAGAGTTTGATGCGGAAGCGTATTAAACTAACAGATATGTTTGATAGATATTAGAACGCACATATATAAAGAAAACAGTAAGGAATAAAAAGGATTTCTTGAACAGTTACTGTTATTCAATATATAATAAGAACACGAAGAACAGATTAAGAACTGTTGGTGTGTGTGAGAATATAACACTCAGATATTTGACAATAACGTTTGAGAGTATTAGTGATTCCTTGTGTATTCGTTTTTAGGAAGATCTCAACATGAGACTTCCTTTTATACTACTCTTAGAAGACTATGAAGTAGGTCACTATTCCTTTTACGGCATGAATAGTGAACTGGATGGTGTGAACAGTTGTTTGAGCCATGCGCATTTAATGGAGCAGATGTAGTATTGGTAAATGCATTAAATGGCGCAGACGTCTATTTTGTACCATGCCCTATTGAGTCCACTCAGAGCTTGACACGTGTTTTGACAGTACTTTTCCATGCAAGATGATGAACGTATCCAGTAATATCTTCCAAGTCTTCATAGCAGACCACAGAGGCTCTGTAAGGCATTACAGAGGTTCTATGGTCTGACCTTCTGTGGAGCAGTCCACTTGTTTCCGAGTTGATCTTCTTCTTGCGCACTACAGAGGTTCTGTGATTACCTCTGTAGCTTCTGTGGCTTTCTGGACTTGATCTTCTGGAAGAAGTGGCAGAGCCTCTGTGAGAGGCTTTTCTATACTTAGCCTATTTTTCACTACTTCTAAGTATTTCTATGATTAGGAAGATTGAAGCTAACATATCTTTCATTTCCGGAACCTCTTCTGTTTCCTCTGAACTCTTTTGTCAATAGAGCTAAAGATTTAGCTACTGACGCAAGAGTTATTTCTTTTTCTGCTTGCTCTTCTTCTTCACTGTCAATTATCACCATCTTCTTCTTCTCCTTCTTCTTCTCCTTTGTGGCTTTTTCATTTCTTGGTCTCTGTGCATCTTCTTTAGTTTTACTAACCAATGCATATGGTACAATGGTTAGTGTTTTAGCCTGTGCTATCTGAGGTTCTTGTGCGGCTAATGTTCCGTAAAGATCAGAGAGAGTCCAGGTGTCTAGATCCTGATTTGTCTGTAGGGACATAGACAGCTGGAGCCATTCTTCATTTAGACTTTTTAAAAACATGACATTGTTTTCTTCAGAAGTTCTGTCAATGCCTGATTTTCTGCACTTGTTGATTAGAGAGTTGAATCTGTCGTATGTTGTTTGCAGAGATTCTGTTGAAGAGGCTCTGAATGCATGATATTCATTGATGTACTGTGCTCTTCGGTTTTTTTGTGTTTTAGCACCTCCTTCCAACTGTCTTTCCAGTTCTTTCCACAGAGCATGCGCTGTTTCACATGAATCCAAGGATTGAAAGAGTTCGTTGGGTATTGCCATAATCAATGTCCTCTTGGTTTTCTGAGCAACTTCATCTTCTGCTTTATCTTTGGTTGACCACTCCCCTTTTGGCTTTGGTTTTTGATGTTCGGGGATTTCGGCAGATTCAGCAGTAGCAGGTATACGAGGTACTACTGTCATGGGAATAGGAGGAGGATTGTACAGATATAGTACTAGATTTTTTTCAGTGCCCTCGAAAAAATGGACCATTCTTATTTTCCACTGAGGATACTCATCTCGAAGGAGACTAGGAGGTTTAGTGAGAGAACCAGTAGTAAAGAAATTATTTGTATTTGTCATTTTTGAAGATTTTAGAAAGAAGGTATGACTAAAGAGTTACTTCGATGAACTTGAAGATTTTCTGAGTTTAAGCAGTTTCCAGACACAATAATATCTATTACGAATCTTGATAAGTGGATCACTTGATATTGAAAATCAAGAGAGGCTCTGATACCAATTGTTGGAACCCAGATACACTTAATCAAGATTAACAGTCTATTAGTTGAATTTAGAGTTTAATGCGGAAGCGTATTTAAACTAACACATATGTTTGATAGATGTTAGAACGCACATATATAAAGAAAACAGTAAGGAATAAAAAGGATTTCTTGAACAGTTACTGTTATTCAATATATAATAAGAACACGAAGAACAGATTAAGAACTGTTGGTGTGTGTGAGAATATAACACTCAGATATTTGACAATAAAGTTTGAGAGTATTAGTGATTCCTTGTTTATTCGTTCTTAGGAAGATCTCAACATGAGACTTCCTTTTATACTACTCTTAGAAGACTATGAAGTAGGTCACTGTTCCTTTTACGGCATGAATAGTGAACTGGATGGTGTGAACAGTTGTTTGAGCCAGGCGCATTTAATGGAGCAGATGTACTATTGGTAAATGCATTAAATGGCGCAGACGTCTATTTTGTACCATGCCCTATTGATTCCACTCAGAGCTTGACACGTGTTTTGACAGTACTTTTCCATGCAAGTTGATGAACGTATCCAGTAAAATCTTCCAAGTCTTCTTAGCAGACCACAGAGGCTCTGTAAGGCATTACAGAGGTTCTATGGTCTGACCTTCTGTGGAGCAGTCCACTTGTTTCCGAGTTGATCTTCTTCTTGCGCACTACAGAGGTTCTGTGATTACCTCTGTAGCTTCTGTGGCTTTCTGGACTTGATCTTCTGGAAGAAGTGGCAGAGCCTCTGTGAGAGGCTTTTCTATACTTAGCCTATTTTTCACTACTTCTAAGTATTTCTATGATTAGGAAGATTGAAGCTAACAAAATGCGATCCTATGTAAGGATTGAATTCACTAAGCTTCGTGCTTACCCCTTCCCAAAATCTTATGTTTTCAGGTGCGAGTAGCAGTCGGGCATGACGGTACACACGGGCCCAAAGCGAAGATTGTTTAAATTGATTTTTAGTAAATGGGGATTTAATTATATAACTTTACGCTGCTTAAACCTTGGTGACGGTTTTAAAATAACGACGTTTATTCTTAATGTAATGGGATTTGTTAACTTTTGGTTTGATTATAATGATATGTATTTCTTTTAAAAAAATTAAATTCCTTGTAATTTTTGGGACGTTACAGGAGAGTCCAGAGGATACTCCAATGAAGCCTGCCACTCCTGAAACCATCTCGGTTGACTCGTCACCTATTTGTTCGGATAGTTCCTCATGTAAAGCCTTTCTAGGAGTGTCTAATGACACCAATGATAAGAATTTGAGCTATAAAGATAAAGGTAAGGCAATTCAACCCGATTCTGTTCAAAGGAATCTTTTTCCAGTTTTTGATAATCCCTTTGCGGATGACTCCTCGTCCGACTCTGATGGTGAAACCCCACTTGACTCTGCACGATGGTTTTCTGAGTTTATGAATTCCTCTGTTTGTCATGATGATGATGTTTCAAAGATTGATTTTGCTCCAAAGCTTGCTAGTCACACTCAATTTTTAGAGAAAATGCCCACACCTGGTAATTTTGAAAAAGGAGAGTGTTCCAACTCCAAAAACGTTTCTGAGACCATTTCTAAATCTAAATCTAAACGTCGGTCCAAGAAACGAGCTAAACCGGTAAAAGATCTAAAAGACAACCATATTACTCCAGCTCATTTGACAATAACTCTAATGTCATTTCAGATAGAACGGGTCGGGGGAGAGTTGTTCGGAAAGAGTGGGTAGAGAATAAGCCTAAGTTACGCCAAGAGAAGACCAAGTCATTTAATTCGTTTTCGCTCATTAGGAAAAACAATAACAATCATGGTTTCGCTTTAAATAACTCTGTTGAACATGGTTTTCAATTCCCGTTTAAACTTACTTCCGTTCAGCAATTGATTAAGATTTCTCGTGATTGTGTGTTTTGTTCAATGTGTGGAATGAATGATTTTGTCGAACATAAACATGCATCTGATTGGTTTGGTACTTATCATGTATTTAATTCGCGTTCTTCTAAATCCCGAAAAGGACCCAAATCTAAACGGGCCCCGAGAAAAGGTGCTGCACCTAACATATCAGGACCCATTTATAAATGGGTATAATTTCTGTTTTGCAGCCCGGTCTGTTGGTCCCGAAGGCCTATACAAGTTTGTAGAAGGGGGGGGGGGGGTTGAATACAAACACACAGATTTTACTTTTCTAAATTGTTTATTGATAAATCATTTGTTAGGTCCATGATCTTCATACAATCCAAGTATTGTGTAACAAGATGATGAAGAACATTATTGAAAAAGAAATCTAAGCTAGAGAGAACACAAAGTGATTAGAGATCTACATCTTGTATTAATGAATTCACTTCTAACAAACTACAAGTAAAGACCTATTTATAGTCTTCATCACTTGCTACAACAATTAAGAATAAGCCCTTTAACACAGCTATTGCTTTACAAAACTTTCTATTATAAAGGACAACTTCAGTGTCCTAACAATCTCCCCCTAATGTTTTGGAAAGCAAATCATCTTCAAATCATTAGTTCCTCTCCCCCTTGATTTCCTTGTAAAAACTTTAGCGGTGCATTCTTCAAATGTAGGCTTGGCTCCCCCTTGAATGTTGCTCTTATTCATCATATTTTCAACCTTGAGTAAACTTAGATCCAATGTACTCCACTAAGTGCACGAACAACATCTCCAAAATGTAGAAACTCGAGCTCGTTCCGATAAGCCCACAAGAATGATAACGAGTGAGTTTTGAATGAAAAACCAAATGCATTCTTAGTGTAAAACAAGGAATCCGTCGTTTTATCACGAGTTGAGTAGAAATTCGGCTTAAGAACTTGGTACGAATTTGCTCGAAGAAGGAAGGGTAAAAACACGCGCTACTCGGTAGGGATGAGACGACCCAAGCAAATAACATTGTTGGATCCGAAACCATCAGAATTCGGACCATGAAGCATCCGAAACCAATGAATCCGGATTAAGTAGGGTGCGAAATCAGCTCAATTCGGATCAAGTAGGATTCGAAATCAAGGAAGTCGGAACAAGAAGGGTCCGAAATCATGGGAATTCGGATCATGAAGGGTTCAAAATCACTCAATTCGGATCATGTTGGGTGCGAAATCTGGGAATTCGAATAATGTAGGGTGCGAAATCAATGAATTCGGATCGTCAAGGGTTCGAAATCATGGAATTCGAATCATGAAGGGTTCGAAATCACTCAATTCGAATCATGAAGGGTTCGAAATCAGGACAATTCGAATCATGAAGGGTCCGAAATCAATGAATCCGGATCATGTAGGGTTCGAAATCTAGCCATTTCGTATCATGTTGGATGCGAAACCATGCCTATCTTGAATAAATGGAATTCGAAACCATTAGAATGAGGATTAGAAAGATGCGAAGCCATCCATACCTTTGAACCTTTAGGTGTAAGCACATTCCGAAATTCAGAACTAAGATGACCAAATTTAGAAATATTTCGGACTTCACAAGATCCGAAACCAACAACTCTGAACAGTTCAAAACCATCTAAGCCATCCAAACAATAGTAGCATCCGAAACCATGAACAGTAAAACATGAAGGATTCGAAACCATCAATGAACAGTAAATGATGAAGGATCCGAATTCATCAATGAACAGTAAATGATGAAGGATCCGAATTCATCAAGAATAATCCGAATTCATCAAGAGTAATCCGAATTCAAGTAACAACATCCGAAAATCACTAAAATCATCATAACTTCTTCAATTCTTGACCAATTTCAGTGATTCCTTCATAGACTTATTCGAAAAATGAAGATGAACAGATTTCTAGTTGATCAAAACTTGTAATTTGATCGATTTGGCATACTTTTGATCCAAAAAGTGAGTTCAACTTTTTCTTGAACAAACACCATAAGAATCCGAAATCTGAGCAAAATAGGGCTAAAAACAGCTTGTTGCGGAAACAAGATTAAGGATAAACCTAAATCTAAACAAGTTGGAACACTAAGGTTTCTTGCACTAAGAGAGATAAGGAAATTTCTAATAATAACCTATCTTGAGATAAGAGATTGAACTTGTCCAGAGTTAGCAAGTTACTTCAAATGAAGTGGGTTCATCTCTTTATATACTGCATGCATTTAATGCAAGTCAGTATACACTTTACACGTGTCATCAGCTGGTTGGTTGCATGTCATTGACCTTGGTTGACAACCTTAGTAGCCGCATGGATGAACAGTGTAGTATCAGAGTGGTTGTACGATTTCAGACAGTCGGAGGTTCTTTTCTGACATTTCGTACGGAGTCGTGCAAGGGAGGTTAAGACAAAATACTTTGTACGGAGGACTTCATGATCAGCTTTCGTTGATTCAGCGATCTATCATTTCATATCAGTGAATGATAGAGTTCAGCGATAGCTGAAGTCTTGTACTTGATACTTCACGTTGAGTGGACAAATCTGAGTCTTCGCTGATCCGCATCAGTTCATTAGGAGTCTTGTCGCTGGTTCTTGAGCTTGATCTTCGACTTCAGCGTAGAACCTTTGTTGACGTGAAACTTGTCTTCAGGGATCATAAGTAAACAACTAACTTATCAGCGATCATCATAATGACTGAACAGACTCAGAGCATTTATGGCGAACATTTTCGCTGAATGTTTAACTTAAAGAGCGAGAGTTCCTATCAGCGGTACTGGAAGATCTTAGTACTTATCAGCGATAGTGAAACTCTGATACATATTGTTTACTTACAATTTTCACTAAGTATATAAGAGAGGGTCATTATCAAATCACTGAGGGTTTGGATCAACAATCTCCCCCTATTTGATTATGACATAGCAACAAAGAAAATTGCTATTAAATGAAAACATAAGGATAAAAAGAACTCATAAAATATTTGTCCCTTTTACTGTTTTCTGGGATCTTTTCAGTACTGATGGAGTAAAGTACATTCGCTGAAATCTTTCTTTAAAACTTTGAATCAGGATACAAAGAGAAATGAAAAGATTACAAGTACAAGCGAAATAAATTACAAGTACAAAAGGATAACTGATAAAATAGATGAAATAGGCGATCCTATCAGCTTACAAAGGTTCTTCCTTAATGAGAAGTTCATCAAGGGTCATTGATGTGGTGGGAATCATCCAGTCAGGAACGGTTACACCTTGTTTTCTTTTGATCAACGCTTCTTCAAAAATCAAGGGTTTCAGATGTCGTGCCTGAGGGTCATTTCTGAAGTCACACTAGTAGATGAGATCTCTGAGCTGTTCGATTGGAGTGATTGGAAGCTCAGCGATCCGTTGAAAACGATTTCCACCATCGTAGTCATGAAAAAGTATCTCGTAGGGTTCGCTTATGACTTTGCCAGGGATGAATGTCTCACCAGGAGGAAGAGATGTGTCAAGCATGGAAAGATCAGGATCAGGATCAGGACCAAGGACTTCAGCACGTGAAAAACCAATACCTGTTTCATTTCGAATGATAGGGCCATCAATTGAAGATATAGATTTCTTCTTCTTCTTTGTTGAGGCCTTTCTTTTCCGACTTTCGAGAGGAGGAGGAGGAGGAAAATCCACACAGGAGTAGACTAAGTCGATTTGTTTATTGATCAGCTTTTCAACATGTTCCTTGTATTTCGACTTGGACTTCTGGATGGCTAACCTGATCTCCAACCATTCAGAGAGACCGTACTTCGTTATGGCTTCAGCATAGAATTTTCCGGACTTCTTATCTTCTCTGAATATCTCAATTTCAGCGATTGAAACAAGGGTTGTTCTTCCAGAGATGAATACCTTGTTGATTTTGGCAGGAGAGTCTCTGTAGTTGACCTTTTCTTTGCACCAGGCTAAAGTTGACTGAGACACAGTTCTGTTTTCTTTAGTTATCTTCTTGGCGTTTTCCCAGAGCTGACGTTGAACATCAATGGGAACTCTTTTCAGCTTGGGGTCTTTTATTGAACGTTTAGAAAGCTGGATGGCGTATTCTCTGTCTTTTTCTTCAGCTTCTTTTCTTTCAGCTATTAGACGTTCAGCTCTGAGATGTTCCTTGTATTCCTTTTTGGAAATTCTGAACTTTGGAGGAACTGAAGGAAGTTGATCACGCCTCAGAATGATTCGCTGATCCTCGAATCGCTTTATTATCTCCTCTCTTCTTTTCTGATCCTCTTCACTTAGCTTTTGAGGAGCTAAGGAAGGTCTGCCTCTGTGCGAGAGTAGCTATTCTTTTGGTTCATCAGTCTCAGAGATTAAATCTAAGACTGGGATTATTTCTTCAGCAGCAGCTGGTATTTTTAGTGAAGTCGCAGTTGTGGAGCCTTCAGCGATATCCTCAAACAGGGGAGAGGACTAGCTGAAACACAGCGATCTTACGAGTAAGAACTTGGGTAGAATCAGATAGAGAGAATTGGTTCAAGTGTATAGGCTTGGGTAGTAGAACTGATAGGTATGATAGAGGAGGGATGAAGTGAGATGTTTAGCATACCTGACAAACCGGCTTTTCAAGCAAGATCATCAGATTGTCATCTTCAGCGATGCTTTTGCCTTTGCCTTTCTCAGCTCCAGAGGCTGAGGGCTTTGTCTTTGTCCGCTCCCCTGAAGGTTCATTTATCCAGATTCCCTTAAGAGCTTTGATCTTTTGAGCAGGTTTGACGATAAAGAAGTCATCGTCATCATCATCATCATTCTTTGGAGAAGAAGATGGTTCATCGTCAGGGATGTCGACGGCTTCATCATCTTCTGCTTTGGATTCAGTTTTCTCAGCTTCTTCTTCGAGTTGCTCCCCCTCAGATACAGAGGCGAGCCTCTCGATTTCCTCAGGGTTTTCATCTCCCTGAGGTCCAGCGGTGGTTTCTTCAGCATCCTTCTTTTCTCCCCTGATAGATTCATCATGGGAAAGGTCTTCAGCGCTCTTGGAGAGATCTTCAGCGCTCTTCTCCCCCTCTTTTTTATGATGACTGGGGGAGGAATGGCTAGATTCAGCAGCGTTGGTAGGTTCTCTGTCTTCTTGGACAGAGAGACCTACACAAACTTCAATCTTTGCTAATCTGTCTTCAAGGCCAGAAATAGCAGGATTGATCTTCCTGAGCTCAATGCGATCTGCCGCTGTAAAATGTTCAGATTCAGGGACAGGGGCGGGAGCAGGAGTATTCGCCTTGTACAGCAGTTGTTCGATCATAGTCTTCATCGAACCAACGTCAGTCTTTACAGAGCTTAAGTCAGTCATCAGAGTGTTGACATTTGTCTTCACAACAGACATATCTCCCTCTAGTGTTCCAACCGATGTCTTCAGCGTTGTAAATTCGCTGGACATGGACGAAACTGAGTTTTTGAGAGAGGTGTAGTCTGTGTAGATATCAGCGAGCACCTTGGCGAAGTCGCTGAGAGTTTTATCAACTTGCTTCATGTCATCTGTGGAAGCCTTCTTCTCTACCACTGTTGTCAGCTTGTTCAGATTCTCTCTAGCGTTTGTTACAGCTGTAGAGTTATTGGAGAGATTAGTGGTGAGACCTGTCAGCTTTGTCTCCACGGACTTTAGAGAGGCGTTGATATCTCCCAAATTAGGACCTGTAACATATAAAAACTTGTGAACAGAGGAAAGCTCAGAAGTTTGGGGTTTAGTCACAGTGTTTATGGGTTGTTGTTTACCTGCAGGAGGATTGGTGAATTCATCGAAATCACGGGTTCCTGAGTAAAGTTCCATGTCATCTTCAAAAGTGCCCATGGATTTTTCTGCAGGTCCTGTCTTCATCATTCCTGGAGAATCAGCTTTATGTTCCGAGGAAATGATGGCAGCTCCAGTTAGATCTGGAGTAGAGACCAAATGAGTGGAGGGAGGAGCGAAGGATAAGAGTGGGGGTTGGGTTATGAGTTCAGCGTTGGATTCGCTGACAATCACTTCATCAGTCTTTTGAGAGACTGAAGGAGGTTGGGTCGGTTCCAAGTTTGTAACCTCAGCGTATAGAGACGCTGAAGTTTGGATAAAAGGGATGGCTTGTTCAGGTGTGGCAGAGCGTACCACTGAACGTTCCTTCAGCTCTGCAGAAAGAGTTGAGGAGTCTTCAGCATGAGATTGCTGGGGTTGCTCCTTTGTTTTCTTGATCCTTTTAGAATCAAGTGGGGTAGATGAATGTTTCCTTTTCTTAGAAGGAGAGGATTTTGTGGCCAGGGAATCAGCGATGGGTATTGTCGCTGAAGGAGCCACAGAAGTAGAAGAAGGGTTGAGAAGAGTTAAGAGGGTAGAAAGACGTACCTCATTTTCAACAGGTTTGAAGTCGAGTACCTTAGGGCCAATCTTAGAGAGTTTTAGATCGCCCTCTTGCAGGTAGCTGTCCTTCAGGCCATATTGAAAGATAGCGCTGATGAATCGGGGGTAGGGAACCCAAGCAGGCCTGTCAGCGGCATAGTCTACTCTTTGCAGCAAGTCATCATAGATGAGAGATGCCCAGTCAATGTGTAGACCTTTCAGCAGAGCGTATCCCATAGCTTGCTGAGGTTGAGCGGCTTGATCAGAAGAGCCGGTCTTGGCAGTCATGCAGCTGATAAGGTGACCGAAGAAGAAGTTCATCTCGCTGGGCATTTTCGATTTCTTCAGTAGTGTTAGCTTCTTCTCAGGCTTCTTGTCTCTGCCCATTTCCCATACATAGCCCATTGCATCAAAAAATGCAATAAGAGCTTCTTTGTCAGCGATCTTCTTATGGTCAGGGAAAGGAACAAAAGGTTTTTCCTTTGTAGCGATGGGAAAGTTCAGAGCTTTGCGAATGATGGCGGGTGTGATCTTTATTGTGCCATATTCAGTATCGCAGAGGATACAATCAACTGTTTTGGAGGGATCTTTGGCGGATGGTAGCTGAGAGTGTCTGGCAGAGTACCAGAACTAAGATAGTAGCAGCTGACTTGCAGGGGGTGAAATGGTCAGGGCTGTTGAAATGCAGCAATTCTTCAGGAAATTCACAGCATCTGTCAGATGTGTGACTTGCTTTCTAGGAGGAAACTCGAGAAGCGCAGAAAGGTTGTTTATCTTAGTCCAGTCTAGTTGATCAAGATTGAACTTAACCTGAGGAGCCTTGATGATTTCCACTTCCCCAGAGTCAGTAGAGAAGTTATCAGCGGTAGTAGGAATGTTAGATGTTGCCATTTCCTGTATTATCAGTTCAACCAAAGATTAACAAATAAGAATAATATTAATGTGGAAAGATTTTCCATTAAGATGGTTCGAATTTTGTCCATTTCATTCAGACAAAATGTCTTAATGAAGATTAGGGTTTTTCTTGATTTTTGAAACGAAATGTAAAACCCATTTTCTTGTTTTCCAGTTTTCTATGAAGAAATAGATTTTGGAAACGAATGAAGAACAAGTTTAAGATTTTGCATTTAAACTTGAAGAACAACCATGAAATGGTTGTTTTCATAAAACCACGAAAGAAAATGATTTCATTTTACGAAGTTCTTTTGTTTGATCTTGTTAAAACAAAGAGAAGGTCGGAAACAAGTTATACGCATTCGGTAATAAATAAGAACATATTAACCTTTATGTTTGATGAAGAAGATGATGAACAATTCTTGAAGTTTTTGAAATCACAAATGCAACAGTGAATTCTTTCTTGCGGAGGAAGATTGATCGCGTAAAAGAAAAAATATAAACAAAGAATTTGTTTATATAGAGATTTTAGAAAGAGAAAATCTTGAGCGGGAAAAGATTTTCATCCTGACACGGACACGTGTTTGCATTCGATTGGAAGTTTGAACGAAACGTGCAAACGTGTTTCAGGAAGAGAAAACGTGCCGGGGTTTTATCCGTTGCAATGACGTCACAACTGTCCTTTCATATTCTTGGTTGTCTCTGAGGTTTTGAAAAACTCAGAGATACTTTTGAAAACATGAAGCACTGAATGAGAATATTCAGTGAAGGTTTTAAGAAATTTCCAAATATCGATGTTTAAGGAAAAGATATTTAGCGATGCATTCTATTTTGAAATCTTGCATTTACATGCGATTTGTCAGAGAGAAACAAAACATACCTTGATATCAGCGAATCAAGTTTATTCAGAGAGAGAATGATAGAATGGGTTATACAAGTTGATTTTATCCAGTAGTAGTGTCGCTGATCTTAAAGTGAATCGCTGAAGATTTTATCCTTCAAAGTTCAGCATTCCAAGCTCGCTGATGAGAAAGTTGAATCTTCTCTCATCAAGAGGTTTGGTGAATAGATCAGCTAACTGATAATCAGTTGGTATAAAATGAAGTTCTATATCACCATTCATCACATGATCTCTGATAAAATGATATCTGATTTCTATATGTTTGGTCTTTGAATGTAGTACTGGATTGTTTGCTATAGCGATGGCACTTGTGCTGTCGCAATAGATTGGAATTTTGGAGAGCTGAAGATCATAGTCTAGTAGCTGATTTCTCATCCACAAGACCTGAGAACAACAGCTTCCAGCAGCTACATATTCAGCTTCAGCTGTGGAAGTGGACACTAAATTTTGCTTTTTACTTGTCCAACTTAACAGCTTTCCACCCAGGAGCTGACATCCTCCTGTGGTGCTTTTCCTATCCATTTTGCAACCTGCAAAATCACTATCTGAATAGGCGGTTAGATCAAATCCTGAATCTTTGGGATACCAAAGACCTAGATTCGCTGTACCCTTAAGATATCGAAAGATTCGCTTTACAGCTTTCATATGAGATATCTTAAGTTCAGCTTGATATCGTGCACACAAGCATGTTGCAAACATAATATCGGGTCGGCTAGCTGTAAGATACAATAGTGAGTCGATCATCCCACGGTACAGCGTGACATTGACAGGAACACCCTTAGTGTCCTTATCAAGTGTCAGCGGTGGTGCCATAGGGGTTTTCATAGCTGAACTTTCAGTTAAGTCGAATTTCTTCAGCATATCTTTAACATATTTTCCCTGATTTATAAAAGTTCCTTTTTCAGTTTGCTTAATCTGAAGACCAAGGAAATATGTTAGTTCACCCATCATGCTCATTTTATACTCATCTTTCATTCTATCAGCGAAACGAGTACAAAGCTCAGGGTTAGTAGAACCAAATATAATGTCATCAACATATATTTGAACTAAAATGATATGACCTTTCACTTTTCTAAAAAATAGAGTTTTGTCAATCTTACCTCGCTCAAAATTTTCAATATGGAGATAAGTAGAAAGAGTGTCATACCATGCACGAGGAGCTTATCCAGTTTATAAACATAACCTGGACGCTTAGAATCTGAGAATCCTGGAGGTTGTTCCACATACACTTCTTCATTCAGCTTTCCATTCAGAAATG
Source organism: Saussurea involucrata (assembly GCA_033807775.1). Classification (NCBI taxonomy): domain Eukaryota; kingdom Viridiplantae; phylum Streptophyta; class Magnoliopsida; order Asterales; family Asteraceae; genus Saussurea; species Saussurea involucrata. The sequence continues at coordinate 80,110,609 of CM066319.1, forward strand.
CTGACTTAACATCTATCTGATGTACTTTGAAGTTTTTGTGTACAGCATATGCTAAGAATAGACGAATAGATTCAAGTCTTGCTACAGGAGCAAATGTTTCGTCATAATCTATGCCTTCCTCTTGTCTATATCCCTGAGCAACAAGACGAGCTTTGTTGCGGGTTACAGTTCCATGTTCGTCCAACTTGTTTCGATAGACCCATTTAGTGCCTATTACTGTTTTATCAGTTGGTCTCCGAACAAGTTTCCAAACTTTGTTTCTTTCGAATTCAGTCAGTTCTTCTTGCATGGCGCTGACCTAGTTTGGATCTTTGAGGGCATCATCATCTACTTTCTTTGGTTCAGTTAGTGAAATAAAATTTACAAATAAACAAATATTACCTGCACTTCGTCGAGTCTGAATCCCAGCGTTTGGATCACCAAGAATTTGATCAATTGGATGATTTATAGTCCATCGCTGAGCCGGAGCGTGAGACGCTGACTCAACTTGAACTGGAGGAGCTGAAGATGAAGCTTCAGCGACGTCAGGAGTATCAGCCAAGAGAGGAATGGATGCAGTTGTCATTATATTCACTGATTGCTGAGAAGTAGATGGAATGTCTGAGACATTTGGTTCAGCGTTAGGTATAGTGTTTATAGGAACAGCTGAGACCCAAGAAGTTTCAGCTTCATTGTTCTGCATATTTGGAATGATAGGACTATCATCTTCTACTGGATGAGCATTAGTGGGAATATCTTCTGAATCACCAAGATGAGAAAACATCCATTGATTCAGTTCTTCAGTATCAGCGGACGGTTTAGAGTTCGCTGAACGGGATTCGTCAAACGTGATGTGAATAGTTTCTTCTACAGTTTGTCTTCTTCGATTAAAGACTCTGAAGGCTTTGGAAACTGAGGAGTATCCAAGAAAGATTCCATCATCAGCCTTAGGATCAAACTTTCCAATAGCATATATGTTGTTCAGTATAAAACACTGACATCCAAAGATGTGAAGAAAGCTGATTGAAGGCTTTCTCCCATGAAAGAGTTCATAGGCTGTCTTTTTGAATCTTTTAACTATCAGCGACCTGTTTTGCGTAAAACAAGCAGTGTTGACAGCTTCTGCCCAAAACTGAGTAGGCAGGTGAGAATCGTTGAGCATTGAACGTGCAGCTTCAATAATTGTTCTATTTCTTCTTTCAGCGACTCCATTTTGTTGCGGTGTTCTCACTGAAGAAAAGTTGTGAGAAATACCCTTACTCTCAAGGAAGGAATCAAGAGAACTATTTTTGAATTCAGTCCCATGATCACTCCTTATTGAGCGAACGGTCAGATTGTTCAGGGTTTCCATCTTCCGAACAAAATTGATGAGTTCTTCAGGGGTGTGACTCTTAGAACGGAGAAACATTACCCAAGTGAAGCGAGATAATTCATCAACTATGACCAGCGTATATTTCTTTCCAGCGATGGATTGTTTGTTAACAGGGCCAAACAAATCCAAATGGAGTAGTTGTAGAGGAGATGACACTGAAGAAACTTGTTTTGATTTAAAGCTTGCTTTGGTCTGCTTCCCTTTTTCACACGCTGAACATAACGACTCTTTGGCGTATGAATGCTGAGGTAGACCAGTGACTAACTCTTTTGAAGAAAGAGTGTTCAGTGTCTTGAAATTTAGATGAGATAGCCTCTTATGCCATAGCCAGTTGACATCAGATGAGGCCTTTGAGAAGAAACAGGAGTTCTCAATGGTTGTTGAGTCCATGTTTATTACATAAACATTTTCCAAACGATAACCGCTGAGAGCTATCTTCTCCTTTTTGTCAGAGACAAAGCAGGATTCCTTAGTAAAGATTACTTTGTTATCCATGTCGCAAAGCTGACTGATGCTTAGAAGATTATGCTTCAGCCCTTCAACATATGCGACTCTTCTGAAGGAGGTTGTACCATTTGAAAGTACACCATACCCTCGGGTATGTCCTTTTCCATTTCCACCGAAAGTCACAGAGGGACCCTTCTCTTCTTTGTATTCAGCGAGCAGGCTTTTCTTTCCAGTCATGTGTCTAGAGCATCCGCTATCAAGATACCAGATACCCTTCTTAACCTGCAATACAAAGGAAGATTAGTTTTTCTTGGGTACCCACTTAACCATGTATACACGTTTGTCAGTGGAAGTAGTTGGAATGGAAGGTTCAGCAGTCTTCGCAGCATTTGAAGATTCAGCTTTGTCTTTCTTCACTTTGGTTAATTTCTTAACCTCAGTGGTAGAATTCACCTTGACCTGATTTGCACCAGGGTTGGTCTTCTTTGCCTTGGGGGCAATCTTCACCTTAGCTATCTTTTCAGCTTTGGTGGTTGTGGGGCACTTACTAGCAATATGATCGGTAAGTCCACAGTGATAACATTTCCTATAACTAAAAGTAGTTCTAGGACCATTTGAATGCTGAGCTTTTAATTTCAAATTAGAAGTGCCAGCACCAACTAAACTATTGGCTTTAGAAATGGGACGAACATTCAGTTCTTCAGATTTCTTACCAAGGACATCCAATCTGAGTCTAGGAGTAGATCGCTGAATAAATTCAGATATCTGTTTCCTTGATCCAGAGGGATGAGCCACTGAAGCTTTAGAAGCATTCAGTTTTGATACTAAGGTACCCTTTTGAGGATTCTGGTAAATAACAATTCCTTTACCTCTGTCTTTAAAGACAGAGGTAGGTTTTGAATAAACCATTTTCTCCTTGCCTTTTGAGGAGGTAGGAGTTTCCTCAGGGATTGGTGTAACGGATGAGGAGCACTGAGAAGATGAAGTATCAGCGACTGAGGATACGAACGTTCCAAATTTAAGCATTGAACGCTCAGTGGTTGGTTTTGGAGTTTCATATTTGTAACCCAAACCACGTTTATCACTCAGGGGAATCTGAGACTTTATTATCTCAGTGATCTTTGTTGAAGAATTACACCATCCTTCAACAGTAGCTTTTCAACCTTTAATGCAGCGATAGCTTCTGCTCGTTCGATTTTGACTAGCTGATTTAAATATACTTGATCTTTAAAATCATCTTCAATTTTAGAAAGCTTTTCTATTTGAAGGTGGCAGTTTTTAAGCTTTTCAGCGAGATCAAGATTTTGGTTTTCAACCACAGTTTTGCCGTTCATCGCTTCGTATAAACTTCTAGTCAAGAGATCGATCTTACGGAGACTATCAGCTTCATCAATATTTGCAATATTGGTAAAGAAAGAAGGTGATACCTGAATACCAGATGTTGAAGTGGAGGGAATGTCTGAACTTTCTCCCTCTTCTTCAATCTTGGCCATAAGACATAGATTTGCTTCATCATCTTCAGAGTCAGATGATGATGCTTCTTCATCAGAAGCAGCCCAATCATAGTCAGCCATCAGGCCTTTATTCTTCTTTGAATATTTGTCATCTTTATTTCCTGGAGCAAACGGTTTCTTTGTAAAAACTGAGGGTCTAGAAACTTTCTTTGACCTGCACTCATTAGCGAAATGTCCTGTCTTTTCGCAGTTAAAACAAGTAGCAGTAGCCTTCTCAACAAAAGCTGATGATCTAGGCTTGTCAGTTATGGAAAGAGGTTTGTTCTTTTTAAACATTTTCTTTTTGGCAAATCTCCTGAACTTCTTAGTTAGGAGAGCCAAAGATTCATCATTATCTGAATAATCAGAATCTGATGACCTTTCAGAGTTACTCTCTAACTCAGTGATAGTGACCGAGGGTCGCTGAGTAGAGAGTTCCTCTGAGATTAAAGCAACAGGGGTGCTTTTGGAATCTTTTACAAGATTCTTCTTAAGATGGCTTGATTGCTCATGATTCAGCAACGTGCCATATAAGGTAGCAAGGGTCATTGATTTTAGATCCTTTGACAGCTTGAGACACATAGAATAATTGTCCCAGCTTTCAGGTAAATATTCTAGAAACTTTGTCAGCACTTCAAAGTTAGAATATTCCTTACCAACAGTTTTCAGATCTATAATTAAACAATTAAAACGTTGGTGAACTTCAGAGAGAGTTTCATTCTTACCAGAAATGAAGCTTTCGTATTGTCTTACCAGGTTGATCTTTCTTGAGTCCTGGACTTCAGACGTTCCTTCATACTGAACACATATTGTGTCCCACATGGCTTTTGATGTTTTCAGATTCATGACGGAATGGTAGACTTCGTCAGGAAGAGCCATGGATAGTATGGATCTGGCGTTTGCATCTATAGCCACTTTCTTCTTATCTTCGTCAGTCCATTGAAGGATTTCCTTAGGTACCAGCCTTTCTGGAATAGCAGGTCTATTCTCAGCGCCTGGAACTGCAGCATCAATTCTTACAGGGATGAATGGACCATTCTCGAGATAGTAAGGCATAGTAGGGTCTACAACTTCTAAGAAGAGTGTCATCCTATTTTTCCATAAGTTGAAGTTATCTTTGGAAAATCTGGGAGGTTTAGCAAGAGAACCATTGTCTATATAATTTGTGTTTGTGTTGGTGGCCATTTTCAGATAATAGCAAGGAAGAGAAATATCTTAGATTAGATCTTGTTTATGATATTAAACAAATCTGCTCTGATACCACTTGTTGGTCCCGAAGGCCTATACAAGTTTGTAGAAGGGGGGGGGGGGGGGGGGGGGGGTTGAATACAAACACACAGATTTTACTTTTCTAAATTGTTTATTGATAAATCATTAACAATTTACAGCTTGTTGCGGAAACAAGATTAAGGATAAACCTAAATCTAAACAAGTTGGAACACTAAGGTTTCTTGCACTAAGAGAGATAAGGAAATTACTAATAATAACCTATCTTGAGATAAGAGATTGAACTTGTCCAGAGTTAGCAAGTTACTTCAAATGAAGTGGGTTCATCTCTTTATATACTACATGCATTTAATGCAAGTCAGTATACACTTTACACGTGTCATCAGCTGGTTGGTTGCATGTCATTGACCTTGGTTGACAACCTTAGTAGCCGCATGGATGAACAGTGTAGTATCAGTGTGGTTGTACGATTTCAGACAGTCGGAGGTTCTTTTCTGACATTTCGTACGGAGTCGTGCAAGGGAGGTTAAGACAAAATACTTTGTACGGAGGACTTCATGATCATCTTTCGTTGATTCAGCGATCTATCATTTCATATCAGCGAATGATAGAGTTCAGCGATAGCTGAAGTCTTGTACTTGATACTTCACGTTGAGTGGACAAATCTGAGTCTTCGCTGATCCGCATCAGTTCATTAGGAGACTTGTCGCTGGTTCTTGAGCTTGATCTTCGACTTCAGCGTAGAACCTTTGTTGACGTGAAACTTGTCTTCAGGGATCATAAGTAAACAATTAACTTATCAGCGATCATCATAATGACTGAACAGACTCAGAGCATTTATGGCGAACAGTTTCGCTGAATGTTTAACTTTAAGAGCGAGAGTTCCTATCAGCGGTACTGGAAGATCTTAGTACTTATCAGCGATAGTGAAACTCTGATACATATTGTTTACTTACAATTTTCACTAAGTATATAAGAGAGGGTCATTATCAAATCACTGAGGGTTTGGATCAAACGGGTGTCCTACATCAAAGGCATGGGTCACAACTTCTTCAGCATCGGCCAGTTCTGCGACAATAATCTTGAAGTCAACTTCAAGGCGAAGCGGTGTAGCATTTGTAACGAAGACGGAACGGAGATCCTAGCTGGAACTCGAAGAACGAATCTATACACCATCAACCTTGCCTCCGTGAAGACCGATAAAGCCGCTTGCCTCCTTTCCTCATCATATTCTCAACAGAACTGGCTGTGGCATCGATGACTTTCTCATCTGAACTTCAAGCACATATACAAGTTGGTGCTCGGCAGACTCGTCAAGGGTATGCCCGAACTACGATTCGAGAAAGAACATATCTGCTCCGCATGCAAGATGGGCAAGATGAAGAAGGTATCTCACAAACAGAAGGCGGTTCCTAGCACGTCCAAACCTTTGGAGCTTATTCACATGGATCATTGCGGCCCCATGCGTGTTCAAAGTATAAATCACAAGAAGTATGTACTGGTGATGGTGGATGACTTCTCGAGATACACCTGGGACAAGTTTCTCCGCTCGAACGATGAGACTCCCGAGTTAATCATCGACCATCTGAAGGGTGCCCAAAATAACTTGCAGCTGACCGTCATTTCAATTCGCACGGATAACGGCACTGAGTTCAAGAACCGTGTTGTGGGTGAATATCTCACATCAGCTCGGATTTCACACACTTTCTCTGCTGCCAGGACTTCTCAACAAAACGACGTGGTGGAACGTCGCAACCGCACCTTGGTGGAAGTGGCACGAACCATGCTGACTCAGTACAACCTTCCCTTGTTTCTCTGGGCTGAAGCTATTGCCACGACATGCTATACACAGAACAGATCCTTCGTCAACAAACATTTTGAGAAGACGCCATACGAGCTAATCAACAAACACAACCCCAACATCAGCTACTTTCATGCATTCGATTGCAAGTGTTTCGTGCTGAACGACAAAGATGATCTCGGCAAGCTCAAGCCAAAGGCAGACGAAGGAATCTTCATCGGCTATTCTACCTCTTCGAAAGTATACCGAGTCTACACTAAGAGGACAAAGAGTGTTATTGAAAGCGTTAATGTGTCTTTCGACGAATTGGTTGATTTGGCTTCTGAACGTGTCGGTTCAGAACCCATGCTTACAGGAGTGTTGGCCTCCGATCACTTTAGATCGGAAACCAAGCACACTATAGTAGATCCTTTCTCGTCCAATACGCCGAAGTCACACCATTCTGAGCTAGATCTACTATTTGAACATTTTTACAATGATTTTAATTTACCTCATGTATCCACTGATGATTCTTTGAATGCAAATGGAGTTGTGGTGGTATCATCGCAGATCACTGGTCCTCCACATACCCCCAACACAACATCGTCGGAGGACTCACCCTCGCCGCCTGTTATAGAGACGACACCATCTTCAAGCATGAATACGGTTACCGCGACCGCATCCCTGGTGGTTCAACCCACACCGTCTTCCCCCAGATCAAGCAATAGCATTTCTCACACCGACACATCCGATGTATCTTCATCAACTGTTGTTCCTACACAACCAATGGCCGCCGCTCCATTTCATCCAACTACATCTCTTGAGACGGTCAAGATCTAGCTCTAGGCTCTTATGTTAATCCCAACAGTACATACCCGTCCTTGGACCCACTACCTCATACAAGGAAGTGGACTCGAGCACACCCACCTGAACAGATCATCGGTGATCCGTCTGCTCCCGTCCAGACCAGAGCAACGGTAGAAACCAAAGAAGCCGCCGCCTCACTACTGAGCAACACTAAAAAACGGGTGGCAACGGGAAATGAGTGTCTCTTCTCCATTTTCCTCAGCAACGTTGAACCCGCAACGGTTAGAGACGCCTTGAACGACCCGGACTGGGTTATAGCCATGCAAGAAGAACTGAACGAGTTTGAAAGTCTCAAGGTATGGTGCCTGGTACCTCGCCAGAAGAACAAGACCGTTATCGAAACAAAATAGATCATCAAGAACAGGAAGAACGAACACAGGATCGTTGTTCGGAACAAGGCTCGATTGGTAGCGAAAGGGTATAGACAACAAAAAGGGAAGGACTACGAAGAGACGTTCGCACCAGTTGCTCGGATCGAAGCTATCCGGATGTTCCTCGCATACGCCGCTCACAAGAATTTCACTGTCTTCCAAATGGACGTGAAAACGGCGTTTCTCAACGGAAAACTCAAAGAGGAAGTCTACGTCTTCCAGCCAGACGGGTTCGTCAGTCCATCTCACTCTGACCATGTGTATCTCCTCGAAAAAGCGCTGTACGGACTCAAGCAGGCACCGAGAGCCTGGTATGACGCCTTATCTACATTTCTCGTAAACGCGGGCTTCTCGAAAGGTAAAATCGACACTACTCTCTTCATTAACAGAGAAGGTAAGGACATTGTTTTAATTCAAATCTACGTCGATGACATTATCTTCGGCTCTACGAACCCACAATACTGTCACAACTTTTCAGTCCTCATGAAAGCCCATTTTAAAATGAGTATGATGGGTCAGATGGATTTTTTCCTTGGTCTACAAGTTAAACAACTGTCGACCGGGATATTCATCAATCAATCTAAGTACATCGTGGATATTCTTCGGAAATTCAACATGGAACAGTGTACACCCATGAAGACTCCAATGCCACCAGGTAGGAAGTTACACGCCGATCCTGAAGGAAAGGACGTGAATACTCACAATTTCAAATTTCTCGCGCCAAATCTCTCCTAAACCCACTACATCTCTCAAACTTGTGATTTTTTCCCCAATCAGTCTCCGATCCTCGCTCAAATCAACAGGTATGTGTTCTTAACTATGCTTATTCATCATCACGGTTTGAAATTGATCTAATCGACCACTAAAATCGATCCAAATCGATCTACGGTTTGCTCGATCACCCCAAATCAACTCGATTGATCCTCGATCTTGCACTCCATAGTCTATTTTGATCGACTTCGACCCTCATATTTGTATCGAGCAGGTCTGATTTGGCCGATTTTGGGTCTGGGTCACTCAAAAACCCCGATGTGGGTTTCTCGGATTGGGTTCCGGGGTTGCGAAGTCCCGGTCTAAATCGAGTTCCAGGCTTCGCCTATCCCGGATCCGGTTCCGGTTCTTTGTTGAGTCCCGGTCTGTTGTGTCCCGGTTTGTTGAGTTCCGGATCAGTTTCCGATTCCCGGTCTCGATATCGGTTTTCGGATTCCATTCCGGGTCCCGGTCCCAAGTCCGGTTCCGGTTTGCATTCCGGTTCTGGATCATGGTCATACCGGGAGCACTATTTCATTGTTTTTTATTTTAGTCTGTTTGGTAGTTTGTTTTCCACTTAAAAGTATACACTCACTCCGGGCTCGTTAAGACCCAAGTAGTGACCTGTTTTGGACCGTCATCGACTCTCTGTTTTTCTCAAATCCGAGAATACGAGTCCCGAAACATGCGCTTGGTTTAGATTTGCCATGGAAACTCAACACTATCAGGCTTTCAATAGGTACTCTCATGGCTCAACCAAATCAACCACAAAAGTTTGCTTCAAATCTTCACCACTGGATTTAACAATTGTTTGCTTCAAACTCATTTCTCATTTTGGAATTGCTAGATGTTGATCTTTCAGAAAATCAAGCAGAAATTGTATGAAATACACTATAGAAAAAAAATTATATAAATTTTTTTCTTGAAAATCTCTTAAAGTGTATAAAATACACTATAGAAAAAATTTCGGAATTAACACGAATTCGGATCAAGAAGTGTTCGAAACCACGAAATTAAAGTGTATAAAATACACTATATAAAAGCTCTTAAAGTGTATAATATACACTATATAAAAGCTCTTAGTCAACACGAATTCGGATCAAGAAGGGTTCGAAACCACGGAATCCGGATGTATAAGGATCCGAAACCAACAGATTACGGATCAAGAAGGGTGCGAAACCAATGGATTCGAACCAAGAAGGGTTCGAAACCAATGGATTCGGACCAAGAAGGGTTCGAAATCTTTTGTTTCGATTCCTTAAGGGTTCGAAATCTTTGGTTTCGATTCCTTAAGGGTTCTAAATCTTAGGTTTCGATTCCTTAAAGGTTCGAAATCTTTGGTTTCGGATCAATAAGGGTTCGAAATCTTTGGCTTCGGACCAAGAAGGGTTCGAAATCAATGGATTCGGACCAAGAAGGGTTCGAAACCAATGGATTCCGAATGTATAAGGATCCGAAACCAACAGATTTCATATTCTTAAGGATCCGAAACCAAAACTTAAACAAATATCACTTATCTTTGTGATCCGAAACCATGCAACAGTGAATGATGAGTGGTCCGAAACCAAGCTTGAATGATCCGAAATCCTTATGAATGATCCGAAATCTTCATGAATGATCCGAAACCTTCACTTAAACACCAAAAATCACTAAACCAGCCACAACTTTTTCAATTCTTGATCAATTGTAATGAAACTTTCACAGATTTGTTCGAAATTTGATTCCACACACTTTCTTAGTTGATTTCAAATCCCAAATCGATCAAATTAATCGACTTTTGATCCAAAATAGTAAGAACAAGTTTTTCGAACAAACAGATGTAAAATGATCAATTCGATGAATTTTATGCAGAATTTGGTAGAAACTCGTGTATTAAAGATGATCAGGGATGAAAAACGAGTTCAGTGATGTAAAATTTCAATCCAAAAGATCAAAAATGGCTGAAAAGTTGAATTCTGGATGAATAGTAATCGAAGAAGGGTCATCATGAACAGTGATGAATGAAGGATCCGAAATCCTCACCTACAGTGTAAAAAATCTTCAATTTGGTCCTTTATCTGCTTGAATTTTCTGTTTAGCTCTGATACCAATTGATAAACCCAGATCTAGCAATCAAGAATATAGAGAGAATCTAGAGAGCAAATGTCATCCATATATTGATCAATGAGTTACAAATGACAATATGCTATAAGCCGATAGCCAGGTATGTGGTTCTTCTAATGCTAATCTTATTGATCAGATGCAAGTTATGGTGCGTACCTTAGATTCTTTTAAACTAAAGGTTAAAACCAAAGATGCCCAAATATCTAAGCTAGAAGCAGACGCTAAAATTAAATACGACACCATAGACAAGCTAGCTATTGAAAAGGCTGAAGACAAGTGTGTGATAGACAACTATCAATCCGAATGCTCAGCCATTTCAAAAAGAGCTGAATCCCTAGAGACCCAACTATATGAATTCACACAAAAGTTAGAAAAGTATCAGGAGGAGTAATCTAAGAGTGTTGTTCTTCAAGAAAATGTTCAAAAACAAAATGAGTTGTTGACCACTAAGCTCAAGGATATTGAATCCAAACTTTATAAACTTGGTCAATCGGAACAAACCATTCACTTGAATAAACCAAAGGAATTTAAGTATTACAACTCACAATGGGGACTTGGATATGATAATCTGTATTACCTCAAGAAAATCTTATCAAAGGTTCCCACCCTTTATGAATTCAATTTCTTGGGCCTAGATAAGCAATATCCTGAGTATAAGATCAAGTGGACTAAGTCGTCCCACGAGGATGAGGAAAAGGAAGATCTTAAAAGAAAAACAGGAATTCCTCTACCAAAAGTAGGGGAAAAGCCTGAAAATGTTGACAACAAATCGGAAGATGAGCCACCTAGAAAGAATATAAATGTACAAGTTCCTTTCGTGTACGAAACTCTAAATGCATCCTATTTAAAAAGCAAAACCCCTTACCTCTTAAATGGTTACTTCGACATCTGTTCTCTTGCTAAAACTGTGGAAACTCCGGTTCCCGTTACGGCAACACCAGATATAGAATCTAACGATAATTCAGAATTCAAACGGTATGTTCCACCTCTGATTTTGGAAAACATCATTTTTAAACTCAAATAATCAACTGTGAGGGATAAGGTTATTTTTAAAACCGAAAGAATTGTACTTTTATCCACTATAGACAAGCTCAAATAGAACAAAACCTAGTCATTATCCGAAGCAGAAAGAGCTAGTTATAAAACCGAGATTGCAAAATTTACTTCTCAATTGTCCGCCTTGTCGGCAGAAGCTTTAAAAGGAAGAATGGCTAAGGAGAGTCCAGAGGATACTCCAATGAAGCCTGCCACTCCTGAAACCATCTCGGTTGATTCGTCACCTATTTGTTCGGATAGTTCCTCATGTAAAGCCTTTCTAGGTGTGTCTAATGACACCAATGATAAGAATTTGAGCTATAAAGATAAAGGTAAGGCAATTCAACCCGATTCTGTTCAAAGGAATCTTTTTCCAGTTTTTGATAATCCCTTTGCGGATGACTCCTCGTCCGACTCTGATGGTGAAACCCCACTTGACTCTGCACGATGGTTTTCTGAGTTTATGAATTCCTCTGTTTGTCATGATGATGATGTTTCAAAGATTGATTTTGCTCCAAAGCTTGCTAGTCACACTCAATTTTTAGAGAAAATGCCCACACCTGGTAATTTTGAAAAAGGAGAGTGTTCCAACTCCAAAAACGTTTCTGAGACCATTTCTAAATATAAATCTAAACGCCGGTCCAAGAAACGAGCTAAACCGGTAAAAGATCTAAAAGACAACCATATTACTCCAGCTCCTTTGACAATAACTCTAATGTCATTTCAGATAGAACGGGTCGGGGGAGAGTTGTTCGGAAAGAGTGGGTAGAGAATAAGCCTAAGTTACGCCAAGAGAAGACCAAGTCATTTAATTCGTTTTCGCACATTAGGAAAAACAATAACAATCATGGTTTCGCTTTAAATAACTCTGTTGAACATGGTTTTCAATTCCCGTTTAAACTTACTTCCGTTCAGCAATTGATTAAGATTTCTCGTGATTGTGTGTGTTGTTCAATGTGTGGAATGAATGATTTTGTCGAACATAAACATGCATCTGATTGGTTTGGTACTTATCATGTATTTAATTCGTGTTCTTCTAAATCCCGAAAAGGACCCAAATCTAAACGGCCCCCGAGAAAATGTGTTGCACATAACATATCAGGACCCATTTATAAATGGGTATAATTTCTGTTTTGCAGCCCGGTCATGTGTGGTTTCTTGATTCCGGTTGCTCCAAACACATGACTGGTAAGCGGGAGCTGCTCACCAACTTCAAGGAGAAGTGTTGTGGTGACGTACGATTTGGGAATGACAACGTAGCCCCGATCATGGGCTATGGCGACCTAGTTCAGGACAAGCTCACTATCAAACGGGTGTCCTACATCAAAGGCTTGGGTCACAACTTCTTCAGCATCGGCCAGTTCAGCGACAATAATCTTGAAGTCAACTTCAAGGTGAAGCGGTGTAGCATTCGTAACGAAGACGGGACGGAGATCCTTGCTGGAACTCGAAGAACAAATCTATACACCATCAACCTTGCCTCCGTGAAGACCGATAAAGCCGCTTGCCTCCTTTCCAAATCATCTACTCAACAGAATTGGCTGTGGCTTCAACGACTTTCTCATCTAAACTTCAAGCACATATACAAGCTGGTGCTCGGCGGACTCGTCAAGGGTATGCCCAACTAAGATTCGAGAAAGAACATATCTGCTCCGCATCCGAGATGGGCAAGATGAAGAAGGTATCTCACAAACCGAAGGCGGTTCCTAGCACGTCCAAACCTTTGGAGCTTATTCACATGGATCGTTACGGCCCCATGCGTGTTCAAAGTATAAATCACAAGAAGTATGTACTGGTGATGGTGGACGACTTCTCGAGATACACCTGGGTCAAGTTTCTCCGCTCGAAGGATGAGACTCCCGAGTTAATCATCGACCATCTGAAGGGTGTCCAAAACAACTTGCAGCTGACCGTCATTTCAATTCGCACGGATAACGGCACTGAGTTGAAGAACCGTGTTATGGGTGAATATCTCACATCGGCTCGGATTTCACACACTTTCTCTGCTACCAGGACTTCTCAACAAAACGGCGTGGTGGAACGTCGCAACCGCCCCTTGGTGGAAGTGACACGAACCATGCTGACTCAGTACAACCTTCCCATGTTTCTCTGGGCTGAAGCTATTGCCACGACATGCTATACACAGAACAGATCCATCGTCAACAAATGTTTTGAGAAGACACCATACGAGCTCATCAACAAACGCAACCCCAACATCAGCTACTTTCATGCATTCGGTTGCAAGTGTTTCGTGCTGAACGACAAAGATGATCTCGGCAAGCTCAAGCCAAAGGCAGACGAAGGAATCTTCATCGGCTATTCTACCTCTTCGAAAGCATACCGAGTCTACACTAAGAGGACAAAGAGTGTTATTGAAAGCGTTAATGTGTCTTTCGACGAATTGGTTGATTTGGCTTCTGAACGTGTCGGTTCAGAACCCAGGCTTACAGGAGTGTTGGCCTCCGATCACTTTAGATCGAAAACCAAGCACACTATAGTAGATCCTTTCTCGTCCAATACGCCGAAGTCACACCATTATGAGCTAGATCTACTATTTGAACATTTTTACAATGATTTTAATTTACCTCATGTATCTACTGCTGATTCTTTGAATGCAAATGGAGTTGTGGTGGTATCATCGCAGATCACTGGTCCTCCACCTACCGCCAACACAACATCGTCGGAGGACTCACCCTCGTCGCCTGTTATAGAGACGACACCATCTTCAAGCATGAATACGGTTACCGCGACCGCATCCCCGGTGGTTCAACCCACACCGTCTTCCCCCGGATCAAACAATAGCATTTCTCACACCGACACATCCGATGTATCTTCATCAACTGCTGTTCCTACACAACCAATGGCCGCCGCTCCATTTCATCCAACTCCATCTCTTGAGACGGTCAAGATCTACCTCTAGGCTCTTATGTTAATCCCAACAGTACATAACCGTCCTTAGACCCGCTACCTTATACAAGGAAGTGGACTCGAGCACACCCACCTGAACAGATCATCGGTGATCCGTCTGCTGCCGTCCAGACCAGAGCAACGGTAGAAACCAAAGAAGCCGCCGCCGCACTACTGAGCAACACTAAAAAATGGGTGGCAACGGGAAATGAGTGTCTCTTCTCCATTTTCCTCAGCAACGTTGAACCCGCAACGGTTAGAGACGCCTTGAACGACCCGAACTGGGTGGGTATAGCCATGCAAGAAGAACTGAACGAGTTTGAAAGTCTCAAGGTATGGTGCATGGTACCTCGCCAGAAGAACAAGACCGTTATCGAAACAAAATAGATCATCAAGAACAGGAAGAACGAATACAGGATCGTTGTTCGGAACAAGGCTCGATTGGTAGCGAAAGGGTATAGACAACAAAAAGGGATTGACTACGAAGAGACGTTCGCACCAGTTGCTCGGATCGAAGCTATCCGGATGTTCCTCGCATACGCCGCTCACAAGAATTTCACTGTCTTCCGAATGGACGTGAAAACGGCGTTTCTCAACGGAAAACTCAAAGAGGAAGTCTACGTCTCCCAGCCAGACGGGTTCGTCAGTCCATCTCACCCTGACCATGTGTATCTCCTCGACAAAGCGCTGTACGGACTCAAGCAAGCACCGAGAGCCTGGTATGACGCCTTATCTACATTTCTCGTAAACGTGGGCTTCTCGAAAGGTAAAATGGACACTACCCTCTTCATTAAGAGAGAAGGTAAGGACATTATTTTAATTCAAATCTACGTCGATGACATTATCTTCGGCTCTACGAACCCACAATACTGTCACAACTTTTCAGTCCTCATGAAAGCCCATTTTAAAATGAGTATGATGGGTCAGATGGATTTTTCCTTGGTCTACAAGTTAAACAACTGTCGACCGGGATATTCATCAATCAATCTAAGTACATCGTGGATATTCTTCAGAAATTCAACATGGAACAGTGTACACCCATGAAGACTCCAATGCCACCAGGTAGGAAGTTACACGCCGATCCTGACGGAAAGGACGTGAATACTCACAATTTCAAATTTCTCGCGCCAAATCTCTCCTAAACCCACTACATCTCTCAAACTGGTGATTTTTGCCCCCAATGAGTCTCCGATCCTCGCTCAAATCAACAGGTATGTGTTCTTAACTATGCTTATTCATCATCACGGTTTGAAATTGATCTAATCGACCACTAAAATCGATCCAATCGATCGTTATGTATTATCGGTGCTGGTAGGGTTCTTCGAACCCTACGGTTTGCTCGATCGCCCCAAATCAACTCGATTGATCCTCGATCTTGCACTCCATAGTATATTTTGATCGATTTTGACCCTCATATTTGTATCGAGCAGGTCAGATTTGGCCGATTTTGGGTCTGGGTCACTCAAAAACCCCGATGTGGGTTTCCCGGATCGGGTTCCGGGGTGGCGAAGTCCCGGTCTCAATCGAGTTCTAGGCTTCGCCTATCCCGGATCCGGTTCCAGTTATTTGTTGAGTCCCGGTCTGTTGTGTCCCGGTTTGTTGAGTTCCGGTTCTGGAAGGAATTGGTTCCGGATCAGTTTCCGGGTCCCGGTCTCGATATCGGTTTCCGGATTCCATTCCGGGTCCCGGTCCTAAGTCCGGTTCCGGTTTGGATTCCGGTTCTGGATCATGTTCATACCGGGAGCACTGTTTCATTGTTTTTTATTTTAGTCTGTTTGGTAGTTTGTTTTCCACTTAAAAGTATACACTCACTCCGGGCTCGTTAAGACCCAGGTAGTGACCTGTTTTGGACCGTCATCGACTCTCGGTTTTTTTAAATCCGAGAATACGAGTCCCGAAACATGCGCTTGGTTTAGATTTGCCATGGAAACACAACACTATCAGGCTTTCAATAGGTACTCTCATGGCTCAACCAAATCAACCACAAGGCGATGCCCCGCTCTTACCCGTTGGTCCAAACTTACCGATCCAACCGAACAATTTCCATTTGGACACAGCCAACATCATTTGCCAATGTCCTGTCATTGTACAAATCCTCAAACGCCACCCGATCAACCGTGCACTGACGGCCACCGCCAACGTTCCAACGGTTTACGTGCATCAACTCTAGAGGTCCCTCACGTCAGTCGCACGTGGCCAAGAGTTCGACCTCCAAGGTCGCATTGCTGACATTCCGGTGGTCATTTCTCGAGACCTCTTCCGACGGATTCTTGATCTTCCGGAAGCGACTTCAGTTCCAGGTCGAGTAAACATGGATACTGTCGTACCCGATGCTGTCTTATGCCAGGAATTACGCGCACTAGGCTATGCTAGCGAGCTTAACCACCCGTCGCGCTTCTCCAGAATACATCTCCAACCCATATGGTATACCATGTCCACTATCCTGAACAGGTATCTATCATCCATCATCAAAGGCATCGATCAGACGACCATCAACCTGCTCAGACTTTTTCACGGCGTGTCCTACAACCGCCACATCGATTATGCTACAATTCTATGGACCAAACTGCTCGAGAAGGTCCAGAAGAAGGAACGCAACACACGACTAACTTTCCTTCCGGTCCCGAGATTCCTACAGTTCATCATTGCTCATTTTATGGCCGTCGACCCTACAATTCCACGCCACGCTAATCACGAGGTACTCATCTCAACCCGAATGACTAGGATTCAGATTAAACAGCTGATACCAGACCTAGTCCCGATGATCCTACCCAACGACTTACTATCTCTCGCTGACCAATCGGTACTAAGTGTGATAGAATATAGGCGTAAGCACAATCCAGTCGCCCCGATGGTCTAGCCAGATCCTGCAGGACCTGCCAAGGAGCGCGCCCCGAGAGACGTGAGGGTCCCCGTACTAGAGGTGGCAGGGTCCAGAGAGCAGGGGCTCTCAGACAGGGCGTGATGAGAGAAAATATAGTAAGGGGACAAGGCATGGGCAGTGCTGAAAGGTCTATACGCAAAGCTAGCTCGTCCCAGCGCCAACCCACTCCACCTCCTTCACCACAACAGGAAGAACCTGAAATACATGAGGTGGAGGTAGTCGATATCATGCGTGAACAGGAACAAGTACAAGTAGAAATTGTAGCCTCCTCTTCCAGTTCCGAGTCGGGCTCTGGCTCGGTGTCGGGTTCCGAATCTGGTTCTGAATCAGGTTCGGCGTCCGATTCTGAATCCGGGTCCTTGGAATCAGATGATGAATCGACTGAATCGTATGATCAAGATGATAATGATGATCAATTCCGCATAGAACCCATTCCTCGCACTCTAGCCCAATCTGGAGAGATAAGGAGAGCAGAGGGAGTTGAAGTCGAAAATGAGAATACAGGTGAGCAAGTGCAAGAAAGGAGAAGTAAGCTAAAGAATGAGCGTTATAGAGAGAAGGGCAATCTTCTCAGGTTGCCTCCACCCAGCCTCCAGTAAGCCAGGCAGCCACATCTACTACCCAGTCTCATTTGTTGGGACTTGGTATTGAACAAGACGTCGTGGGCCTAGCGACGCAATTGCACACCCCACCAAGCCACTCAGTCTTCTCTCAAAAGGAAACTATTTCAATTTCTCACGGGGACGTAACACAACGACCACCGGTCTCTCACTTGGAGAGTTCTGGTGTTGAAACAAGAGAACTCCTGTCCCAGTTCTCGACTTCTTTGGGCGCACAATCGAGTCTAGAGCCATTTGCTGATATTATGTCTTTGGCTAGGACATAGAACATATCAACTACTACCGTCGAGATTCTTCGTGACTCGAACGGAACACCCCGAGTAAGTCTACCTTCTGGTGGCTTACAAGGACAGGGTGGAAGTCCTGCCACGGCTACTCTTACGCCAACCGTGAGCGTAGGCGGTACTGCGGTGCAATCCACCGTAGTCACCATAACTGGTTAGCTAAGTGCTCTAGGTGTTAGTGTTCCGGAGTTCGTCTCCAAGGAAACTCTAGACGGGGCCTTAAAGGCTGTCCAAGGAGAGATTTTGAAGAAGCTATCAGAGGAGATGGATTTTATCAAGCCGTCCATCAAGGGAAGGGAAATAGCAGCAGCTCCCCCTACGCAACCGCAAATCACACTTCCTCACCGAACCCCAAACCTGCAGAACATGAGCATCGAGGCACTAAAAGCCGCTATCCTAGATAAGCTCCTGTAACAATCGAATACCGACGCATCCTCTGAAGTAGATATAGTGAGCATACTTCGATCATAAGCCCAAACTCAACCCCCAGTCACTCCTACAGATGCCCAAACCCAAATACACACCAAGCTTGACACCCTTACCACAACCCTAACCGAAGTTAAGCGCACCCTCGAAACTTTGTCCGAGAGGGTTGCCAGCCTCGAAAACACTTGCAAGGGTCAAGCCCAGGGCTCGAAAAGTAGACATGGTGATTAGGAGGATCCTGACCAACATGAGGGGGAGAAGAGACAGAAACTGACCGAGCTGTCAACCTCAGCGACAGAACTACCATCCGATACTCCAGCTCCAACTGAACCGAACCAACAGCCAGACGACACATATATGGTTCAGGATATGGAGTTGTCTACACACCAGTCAGAGATCAAGTGCCAGAGTCAGCACTCCCACTGGTTGAAAAGCCCGAGGGAGAACCAGAAGATCTTGTGATGCTGACAGTTCCAGAAAGGCCAGTCCTGGAATTGATAGATGAGGACTCGGATGGCAATCCAGAAATGGAAAGAGAATGGAAAGAGAAGGCAGTTTCAGCCATTCAATCTAAGACGGATGCTCTTTGGAATTTCTCAAATGATGACGAGTTTATGAACGGCGAAGACTATGATCAGTTCCTCCTTCAAAGCGAACAGGTATCAGTTTCTCAGCATGACTTACACGACACTGCATGTACATCTGAACTTCCAACTCCTGACCCGGAAACGACTCAACCTCAACCTATTCAACCAGTTCATTGGGAAAGAGTCTGAATCTTGGTCCTATACTTAGAAGAATCGCAGAAAAAGATCTTTGTTCACTGGATCAGACCCCTTGACCCGGTTATGTGCTATGGGGTCTCACATCTGAAAGATATGATTCATTGGCAGTATTTGGAAGTTATAAAAAGAAGCAGAATGGTCTACAAAGTTTGAACCAGTCACAGGTAACATAAATCATGGAGATCGTGTCTGATAGAGTTCTGAAGGTATGGTTCCCAATTTTTACAGTTAAAAGGGATGATGGAAAGGAATGAGTATTCTCAGAAGCCGATTTCAGACACCTGAATCTGAACGACTTCCTGGTACTACTTAAAGAGCTGAAGACCCAGACTATCCGACCACTACCATACACCAAAGCCCTGGAAACCATAAAGAGATTCTTGAAGTGCACCATTACCCTCACATACATAAATGACTTTCAGATGGGGATAGAAAGCAATCAGAAGAAAGTGAATATTCTGAAGCCCAATCTGACTCCTCCCGATGCCGAAGACTTACAGGTACATACTCTCCTGCCCAAACCAGAAATAGGGATCGTGTATCTGAATGAAAAAGGGGAGAAACGTTTCATGAGGATCAGTGAGGTGCATAAGTTCAGTAAAGGGACTTTGATGAAGATTCAGAACGTGCTGAAGAAGATAATTGAAGGGGAAGAAAGAGATTCGTCAGAGAACTACGCCAACATCAGAAAATATCTTGCTAAAGAGCTCCTCAAGGCGATTGAAGAAAGGCTGGAATTCAGAAAAATCTATCTGGCACTTTGAAATCCTTTTTGCTATCAGGAAGCGGTATGTCCCTAACTGGCGTGAGATCGAACTTCAATTCAAATGGGGAGATTGTTAGGTCTCAAGTTAGTTGAATCGAAGTATAGGGACTAGTTTTGCCAATTCTTGTAAATATCCCTTTTGGGATATAAATAGTTTGCTTTGCTTTGTGATTAGGGTTAATGACCTAATCAATAGTTTTCTAGTTACCTTACGTACGGCTAGAGTGTTCTACAGTTTTCTGCTAATCAATACAAGTGAGATTTATGACATTCATACTATATTGTGTTGATTCATTGATTTGCACTTGTTAATCTGGGATCCACAATTATTGTTAAAGTTATCGTTTGAGAATCCAATCAATTGAAATCCATTGTCTTGTCTCTTTAAGCTTTTTACTATAATTCAAGTATTAATTGTTAATCTCACAATTAAATCGTTTTTAAGCAAGTGAATATTCGTTAGACTTTTTAAGTAACCAACTCGATAGCTTAACGGTTGAAATTATATTTCAACCGTAACGGGTGGTGGTTCACTTAGGGTTCCATTTGTGTAACTTTAGCATTTCTCATCTCAATTCCACATTTGAAACAAGATTTCCCATGCAATATTCTAATTATGTCGTTAACTTCTCGCTCGATAATTCATTCTTTTACTTTACTATTAATATATTTGTCGCATTTTAACTTTCTGCACTTTAATTATTGCAATTTACATTTTCTGCAGTTTACTTTATGCAACTTAATTTTATCTCTCTTTAAATTACACAATTTATTTTATTGTCGCTTATTACTTGCACTTTAATATTCGCTTTATTTTCCGAAGATTGGTCACTTGCATAACAAGTTACGTTTTCTCAAAAGAATTATTGTGAATTGTTTTATGCATTGTCCATCTCCATTATTTGCTTTCCAAATTTATATATCTTTTATAATTAGAAGCCGAAAGATGATGTGCTAAACGTCCTAGTTCGGGGTATAAAGTGAAGTTGGGACAGAGACCGATAACAGAATAAAGAGGTGCATCGTATGGCATGATTGTCCAACGTTATTTAAATCAAGGTTATATTTTGTAGTAGATCACAATTGACCAATTGACAACTGGTACGTTGTATTATAAAATATCGGACTCGTGAGATAATGAAGGAATGTTTTCTCATCTTTTTATCTAATTATTTGTTTCAACCCAACGGATCTTTATACCCTATCCTTCTCTTTATAACTGATTTTTGCCTAATTGTTAACCAAACCTCCAACAAAAGATTACCTTCGAATTCGCCATCTGAAACTGGACTTTTAAAGAGAAAATTTTCCACGCTTCCCTGTGGGATCGATATTCGGTACTTTGTACCATTATTACTTGTTTTAAGACGATAATACGCTAAGATGTATACTTGCGTCAAGGTTTATTTATAAACATTTTTCAAAGGTACACCAAAATTTGTAACATCTATACACTGATCTTACGAAATATCCTCTAGAGAACCATGAGGACGTCCGAGCAAGGATGTTGGCTTATATGAGGGTCGAAGATGACGCAGCATTACGTCGGAAACATTCATGAGACAAAAGATCACTAAGTGTAAAGAAACCTGATTTCAAAGTTAAAGCCATTGCCAAAGCAGAACCCGCGAGACATATTTCAAATGTCAGGTTCGAGAAAAAGAAGAACGTCTCGACTCCCAAATTCCCTCAACATCCTTAGATCTTATCTTATGGATTCAAGGGGACTCCCAAATAATTGGTCGAAGCTCTAAAAAACGTTCAGTCGGCCATTTGATGGCCCAAGAAGAGTGATAAAGACGACGATAAGAAAGACAAGTCCAAATGGTGAGACTTCCATAGTGATCATGGACATACGACAGAAGAGTGTCTCGCGCTACGAAAAGAGCTCACGTGGCTCATCCCAAAGGGACACCTCAAAGGATTGATCGACAATGACTAGACAAGACGCACGACCTCGATTCCCATCACATGCAAAGGTTGTAACTTGCATAACTAATAGATCGGACGTGTGTGGATTGATATATTCCGTAGCAAGGAGACACACCAGTCGAGGTCCTACCGATCATCCTGTCTCCCGATCATCGAAGTCTAAACAAGAGTTAGAGTTGGAAGCTATGCCATTGATGTTCGACCAAAGTGATCTTCAAGAGCCATGGCAGAAACATCATGACGGTCTGATAATCCAGTTAACGGTCGGAAATTGCTCGACCAAGAAAGTCCTGGTCGGTGGAGGAAGTTTAAAGAATTCCTCAGCACGATTAAGGCAGTGGGGATCGACACGACGGAAATCACAAGACAATTTGTAGTCTTGGTGGGGTTCAACGGAGACTCGACAAGCACTGTCGGGGAGATTACCCTTCCCGTATACGCCAAATGAGTCAACAAGCATACCAAGTTTAACGTGATCGACTGCTCGTCAGCTTACAATATCATTCTGGGTCGACCACGGATCCACGTCATGAAGGTTGTGCCTTCGACGTATCACCAGACGGTAAAATTCCCAACGCCATGGGAAGTCCAGGAGATCAAAAGTGAGCAGAAGATCGCCCGTGAATGCTACAAGAGGACGATGAAACCCCCGAAGAAAGACATCTAGCAATTACAGGTCCAGGAGGTCCCTAAATCCGTCAATTACCATCATCTGGAAGAAGTCGTCCTCGATAAGGACAAGCCTGATAGAATCGTCTTCGTTGGATTATCGCTCGACCCAGCCATCAAAGACAAACTAATCTCTGGTTTGCATGAACATGCTGATTTTTTCGCTTGGACGCACGAGGATATGGTCGGTATTGAGCCAAATGTTATTTCCCACAAACTCAATGTGGACCTGTCGTATAAACCTGTCAAGCAGAAACGATAAAAGTTCGCCCCGGAGTGAAACAAAGTGATTAACGAAGAAGTCGACAACCTGCTCAAAACTGGAAAAATCCGAGACGTAAAGTACCCCGACTAGTGTTTGGGTAAAAAATTACATCTCACGACCGACGATAGAAAACTCAAATAACATTTACATAAGACCACTCTTGTATCAAGGTAAGGTCTTACAGGTTATTTACAGACAAGCATTTGGTCGTACGTTTTCCTGATGGTCGTATGTTTCATACGACCGACGTCCGAGACTCAAGATGGTCGTACGATTACACTAACCGTTAACAGTCAACATCCGTTTCTTTTGTTCATTAATGCAGGTCTACGAGCATTCATGGTATAACGGCCAGTAACTGACAAGCTTTCAATGGCATTAAAGACCCGACGTCGGTTACAAAACAAGTCATCAAGACACATTTATTGCCAACGGAAGCTATATAAAGGCCTGCACCACAACCGAAAGCGACATCTGTGATCAAACTACAACACATCGAAACACCTCCAAATTCAACATATCTGCACTCATTTCTACATCTCTTACGCAATACAACTATAACAATCTGAGCATTTGAACACACATCGCTGACGCAAGTTTCACACGACAACAGTTCGAACCGCACGACAACAGCTTATTTCGCACGATTTACGCACGACGCACGACTTTTTCTTACGATTAAGTTTACTTTTTCTATTATTGTAATCTGTGGTACACAAAACACTTGTTACAAAAGGACTTTCGCCCCTGTTTGGCGACCATAGTGCACTGTCGACTCTCACAAGTCGACCGCGGTTTTTTCCCTCGTTTGGGTTTTCCGCGTCACCAATTCTTTTGTCTTATTTACTTTTTACCGCGATTCTGTTGATTGGTCTTGAAATCCCTTTTCTTTAGTTGTTAAAGTCCACATCAACCTTAAGTTGTCCTTTTGGATAATTTTGGGCATTAACAGTTTGGCGCCATCCGTGGGACACCATCTAGAGAAAATCTCAAGCCAACGCATATATCGCTCTAACGGTCTTGTGAAGTTTTTGTTCCTTTCAGGTAGATGGCAAATTACCAGGATCCCATGGTTCAACTTCAATCAGAATTGAACGCGGCTCGAAGCCAGATTCAAGCCCTGCATGAGCAGAACCATAAAACAGCCGCGGAAATTGCCTCCCTGAGAACTCCGGCGATTGGCAATTCCTTTGGACCTCAGAACGGTCCCCGATTTTTGGGTGCACCTTTAGTAAAGCCACCATTCCAAGCAGGTCCAGGGCCCTTCGTCAACTATCCTCCCTTCGGACGATTCCCTCTGCAGCATCTGAGGCCTCCGCCAGTGTACAATGGAGCCATACCCCATCATATCCCGATGAACTTCCCCTTTACAGGAGAAGCCAACAGATCGTTGCACGGAAATGGTTCCCACCCTACAGCTGGTGCGACAGCCCAAAACTAAGGAGTCATTCCCCCGACAGGTACGATCCCCGATCCTAACAACCCCGTCGCTCAGCGACTCAGGTTATTGGAGGATCAGAACGAAAGGATGCTGTCGCTACTTTCGAAATTACCTAGCGCCGCCATCCCTGTCGACATCGAACCTATCATAGGATTCCAGGTGTCTCCTTTCATCGACACGATAGCAAGTGTTGACGTTCCGAAGAAGTACAACATTCCTGCTTTTACGCCCAAATATTCCGGAATAACCGATCCAACGGAGCACATCGCTCAATATAAACAATTGATGTGGACAGTATCAATTCCACATCAATATCAAGAGGTGTGCATGTCCAAAAGCTTTGGCTCGACTCTTACAGGTTCTGCCCTCCAGTGGTTGATCAATCTCAAACCCAAGTCCATCAGCAACTTCGCGGAGTTGGTCAACCGGTTTTCACAACAATTCGCCAGTAGTCGCAAGATGGAGAAACAGACCAGCGACCTGTATTATGTCGTCCAAAAACCCGGAGAATCCATCCGTGGTTATTTCAATCCTTTTAACTCAGAAATGATCAGCATTCGTAATTGTGACGTCAAACTGCCATCGAGGCCTACAAGCGCGGTCTAGACTACAATACTACCGGACTGTACGTCGAACTTACGAAGTATCCACTAGAGAATTTTGAAGACGTCCGAGCTAGGACTTTAGCTTACATGAGGGTCGAAGATGACCTAGCCTTCCGCCGTAAGCATTCCACCGACAAAAAGTCGCTCGGGATCAAGAAACCAGATTTCAAGTCCAAGCCGAGCGTCAAGACGGAGCCAGCGCACCAGATATCGAACGTTCGGTTCGATAAGAAAAAGTGCAATCCTACGCCCCGATTCTCTCAATATCCTAAGATCTCCTCTTATGGATTCAAGGGGACATCGAAAGAATTGGTCGAAGCTCTTAAAGCCATATAGTCGTCTGTCTGATGGCCCAAGAAAAGTGATAAAGATGACGACAAGAAGGAC
Source organism: Saussurea involucrata (assembly GCA_033807775.1). NCBI lineage: Eukaryota > Viridiplantae > Streptophyta > Magnoliopsida > Asterales > Asteraceae > Saussurea > Saussurea involucrata. The sequence goes on from CM066319.1 coordinate 80,136,004, forward strand.
AAGACCAAATGGTGCGACTTCCATAGCGACCATGGTCATACGACAGATAACTGCCTTGCTTTACAGAAGGAGTTAGCCTGGATCGTTCCCAAGGGTCATCTCCAAGGTTTGATTGATAAAGAATCTACTCCTTTTGATAACGTAAGACCAGAATCCCCTGTCCACGAAAAAATCATCAACTGTGTGACGGGTGGATCAGACGTCTGTGGTCTAACCTATTCGTTAGCCAAGCGGTATGCCAGTCAATCATCGGGATAATACCCCATCCCTCGGTCATCCCGACCAAAACAAGAATTGGAACTGGAGGCGATGCCAATAACGTTCGATCAGGACGACCTGCAGGATAGTTGGTAGAAACATCAAGATGGATTGATTATCCAGCTCACTATTGGCAACTGCTCGACCAATAGAGTATTGGTCGATGGAGGCAGTTTGGCTAATATCATTTTCCTAAGCATGATCAAAGCTATGGGAATTGATAAATCAGAGATCACCCTGTCGATCGACGACTCTGATAGGATTCAATGGCGATTCTACCAACACTTTGGGATAGATCATCCTCCCAGTATATGCTAAAGGGGTCAACAAGCAAACAAAGTTTAACGTTATCGACTGTTCATCAGCCTACAACGGTATACTTGGACGACCGTAGATCCACGATATGAAGGCGGTCCCCTCGACCTATCACTAGATGATCAAATTCCCGACGCCATGGGGACTACAAGAAATCAAAATTGAACAGAAGACCGCCCGTGATTGCTACAAGGCAACGTTGAAGCCTCAAAAAAGGATACCTAGCAATTACACAAGCCTCACACGGCAATTGCATCGCAGGTCCTAACCGATTCCAGTGCTGACTTCATTCCTGAACCGGAAAAAGAAGCACATATCGAGACTTGTATTGTGGCGACTATAAGCGACACGGCCCGGCTAGTCCACGTCGACAGTTTTCTATACGCTAAAAAGGAAGGTCTTGGTGTCGCCTTAAAGTCCCCACAAGGGGGCAAAATGGTGTACAATTTCAAAGCTATTGATTATAGGCATGAATATGTCACGACTTGGGGGCAGTCGGACTTTACGTCAGAAGTGATTCTCTACTAACCGACATTAAACGCCACCAGGTACACGACACTCAGGTATGATATACCAACCTTCTGAAGATTTACATACGTCCATAATCCCATGACCCTTCATAAGGTAGAGAATGGACATCGCTAGTAAATTACCTCCTGCCCGAGGGCAAAAAATTTTCCTGTTAGTCTTTACAAATCATTCCTCTGAACGGACAGAAGTAGATGCCTACTCCCAGATTCGGGACATAGAGGGCATCTCTTTTTTCCAGACTAACATTCTATGCAGGTTCGCAATTCCTTCCGAAATCATATACGACAATGGTCCACAGGTGATCGTACGTCTTAGATCGTAATATCAAACCTACGACCTCAACCCCACGTTGCTGGGCTGCAGTACATTTAAAGAAGTATTTCTTTTAACAATTTATACTTTTGATTTATTTCGACAAATTATTACTGACTTCAGCATCGGAGGGTCGTTGGTCAAACCAACGACCACCTCTGATCTTACATTGTAGGCTCGCAGGATCGCATGAACGCCAGTCTTACGATTTATATCATGAGAAACAAAGTCTTTGAGACTGCAGGGTCATGGCTGATAGGTCATGACCAATAACTCATGACTCATACGACATAAATCGAATCTTATGATTCATCTCGTGGATCTTATGATCACAAACAGTTCTGAGTTTCGGAGTCAAAGTCTTACGACTTGAATTCCATACTTAGAATATTGATTCGGCCCAGTCGCCCGGTTACTTCCAAAATCATGTATACTTATGTCGTACAGTTTACATTTATTGCTTTATACGCCCGTATTTTAAGTCTTCTTATCGCTAGTTTATTTTGTTTACTACGACAAAGTAAAAATAACGATAGTACGACAGGAGATACACTTGTATTAAATTAGAAAGATACAAAACAAAGGCACGACCACCAACGGTCGCCCTGTAACGACAAATTACAAAAAATACAAAGGCCTACTTAGGGCCCTTGTCGACTCCGCTCTCGTCTTCCGCACCACCGTCCTGGTCTCCGCGGAATCAGTGTCGTCGACCCTAATCTCTTGGTTGAGATCCTCCTCGGTCCCGACATGCTCGAGGTAGGACGCGACCTCGGCCTCCGCGCCAGCCATGGGGTTTTCCCCCTGCAGATGACGGCCCATAAATGCCGCCCTGACCTTCAGACGGGTCAGCGCCTCAAACGAGAGGAGCTTCTCCTCTAAGGCCCCAGTCTTGGCCTCAGCGGCCTTAACTGACGACTTGAGCTCCCCTACCTATTTTTTGTGCACGGTAAAGGATGCTTTAGTCGTCGTCACCTCTGCCTCATAGGCAGAGCCCTTTTCCAACGCCTCCTTGAGGTGATTTTGGAGCTCCTCCTTCTCTAGTGACGACGTCTCCAGGAGAGTCTTGAGATCGTCCACTTGAACGGAGAGAGCCTCCACCTTGGCCTTCGCCGCTCGCTCATCCTCTCGAACTTTATGCTCACCCTCCTGTGCTAGTTGAAGCTTCTCAACGATGGAAGGGTCGACCTTCTGGAGCTCCTCGAGTTGGCCAAAAAGGCACAACGACGCCTGAAACGCCTGCAGTCGCACGAAAAATGGTAAGTCTATCTTATCAGAGAGGAAAATCATACGATACAAAAGAAAAAAGAACATACTAGAAAGGAGAGACCTGCAACATGAGACCCCGTCTCGTTCACCAAATTGCCCCGATAGCATTCCCTGAAGGCTGGCAGGAGGAATTTTCCCAAGTTCGGGAAAATCTTTGTCCTGTCCAAGACGTCGTCCATCAAAAAGTTCGATGGAAACTAAAAGTTGACCGTCGTAACCTCAGGAGTCTCCTCGACCTAGGGACCCTTCCCCTTATCCCCTGCAGCGGACGATGTCAGGGGAGACGGTATCACCCCCGGTACACCCGAAGGTGTCTTCGCCTTCTCCGGAGTGGAGACCATCGTAGGCTCTCCACCCGTCGACGACGGTTCCCTCAGGGGAACCGACTTCGTCTTCTTTAAAACCTCCGACCCTATAGTCGGAGGATCCTTCCTCTTCAGCTCCTTGGCTTTTCGGGCCAGACCTAGCTGTGATTCCTTCCTCTTACCAGAGACAGACTGCATCTCAGAATCACCTGCAAAAACAGCAAAGTGTCAGTCATTATCGTACGACCCGAATTTGAAAAAACGTACGATTAACACTTACTCGTCGAAGTCTCTTGTCGACTTCCTTCCCCGGCTTCTGAAGTTCCAACAGTCGTACGATCAGAAGCGTCGAACAACTCTTCGACACAGCAAGAAAAGAGTCTTGCGACTTTCTCTTTAGAGTCAGAAGCGGACCCGACTGCGTCAAAGCTAATATCTGAAACAAACGACAAAAATTTAACAACAGACAAAGTTAAATACTGAAAGACGTACGACAAATTAAAATTTATATACCCCTGGTGTTCCACCTAGATGCGACCCATGAAGTATCCTCGTCTATACGACCAAGCGTTCGCACCCGACCAATGACATATTTGGCCTTCCACCTACGATCGTGGATTAGGGTATCGGGAACCAATGTATGTCCGTCCACCTCTTAGCTTAGAGGATAGGCTATAACGATGATAGTCGTACGACTTTACGTTAAAAGACGTCAATAGATCATGCACCGTGAAAGGAACATCCCAATCAGCGGTGATCCGATTAATCTCCTGAAAGATCTGCCAAAGTTCAGGAAAGATCTGCCCAGGAGATAGGTCAAAAGCATCCAAAATTTCCCTGACCAGGGGAGTAAAAGGCCATCTAAATCCTATTCTAAAAGGATACTCGTATAAAACAAAGAATCCTCTTAGACACTCCGCCGGTCTAACTTGGTCGGAAGTATATAATCGAATCTCGGCAGGAATACCCGCATCCTCCTTCTCTTGAAAAGAGCTCGCCGGCTCGGAGGAGACAAAAAAGTCGGGCACAGAAACTTGTGCTACATACAGGTCCATAAGATCCCTATACGCAGTAGCCTTCTTAGCTATCGACTTTTTCCGCATGGTTAAAAGGGTAAAGGATCGTACCTTAGATCTCTAAAAAACCTTGAACGATCAAACACCAGTAGATTTCCTCTGAATCTCTCTCGAAAAAATCTCTCGGAAATGTATCGCAAGTGTAAAAAGGAAGTGATCTCAACGATCGCGATATTTATAGCAACGTCATGTCAGGTCGACCTGGTGGATGGTCGACAGCTGTCCACCACCTTTCACATGCATCATGCCGATGGGCGACACCTGTCCTCAAACTGCTCCACGCCTCTGACACGTCGTTATGACGTCACGACTTCTTCGTCTCCTCTAGTCCGAATTGGACCAAGACGGTTGGGATTCGACCAGATTATCTCCCATGCGACACGTGTCAAATCACTTCGTTGGATTTAAAATTTGAATTTCACGCCTAAATTCAAATTTTGGGGGCAAACTGTTTGGGTAAAAAATCACACCTCACGACCGACGATAGAAAACTCAAATAACATTTACATAAGACCACTCTTGTATCAAGGTAAAGTCTTACAGGTTATTTACAGACGAGCATTTGGTCGTACGCTTTCCTGATGGTCGTATGTTTCATACGACCGACGTCCAATACTCAAGACGGTCGTACGATTACACTAACCGTTAACAGTCAACATCCGTTTCTTTTGTTCATTAAAGCAGGTCCACGAGCATTCATGGTATAACGGCCAGTAACGGACAAGCTTTCAATGGCATTAAAGACCCGACGGCGGTTACAAAACAAGTCATCAAGACACATTTATTGCCAGCGGAAGCTATACAAAGGCCTACACCACAACCGACATCCACATCTGTGATCAAACTACTACACATCAAAACACCTCCGAATGCAACATATTTGCACTCATTTCTACATCTCTTACGCAATACAACTGTAACAATCTGAGCATTCGAACACACATCGCGGACGAATGTTTGGCACGGCAACAGTTCGAACCGCACGACAACAGCTTATTTCGCACGATTTACGCACGACACATGACTTTTTCTTACGATTAAGTTTACTTTTTCTATTATTGTAATCTATTGTACACAAAACACTTGTTACAAAAGGAATTTCTCCTATGTTTGGCGACTATAGTGCACTGTCGACTCTCACAAGTCGACCGCGGTTTTTTCCCTCGTTTGGATTTTCCACGTAACCAATTCTCCTGTCTTATATACTTTTTACCGCGATTGTGTTGATTGGTCTTGAGATCCCTTTTCTTTAGTTGTTAAAGTCCACATCAACCTTAAGTTGTCCTTTTGGGTGATTTTTGGCATTAACAACTAGTTGGCTAACATCGTGGTCGTACAAAAGAAAAACGGGAAGTGGAGGGTATGCATTAACTTCACAGACCTCAACAAGGCATGTCCGAAGGATCCCTTTCCACTACCGCATATTGACTCGATGGTCGACGCGACTACTGGTCATGAGCTACTAACATTCATGGACGCCTATTCTGGATATAACCAGATACTAATGCATCCTGCCGACCAAGGAAAACCGCCTTCATGACGGACAAAGGTATTTACTATGCCATTTGGTCTGAAAAATGCAGGGTCGACGTATCAAGGATTGTCTTGGCGACATGATGACAGTGTACATCGACGATATGCTCGTCAAGTCAAAGCAAGCGGATGATCATATTGATCATCTGAGGAAATCGTTCGACATACTCAGGAAATACCAGATGAAGCTAAATCCTACGAAACGTTCCTTCGGTGTAAGTGCCAGAAAATTTCTAGGGTATATGGTGACACTAAGGGTGTACAAAAAAAACCGTCAACCCGCGAAACCCGCACAACCCAACCCGCTAACAACCCATATAAACCCAACCCACCAACCCGCTAAACCGCCAAACCGCTAATTAGAAGGGTTGAAATTGGGTTGACATAACTCAACCCAACCCAACGCGCCAACCTGCTGCTAATATATATTATTTTGATAAAATTATATATATATATAGTATTTACAACCATTATAACTTATAGCCCAAAGAATATATACATATATTAGTCTAATTTACATACCAAAAAAATATATACATATTATAGTCGAATTTACAACCCAAAAAAATATATACATATATTAGTACAATTTACAACCCAAAAAATATATAATTGGTACAAGTTCTTTGTGGAATCACTATCAATGATAATGAGTAGTCATTTAATAAAGAGAAACATTGAAAAGTCATGGATAGGTTTGTAGTTAAGGATGAACAACTCTTTCCGGTTGTAGAGGGTGAAGATTTAGCAAACGTTTTAAATAGTTGCGATCTAAATTTGGTGTCTCTAGTAGAGTGACCGTTGCTAGAGATATTATCGATAGTTTTGGGATAAGAGGATTTAATTTATTGATGATTTGAATCAGATACTATCATTCAAACTTTTGAAGTTTAATTCTAAGACGTAAGGATTTTAATATATATATTTGGATAATTGTAATAATTAATAACTTTGTTGGGTATGTTTTAGTATTATTTATCGTATTTCATTCGTCAACATTATGTATATTACTAACCCCCCAACCCAACCCAACCCGGCCTAACCCGCAAGGGTTGGGTTGGTTTGGGTTATACATTTAAATGGGTTGGGTTGGGTTGAGATTTTTCAAACCACCATAATTGTTTTGGGTTGTAAAAATGTCAAAACCCGCCTAACCCAACCCACGTACACCCCTAGGTGACATGACGCGGGATCGAAGTAAATCCAGACCAAATAAATGCGATCGTAGACATCAAATCACCGAGAAATTTCAAAGAAGTCCGACGACCCTACGACAGGACGCAATCAGGTACGCCCAAGGTTGTGACGCCTATCAACGACACTCAGGTATGTCTCATCAACCCTCAGAACAATTGCACACGACTTTGATCGCATGACCATTCATGAGATGTGGGATGGACATAGTCGGCAAGTTGTATTTTTATTAGTCCTTACTGATTATTTCTCTAAATGGATAGAAGCAGAGGCTTTTTCTCGGGTTCGGGATAAAGAAGTCATCTCTATTATCCAGACTAACACTATCTGCGGGTTCGGAATCCCATCCGAAATCGTATGCAACAATGGTTCATAGTTCATAAGTGATCGAACTCAGCAGTTTTGTGAGGATCGTAACATCAAACTCACGACCTTGACACCACGATATCCTCAGTCGAACGAACTCTCTGAATCGATCAACAAAGTCATAATCAATGCAATAAGGAAGCGATTAGAGGCTGCAAAAAGTGATGGGTCGAAGAGATCCCGTCGGTCCTAAGGGCCAATCGTACAACGCCGCGTACTTCCACAGGCCAAACCCTGTTTTCCCTGGTCTACGAGTGTGAAGCAGTCTTGCCTGTCGAGACACAACTACCAACGTCGAGGCATACTTCGGTTGATCATAATTTAGTATACCTGAGTTATGACCTCGACGCCCTAGAAGAACTATGAGAAGCTGCTCTCATCAAGATGGCATCTCAGAGACAGACGGTCGAATGACATTTCAATAAAATGTCAAGATCAAAGTCTTCCAAGAAGGTGATTTTGTCCTTCAATGCGTGTTCCAAAACACCAAAGAGCCGAACGCAGGTAAGTTATCCACCAAATGGGAAGGACCCTATCGCATATCTGAAGTCATAGGGAAAGGTGCTTATAGGCTCCAAACCCTCGACGACCAAGACGTCCCACGAAGCTGGAATGCGGTATATCTGAAAAAAATACTTCTTTTAGATTATTTTTTTCCTTTCGATTTATTCATCATAACGATTACTGACTTAAGGATTGGAGGGTCGTTGGTTAAGCCAACGACCAACCGCTAACGAATGATATATCGCAGGATCGCACGATCATATTTACACAAGTCAGCAGTTGCGCTAAGATCCCTCGAACAAAACAACTCGATGATTAAGAAGTCTCAAGTCTCACGACTTAGAAAAATTTAAAAGGCCTCAGTCGCATGATCCTGGTAAAATTCCTTAGTTGCATGACCAACATTTCGATTACATAAGCTTTAGTCGCATGATCTTTGTCGAATATTTTATACTTCGATCATAACTTACATTATCCGAAGCACGTCCTATGTACTATTGCATCTTCTGAATATCATCACAAGTTATCGCTAGACTAATACAATTCTATCTCATGTGGCAATAAAATATTTCGATAAAAAGTTCATGAGACAAAAATAAACACTTGTATTCATAAGATCCAAAAGTTACAAGTGTAAGGTACGACCACCAACGGTCGCCCACTGAAAATACAAAATTTAAAACTAAAATAAAAACTAAGTCTGGGGAGGCCCCTGGTCCTGGGTAGCTTCCTCACCGCCACCGTCGGCCTCTACGCCCGCAGTTCTCCCGTCCTCGAGCTCATCCTTCTATTCGAGCTCCTTCTCGTCACCAACCTGCTCCAGGTAGGTGGCGACCTCAGCTTCGGCGTTGGCCATGGGGATTTTTCCCTTCCGCTGGCGATGCATAATCGCCGCCTTGACCCTGAAGCGCGTCAGCGCCTCAAAGGAGACAAGTCGTGTCTCCAAGTCGGCGATCACCCTCTCCTCAGAATTGACGAGAGATCTGAGGTCCTCGACCTGGACCTTGCTCTCGGCCAAAGCTTCCTTGGTCGCCTTGACCTCTGCTTCAGATGCACAGGCCCTCGCCAAGCCTTCCTTTAAGCGCTCCCTGAGTTCCTCCTTCTCTCGGTTTGAAGCCTCCAAATGATCTTGTGCATCATCGAGATTGACCGAAAGAGACTCCGCCTTGGCCAACGCTACTCGCTCTCCCTCACGAGCTTTGCATTCTGCGTCCTCCGTCCATCAGATCCGCTCGATGTCCATAGGGGCCACTCGTCTAACCTTCTCCATCTGATTGTACAGACAAGGAGACACTTGAAACGCCTGCAAATACACAATCGAAAGGTTAGAATATTGGACTAAAAAATAAGGAAGAAACGTGGCAAATTGAAAAAAACTTACCATGAAGGAAAACCAAGCGACTTGGGATCCCACTTCCTCGATCGGGACCTTGCCATACTGCCCTTAAAAGGACGGCAATAGAAACTTTCCCAAGTCATGGGAAATTTTCCCCGTGTGAAGGGTGCCATCTGACATAAAGTTAGACGACAATGTGAAATTGACTGCCGTAACTTCGGGGTGACCTCCAGTCTGATGACCCTTCCCCTTGTCCAAGGGGGCAGATGGTTGAGGCCCCGTCACCTCGGCCAAGGACATCATCGTCGACGCTGGAGATGCCGACACTGCAGCAACTACGTCTTCGGACGTCTTTGCCGTCTCAAACATGACGACCACTGAAGGGTCGTCGCTGTTGGATGACGGTTCCTTCCGGAAGGTCGTCTTGGACTTCTTTATCCCCGACGACGAGGATGATGGAGCCTTCCTCTTCATCTCCATGGCCTTCTTGGCCAGAAGTTGTGCCTCTCTCTTGCACAGACCCTGTGGTTTAGAACCCGATCCACCTAAAACGCGAAACTGAAAAGATTAGGGGAAAAGTGAAAAATTAAATCGAAGGACGAACGATTAAACATCGTACGACCCATACCTGTCATCTCTCCTCCTCTTTTTTCCTCTACTTCCTTCCTAGCGACTGATGACTCAGATGTCTGGATCTCGACCATTTCGTCGTCAGAATCCTCGTCAACAGAGGCACGATTGATGAAGAACAAGCGATCGTTGACGCTGTATCGCAAGAATCTTTCGATCTTCTCTTGGGTCTCCGTCAAAGGCTGGACATCGTCAAAATTGATAACTAAATCACAAAAAGCACGAGTAAGTACGACAAAATGAACAAAAACGCAAGAATCGCACGGTAAAACTTGTACCTACCAACTTTCTTCCAACCCGCCATAACCCAGGAAAACTCTCCCTTGACGAGGTCTAAGGATCGCATCCGTCCAAAGACATATCTCGCCTTCCAAGAAGGGTGGACTTACTGTGGTAACTAATGAGAAAATTGAGTTTATACCTACTAGAGTAGTGTCGGGTTGGAGGATATGTATGGACTACGGGAAGCTTAACCAAGCAACCCAAAAAGACCATTTCCCATTACCCTTCATAGACCAGATGTTAGACAGACTAGCTGGAAAAGAGTTTTACTGTTTCTTAGATGGTTACTCTGGTTACAATCAAATTGTCATTGCACCGGAGGATCAAGAGAAAACCACTTTTACTTGCCCTTATGGCACTTTTGCTTTTAGAAGAATGCCTTTTGGACTTTGTAATGCTCCTGCCACTTTCCAAAGATGCATGGTGTCTATTTTTTCAGACATGCTTGAACAATCCATGGAAATTTTCATGGATGATTTCTCTGTTTATGGGACATCATATGATCTGTGTTTACAAAACCTTGAAAAAAGTCTTAAATTATGTGAAGAAACAGATTTGGTTTTAAACTGAGAAAAATGCCACTTTATGGTTAAAGAGGGAATTGCGTTAGGGCATCTCATTTCCAATAGAGGTATTGAGGTTGATAAGGCAAAGTTGGAAGTAACTGCAAAATTGCCTAAACCAACCAATGTGAAAGGGATCAGAAGTTTTTTGGGACATGCATGTCTTTACCGAAGGTTCATAAAAGATTTTTCTAAAATATCCAAACCTTTGTGTTCACTACTACAACATGACCATGCTTTCAACTTTGATGAAGATTGTAAAAAAACTTTTAAAAACTTGAAAGAAGCATTGGTCATTGCTCCTGTAATAGTGACACGTGATTGGTCCCTACCTTTCGAAATAATGAATGATGCTAGTGACTGGGTTGTAGGAGTTGGTCTATGTCAAAGAAAAAATAAAGTGTAACACTCTATTTACTATGCTAGTAAAACTCTCAATGAAGCTCAAATCAACTACACCACCACTGAAAAAGAATTATTACATGTGGTTTTTGCTTTTGAAAAATTCGGATCATACATGATAGGTGCCAAAGTGATTGTGCAAACTGATCATGATGCCATCAAGTATCTTATTTCTAAAAAAGATGCAAAACCTAGGTTAACAAGATGGGTTTTGTTGTTATAAGAGCTTCATTTGGAAATCATTGATAGGAAGGGTGTGAATAATCACGTGGCAGACCACTTGTCAAGACTGGAAAAACAGGACAACACTAAACACACTAGTGATATCTGTGAGGTTTTTCCAGATGAAATAATTTTAGTTGTACAACATGATGCAACACCTTGGTTTGCAGATATTGTTAATTATTTGGCTTGTGGGATCAGCCCCAAGGAACTCAACAAACATCAAAGAAATAAACTCATTTTTGATTCCAAAAGGTTTCTGTGGGATGATCCATTTTTGTTTAAAGTTTGTGTAGACCAGGTGATAAAAAGGTCCATCCTAAAGGAAGAAGTGACATGTATTTTACATCATTTTCATACAGGTCCATGTGGAGATAACTTTTGAGGAAATAGGACAGCTGCAAAAGTTCTACAATCAGGATTGTACTGGCCTACTTTAAACAATGATGCTCATAACTTTGCAAAAAGTTGCAATGAGTGTCAGAGAAGTGGAAACATCTCTTAGAGGAATGTAATGCCCTTAAATGGAATTTTAGAAGTATAACTATTTGATGTCTGGGGCATTGACTTTATAGGACCTTTTCCGCTGTCCAACAATTGTGCCTACATTCTCGTATTTGTAGATTATGTGTCTAAATGGGTGGAGGCTATGGCTTGCCACTCTAATGATGCTAAAACAATTGTCAAGTTTCTTCAAAAGCACATCTTCACCAGATTTGGTACACCTCGTGCCTTAATCAGTGATGAAGGCACTCACTTCATAAACAACTTATTAGAGGAAGTCCTGGACAAATATAATATTCAACACAGGATGGCAACTGCTTATCACCCGCAAACCAATGGTTTGGCTGAATTATCTAATAGGGAAATCAAAGGAATTTTAGCTAAGGTAGTCAGGCCACGCCGAAAAGATTGGGCCTCCAAATTGGATGATGTTGTGGGCATACCGGACTGCTTACAAAACCCTTATTGGTATGTTCCCTTATAAGTTAGTTTTTGGAAAAGCCGGTTACATGCCTCTAGACTAGAACACAAGGCCTATTGGGCCATCAAGGAACTTAACATGAGTTGAGATGAAGTCGGAAGAAAAAGGACTCTACAACATTGTGAATTAGAAGAACATAGGAATTTCTCCTATGAAAATGCCATGCTTTACAAAGAAAATACAAAAAAAATGGCATGATAAGAAAAATTTCCAAAAGAGTTCTTTGAGGGACAACAAGTCCTACTGTTTAATTCTAGACTCAAGTTATTTTCGAAAAAAATAAATTCTAGGTGGATGGGACCATATCAGATTGCAAAAGTTTATCCCTATGGTGTTATTGAGCTAATTGATCCAGAAAAGGAAAAAACTTTCAAGGTAAACGGACAAAGGGTAAAACCTTTTATCGAACCCTCTGCACTGATACAACAACCTCTTGAGGTTGTTCACCTCCTAGAATGATAAAATCGATGAGTTCTTGGATTTTTAAATCCAAGGAAATGTAAATATTTTTTAAGAAAAGAAAAGAAAACATTTTTATCTTGTTAAGAAAATGAAAAAGAAAAAAATATATTTTAAAGGGTTATTTCGGGAAGAAGGAAAAAAAATTAAAAGAGGAAGGTTGGTGTTTCAAATTTAATGAGAGAAATAAAAAAAAATCGGCCTATGGCCAAATTTTTATAAACAAACGGGAAGTAAAACAAATATTGATCCCATTTCATGAGAGAAAAAAAAACTGATTTTATTGGATCCTAAGGATTTTCGGCCCATGCCAATAGAAAACATTTTGGACTCCTTAATCTCGGCCCAACTGGATTTATTTTGAGACTTCAAAATTTCGGCCCCAAATAAGTTTTTGGACCTTGAATTTTCAGCCCTAGGTTTTGTTTAGTCGGATTGTTTTGCTGAACCTAGTTGAAATCAAGTAAAGAAATTCAATTTGGGTAACAAAATCTGGTTTAGTTGAAATTAAATTAAACTAAGTGGATTTTAAATCAGATTTATACAATTCCATATGGTACCCTCTTTTGTCAGAATGGAAGCTGTAAATTCAAAGGAGAAGAGACATCCTCTTACAAAATCAAAAATATAAATCCTCTCTGTACACCTCTCCCTCTCTCGATCATCTCTGTCGGAGGTACCTCACCGCCGACGCCTGCTTGTTGTCACATCAACCCACCGAATCAAGTACACCCCTCCATTTCCCGATACGAAATTCGTCTCCTCGTCTTCTCCATAAAATCTCAATCATGAGGAGCCCCAAATTCCATTTCAAACCCACTCCTTCTTCTAAAACCACCAACACCGCCTTCACCATATCGACGCCGGCAGATACCTCGACACTCCCTTCGAGCTCCTTCAACCCCGAAAGCAAAAACCCTTGCTTTATCTTCGTCTGCGGTGATCCTCCAACTACTACGCAACCCTCGGCTCGATCAAAAAGCCTTAAAACCCTAACTCGATTAAACTTTCAATCGATAAATCCCAACCATCGTCGCTTGTTACCACCATGAACCGCCGCACGCACGATTTAACTTACTCATTCGACTCTTCATCGGAGGTCAAGACGACACTTCAACCACCTCTCGACCGAACCTTCGTTGCCACGGCGGATTTCTTGGGTATCGGGATTTCGTCGACGCCGCGCCGCCGCTGTACGCCTCCTTCATCCGGTTATCCGACTGCTAGGTATGCCACTCTTCACTCTCGTTCATCCCTTCCCCCTGATTTTCTCTATGTGGTTGTGTTGAATTCTCGTGGTGATCCCCCCTGAACCGACCGTCGGCCTTCCGACCGGTCCAACACCATCCCCGATTTAACCTCCAGTACCCTCTGGTGGCCCCTACGGTTGTTCCTATCGGCCATCGCCAACCCCAACCCACCATTTCCACCCACTCTCCAAACACTACCGTAATACCACCAAGCACAACAGTTTTACCACCCACTGCCACCACAGCCCCGATAAATATCCCTGCTACAACCACTCTCACACTACTCACCTCTCCCATACCCACTATTCCCGTGCCAACTACTCAAACCCAACCCAACCTTTCCCCCCCACCTTGAATCAATACATCCATGGGTGTAAATCGGTGGCCCCAAGCAGATTTAATCCTCTTAAAAAGAGGAAATTAACAGAGAAAGATGAGGTTGTGAACTCGGATAATGAAAAGGATGATGCTACTAATAAGACTCCGACTGCCACTCGACCCCAAATTGCACCTCCAGACGACAAGGGTAAAAAGAAAGTGGGTAGTCCTTCTAATTTAATGTTATCACGTTTACACTTGTTTAGTTGTCACGAATCGTTATGTTGGTCCTGAAGGGTTATACAAGTTTGTAGAAGGGGGGGTTGAATACAAACACAAGTTTTTATCTTTCAAAATTGTTTATTGATTAAATCAAACAATTTACAGTTTGTTGTGGAATAAGAGTATGTATAAAACCTAATCTAAACAAACTATGAGAATCACACAGATTTCTTTCACTAAGAAAAGAATGAAAGAAGTTAAGAAAATCTAAGGATATTTTTCTTAAGGCACTAAGAAGTTCAGGGGTTCGCCACCTTCAGAATGAAGGTGTTCATCCTATTTATACTGCATGCATTAAATGCATGTCAGAAGGACTTTACACGTGTCAGCACTTGGTTGGTTGCATGATTTTGACTTTTGCAAACATGATGTTGGCCGCATGGTGAACAGTGTAGTTGGCAGAGTGGTTTGTACGATCTTGAACAAAGGCATGTCCTTCTGACAAATCGTACAAAAGCGTGCAAGGGGATAAGACAAACATTTCTTGTAGAGCAGGCTTCATGATCAGCGATCGCTGAGTTGATCTTCTTCAGGGAGGCCTAAAAAAAGGTCAGCTCTCGCTGAAGTCTTCTACTTGAAATATCGCGTGTAGTAGACAAGTGTTGGTTTCACTGATGTCTGCATCAGATCATTAGTAGACTCGTCAGTTGTTCTTCAGCTTCGTCTTTGATTCAGCGTAGAACTCTTTTGTCGTGAAAGTTGTCTTCGGGGATTATAAGCAAACATTTACAAAATGATCAATCAGTGATCATCAGCTAAACTGAATAGGCTCAGTTGTCGCTGATGTACATGTATCACTGAACAATAAATTAAGAGTGGTGGTTTCACATCAGGGATACTAAACAGACTTAGTATATTTTCATTGATGGTGAAACACTGATACATAATGTTTACTTACAATTTTCACTAAGTGATTCTAAGGGTCATCATCAAATCACTGAAGGGTTTGGATCAACAATCTCCCCCTATTTGGTGATGACTAAGCAACTAAGAAAATTGCTAAGTTAAAAACATAAGGTTAAAGAGGACTCATAAATACGTGTCTCATTTACTGTTTTCAGTGATCTTTTCTAGTACTAATGGAGTACAGTACTTCATTGAAAATTTTCATTAATCTTTGTAATACAGTTTACAAGGGGAGATGAAAATTTTACAAGTACAATGAAATAACATTACAAGCACAAAAGTTTACTGATAAAATAGAAGAGTACAAGAGAGATTCTATCAGCCAGGTTCATCTTTGAAGAGAAGTTTGTTAGCCCTAAGTACTCTAGTGTAAAAGTATTGAAAATATCACAAGTCAGAAGGACGTCAGAGATCAAAACTTCAGAGATTGAGCAGAAGACTTAGCAGAAGAACAACAGAAGACTATCAAAGATCATCAGAGCTCCGGCAGAAGACCTCTGATCTCACAACAGAGACCAAGACCAACAGAAGACCTTCAGAGCTCTGGTAAATGATCTCTGGTGAACAAAGACCTCTGGGAAGCTGAAGCCTCATAGAAATTCTCTAAGTGTTAGATTAGTGTTTGCACTTTCCACGTCAGCCCTAAAGGACAAAGACACACTTTACACGTGTCCCCCCAGGGTTTGATAGTACAATGTCTACACTTTATCTGGCTATTAATATATCGTTAGTGGAGCACACAATTGTATGAATTTGTAAGAATCATTGCTAGAATTGTGAGAGCACAAACAGTGAATATTCCATTCCACTACTTGTGTACGTTCTTGTAGCCTAAGAGAATTCATAATACACACACAATAAAGTGTTCTTGGTGTTCTTCATATCAATATACGAGCAGTTTATTATTTAATCTTATATTATTGTTTAATGTTCAAATATTGTTATTCTCTCATTATTCTTACCTCACACAATCACCCATAATCAAACAGTATGTTTATGCTTCCGCTACTCTTAATGTATCTGTTTGTGACAACCATTAAAATCGTGTTTCAGGTTAGAATTAATCTAAGCACATTCAATATTTATGTCATTGGTCACACAGTCAAATTTTAGCAGTAAACTCGGTACGGTAGGAAAATTTAGGAATTTTTACCTAGAAACCCCTCAAATTAGGGAATTATCCATAATCTCATAAAATGCCAATTCAAATTTTCTAAATACAAATACACATGTATACTTGCAAAACAATACTAATAAAATAAAACATGTATTATTATGATGTTAAATGGGTTGTTTAATAATTCAAATTCTAGAGTTAAAATAAAATAAAAATAAGAATAAAAGTAAAATCAAAGACATCATCATTTTATTACTTCCAATTTTATACACCATCTCTCTCTTCTCTCTCCCAAAAACCGTCAACCACCCTCTCCCCTTTACCCCATTTTATATTTTCTCTTCTCATTTCCATTTCATTTGCAACTTCACTCTCTATCTCTAAATTCTCACTCTAGACTTTCTCTCTTTTCTCTCTCAAACTCCATCCATATTCTTTCAAGAAGAGCCTCAACTTCAGCCCCTAAAACACATCTCCTTCAAGAGATTAAAGTGTTCAAGGTAAATACAAGTGTGATGGATGAAATCCACACACCCCCTTTTGTTCTAATTTTCATTTTTCACTTTTCTTGTTATGAATGTTCTTCATCTTCTTCTACATTTTCTTTAAACTTTCTTAAGAATCATCTCTACACATCTTAATGTTTGTAGATTTATCACCATAACACTTGCATGTTAGTAAAAAGGTGGTAAATCCATAATCAAACCTATGTTAAGATCAAAGATTGGCTCTTAACTTGCATGCATATAGTTTTCTTAAAAGATCTACATTTTTTATCCCAAAAGTTGTCTGAAAAACTCTTTGATTTCATTAAAAACATGTTTAAACCAACATGCATGAGCGAAAAATATATAATTTTAAGTTGCATGAAGAAAGTTCTTGGCATAAACACCAAGCAATCTTCAAAAAGACTCATTTTCAAAGTTTTATAAAAGATGAGTTGATGGATAGCATGCATGTAGTTTAAATGGTTTAAAAACCTGTTTTAGAACTGAAATTATTTGTATGGTGATGAGTCAAATCGGATTGCATGCAAGAGGAATAAGAATTTCTACTAAAAAGACAAAGAAAGATGCACATGCATAAAGTTTGGTTTTGACAGCTTGCTGCCAGATTCTACACCTCTCTTCAAAAAGTCATATCTCACTCAATAATACTCCAAATTAAGTGATTTTTCTTCTGGATTTTGTTTTCATGGGTTAGGTTTCAAACCCAATTGTTTTCATGGGTTAGGTTTCAAACCCAATTGGTTTCACTTAAAAAAACCAAAGTTTTCATCTGCCAAACAGTCTTCACAAAAACAGTGTGCAAACAGCTAAACTTTCTGTAGTGTTTTACGTCAAGAATTATTTCATGTACTTAACCACCTCTAAAAATTATGAAACTTATGTCAAAAGTTTCCTAACTGATTAAACCACTGGGACATAAAATATCTCGACCTAAATACCCCTGGAAGTTATCCAAAAATGGACAGAAAGTGACACCAAAATCTGGACAGCAAAGGACAATTTTTTTTTTGCTATAATTGAAAGCTAACTATTTGAACCCTTTTCATTATTCTTATAATGAAATTGCGGTATATATATATATATATATATATATATATATATATATATATATATATATATTATATGTTTATGCATTTTAAATACTCTAACTTTACATTTTGAACCCGTTTCATCATTCTTATGATGAAATTGCGGTATATACATATATTATATATAACTTCTTTTGACCCTTTTCGTTACTTATTGTGGCGAAATTGCGGTAACGTCAACCTAACAAACATCAAGAATATATATTTTGATTACTAATTTCAATTAACTCCATATAAATTATAATTTTAATCACAACCAAGGCATTTTATGACGATTTGGATAGTTAGCCTACCGAACCTTTAAGACTAAAACTCACTAGTGACCTTACGTTCGTAGGTTCGAAGTAGGATCACACCGAGGTATTTTGTGGGAGATTCCCGGAATTTCATCGCGCATCAAGTGAGTTATCACATCCCCTTTTCAATATTTTACATATTTTGGGGGTGAAAAGCATGTCGTTATTACAAATATTTTACGCACCGGTTGTCTCGTTTTCTTGGAAATTTTGCTATACTTGCTTATGCTCTATGGTATGTATGTTTTGTGTATGTTGTAAGTTTGAGTTTTATCTATCGTATTAAGTCCCCGTTATTTTTTTTACGTTACCCGTTTAACTCACGAGTGTGAGCCGTTGGTAATTATGGATAGCGCTATTTGGATTGACAACCCCACTCACAAGTCGCGCTTGTTTGAGTGCATAATTATTGTTTTTATTTACGCATTGTTGGCGATAGAACATGCGGTGGGGCGTTCTGTCATATAGGTCGGGTAATGGGCTCATAACTTAAACCTTATACATACAATTACCTTGAGCAAGTGTTTTTATAACCGATTGACTTATCCACTTGTGCGGATTAAAACTATTTTTATGACAAACCTTGTTGGCCTCATAAAACCTGTGATCTCACCAACTAGTGCATTAGTTGACCTTTTATTGACATGCTTTTCAGGTAAACGTCCTTAAGGTTGGAACTTAGGAAGGCTACGCGTGTTGAAGCTTTCTATGTTTTTAAATTATGTTCATTTCCCTTTTCGTAAAACGTTTGTAAAAGACAATGTTGTAAACTTTTGAATGTATTTTGATGGTTGGTGTGATCTTGTAACTTTTGCTATGAAACTTGAGCTGTACATCCCGTGTTTCCGCTTTAGCGGGGTGTGACAGATTTGGTATCAGAGCTAAAGGTTATAGAGAATACCGGTTTTCCCTTGGAAAACTGCAACTATAGCCAAAAACGGGAAATAACGCTCAAATTACTAAACATATTGCTAGTATAACTAATTCGGGTATTGCATCATCGGTCTTTAATTAAACAAAGCCTGATCACCTATGTTTAATTAAGGAAGGAGTGATGCGAGATCAGAAATGGTTATAATAGGAATATGTGTGTTTTTCTTTTTCACTTAAGTGCTTCAAGTAGCCTGCATAGTATGAGTGTAGTTATTGCCTATAACATGCAATAGTATAGTACGCATAGCCTTTATATTTGCGCGATAGTAATGTTATGCACTCTTACTTCAGTACCACTATGTCATCATCATCATCATCACACTCTCAACCCTCCTACACACCGTCAAGCGAGAGAACCTCGGATAGCGAACGAGATCCGTATGATGGACCGAGAATATCGCCGACCCCAGTTCTACCGCGACCCACTCCTATAACTGTGCAACCGAACTCTAGAGGGCCGCGTACTAGGCTGACCGCTAGGAAGAGTGTTCCCATTCCTAGGCGAGTGTCATTGAGGTCCGATCATCCGGAGGCGCCGGAACCACCGTGAGTCATCACGGGAGTACCCGTTGGTCGTGCGTCTGGCATGACATGGGCGGAAGAGCAGCATTTCCGGGCTATGGCAGCGGAGTTGCATAGCTGTCAGGCGCGGGTTAGTCATCAAAGTCAGGTTGTGACGGAGCTATGTGAGTTGAGTCATCTCTTGACTAACATGTCGACCGAAGCCCTGGATAGAGCGAGGGTAGCTCGGAGGATTGCCTTAAGGGTGGAGATAGCTTGCATAGCCGTGGTGATGTTACTGACGATGTTGGTGTTGTGGGTTCTGATCGAGGTGTATCAGGGAGGATATTGATGGTGGAAGATTTAGGAAATGGAACTTCATATTTTTAGTTATTTCAACTTTGTATTTCATATTGTATTTCTGTTCTTCTAAAACATTATGGTACTGATGTGCGAAGCACATCAGAAATTTTGTATCAACGGCTATTATTAATGACTTTAATGGAAAAGCGATCTCGCGTTTTAATTATACGTTTGTTGATCATGCAATATTTATTGTTAGTATTCCCAATATTTCGATTTACAAATTTTTTGCAAAACATCCGATTTTTATTTACACAAGATTTTAATCAAACCAATATTTGTAAATGTGTTTTAGAAAAATGCCACCAAGAAGATCCACACGTCGCACGAGAGGAATTCCTGAAGACCAAAACCCCGATATTGCCCAGATCATAGCTCAACGCATTCAAGAGGCGATACCCGACATTGTAACACAAGTCACCACATGCATCAATGAGCGTCATAGGAATGATAATGTGGGAGGAGGGAATCCCAATAACGTTAATGACAGTAGATGATGCAGTTACAAGACGTTTATGTCTTGCCAGCCCAAAGAATTTCACGGAAAAGAGGATGCTGTAGGATTGCTTTTGTGGTTTGATAGTATGGAGTCGGTGCTCCATATCAGCAAATGTTCAGAAGACTGCATGGTGGAGTATGCGGCATGTCAGCTTCAAGGACGAGCTTTGACTTGGTGGAACATTCAAGTCCAAACCCGTGGAAGGGAGGATGCATACAAACTTTCTTGGGAGGAGTTTAAGAATTTGCTCACTGAAGAATACTATCCCAATAGTCAAATTCAGAAGTTGGAGGCTGAATTTTGGGATCTCGCCATGGTAGGTTCAGGGATAGACCGATACACCGCTCGTTTTCATGAACTCGCAAAGTTAGTACACCACATGGTTACCCCGGAGAGCAAAAGGATTGACCGATACTTGTATGGATTGGCCCCAGAGATCCGAGGGATGGTTACGTCGGCAAGTCCGACCACGATTCAAGTTGCAGTGGCTTTAGCAACTAGTCTGACCAATGATGCGGTCAGGGCAGGAACTTTGACTCAGAAAGGTGTCGGTAGTAAGAGGAGGCCAGAGAGCCAATCGGGAAAGATGGTTGGTAGTGGTTCAAGCAGGAATAAGAAGGTAGTAAGGAATTTTAGGATGAATGCTAAGGAAGCATGACGAAACAGTGGACCCCACCCGAAGTGCGACCAATGCAACTTGTATCATGAGGGAGCCTGTCTCATTTGTGGCATATGTAAGCAAAAGGGTCATTCTGCTCGGTACTGCAGGATGGGGAAGAATGTAAAGGTTGAAGGAAAGTCATGTTATGAGTTCGGAAGTCCGGACCACTACCGGAATGTGTGCCCGAAGTTAAATAGAGGACCAACCAATAGCAACGCTGGGTACCAGGCAAGGCAAGCCAACCAAGGATACTAATGAGGACAAGCTCGAGGACGGGCGTTTGTTTTAGGAGCTGAGGAAGCACGCCGAGACCCTAACGTGGTGACAGGTACGTTTCTCCTAAACGACTATTATGCATCGGTATTATTTGACACTGGAGCCGATAGGAGCTTTGTTTCGTTAGAATTTAGGCCTTTGATCAATCTAAAATCTACGAAGATGCCGAATTCTTATATTGTTGAGGTTGCAAATGGATGTGAATTAAAGTCTAAGGATGTAATCTTAGGTTGTACCTTGAAATTAGTCGATAGAACTTTAAACGTTGATCTTATACCTATTGAGTTGGGGAGTTTTGACGTAGTGATAAGCATGGATTGGTTATCCAAGAACCGAGCAGAGGTTAGTTGTTTTGAAAAGACTGTCAGGTTACCATTGCAAGGCGGAGAAACTCTTGTTGTGCAAGGAGATAGAGCTGGAAAGGAACTAAGGATAGTATCGTGTATGAAGGTCCATAAGTATTTGAGAAAGAAGTGCGTCACATTTTTGGCACATGTAGTAGAAAAGAAGACCGAAGAAAGGCGAATCCAAGATATTCCTGTGGTGAAGGATCACCCAGAGGTGTTCCCAGACGATTTGCCTGGACTTCCCCCGCCGAGACAAGTCGAATTTCAGATTGATCTCATACCCGGAGCAGCGCCAGTAGCTAAGGCCCCACACCGCTTAGCACCTGCCGAAATGCAAGAGTTGTCGAGTCAACTTCAAGAACTTTTGGATAAGGGATTCATTTGGCCAAGTTCATCACCCTAGGGAGCCCCGATTATGTTCGTTAAAAAGAAGGATGGATCGTTTCGAATGTGCATCGATTATAGGGAGCTAAATAAGTTGACAATCAAGAACCGATATCCTCTCCCTCGAATGGACGATTTGTTCGACCAATTGCAGGGTGCAACTTACTTCTCGAAGATTGATCTTCGATCGGGTTATCATCAGTTGAGAGTCCGTGAGGACGACATTCCTAAAACAGCTTTTAGGACTCGCTATGGACACTATGAGTTTCTAGTCATGCCATTCGGATTGACGAACGCGCCAGCTGTGTTTATGGATCTAATGAATAGGGTATGCAGACCATATCTAGATAAGTTTGTGATCGTGTTCATCGATGACATCTTGATCTACTCTCGGAGTAAGGAGGATCACGAGCAACATCTAAGGGTAATTCTAGAGCTTCTTAAGGATCAGAAGTTGTATGCCAAATTTTCTAAGTGCGAATTTTGGATTCGAGAAGTACACTTCTTAGGTCACGTGATTGTAGAAAAAGGGATTCACGTGGACCCGGCTAAGGTGGAAGCCATTTGGAAATGGGAAGCCCCAAAGACTCCAACGGAAATTCGCCAATTTGTAGGTTTGGCAGGTTATTATCGGCGTTTCATCGAGAATTTCTCTAGGATTGCTAAACCCCTCACCGCGTTAACCCAAAAGGATAGGAATTTTGTTTGGGGAGTTTCGCAAGAAGAAGCGTTTCAACTTTTGAAGAAGAAGAAGTTGTGCAATGCACCGATCTTAGCTTTACCGGATGGAAGGGAAAATTTTGTGGTGTATTGTGACGCATCACATCAGGGATTAGGTTGCGTATTGATGCAAAATGATAAGGTGATAGCATACGCCTCGAGACAATTAAAAGTTCATGAGAAGAACTATACCACGCACGATTTGGAACTCGGAGCTGTGGTATTTGCTCTAAAGATATGGAGGCATTATCTATATGGTACCAAGTACACTATTTTCACTGATCACAAGAGTATTCAGCACATCTTTGATCAGAAGATGCTTAATATGAGGCAAAGAAGATGGGTAGAACTGCTCAGCGACTACGATTGTGAGATACGTTACCACCCAGGTAAGGCCAATGTGGTAGCTGATGACCTGAGTAGGAAGGAAAGGGTAAAACCTTCACGTGTACGAGCAATGGCAGCACTTGTACAAACAAGTTTAAAGACTCGGATTTTCGAAGCTCAAATCAAAGCAATGAAGTCTGAAAACCTGAAGGACAAGACTCTTCATGGTTTAGAGGCGAGATTTGAAACTAAGACTGATGGAGTTCGTTACTTTAAAGACAGAGTATGGATTCCAAAGACTGACAACCTACGGGAAATGATACTGGAGGAGGCTCATAAATCTAGGTACTCAATTCACCCAGGAGCGGATAAGATGTACAAGGATTTAATGAAGTACTATTGGTGGCCAGGAATGAAAAAGGATATTGCCACGTATGTAGGAAAATGCATCACTTGCTCAAAGGTCAAGGTTGTTTATCAAAAACCATCTGGGTTGCTGCAACAACCGGAGATTCCCCAGTGGAAATGGGAGCAAATAACCATGGATTTTATAACCAAACTTTCGAGAACTGCAAGAGGGCACGATTCGATTTGGGCTATAGTAGATCGATTTACGAAGTCTGTACATTTCTTGCCTATTCGGGAAGACTATAAGATGGAGAAGCTTGCTCAGATCTACATCAAGAAAATCGTCACACAACATGGAGTCCCAGTTTCTATCATTTCAGATAGAGATAGCCGTTTTACATCTCGATTATGGCAGTCACTTCAAAAAGCGTTGGGTACGTAGTTGAATTTGAGCACTGCCTATCATCCTCAAACGGACGGCCAGAGTGAGCGAACCATTCAGACATCGGAGGACATGCTTCGGGCCTGTGTGATAGATTTTGGAGGAAGTTGGGATAACCACTTGCCGTTAGTTGAGTTTTCCTACAACAATAGCTATCACACCAGTATTAAGTGTGCGCCTTATGAAGCCCTATATGGACGCAAGTGTCGATCACCTCTTTGTTGGTTGGAGATTGGAGATAGTCAGCTAACTAGTCCGGATATTGTTCGAGAAACCACTGACAAGATTTCCATTATCAGAGATAGTGTTGGTCCCGAAATGCTATACAAGTTTGTAGAAGGGGGGGGGGGTGAATACAAACACACGTTTTTACTTTTCTAAATTGTTTATTGATAAATCAAGACAATTTACAACTTGTTGCGGAACCAGATTAAGGATAAACCTAATCTTAACAAGTCTTGAGAAACACTAAGTTTCTTGCACTAGAAGGAGTTAAAGAAATTACGAATAATAACTTAACAATAAGAGAGAAATAAGAAGATGGTTCGAGCACACTTCAAAACTGAAGTAAGGTTCTTCTTATATACTGCATGCATTTAATGCATGGCAGTATGGCTTTACACGTGGCAGCAGCTGAGTGGTTGCATGTCATTGACCTTCGTAGACAACCTTAGTAGCCACATGGTGCACAGTGTAGAATCAGAGTTGTTGTACGATTACAGACAAAAGGGATGTCCATTCTGACAGTTCGTACGGAGACGTGCAAGGGAGGTAAGACAACAGTAACATGCAGGGAGACTTCATGATCAGCTTTCGTTGAGTCAGATCTTTATCAGCGAATGATAAAGTTCAGCGATTGTTGAAGTCTTTTACTTGATACTTCACGTTGAATGGACAGGTCTTGCTTCGCTGATATCCGCATCCGTTCATGAGTAGACTTGTCGCCGGTTCTTGAGCTTGATCTTCGACTTCAGCGTAGAACTTTGGTTGACGTGAAACTTGTCTTCAGGGATCATAAGTAAACAAACTAAACTATTAGCGATCATCAGTAAAACTGAACAGGCTCAGAGCTATATGATGATGAATAGTGTTCGCTGAATATCTAATCTAAAGAGTGAAAGTTCCTATCAGGGGTACTGTAAAGTCTTAGTACTTATCAGCGATAGTGAAACTCTGATACATATTGTTTACTTACAATTTTCACTAAGTGTTTAAGAGAGGGTCATTATCAAATCACCGAGGGTTTTGATCAACAATCTCCCCCTATTTGATTATGACATAGCAACAGAGAAAATTGCTATTTAATGAAAACATAAGGATAAAAAGAACTCATAAAATATTTGTCCCTTTTACTGTTTTCTGGGATCTTTTCAGTACTGATGGAGTAAAGTATATTCGCTGAAATTTTTCTTTAAAATTCGTAAAGATTACAGAGGGAAGTAGAAAAATTACAAGTGCAGCAAATAAAATTACAAGTACAGAAGATGTAGACAGATAAGGATAGAAAGAATTACAAGGCGATCCTATCCGTCAAAAGGTTCTTCCTTGATGAGAAGTTCATCGAGGGTCTTTGATGTGGGAATCATCCAGTCAGGGACATTTACACCTTAATTCTTTTTGTTCAGAGCTTCTTCAAAAATCAATGGCTTAAGGTGTCTAGCTTTAATGTCGCGTCTGACTTCACACCAGTATATGAGATCTCTGAGTTGTTCGATGGGAGTAATTGGAAGCTTAGAGATGCGTTGAAAGTGATGATTTCCTTGGTAGTCTAGAAAGAATATACCACAAGGATCACTTACAACTTTGCCAGGAATGAAAGTTTCTCCAGGTGGTAGGGAGGTGTCAAGCGCTGAGAGATCAACATCAGGGCCAAGAACTTCAACACGAGAGAAACCAATACCTGTTTCATTCCGTATATGAGGACCTGAGTCTGAGACTTTCTTTTCCTTTGCAGAGACTCTTCTTTGTTGAGGAGGAAGAAGAGTGGAAGGAGGAATATCCACAGCAGAAGAAACCAAGTCGATCTGAGTATTTAAAATTTTCTCGACATGGCTCTTGAACTTTGAGCGTGATCGCTGAATGGCTAATTTCACTTCCAACCATTCAGAGAAACCAAACTTCTCTAAAGTAGCAGCGTAGAAGGTTTTCTTGGTTTTGTCTTCTCTGAATACATCAACTTCAACAACAGGAACGTCAACGAACAGTCTTCCTCTGATATTTACTTTGATGATTTTGGATGGTCGAGATCGATAATTCATCATTTCTTTACACCATTTCAAAGTCGTATCAGATACTTTCGTCTTTTCTTCAATGATCCTTTGGGCATCATCCCATAGCTGACGTTGGACATCAATGGGAGTTCTTTTCAGCACGGGGTCTTTCACCGATTGTTGGACAAGCTGGATGGCGAGAGCCTTATCATTTTCTTCAGCTTTCTTCTTTTCGGCGAGTAATCTTTCAGCTCTTAGATGATCCTCGTATTTTTTCCTTGAGATCCTGAACTTTGTGGGAGTAGGGATTTGGTCACGAGGAAGAATGATTCGCTGATCTTCGATCTGTTTGATCATTGCATCTCTCTTTTCTTGATCCTCTTCACTTAGCTTTTGAGGAGCCAAGGAGGGTCAGTTTTTACGAGAGACCAACTGTTCTTCAAGTTCATCAGTCTTAGTGGTTAAATCCAAGACTGGATTATTTCTTCAGCTCTTGTGGCTGGGATTATTTCTGCTGCAGCTGTAGAGACTTCAGCTGGATCCTCAAGCAGGGGAGAGGACTAGCTGAAACACAGCGATCGTTTAAGTAAGTAGAGTTGGGGAAGAAAGAGATAGAGAAAAGAATGTGGTTAAGTGTATAGAGGTTTTATGGATAGAAGGATTGAGATTGAGAAAGGATAGAGGAGGGATGCAGTGTAAGGGAATAGGAGGTAGTGTACCTGACAAACTGGCTTTTGAAGCAAGATCATCAGATTGTCTTCTGCAGCAAGGCCTTTCTTTTTGCCTTTGTTAGGTTCAGACGCTGCAGGCTTTGTCTTGGTCCGCTCCCCTGAAGGTTCGTTTATCGAAATCCCTTTGAGAGCTGTAGTCTTCTGAACAGGCTTGACGATAAAGGAGTCATCATCATCATCATCGTCATCATCATCATTCTTTGGAGAAGAAGATGGTTGATCATCAGAGATGTCGACAGCTTCATCGTCTTCAGCTTCGTCTTTATCAGATTCAACCTCTTCAGCGTAGGGTGAGGTTACATCAGCAGCAGCTTCAATGTTCTGCTCTTCGAGTTGCTCCCCCTCAGATTCAGAGGGAGGTTTCTCGGTTTCCTCGGGGTGTTTCAACTCCCTGAGGTTTTGAAGTAGTAGCATCAGCTTCAGTCTCAATACCCTTCCACTCAGCATGGGGAAGGTCTTCTTTATTTTTCTTCTCCCCTCATCATTATGGGGAAGGTCTTCTTTAGGCTTCTCCCCTTCTTCCACATCATGGTTGGGGGAGGTAACGGACTTTTCAGCAGCAGCAGCAGTCATAGGATTACTGTCTTCTTGGCCAATAATTCTTATGCAGTTTTCAATCGCTGCTACTCTGTCTTCTAGGCCAGTAATAGCAGGACTGATCTTTTTCAGATCATCTCGATCAGCCTGAGTGAAATGAGAAGTTGGGGTGTTCAGGCTATCGAGCACTTTCTGAACAATCTCTTTGACCGCAGAGACTTCAGTCTTGATCGTGGAAACTTCACTCTTAAGAGAACCAACCTCTGTCTTCAATGATGTGACTTCATTGGACAGAGAGGTGAAGTTTGTTGAGAGAGTGGTTGTGGCGGTTGAGTTTTCAGCGAGGGTGGTAGCAAATTTAGAAATGCTACCATCCACCTTCTCCAGATCAGCTTTGGAGGCTTTCTTTTCGACCTCAGTGGTCAAAGTCTTTAAGTTCTCTCCAGCGTTTGTAACCGGTGAAGAGTTGGCAGTTAGAGTGTTGTTGAAAGACTCCATCTTTGTTTCCAGGGCCGTCAGGGAGGTGTTGATATCCCCCAAATTAGGACCTAAAAAAGTTATAAACATATGAACAGAGGAAAGCTCAGAAGTTTGGGGTTGAGAGAGAGAAGTGTGTGGGATTTTGTGTATACCTGCAGGCGGGTTGGCGAAGTTGTCGAAACCTCGATGTCCTGAAAAAGTTTCGTAGTCGTCTTCAATATTTCCTAGAAGACTGGAAGTACCTGCAGGTCCTATGGTGTGTCCTATCATCCTCTAAAAATGTTCAGAAGTAGTGTCGCTGAGGATGCCGGTTGTTGAGGAGAATAGGGGAATAGATTGAGTAACCAAAGAAGAGGTGAGAGGAATGGAGGATGAGAATGATGGTTGGGTGCGGGGTTCAGCGTTGGATCCGCTGAGAATCACTTCAATCTGTAGAGAGGCTGAAGGAGGTGGGTTCATTTCCAAGTTTATAACTTCAGCGTTTAGAGACGCTGAAGCTGGGATGGAAGGGGTGGCTTGTTCAGCTGTGGCAGAGCGTACCACTGAACTTTCCATCAGCTCTTCAAGATGAGCTGAGTAGTCTTCAGCATGTAAATGCTGGTGGGGGTTGCTCCTTGGTTTTCTTGATTCTTTTGGAACCAAGTTGGGTAGTAGATTGTTACCTTTTTCTAGAAGGAGTGGAGGTTGCATCTGGGGTATCAGCGGTGGGGATTTCCACTGAATGAGCCACAGAAGTAGAAGAAGGAGGATTGAGAATAGATAAGAGAGTAGAGAGACGTACCTCGTTTGGCAGGAGCTTGAAGTCGAGCACCTTAGGGCCAACCTGGGAGAGTTTCAGGTCTCCTACTTTTGGGTAGTTATCCTTAAGGCCGGTTTGGAAGATGGCGCTGAGGAATCTTGGGTATGGAACCCATGATGGTCTATCAGCAAAATCTACTCTGAGCGCAAGATCGTCGTAGATTATCGAGGCCCAGTCAACATGGAGACCCTGCAGCAATGCATAACCCATGCTTGCTGAGGTTGAGCAGCTTGATCAGAGGAGCCACTCTTCGCTGTCATGCAGCTTATCAGGTGTGCGTAGATGAAGTTCATCTGGATGGGCATCTTTGACTTCTTGATTGCAGTCAGTTTCTTCTCGGCTTTTTCATCTCTCCCTTGATCCCAAACGTACTTCATTGCATCAAAGAATGCAATGAGTATTTCTCTATCAGCATGTCTCTTGGGATCAGGAAAAGGAACAAATGGTTTATCTTTGGTGGCAACAGGGAGATTCAGTGCTTTTCGAATGATAGCAGGGTTGATTTTGATGGTTCCAAAATCAGTGTCACAGAGGATGACATCAAGTAGTTTGGTAGGGTCTTTGGATGATGATAGCTGAGTGTGTCTGGCGGTATACCAGAATTGAGATAATAGTAACTGATGAGCAGAGGGTGTTATGGTCAAGCCTGTAGAGAGGCAACAGGTTTTCAGAAAATTCACAGCGTCGTCTAGATGTTTGACTTGTTTCTTCGGAGGAAAATCGAACAGCGCATGGAGGTTGTTTGATTTTGTAAAAGAGATATCCTCAAGTTTAAACTTGACCTGAGGAGCCTTGGTGATTTCAAGTTCCTCAGCAGCAGGAGTGTTCTCAGCAGTTGGAATACCAGTAAAAGGAGCAGCCATTTCTGTAATCATCTCAACCAAAGACCAACAAAACAAATAGTCTTAATGTGGAAATATTTTCCAATAAGATGTTTTTGAATTTTGTCCATTTCATTCAGCCAAAAATCCCTTTGAGAAAGATTAGGGTTTTTCTTGTTTTGAGAAAGAGTTACAAAACGTAGAGATTATGTGTTTTCCAGTTTTCATTTGAAGAAGGAATTCTGGAAAAACATATGAAGAACAAGTTTATAGGTTTTGATATAAACTTGAAGAACAACCATGAAGGTTGTATTCATAAAATCATGAACAGAAAATGATTTCATTTTATAAAAGTTCTTTTGTTTGATCTGTTAAAAGCAAAGAATAAGATCATAAACAAGTAATGTAGGTAAATAAAAAGAGTATTAACCTGGTTCATCAAATAAGAAGATGAACAGTTTCTGGAAATTTTGAGAGCTCAAAATGCAACAGTAAATCTTTTTCTTGCTTGGAGGAGAAGTTTTTCGCGTAAAGAGAAAAATATAAACCAAAAAAGGTTTATATAGAGAGAGTAGAGAGAGAGAAAATCTTGAGCGGGAAAAGATTTTCATCATGACATGGACACGTGTTTGCATTTGATTGGAAGGTAAACAAAACGTGCAAACGTGTGTCAGAAAAAGAACGTGCCAGGGCTTATCCGTTGCGATGACGTCACAACTGTCCTTTCTTATTTTAGGATGTCTCTGAGGTTTTGAAAGCTCAGGGACACTTTTGAAAATATGAAGCACTGAATAGAAATATCAGTGTTGGTTTAATAAATTTCAATGTATCGCTGTTAAGGAAGAGATATTCAGCGATGCAAGATGTTTTGAAATCTTTGAGTTCTAGGCGAACGTCAGCGAGTAAGAGAGAAAACATACCTTGATATCAGCGAATCAATTATCGTTCAGAGAGAGAATGATAGAGTGGGTTATACAAGTTGATTTTATCCTATCGCTGATCAAATGTGAACCACTGAAGATTTTATTCTTCAAGGTTCAGCATTCCAACCTCGCTGATGAGAAAGTTGAATCTGGTCTCATCAAGAGGTTTGGTGAACAGATCAGCTAACTGATAGTCAGTTGGGATAAAATGAAGTTCTACATCACCATTCATCACATGATCTCTAATAAAATGATACCTGATTTCGATGTGTTTTGTCTTTGAGTGTAGCACTGGATTGTTGGCTATAGCGATGGCACTTGTGCTGTCGCAATAGATTGGAATTTTTGAGAGATGAAGGTCATAGTCTAGTAGTTGATTTCTCATCCGCAAGTACTGAGAACAACATCTTCCAGCGGCTACATACTCAGCTTCAGCAGTTGAGGTGGACACTGAGTTTTGCTTTTTACTTGTCCAACTCACCAGCTTTCCACCCAGGAGCTGACAGCCTCCTGTGGTGCTTTTCCTATCCAATTTGCAACCTGCAAAATCACTATCTGAATAGGCGATTAGATTAAACTCTGAGTCTTTGGGATACCAAAGACCTAGGTTCATAGCACCCTTAAGGTAACGAAAGATTCGCTTTACAGCGATCATATGAGATTCCTTAGGTTCAGCTTGATATCGTGCACACAAACAGGTTGCGTACATAATATCGGGTCGGCTAGTTGTAAGATACAAGAGAGAGCCGATTATCCCACGGTACAGCGTGACATTAACAGGTATTCCATTTGAATCCTTGTCTAGTGTCAGCGGTGGTGCCGTAGGGGTTTTCATAGCTGAACTCTGAGTTAAATTGAATTTCTTCAGCATATCTTTAACATACTTTTCCTGATTAATGAAAGTTCCTTTTTCATTTTGCTTTATCAGAAGACCAAGGAATTATGTTAGCTCACCCATCATACTCATTTTATACTCTTCTTTCATTTTATCAGCGAAACGAGTACAAAGGTCAGGGTTAGTAGAACCAAATACACTGTCAACAACATATATCTGAACAAGAATGATATGACCTTTCACTATTCTGAAAAATAGAGTTTTGTCGATTTTACCTCGCTCAAAATTTTCAATTAGGAGATAAGAGGATAGAGTGTCATACCATGCACGTGGAGCTTGCTTTAAGCCATAAAGTGCCTTATCCAGTTTATAAACATGACCTGGACGCTTAGGATCTGAGAATCCTGGAGGTTGTTCCACATAGACTTCTTCATTCAGCTTTCCATTTAGAAACGATGACTTAACATCCATCTGATATACTTTGAAGTCTTTGTGTACATCGTATGCTAAGAATAGACGAATAGATTCTAGTCTTGCTACTGGAGCAAATGTTTCGTCGTAATCTATGCCTTCCTCTTGTCTGTATCCCTGAGCAACAAGACGAGCCTTGTTGCGGGTTACAGTTCCATGTTCGTCCAACTTATTTCGATAGACCCATTTAGTGCCTATCACTGTTTTGTCAGTTGGTCTTCGAACAAGTTTCCAAACTTTGTTTCTTTCGAATTCAGACAGCTCTTCTTGCATGGCGCTGACCCAGTTTGGATCTTTGAGGGCATCATCTATTTTCTTTGGTTCAATCAGAGAAATAAAGTTAACAAATAAACAAATATTACCTGCACTTCGTCGAGTATGAACACCAGCGTTTGGATCACCAAGGATTTGATCAATTGGGTGATTTACAGTCCATCGCTGAGCAGGAGCATAAGTCGCTGACTCAAATTGAACTGGAGGAGCTGAAGATGAGGCTTCAGCAACTTCTGGAATATCAGCCAAGAGAGGAGTAGGTGTAGATGTCATCACATTCACTGATTGCTGAGAAGTAGATGGAATGTCTGAGACACTTGGTTCAGAAGCATGTATAGTGTTTAAAGGAACATCTGAGACCCATGATGTTTCAGCTTCACTATTCTGCATGTTTGGGATGATAGTAGGACTATCATCTTCAACGTTATGAGTATGAGGAGTGGGAATATCTTCTAAATCACCAAGATGAGAAAAATCCATTGATTTAGTTCTTCAGTATCAGTAGAAGGTCGAGAATTCGCTGAACGGGATTCGTCAAAAGTGACGTGAATAGTTTCTTCAACAGTTTGTCTTCTTCTATTGAAGACTCTGAAGGCTTTGGAGATTGAAGAATATCTAAGAAAGATTCCATCATCAGCCTTAAGATCAAACTTTCCAAGGGCATCTCTGTTGTTCAGTATGAAACACTGACATCCAAAGATGTGAAGAAAGCTAATTGAAGGCTTTCTCCCATGAAAAAGTTCATAGGCTGTTTTATTAAATCTTTTGACTATCAGCGACCTGTTTTGCGTAAAACAAGCAGTGTTGACAGCTTCTGCCCAAAACTGAGTAGGCAGGTGAGAATCGCTGAGCATTGAACGTGCAACTTCTATAATAGTTCTATTTCTTCTTTCAGCAACTCCGTTTTGTTGCGGTGTTCTCACTGAAGAAAAGTTGTGAGATATACCCTTACTCTCAAAGAAGGAATCAAGGGAACTGTTTTTGAATTCAGTCCCATGATCACTCCTTATTGAGCGAACGGTCAAGTTGTTCACAGTTTCCATCTTCCGAACAAAGGTGATGAGTTCTACAGGGGTGTCACTCTTAGAACGGAGAAACATAACCCATGTATATCTAGAGAATTCATCAACTATGACCAGTGTATATTTCTTTCCAGCGATGGATTGTTTGTTGACAGGGCCAAACAAATCCATATGGAGAAGTTGTAGAGGAGATGATACTGAGGAAACTTGCTTTGACATAAAGCTTGCTTTGGTCTGCTTTCCTTTCTCACACGCTGAACATAAGGATTCTTTAGCGTATGAGTGCTGAGGTAGACCAGTGACTAACTCTTTTGAAGAAAGAGTGTTTAGTGTCTTGAAGTTTAGATGAGAGAGCCACTTATGCCATAGCCAGTTGACATCAGATGAGGCTTTTGAGAAGAAACAGGAGTTCGCAGTGGTTGTTGAGTCCATGTTTATTACATAAACATTTTCCAAACGATAACCGTTGAGAGCTATCTTCTCCTTTTTGTCAGCGACAAAGCAGGATTCCTTAGTAAAGATTACTTTGTTATCCTTGTCGCAAAGCTGACTGATGCTTAGAAGATTATGCTTCAGCCCTTCAACATATGCGACTCTTCTGAAGATTGTTGTACCATTAGATAGTACACCAAACCCTCGGGTATGTCCTTTTCCATTTCCACCGAAAGCTACAGAGGGACCCTTCTCCTCTTTGTACTCAGTGAGCAGGTTCTTCATACCAGTCATGTGTCTAGAGCATCCGCTATCGAGATACCAGATACCCTTCTTAACTTTCATTACAAAGGAAGATTAGTTTTTCTTGGGTACCCACTTAACCATGTGTACACACTTGTCAGTGGGGGTAGAAGAAGAGGTGGAAGGTTCAGCAGTCTTCGCAGCATTTGAAGATTCAGATTTGTCAGTCTTCACTTTGGTTAATTTCTTAACCTCAGTGGTCTTCTTTGCCTTGGGGGCAATGATCTTCACCTTAGCTATCTTTTCAGCTTGGGTGGCTGTGGGGCACTTACTAGAAATATGATTTGTATGTCCACAATCATAACATTTCATATAACCAAAAGTAGTTCTAGGACCATTTGCATGTTGAGCTTTTGATTTTGAATTAGAAGGACCAGCACCAAGTAAGCTATTGGCTTTTGAAATGGGAGGAACATTTAGTTCTTCGGATTTCTTACCAATGATTTCCACTTTGATTCTAGGAGTAGATCGCTGAATAGATCCACGCTGAATAAATCTAGAGATCTTATTCTTTGAATCAGAGGGATAAGTCACTGAAGCTTTAGAAGCGTTCAACTTTGGTACAGAGGTACCCTTCTGAGGATTTTGGTTAAAAGCAATTCCTTTACCTTTGTTTTTAAAGACTGAGGTAGGTTTTGGATAAATAACTTTTTCTTTACCTTTAGAAGTTTAGGTAGAGATTTCCTCAGAGATAGGCGGTTTAGAAGAGGAACACTGAGAGGATGAAGTATCAGCGAATGAGGACACGAAAGTTCCAAATAAGAGCATGGAACGATCAGTGGTTGGTTCTAGAGTATCAGCTTTGTAACCAAGACCACGTTTGTCACTCAGAGGGATCTGAGACTTGATTATCTCAGTGATCTTTGTTTAGGAATTATACCATCCATCAACAGTAGCTTTTTCAGCTTTTAATGCAGCGATAGCTTCTTCGCGCTCGATTTTGACTAGCTGATTTAGGTGAACTTGATCTTTAAAATCTTCTTCAATTTTAGAAAGATTTTCTATTTGAAGGTGACAGTTTTTAAGTTGTTCAGCGAGATCAAGGTTTTGATTTTCAACCACAGTTTTGCCATTCATGGCTTCATATAAACTTCTAGTCAAGAGATCGATCTGTCGAAGACTATCAGCTTCATCAATATTTGCAATATTGGTAAAGAAGGAAGGTGATACCTGAGTTGCAGAGGTTGAAGTAGAGGGAATGTCAGAATTTTCTTTCTCATCTTCAAGTTTGGCCATGAGACGTAGATTGGCTTCATCATCATCTTCAGAGTCAGATGATTCTTCTTCGTCAGAGGCAGCCCAATCATAGTCAGCCATAAGGCCTTTGCCTTTCTTCTTAAAGGTTTTCAACTTTGCATACCTTTCTTTCAGCTTTTTATATTTTTCATCTCTATTCCTGGGAATAAAGTTTTTCTTGGGAAAAGCTGAGGGTCTAGAGACTTTCTTTGACCTGCACTCGCTAGTAAAATGTCCTATCTTTTCACAGTTTTAGCAAGTAGCAGTAGCCTTATCAACAGGGGTTGATGATCTTGGCTTGTCAGTAATAGCAAGAGGTTTATTCTTCTTGAAATTACTCTTTCTAGCAAATCTCCTGAACTTATTAGCCAGGAATGCCAGAGTTTCATAATTATCTGAAACGTCAGAGTCTGATGATCTTTCAGAGTTAGTTTCCAACTCAGTGACAGAGATAGTCGATCGCTGAGTGGAAGGTGACTCTGAGATTAAAGCAACAGGGGTGCTTTTGGAATCTTTTACAAGATTCTTCTTAAGATGACTCGATTGCTCATGATTCAGCATCGTGCCATATAAGGTAGAAGGGTCATTGATTTTAGATCCTTTGACAGTTTGAGACACATAGAATAACTGTCCCAGCTTTCAGGTAAACATTCTAAGAACTTTGTCAGTGCTTCAAAGTTAGAATATTCCTTACCAACAGTTTTTAGATCTATTATTAAACAGTTAAAACATTGGTGTACTTTAGAGAGAGTTTCATTCTTACCACAAATGAAGCTTTCATACTGTCTTACCAGGTTGATCTTTCAAGAGTCCCGGACTTCAGAAGTACCTTTATACTGAACACAAACTGTGTCCCACATAGCTTTTGAGGTTTTCAGGTTCATGACGGAATGGTAGACTTCGTCAGGAAGAGCCCTGGAGAGTATGGATCTGGCTTTGGCGTCGATAGCCACTTTCTTCTTATCTTCATCAGTCCACATATGAATTTCCTTAGGAATCAGCCTTTCTGGAATAGCCGGTATATTCTCAGTGGCTGGAACTGCAACAACAATTCTTATAGGAATATATGGGCCGTTTTCAAGATAATGAGGCATAGTAGGGTCTACACCTTCTAAGAAGAGAATCATCCTATTTTTCCATAGATTAAAATTATCTCTGGAGAATCTAGGGGGTTTTGCAAGAGAACCGTTGTCAATATAGTTTGTGTTTGTGTTGGTAGCCATTTTTGGAAATAGCAAGGAAGAGAAATCTTAGTATAGATCAGATCTTGTTTATGAGATTAAACAAATCCTCTCTGATACCACTTGTTGGTCCCGAAGGGCTATACAAGTTTGTAGATGGGGGGGGGGGTTGAATACAAACACACGTTTTTACTTTTCTAAATTGTTTATTGATAAATCAAGACAATTTACAACTTGTTGTGGAACAAGATTAAGGATAAACCTAATCTTAACAAGTCTTGAGAAACACTAAGTTTCTTACACTATAAAGAGTTAAAGAAATTACGAATAATAACTTAACAATAAGAGATAAATAAGAAGATGGTCCGAGCACACTTCAAAACTGAAGTAAGGTTCTTCTTATATACTGCATGCATTTAATGCATGGCAGTATGGCTTTACACGTGGCAGCAGCTGAGTGGTTGCATGTCATTGACCTTTGTAGACAACCTTAGTAGCCGCATGGTGCACAGTGTAGAATCAGAGTTATTGTACGGTTACAGACAAAAGGGATGTCCGTTCTGACAGTTCGTACGGAGACGTGCAAGGGAGGTAAGACAATAGTAACATGCAGGGAGACTTCATGATCAGCTTTCGTTGAGTCAGATCTTTATCAGCGAATGATAAAGTTCAACGATTGCTGAAGTCTTCTACTTGATACTTCACGTTGAAGGGACAGGTCTTGCTTCACTGATATCCGCATCAGTTCATGAGTAGACTTGTCGCTGGTTCTTGAGCTTGATCTTCGACTTCAGTTTAGAACTTTTGTTGACGTGAAACTTGTGTTCAGGGATCATAAGTAAACAAACTAAACTATCAGCGATCATCAGTAAAACTGAACAGGCTCAGAGCTATATGATGATGAACAATGTTCGCTGAATATCTAATCTAAAGAGTGAGAGTTCCTATCAGCGGTACTGTAAAGTCTTAGTACTTATCAGCGATAGTGAAACTCTGATACATATTGTTTACTTACAATTTTCACTAAGTGTTTAAGAGAGGGTCATTATCAAATCACTGAGGGTTTGGATCAACAGATAGGCTTAAAGCAGCTCAAGATCGTCAGAAGAGCTATGCGGACAATCGAAGGAAGCCTTTAGAATTCCAAGTTAGAGATAGGGTTTTTCTAAAAGTATCCCCTTGGAAGGGAACAGTTTGGTTTGGGAAAAGAGTAAAGTTGAGCCCTCGATATGTTGGACCATTTAAGATCACAGAAAGAATTGGATCAGTAGCATACAAGCTGGATTTGCCAATGGAGCTAAGTGCTATTCACAACACGTTTCATGTGTCAAACTTGAAGAAATGTTTAGCTGACGAAGCGATAACCGTGCCTTTGGAAGAAGTACAAATGAACGATAAGCTGCACATAGTGGAGGAACCACTTGAGATACTTGATAGGGAAGTCAAACGTCGTAGGCAAAGCAAGACTCCGATAGTAAAAGTCCTTTGGAACACAAGGCGTGGGCCTGAGTACACTTGGGAACGAGAGGATTACATGATGCATAAGTATCCTCATATTTTCGCTAGCAAACCGGTTAAAACTGTTAACTCTTGAATTTCGGGACGAAATTCTTTTAACCGGGGGAGACTGTGACAACCGTCAAAATCGTGTTTCAGGTTAGAATTAATCTAAGCACATTCAATATTTATGTCATTGGTCACACAGTCAAATTTTAGCAGTAAACTCGGTACGGTAGGAAAATTTAGGAATGTTTGCCTAGAAACCCCTCAAATTAGGGAATTATCCATAATCTCATAAAATGCCAATTCAAATTTCCTAAATACAAAAACATATGTATACTTGCAAAACAATAGTAATAAAATAAAACATGTATTATTATGATGTTAAATGGGTTGTTTAATAATTCAAATTCTAGAGTTAAAATAAAATAAAAATAAGAATAAAAGTAAAATCAAAGACATTATCACTTTATTACTTCCAATTTTATACACCATCTCTCTCTTCTCTCTCACCAAAACCGTCCACCACCCTCTCCCCTTTACCCCATTTTATATTTTCTCTTCTCATTTCCATTTCATTTGCAACTTCACTCTCTCTCTCTCTAAATTCTCACTCCAGACTTTCTCTCTTTTCTCTCTCAAACTCCATCCATATTCTTTCAAGAAGAGCCTCAACATCAGCCCCTAAAACACATCTCCTTCAAGAGATTAAAGTGTTCAAGGTAAATACAAGTGTGATGGATGAAATCCACACACCCTCTTTTGTTCTAATTTTCATTTTCACTTTTCTTGTTATGAATGTTCTTCATCTTCTTCTACATTTTCTTTAAACTTTGTTAAGAATCATCTCTACACATCTTAATGTTTGTAGATTTATCACCATAACACTTGCATGTTAGTAAAACGGTGGTAAATCCATAATCAAACTTATGTTAAGATCAAAGATGGGCTCTTAACTTGCATGCATATAGTTTTCTTAAAAGATCTACATTTTTGATCCCAAAAGTTGTATGAAAAACTCTTTGATTTCACTAAAAACATGTTTAAACCAACATGCATGAGCCAAAAATATATAATTTTAAGTTGCATGAAGAAGTTCTTGGCATAAACACCAAGCAATCTTCAAAAAGACTCATTTTCAAAGTTTTATAAAAGATGAGTTGATGGATAGCATGCATGTAGTTTAAATGGTTTAAAAACCTGTTTTAGAACTGAAATTATTTGTATGGTGATGAATCAAATCGGATTGCATGCAAGAGGAATAAGAATTTCTAATAAAAAGACAAATAAAGATGCACATGCATAAAGTTTAGTTTTGACAGCTTGCTGCCAGATTCTACACCTCTCTTCAAAAAGTCATATCTCACTCAATAATACTCCAAATTAAGTGATTCTTCTTCTGAAATTTATTTTCATGGGTTAGGTTTCAAACCCAATTGGTTTCACTTAAAAACTCAAAGATTTCATCTGCCAAACAGTGTTCACAAAAACAGTGCGCAAACAGCAAAACTTTCTGTAGTGTTTTACGTCAAGAATTATTTCATGTACTTAACCACCTCTAAAAATTATGAAACTTTTGTCAAAAGTTTTCTAACTCATTAAACCACTTGGAAATAAAATATCTCGACCTAAATACCCCTGGAAGTTATCCAAAAATGGACATAAAGTGAGACCAAAATCTGGACTGCAAAGGACAATTTTCTGGCTATAATTGAAAGCTAACTATTTGAACCCTTTTCATTATTCTTATAAAGAAATTGCGGTATATATATATATATATATTATGTTTATGCATTTTATATACTCTAACTTTACATTTTGAACCCTTTTCATCATTCTTATGATGAAATTGCTGTATATACATATATTATATATAACTTCTTTTGACCCTTTTCGTTACTTATTGTGGCGAAATTGCGGTAACGTCAACCTAATTAACAAACATGAAGAATATATGTTTTGATTACTAATTTCAGTTAACTCCATATAAATTATAATTTTAATCACAACCAAGGCATTTTATGACGATTTGGATAGTTAGCCTACCGAACATTTAAGACTAAAACTCACTAGTGACCTTACGTTCGTAGGTTCGAAGTAGGATCACACCGAGGTATTTTGTGGGAGATTCCCGGAATTTCATCGCGCATCAAGTGAGTTATCACAGCCCCTTTTCAATATTTTACATATTTTGGGGTGAAAAGCATGTCGTTATTACAAATATTTTACGCACCGGTTGTCTCGTTTTCTTGGAAATTTTGCTATACTTGCTTATGCTCTATGGTATGTATGTTTTGTGTATGTTGTAAGTTTGAGTTTTCTCTATCGTATTAAGTCCCCGTTTTTTTTTACGTTACCCGTTTAACTCACGAGTGTGAGCCGTTGGTAATTATGGATAGCGCTATTTGGATTGACAACCCCACTCACAAGTCGCACTTGTTTGAGTGCATAATTATTGTTTGTATTTACGCATTGTTGGCGATAGAACATACGGTGTGTAAAGCCCGTGTCCCGGTACGTTTTTATTTATTTATTTATAATATCTTTTTTTTAGCGAAATTATTTATCGGGGTTAGGCATCAAGGACCTAAAACGAATTAACTAGTGGATCAATGATCTTTATGTTAAATCCTAAACTAATGTGGCAATTTTGGGTATACTTAAGAGTCTAGGGGCCAAATGTGTGCATGTGTGTAAGTTGGGCAAGGGATCGGCCAAAGGACCGACCCCCCTCCCCTCCCCTTCGTTTTTCAGGTAGCAAACCCTCCCCAAAACCCTTTGTCACCCCCCTTCCCTCCCCTTTGTTGTGTTCAGCCGAGAGTGAGAGAGAAAACGAGAGGGAAAGAGAGGGTGTTCGGCTGTTGCAAGGAGAGGAGAGAGAGAGAGGAGGCTACCGGAAAAAAAGAAGAGAGAGAGGAAGCCGCTCTCGCCGGAAAAGAGGATAAGAACGTGGCGTTGAGGTAACATCGGTAGTTTTCTCGTTTGTTGTTGTTATTGTCAAAAACCGCCGCAAACCGCCACCACCACCGCCGCAGCCACGGCTGCCGGCGGTGGGGCTGCCGCTGCACGCCGCTGTGGTGGCGGCAGGGTGTGCGTATGTGTGTAGGTGTGTGGGCGGGTGTGATGTTGTGGGTGAGTCGAGAGTGGGAAATGGTGGGTGGTTTCGCCAGAGGGTGTTACCGTAACCACCGTCGCCGCCGCCAATCACCACCACCGCCGGAGGCGGCAGTGGGTGGTGCACGGCTGTTGACAGCCTAGTATGACCTTATTCCAGTAAGCTATTAGGCTTTCCGGGTCTGTTTGGGTTAAGACTTGACTTAATGGTTTATAATGCTATAGTTATCATTTCCTGTGAATTATATTGTTCTCCCACTGTTTTGTAAAACCCATAACTTATTCTAGGAACATCGGTTTGGGGTGAAACCAGTGCCAAAATTTCCCATTTTGAGTCTAGTAAGTTTCATATGTTTTGCGGAAAAACCAGTTCGGAACTTAGCTAGTGTCAAATTGTTGTTTTGTACGGACAGGTCCTGTTTTAGCTGTTCTGCGAAGTGTTTTTGTAAAATTTATATAGGAGGCTAGGAATATCGTTAGGACGCGTGCGATATGTCCCTGGAACCCTAAGACATGGGACTTTATGATTATGGAATTTGACTTCTGGAATTATCAGTTTCAAGGGGGTAAAACAGGTCCCGAACAGGCCTGTGTTTTTAGATAAAAAGCTGGAATGTTT
The DNA here is from genome assembly GCA_033807775.1 of Saussurea involucrata. NCBI lineage: Eukaryota > Viridiplantae > Streptophyta > Magnoliopsida > Asterales > Asteraceae > Saussurea > Saussurea involucrata. The sequence continues at coordinate 80,177,600 of CM066319.1, forward strand.
AGTTTTGTGAGTTAGTAATCGTAGTTTGAGTTGGGACTTTCCGTTGACGTTTTTAGTGCGTATTTAGGTGGGAAAAAGTGAGGAAAGTTGACGTGTCGGTGTTGCGGCTCGTGGGCGCGTCGCGTTGCTTTGAGGTGAGTTCTCTCACCGCGTAGTTAGGAATTTCATGCATATCGTTATTTTGTGCTTCGTGTTATTACGTGTTTACGTGAACTAGTTGGGATGTGATAACTAGTTGTGATTTGTTGAATTTATATGTGGATTATGTATGCTTGTGTACTCCTCAGTGGGACTCGGGGGCTCGGTGGGACCGAGGGCTCGGTGGGACTGAGCTAGTACGATTATATTATCTTTACTCGGTGGGACTGAGGGCTCGGTGGGACTGAGCTAGTACGATTATATTATCTTTACTCGGTGGGACTGAGCTTGTATCGATATATTTTTGTGTACTCGGTGGGACCGAGGTTCGTGTTTATACATTAATCATTATGCAGTTTTATATTCGTGGTGATGGTGATGTTGCCTACTTGCGAGTTGGGGCGATATACGTGGGGTTGCTACCTGCGTGTGTGGTAGGATTCACTAAGCGTTTAGCTTACCTTTTCCCAATATGTTGTGATTTCAGGTGCGAGCGGCAGTCGGGCCTGACGGTACACACACTAAGCGCGGGTGTCGAGAATTGTTTAAATTTCACTTTCATACCTTTGGATTTTATTTTATAAAATTTCCGCTGCATAAACTTTATTGACTGTTTGAGTTAACGACGTTAATTTCAATTGAGTTGCGAATTATTAAATTGTGGTTTTTTTATAATGAAATGAATGTCTAAAAAAAATTTAAATTCCTTGTAATTTTTGGGACGTTACAACTTGGTATCAGAGCACAGCTTGAGTGAATCAAACACATCTCGGTGTGTTTGGTCTCAAGTTGCGGTTGTGAAAATTTTAAATTCTTTTACTAAAATCTTTTAAAATAAAAGAAAAAGGGAAAACCCGTTTGAGAAACGGTGATCGAGGGTGCAGTGTGTACAGTCAGCCGACGCTAAGTGGGAAGGTACAGTACTTAGTGTTTTTATCGCTTTCTAGATCATAGAGTATGCATGCTAGATTGCTTGTGTGGATTACATGTAACTGCATGTTTGTTGCTTGCTAATAGGAACTCATGCTAGCCTTGATAGGTTGTTACGTGAATGCACTATAGGTTGTATGTAGTAGGAACCGAATAGCCTTAGAATGCTTGATTTAGTTCTATTGCGCAGCTCTTGTTTGAGTCCAACCGTTCTAGGATAGAATCTCTTATTCGAACGTCTATCTGGTTTTACACTGTATACGACTGTGCATTCGCGAGGCGACTCGTCAGGGTTAGTGGGGATTCCGTCCTAGCAATGGTAGTGGGGTGATATGATTTTTCCTAGGGAGCTAGGAATAGTGTATGCATATGCTGGTACGGGCATATGGGGTTATTTGTTGGTAAGAAACTACTTGGGCACTTCGGGACGAGACTCGAAACGAGTAGGGATAGGTGTGGAAGGTAGTAGTAGAGCTCCTACTATCTGAAGCACAGGATCCGTGCTCAAGTCGGGGAAAGTCACGGGGAACCCGAGGAGTTGAGCGTGAGCATAAATAGCAGGATTTATTGTCCTGAGAACTTGAAGGTTCGCTTCGCGGTGAATCTGTTACGAGACGGAGCGAAAGACAGGTGTGCTACTGCTTTGACGCTTAACGGGCGCACTACTTTGACCTGGGAGGAGTTCGTCGTATGTTTCGTGTAGAGCATGTGCCTCTAGTGGAGATGGAGAGGAGTGCCAAAGAGTTCTTGGAGCTCTCTCAGACTGCGGAGGCCAGAAAGGAGGTGAACCGAAAGTTCACGGAAATGACATTATTCTGTCCTTAGCATGCTGCTTCTGAGGACATGAAGATGACGCGGTACAAGGATATGTTACGTACCAAGATCAGGGAGTTCGTGAGTACTGCGCAGTATGCTCCACTTGCTACAGTGATGGAGGCGGCCTGAGGTAGAGTTCATCAAGTAGGAGTGGAGGAGGCACAAGCTACGTATAGAGTGGTGACAGGTACATTCCTAGTTAACTCGGTGCCTGCGGTTGTGATGTTTCACAGCGGGGCTACTCATTCGTTTGTGTCTCGCACTTTTAGCGAGAGTTTGGGTCGGGTAGTAGGAAGGTTAGCATGTCCTCTTGTAGTTGAGGTGGCGGATAATAGGACCTTGACGGTCACGGATGTGTATCGAGGATGCACATTGGAAATCTCGGGCGTGGGATTTCCCATCGATTTGATTCCGATTGCGATGCGTGAGCTTTGTGTGATCGTGGGCATGGATTGGATGGATACGTTTGATGCGGAGATTGTTTGTCGTCACAAACAAGTGCGGGTTCGAACCCCAAGCGGGGGAGAACTGTTGGTCCAGGGAGACTCGCCGAGACGGACTTCGGCGATATGTTCAGCTGCGAGAGCTCGGAGATATCATCAGCATAGTGGGCAGGGATTTTTAGCGTATGTGATAGATACGCGCGGGGAGGAAGAGAAGAAGACTGCGGAGAACGTGCCAGTTATGCGGGAGTTTGCGGATGTATTTCCCGATGATCTACCGGGGATACCTCCCGAGCGACAGGTAGGGTTTCGTATTGATTTGGTTCCAGGTGCTGCTCCGGTAGCCAAGGCACCTTACCGCCTTGCTCCACCGGAAATGAAGGAGTTGTACACTCAATTGCAAGAACTTCTCGAAAAGGAGTTCATCAAACCGAGTTGTTCCCCGTGGGGAGCCCCGATTCTGTTTGTGAAAAAGAAGGACGGGTCCCAACGGATGTGTATAGACTACCGTGAATTGAATAAGCTTACGGTAAAGAACCGTTATCCCCTGCCAAGGATCGATGACTTGTTCGATCAACTTCAGGGAGCCTCGTGGTCCTCTAAGATTGAGTTAAGATAGGGGTATCATCAGATGCGGGTGAGGAGTGAGGATACGGGGAAGACGGCCTTTCGTAAACATTATGGCCATTACAAGTTTGTGGTGATGCCTTTCGGGCTCACCAATGCACCAGCAGCGTTCATGGACCTTATGAACAGGGTGTGTAGCCCGATGTTGGATCGATCGGCGACTGTGTTCATCGACGATATTCTCGTATATTCGAAGTCGAAGGAAGAGCACGAGATGCAATTGCGAGAAGTTTTGGAAGTTTTGAGGCGGGAGAAGCTTTATGTAGTCAAGGATTATGACTATGAGAAACTTTACCACCTGGGTAAAGCGAATGTTGTTGCGGACGCACTTAGTCGACATCCGGTTGGTGAACCATTGAGGGGTTTGTGTCAGCGATTGACAGTGGTTACACCTATCCTGGAGTCGATAGGTAGCGCTCAGGAGGTGGCCGGTTTGGAGGAAAATGCAAAACGGGAGAGAGTTTCGGGAGAAATCCCGAATTTTGCCCGTGATAGTCGAGGGTTGTTGACTCGGCACGGTAGAGTTTGGGTTCCATTCACCGGTGGGAACCGGCAGATACTATTGGATGAGGCGCATAAGTCCAAGTTTTCGATTCACCCGAGAGCTACTAAGATGTACAGAGACTTACGGGAAGATTATTGGTGGTCCGGCATGAAGCGGGATGTCGCCAAATGTGTCGAGGTATGCATGACCTGTCGGAAGGTCAAGGCAGAGCATCAACGACCGCATGGGAAGTTACAGCCGTTGGAGATGCCGGTGTGGAAGTGGGAGCAGATTACGATGGATTTCATCACTAAACTTCCCAGGACTCAGCGAGGGAATGCTGCTATCTGGGTAATTGTGGATCGTCTGACTAAGAGCGCTCACTTCTTGGCGATCAGAGAGAGCTCCTCGGCGGAGAAGCTCGCGGAGACTTTCATCCGAGAGATTGTGACTAGGCACGGGGTGCCAGTCTCGATCGTCTCGGATCGGGATACTCGTTTTACCTCTCGGTTTTGGGAGAAGTTTCAGAGTGAGATGGGTACACGGTTGCATTTCAGCACAGTTTTTCATCCTTAGACCGACAGACAGAGTGAGCGTACTATTCAGACACTCGAGGACATGCTGGGAGCATGTGTTATCGACTTTGGGGGTAGTTGGGATCAGTATCTTCCTTTAGCGGAGTTCTCCTACAACAACAGTTTCCATACCTGTATCGGCATCCCGCCGTACGAGATGTTGTATGGGAGGAAGTGCCGGACGCCCAGTTGCTGGGGCGAGGTTAGTCATCGGGTATTAGGGAACACCGAAGTCGTGTTGAAGACGACTGAGATGATTCAGATGGTACGAGATCGGTTAGTTACTGCCCAGAGTCGGCAAAAGAGTTACGCCAACAAGAGGCGGTCGGATTTAGAATTTCAGGTCGGGGATTATGTTCTTTTGAAGGTGTCACCCTGGAAAGGGGTGATTCGGTTCCGCAAGCGGGGAAAGTTAGGACCCCGTTACATCGGACCTTACAAGGACATTGCGCGCGTGGGGAAGGTAGCTTACCGTTTAGAGTTGCCGGACGAGCTGAGTTTGATTCACAACACCCTCCATGTCTCCCAACTGAGGAAGTGTGTGGTGGATGAGTCGGCGGTGATTCCCGTTGAAGACATTCAGATCGACGAGCGGCTTAATTACGTGGGGAAGCCGGTTGCCATTCCTGACAGGAGGACGAGAACCTCGCGTAACAAAGTCATTGGACTGGTGAAAGTCCAGTGGCAGCACCGGAAGGGTTCAGAATGGACGTGGGAGCCCGAAGCCGAGATGCGCGAGAACTATCCTGAGCTATTCGCCGACCAAGACTTCGAGGACGAAGTCTAATTCAAGCGGGGGAGAGTTGTAAAGCCCGTGTCCTGGTACGTTTTTATTTATTTATTTATAATATCTTTTTTTAGCGAAATTATTTATCGGGGTTAGGCATCAAGGACCTAAAACGAATTAACTAGTGGGTCAATGATCTTTATGTTAAATCCTAAACTAATGTGGGAATTTTGGGTATACCTTAAGAGTCTAGGGGCCAAATGTGTGCATGTGTGTAAGTTGGGCAAGGGATCGGCCAAAGGACCGACCCCCCTCCCCTCCCCTTCGTTTTTCAGGTAGCAAACCCTCCCCCAAAACCCTTTGTCACCCCCCTTCCCTCCCCTTTGTTGTGTTCAGCCGAGAGTGAGAGAGAAAACGAGAGGGAAAGAGAGGGTGTTCGGCTGTTGCAAGGAGAGGAGAGAGAGAGAGGAGGCTGCCGGAAAAAAAGAAGAGAGAGAGGAAGCCGCTCTCGCCGGAAAAGAGGAGAAGAACGTGGCGTTGAGGTAACATCGGTAGTTTTCTCGTTTGTTGTTGTTATTGTCAAAAACCGCCGCAAACCGCCACCACCAACGCCGCAGCCACGGCTGCCGGCGGTGGGGCTGCCGCTGCACGCCGCTGTGGTGGCGGCAGGGTGTGCGTATGTGTGTAGGTGTGTGGGCAGGTGTGATGTTGCGGGTGAGTCGGGAGTGGGAAATGGTGGGTGGTTTCGCCAGAGGGTGTTACCGTAACCACCGTCGCCGCCGCCAATCACCACCACCGCCGGAGGCGGCAGTGGGTGGTGCACGGCTGTTGACAGCCTAGTATGACCTTATTCCAGTAAGCTATTAGGCTTTCCGGGTCTGTTTGGGTTAAGACTTGACTTAATGGTTTATAATGCTATAGTTATCATTTCATGTGAATTATATTGTTCTGCCACTGTTTTGTAAAAGCCATAACTTATTCTATGAACATCGGTTTGGGGTGAAACCAGTGCCAAAATTTCCCATTTTGAGTCTAGTAAGTTTCATATGTTTTGCGGAAAAACCAGTTCGGAACTTAGCTAGTGTCAAATTGTTGTTTTGTACTGACAGGTCCTGTTTTAGCTGTTCTGCGAAGTGTTTTTGTAAAATTTATATAGGAGGCTAGGAATATCGTTAGGACGCGTGCGATATGTCCCTGGAACCCTAAGACATGGGACTTTATGATTATGGAATTTGACTTCTGGAATATTCAGTTTCAAGGGGGTAAAACAGGTCCCGAACAGGCCTGTGTTTTTAGATAAAAAGCTGGAATGTTTAGTTTTGTGAGTTAGTAATCGTAGTTTGAGTTGGGACTTTCCGTTGACGTTTTTAGTGCGTATTTAGGTCGGAAAAAGTGAGGAAAGTTGACGTGTCGGTGTTGCGGCTCGTGGGCGCGTCGCGTTGCTTTGAGGTGAGTTCTCTCACCGCGTAGTTAGGAATTTCATGCATATCGTTATTTTGTGCTACGTGTTATTACGTGTTTACGTGAACTAGTTGGGATGTGATAACTAGTTGTGATTTGTTGAATTTATATGTGGATTATGTATGCTTGTCTACACCTCAGTGGGACTGGGGGGCTCGGTGGGACCGAGGGCTCGGTGGGACTGAGCTAGTACGATTATATTATCTTTACTCGGTGGGACCGAGGGCTCGGTGGGACTGAGCTTGTATCGATATATTTTTGTGTACTCGGTGGGACCGAGGTTCGTGTTTATACATTAATCATTATGCAGTTTTATATTCGTGGTGATGGTGATGTTGCCTACTTGCGAGTAGGGGCGATATACGTGGGGTTGCTACCTGCGTGTGTGGTAGGATTCACTAAGCGTTTAGCTTACCTTTTCCCAATATGTTGTGATTTCAGGTGCGAGCGGCAGTCGGGCCTGACGGTACACACACTAAGCGCGGGTGTCGAGAATTGTTTAAATTTCACTTTCATACCTTTGGATTTTATTTTATAAAATTTCCGCTGCATAAACTTTATTGACTGTTTGAGTTAACGACGTTAATTTCAATTGTGTTGCGAATTATTAAATTGTGGTTGTTTTATAATGAAATGAATGTCTAATTTTTTTTAAATTTCTTGTAATTTTTGGGACGTTACACGGTGGGGCGTTCTGTCATATAGGTCGGGTAACGGGCTCATAACTTAAACATTATACATACAATTACCTTGAGCAAGTGTTTTTATAACCGGTTGACTTATCCACTTGTGCGGATTAAAACTATTTTTATGACAAACCTTGTTGGCCTCATAAAACCTGTGATCTCACCAAATAGTGCATTAGTTGACCTTTTATTGATATGTTTTTCAGGTGAACGTACTTAAGGTTGGAACTTAGGAAGGCTACGCATGTTGAAGTTTTCTATGTTTTTAAATTATGTTCATTTTCCTTTTCGTAAAACGTTTGTAAAAGACAATGTTGTAAACTGTTGAATGTATTTTGATGGTTGGTGTGATCTTGTAACTTTGCTATGAAACTTGAGCTGTACATCCCGTGTTTCTGCTTTAGCGGGGTGTGACACTGTTTGAATGAGACAAAGTGAATCTGGGAACCTACAATTGGTATCAGAGCAGATTGATTTGCTTAAATCAAAACGATCCAATCTATACGGTTGATTCACTCTTGTTGATTGTGCTTTATTCTTCAAGTTTTAACGTATACTCTATTTTTCAACAAAAACATAAAACTCTTATTGTCAAGTTTCAAATACTCGTTTAAATCTTAAAGCAAGTTTAGAAAGTACTCTTACATTACTTACTGTTTCATTACATTACTGTTCACCCATTTTCTGTTTAAAACTCTTTCTCTGTTTCAAAAACCTTCACACTCTGTTTTTTCTGAAAAATGGCAAACAACTACATCAATGCTATTTATACAGCTGGTTCTTTGACTAAACCTCCTACTCTTTTGAGGGATGAATACCCTCAATGGAAGATCAGGATGGTTAATTTCTTTGATGGCATAGATAGAGATCTTATGCGATATGTCACTAATTGACCATTCCAACCCATTGTATTGGTTCCTCGTGTTCCTGCAACAGAAACCACTGCTGAGATTCCTGCTCACTTCGAACTTAAAACCACTGGTTATACAGAAGAAGAAAAGCTCAAAATGGAAAATGATCTTAAAGCAGTTAGACTCTTGATTATGGCTATTCCAAATGATATTTTTCAAGAATTAGACTCTTGTGTTATTGCTAAGGAAATCTGGGATCTACTTCTGAACCAACTTGAAGGGGGAAGCAAAACCCAAAAGAACAGAAGGACCCAATGTATTAATGAATACAATGATTTCAAAGCTCCGCCTGAGGAAACTTTGCAACAGACCTACAACAGGTTTAACATCCTGATAAACAAATGTAAAAAATGTGGGGTTGTAAGGTCAAGGGAAGATAACAATGTCTTGTTCTTAAAACGTTTGAATGATGAATGGTTAAATCTGTCTATGTCTCTACAAACAAACCAGGACCTGGATACATGGTCACTCACAGATGTGTATGGCACTCTTGCTGCACAGGAAAAGGATGTTGTCAAACAAAAGGGCAAATCCTCTGTGGGAGGACCGTTGGCATTGATCTCTGAATCTAAAGTACCCTAAGAAGGAAAATCCAGCGGAGATAATGCCTCCAGAGACAAGAAGAAAGAAAAAGCCCTGAAGAAGAAAGGCAAGAAAAGACTTATTGCAGAAAGTGATGTGAGGAAGAAAACATGTCAGACACTGATGATGATGCGGATATAAATGCCTTTGCTTAATTTATTGCGTTGATAACACAACAGTTCAACAAGATATTTGGCAAGAAGGTATTTGACAAAAGAGGAAGATTTGAGAGAGAGGAGAACGATGAGAAGAGAGGACGAGAACAGAGGACTACACCTTACTAGAACAATCATAGAGCTGCACCAGAGCAGAGACCACCTCAATACCAACAAAGGTATATTCATCCATCACCACAGAAACCAACAGAGGCTGCCCAACCCATCAACCAAAATGATGGTAGATGCTTCAGATGTGGAAAACCAGGCCATTTCTCTAACAACTGCAAGGGTAGACTGGTAAAAGACCAGGACTACTACAAGAACAAGTACAAATACAACTTCAAGGAGAGAAGTTATGTTGCAGAGATGGAGAACTGGATCTTTGATTCATCCTCTGATGATGAACCAGAGCAGGCCAACTTCTGTGGAATGGTTGTTGTTGGAGATATGACAGAGGGTATGGCAGAGAGGATGACAGAGACTGACTATGCTGACAAATCACTAGAGATTTCCAGACCTAGTGCTAAGGTATGTTCCTCCTCTGACTCAAAATTAGACTCTGAACTAGAAGTCAATGTATCCAAACTTGCTGAGGAAATTCAATCTTTAAAACAAAAACTTTCAGAAGAAAAAGAACTGAGAAAACTAGCTCAGAAAGACCTATCCTTCTACAAGAGAGAAAGATCTCTTAGAAATGGAGAAGGAGGAGATTTTCGAAGAAAAATCTGAGCTAGAGGACTTACAAAAACAAAAGGAATCCTCATTTTCTGAAAAGTGTAAAGAGTATGAGGAAGTTTTAAGATTGAAAGGTGAAGAGGTGAAGAGGTGAAGCGATCAGAGTATGAAAGGCTAAACTCTGTTGCTCTGAAAAATTATTTTCAAAAAGAAAGGGGAGTTTTACATCGGTCTTTACAGAGGAAACAATTTCGGATAAAGAAGTACCAGGATGCACAAGATGTGCATATCAGAATCAATTCTCAAAAGGACACTCAAGGTCTGGGTTTCAGTGACCTTGATCCCTTCACTGGAAAGAAGAAGACATCTCTGTCCTCAGCCTTCTGTGTTGGGAATGTCCAAATGCCTGACAATGCATCCACTGGTACTAGTGTTTTTAAAAGAAAAAAAACTTCAGAAGGGTCAAGGACCAGAAGGTTGAACTTCGGAAATGTCAGCTATGACTCCTCTGATATTGAAAAGGTTACAGAACCATCTTTAAAGTTAATTCATGATCAAGGAAAAGCTGAAATCATCATTTCTAACTCTGTTAAAAGCCTTGATCCAAAGGAGATCTTCAACTTTAACTCTTTTAAGGAGCAGAAGTCTGTCACTTCTGTGGTTGGTCCCTCTAAAGTCAAATCTCATAGTGTACTCAGTCCTGAAGCTCCAGACTTCTCTCCTACCTCTGAAGCTAAGAGAACGTCATTTGAAGATGATCTAAAAGAAGTTCTTGCTGAAAACTCCATTTCTAATGCCTTAAAACCAAAGCTCAGAAAATTCAAAACATGTACTATCGGAGATCTGAACTTCTCTGACTCCAACAAAGCTAGCTTCTGTTAGAAACCCACTGAGACTCTTGCCTCTGACAGAGCCACTAGAGACTTTTTAGACTCTGATTCTGACTCTGACTCATAGATTGATGAGCATATTTTTTGTGCACCAAAGAACATCTTGCACAAACCAAAACAGACACTTGTTGGATCTGGAGTTTTAAACAATGTCATATCTGTTCCAAAGAACCAATCCAGAGTCCCACTGTGTCCTGATTTTAAAAACATAGGTGTCAGAATCCTGTCCTCTAAGGAGTTGGAAAAGAAGAGGAAAGAGAAAGCCATGAGTATTTCAATCAATCATACCTCTGTGCCTTGTGTCTATAAACCAATCACATTCGCCCCAGAACAGAAAGGAAAATGGAAAGTTAATGACTCATCTATTTCTCACTCTGTAGTGAATCAAAGAGGAAAACAATATTTTTTGGCCAAGGAATCACATCCACAGAGGAATGCCAGTTTCCAGAAAATTCATCTAGATAGGAAGTTTGTAAAAACCTCCGATTCTAGAAATTTTAATTCTCAAAAGGCATGTAATCCAAAGATGATGAATCAAAACGGCAATTTACATCAATCATTTCAATGTTCTGTCAATTGCAATGGGTACCTAAAAGAAATTAATCTGTCTTGCAGGAGAAGAAGCATGTGCAAATATGGTACTTGGACTCTGGATGATCAAGACACATGACTGGTAATAAGGAGCTACTTACCTCATTTAAAGAGAAAATGGGAGGTGCAGTAACTTTTGGAGGTGATGGGAAGGGCAGATTAGAGGTTATGGTGTTTTAACCAATGGTGGAGTATCACTTTCCAAAGTTGCTTATGTAGAAGGGTTAAATCATAATTTGCTTAGCATAATTCAAAGTTGTGATCATGGGTTTGATGTCAATTTTAAGAAGAAATACTGTTCTCTGTTAGTTTCAAAATCAGGTCAAGAGTTGCTCAGAGCTGACAGAAAAGGCAATCTGTATAAAATGGATTTTAATCCAAACCAAAAATCTAATACAGAAAGACTCTGTTTAGTTTCTTTCAACAAGGAAGATGCCTGGCTCTGGCACACAAGATTTGCACATCTAAACTTTTCAAATCTTGACAAATTTGTGAAACTTAACTTAGTAAAAGGTCTGCCTGCTCTTAAATTTGACAAAGACCGTCAATGTTCTACGTGTGAATTGGGTAAGCTTAAAAGAGCGTCACACAGAACAAAGAGTGATCATAATTGCCCTAGACCTCTGCACATGCTACATGTGGATATCTGTGGTCCAATCTCTGTGCAAAGTCTATCAGGCAAAAAGTATATTCTGGTACTTATTGATGAATATTCCAGATATACTTGGATTGAGTTCATCAGAGCAAAATCTGATGTCCCAGAGGTACTAATAAATCTGTTGAAAAGAATTCAGTTTCTGCTAAGTCTTAAGGTACAGAAGCTGAGAAGTGATGATGGAATAGAATTCAAGAATGCAAGGCTTGATTCATACCTCACAGAAGAGGGCATTTCTCAGAACTTCTCTGCTGCCAGAACTCCTCAACAAAATGGTGTTGTTGAAAGAAAGAACAGAACTCTGGTAGAAGCAGCCAGAACCATGTTTGCAGGATCTGATCTTCCAATCAACTTCTGGGCAGAAGCAGTGTCAACAGCTTATTTTACCCAAAACAGAGCTGTAATTGTCAAGAGATTTAAAAGAACTGCTTATGAACTAATCAACCAAAGAAGACCAAATGTGAAATACTTTCATGTTTTTGGTTGCAAATGCTATATCCTGAATGACAGAGATAATCTAGGGAAGTTTGACAAAAAGGCTGATGAAAGGAAATTCATTGGATACTTTTTAACCTCAAAAGCCTATAGAGTCTACAACCTCAGAACAAAAATCATTCTGGAAAGCATCAATGTATCCTTTGATGACAAATCATCAAGTGTCTCTGAAAGCAAATCATCAGAGAGGATGCAAATCTCAGAGGAACCCAGTTCCTCAAAATCAAGAGAATAGAATGTCAACTTGATATTCAATGATTTCTTTGATGATGAAGATTCTTCTGAAGTCATCAACAGAGGCAATCAAGTTCAAGGTTATGAAGGACAACAGCAATCAGGTACATCTCTGTCATGTCCTTCAAATACTTCACCTTCTACTGTTAGCTTCAATCTTCCTAATCATAGAAATACTTAGAAGTAGTGAAAAATAGGCTAAGTATAGAAAAGCCTCTCACAGAGGCTCTGCCACTTCTTCCAGAAGATCAAGTCCAGAAAGCCACAGAAGCTACAGAGGTAATCACAGAACCTCTGTAGTGCGCAAGAAGAAGATCAACTCGGAAACAAGTGGACTGCTCCACAGAAGGTCAGACCATAGAACCTCTGTAATGCCTTACAGAGCCTCTGTGGTCTGCTATGAAGACTTGGAAGATATTACTGGATACGTTCATCAACTTGCATGGAAAAGTACTGTCAAAACACGTGTCAAGCTCTGAGTGGACTCAATAGGGCATGGAACAAAATAGACGTCTGCGCCATTTAATGCATTTACCAAAAGTACATCTGCTCCATTAAATACGCATAGCTCAAACAACTGCTCACACCATCCAGTCCACTGCTCACACCATCCAGTTCACTATTCATGCCGTAAAAGGAATAGTGACCTACTTCATAGTCTTCTAAAGAGTAGTATAAAAGGAAGTCTCATGTTGAGATCTTCCTAAGAACGAAAACACAAGGAATCACTAATACTCTCAAACGTTATTGTCAAATATCTGAGTGTTATATTCTCACACACACCAACAGTTCTTAATCTGTTCTTCGTGTTCTTATTATATATTGAATAACAGTAACTGTTCAAGAAATCCTTTTTATTCCTTACTGTTTTCTTTATATATGTGCGTTCTAATATCTATCAAACATATATGTTAGTTTAATACGCTTCCGCATCAAACTCTAAACTCAACTAATAGACTGTTAATCTTGATTAAGTGTATCTGGGTTCCAACAATTGGTATCAGAGCCACTCTTGATTTTCAATATCAAGTGATCCACTTATCAAGATTCGTGATAGATATTATTGTGTCTGGAAACTGCTTAAACTCAGAAAATCTTCAAGTTCATCGAAGTAGCTCTTTAGTCATACCTTCTTTCTAAAATCTTCAAAAATGACAAATACAAATAATTTCTTTACTACTGGTTCTCTCACTAAACCTCCTAGTCTCCTTCGAGATGAGTATCCTCAGTGGAAAATAAGAATGGTCCATTTTTTCGAGGGCACTGAAAAAAATCAAGTACAATATCTGTACAATCCTCCTCCTATTCCCATGACAGTAGTACCTCGAATACCTGCTACTGCTGAATCTGCCGAAATCCCCGAACATCAAAAACCAAAGCCAAAAGGGGAGTGGTCAACCGAAGATAAAGCAGAAGATGAAGTTGCTCAGAAAACCAAGAGGACATTGATTATGGCAATACCCAACGAACACTTTCAATCCTTGGATTATTGTGAAACAGCGCATGATCTGTGGAAAGAACTGGAAAGACAATTGGAAGGAGGTGCTAAAACACAAAAAAACCGAAGAGCACAGTACATCAATGAATATCATGCATTCAGAGCCTCTTCAACAGAATCTCTGCAAACAACATACGACAGATTCAACTCTCTAATCAACAAGTGCAGAAAATCAGGCATTGACAGAACTTCTGAAGAAAACAATGTCATGTTTTTAAAAAGTCTAAATGAAGAATGGCTCCAGCTGTCTATGTCCCTACAGACAAATCAGGATCTAGACACCTGGACTCTCTCTGATCTTTACGGAACATTAGCTGCACAAGAACCTCAGATAGCACAGGCTAAAACACTAACCATTGTACCATATGCATTGGTTAGTAAAACTAAAGAAGATGCACAGAGACCAAGAAATGAAAAAGCCACAGAGGAGAAGAAGAAGGAGAAGAAGAAGATGGTGAGAATAGACAGTGAAGAAGAAGAGCAAGCAAAAAAAGAAATAACTCTTGCGTCACTAGCTAAATCTTTAGCTCTATTGACAAAAGAGTTAAGAGGAAACAGAAGAGGTTCCGGAAATGAAAGATATGATAGAGAAAACAGAAGAGATGACAGAAGAGAAGAAGAATCGAGTGGCCGACAGAGGTCAAGCGAAAGACATTACAGAGGAAATGACCGACAGAGGTCAGATGACTCGGTAAGCCACACACAGCAAGAATGCTACAAATGCGGCAAACCTGGTCACTATGCAAATGAATGTAGATCAGAGAAAGGCGGAGACCTACAGAAGTCAAATGATCGAACAGGAAACACTCCTCAAGGGTGTTTTAACTGCGGCAAACCCGGCCATTTTGCGAATGAATGCAGAAGTAGATCAAATCGCCCACAGAGGGACTCTGCTTTCTACAAAAAGAAAGCTGAGTATTATGCTCAAAAATCCTTAATGGCAAAAGGACATTCTGAGGAGAACACAGAAGACTTCCAGTCAGACTCTACTTCTGACGATGAACATACCGCCAATGCCCTCTTCTGTGGCATGGCAGAAGTCGACTCCTGCACTGACTCTGAGGTATCTACTTCAAATTCCAACTCTTGTATTACCTCTGTAGATGATAATACACTTAGAATTAACATTGAATTAATTGAACTGAAAGAGATAAATCAAAGTATTCAGAAAAGACTCACCTTCAATGAGAGAGAAGTGCGGCTTCTCACTCAAGAAAAAGCAAAGATTTTTGAGGAAAAAGAGAGAATAGAAAAGAATTGGAACAAAACTCTAGATCCTTTAAAAAAACAAATTTCTGAATTAACCAATACGTTAAAAGATAAAGCAAAAGAACTTTCAGTTTCAAGGAGCGAAACTACTGACATAAGAGCTCTTAAAGAATACTTTCAAAGAGAAAGAGAGGTATTATGGCAAGATTTACTCAGAAGAGAAGTTTTGATTAAAAACTATAAAGATGCACAGAAAGTTTATGAAAAAGTAAACTCACAAATAGGAAGACGAGGTATAGGGTATGATGATATCACCCTAGGTGTTGAAGGCAAAAGAAACAAACCTCTGTCCTCTTTATTTGTGATTGGAAAAACGAACAAACCAGATTTTCCAAATCTAATCTCTGTAAGCAAAAGGGAGAAAATCTCTGTGGATCCTTACTTGAAGAAACATAAGAAGATGATTAACGTGTGGTTTGAAAACACAGACTCATCATCTTCAACCTCTGTCAATAGAGGTATCAAACCAAAGAAATATCTGAAAACACAAGATCAGATTGGTATCTTCAAGTTTGGTAAACCAGAGACCCAAACACAGGTTGCTTTTGTCTGTTTGATAAACATTGAAAAAAAATTATCAGCAGAAGCTCCTGAGTTTAAACCCATTTTTTCAGAAGAAAACTTTAAAATTTTAATTGAAAAATAAATTTTGGAAATATGGAAATCAAGCGTTTTAGAAAATTTCTGTACATCTTCTATAGATAAAACTCTCACTGAAGAAATCTTATTAGAAACCTCTGAAATCTATGAAAACTATTCTACAGAGGAAGAAAGCTCGTACGATACATGCTCAGAAAATCCAGCCTCTATTGAAAGAATTGACTCAACCTCTGTATACGAGGACGATTCATCCTCTGACAACTCAGAGACTGATTTCAAATCAGGGATAATTCACTGTGACACAGAGGATGTCAAATTCTCCTCTGAAGTTCCTCACAGAACTATTTCTCCAAAAGAGAAACTCACAGAGATTCCAATCTGCCAAGATTTTCTAAAATTGAATCTACATATCAAAACCTCTGCTGAGCTTAAAATGTTACAGAAGACCTCTATTGATCCTATAAGTTCTAGATTTTCAAAACCCAAGGTTAATAAATCTTTTTCTTCTGTGACAGTGATAAAAGAAGTTCACCACAGAAGCAACCCACAGAAGGCAGGTCCTAAACAGAGCTTTTGCAAACAACATTCGAGTATTCATAGATCTTCTAGTAATAGGAAATCTAATGTAAAGAAAGAATGTAATGCCTCTGTGGCTGAGTTTAAAAAGTTCAATGAAAAGTTCAAGCAAATTACATCTCATATTCAATACTGTCATTGCTTTGATCTTATGTCTAAACTTAATAATCATTTTTCAAGTCAAGTCTGTTTACTCTCTACGAAAATTCAAAAGTCAAATCCCACAAAGAAACAATCTGACTCTTCTGCAGAGAACAAAATGTATTTCAAGAATGCCAAGGCAAACTTGAAAAACTCTAACAATATTGGACCCATATGGATATGGGTACCTAAATCTCTGTGATTGTCCTGCAGAAGAAGTATGTGCCAATCTGGTATCTAGACTCCGGATGCTCAAGGCACATGACTGGTGACAGAAGTGCACTATCCACGTACAAAGAAACACAAGATGGTGGATCTGTGACTTTTGGAGACAACAAGAAAGGACACATAAAAGGCTATGGAGTCATAAGGAAAGAAGACGTTTCTGTATACAAATTTGCATATGTGGATGGCCTTAAGCACAACCTACTCAGTGTAAGTCAACTTTGTGATACAGGATTCAATGTGTTACTTCCTTAACTACAGGTCCAACTCAAGGAGAACGTTCAAGACAACAGTCTGAGGAAGAAGAACCTGAACCAGAACCATCATCACCCTTGGTGAAAAATGTTGGAAGAAATTCCATTTATGAAAGCTCACCTTCACAGAGCCTTGCTGGCACTCTACAGAGCAATTAAGTCACTCTTCATAGCAGTGTGCCTCAGAGCCCTGGTGCCAATCCTAAGAGCTCTGGAGCTGTCAATCACCACTATCCTTCAGAAGCACAGACACCACCTCTTGTCCATTCTCCCATGACAATATGGTCAAAGGATCACCCCCATCATCAAATCATTGGTTCCCGTGAAGATAGTGTGAGGACAAGGTCAGCCACATTAAATGAAGCCTTCTTTGTGAACTTTTTGAGCATGATAGAACCAAAGAAGATCTCTGATGCCCTGGAAGACCCAAACTGGATAGAAGTTATGCAATAAGAGCTTCTAGAATTTAAAGAAGTAAAGTTTGGTCCTTGGTTCCACTTCCAAAAGACAAAGCTGCCATTGGAACCAAGTGGGTATTCAGGAATAAGAAAGATGAGGATGGAATAATCATAAAAAACAAAGCAAGGTTGGTTGAAAAAGGATATTGCCAAGAAGAGGTCATTGATTATGATGAAACCTTTGCACCAGAGGCTATCAGAATCTTTCTAGCCTATGCTACTCACAAAGGATTCAAGGTTTATCAAATGGATGTTAAATCTGCCTTTTTGAATGGCAAGCTACATGAAGAAGTCTATGTCCAGCAACCTCCAGGCTTTGAAATTTCATAGTTTCCAGATCATGTGTACAAGCTAGACAAAGATCTGTATGGCCTTAAACAAGCCCCCAGAGCCTGGTATGAAACTCTGTCTACTTTTCTGTTGATCAACCACTTTGAAAAAGGTACTGTGGATACTACCTTATTCATTATAAGATATATAAATGATATACTTCTGGTACAGATATATGTTGGTGACATTATTTTTGGGTCTACTAACCAAAAGTACTGTGATAGGTTTTATGAGTTGATGAAAAGTGAGTTTAAAATGAGCATGATGGGAGAACTTTCTTTCTTCCGTGGTTTACAAGTAAAACAATCTATCAGAGACACCTTTATAAGTCAATCAAAATATGTCTCTGATATTATAAGAAAATATAAGCTCAACAACTCAAATCCAATGAAAACACCTATTGACACTGGAGTTAAACTTGACCATGATCCAGAAGGTCAATCTGTGGATGTCAAGACCTACAGAGGCATGATAGGATCACTTCTGTACTTAACAGCCAGCAGACGTGATATAATGTTTGCAACCTGTCTCTGTGCTAGATTCCAAGCTAATCCTAAGGAATTTCATTTGTCTGCTGTCAAAAGAATCTTCAAATATCTCAAAGGGACTAAATTTTTGGGTTTCTGGTATCCTCTTAACTCTGGCTTTGAGCTTGTACCATATATGGATTCAGACTATGGAGGATGCATGAATGACAGAAAGAGTACTTCTGGTAGCTGTCAACTACTTGGAGAAAAACTTGTGAGTTGGACATCCAAGAAGCAGAACTGTGTGTCAACCTCTACAGTAGAAGCAGAATATGTTGTTGCTACTAGTTGTTGTTCACAAGTCATATGGATGAAAACACAACTCAGAGACTATGGTCTTGAATACAACAGAGTTCCAATACACTGTGACTCCAAGAGTGCAATAGCAATCACAGCAAATCCAGTACCGCACTCCAAGACAAAGCATATTGACATAAGGTACCACTATATCAAAGATCATGTTGAAAAGGGGACAATTGAAATGTATTTTGTTTCAATTGACTTGCAGCTTGCTGATTTGTTTACAAAAGCCCTTGATAAAAGAAGATTTAACTTCTTGATCAACAAATTGGGTATGTTGAACATGTCTTCCAAAACTATGGTCAAATCTTCAGAGCCTCTGACATCCATCTCAGAGCCTCTGACAAAGATGTTAGGTGGTACATGTTAATAGAGCCTCTGTTGTTCACTTCAGATCTCTGCCAGCATAGTTTTTCAATATTTTCTTGTTTGTCAGAGTTTTAATTTTCCTTCAGAAACTCTCTTGTTTGTTCCATTAATGGTTCTCTTCATAAACTATGTTCAAAAGTTGCACAAGTTAAGGGGGGCTAAAAAGATGTAAGCTATGTTTAAGGGGGAGCAAATCAAAATTTTAAAACCATCATGACTTGGCTTGGATACTCGAAAGAAAAGCTTTTTGAAGAAGGGAAAAGCTATTCTGATGAAAACAACTTTGATTATTTCTCTAAACTTCTCTCCAGAATGGGGTCACTAGAGTCTCTGACATCCATATCAGAGCTTCTGTGACTTCTCTGAGAAACTTCTGTTGTATGAGTTCACTGATAATTTCCTCATCGGAGATAGAATTTGCAAATGATTTTCGGTAAAGGTGAAACATGTTGAAAAAGGGTCACTTATGAGAATATCAGAGGAGGTCACTCATCAGAACCAAATGCGGGTTATTTCTAAGCTTCAACCACCTGTCACCTGCTAAACTCAAACCGTGAGGAACTTCTGACAGTCGTGGAAAACAAGACCAAGGCATGGGGAAAGGGGAAAGTGATCGGAGTAGACAAGGCTCGGAAAATGATAATGTTTCCCAGAATCATAAGTCTGGCGATTAGAGCAGCCTTCGATAATCTTTAACTCGTCCAAGAAGGAGCACCAACTCTAATTTGGACCATGGCTTCGTTCAGACCTACAAAATCAGGTACGTATCCTCTTACTCACAGAGTCCCCAAGACAATGCTCAACCTGATCGATTCTGATCATCTTGCCTTATCCAACTATAGACACGCTGCTCAACCTCAAGAACCTGAGGTTAGATCCCCAACGTATTTAGGTCCTGAGCCTCGAGTTTATGAGTCGAGTGAAGAAGAAGAAGATATGCCCGAGGGCAGAGCACCCTCAGTGGGGTCTGACCCAGAGAGAAAAATGGAGGAAGAAGTACAAAATGGTAGAGCACCCTCAGAGGGGTCTGTCTCTGAGGGAGAAGCAGAAGTTTCAGAGGGAGGAGCAAAGAGCTTGTCCTCCTCTGAAGCAAGTGAGTCAAGTGAGGAGAATTCTGAGTCTTCTAACCCAATAGGAGCCGAGGAGAATGTGAGCATAGAAAAAGATGTTCCAAGGAACACACATACGAGATTCAGGTCACCCTCACCAACTCCCAATGCTGCCACACAACCTATCCTTGGTGATCAAGACCAAATGGATATTGAAGCAGAGGTGCACACCTAGAACCCCAGCCATCCTCACCTTGCAGAGGCAACTCTTCATGCCTCTGATGTGCACCAATCCGATGAAGCCAATTTTGTTAATGATGTCCAGTTTCCCCACAACATTGATAGGATAAATACACAGGATGAAGCCTATGTGGCTCATCTAGGTGAAATACACAATAGTACCGGGAGTTTTCACATCCCACGTAGCTTTTGCCCAACTCAGGGGAAATGGGAGACCCTAGTCGAACAAGGGATGACCTGTCTAGATCATAGAAATTCCCAACACATCCGTTTTTCTTTCCCTGATACTGAGGAGGAGGAAGAAAACGTGATCAGAACACCCAGAGATGTTTCTCCCCAAGGAGTTCATCAAGTATCGGGTGAAAGTCCTTCCAGAGTCAACATCGAAACAACTCTGAATGAAGGCCATCAGGACTCGAGGGACACTTGGAGTCATGTGTTGACCCCAAGATTACCCCTTCCGATATCATTACTAAAGTGGAGTTCACAGACTTCCGTAAAGAGATCAGAGACTCCTTGAATGAGTTTAAACTTACAACCTCAGTTATACTTGATCAGAGGGCTACTGCAGATGAGGCCTTGAAAAATGAACTGAAAGGTGTCCAAGGTCAACTAGCAGAGACAACAAAAAGGCTAGAAAATCCTGAGAAGAAAAGCTCTGACGATGCTCAGAAGATGCAGACAGATATTACTACGCTGAAAAACCAACTCACCGACTACCAGACAGAGAATGCCAACAGAGCACTGCCAACTCCTTCTATCAACCTTTCAGAGGCAAACATTAGATCTCTGACAGAAACAATTCAATCTTTGCTGCTATCTCCAATCTACCCTCAACCTCTGCCACCCAAACTGCTGATGGTGCACCTACACCTACTCCTGCCTCTACCAGCGCACGCCCTGATGATCAGCCATTCACCAGAGCTTACATGAGGGACTTTAAAAAGGAAGTTCTAAGCCGCATGCTGATGATAGCTTCCAAGTTTGTGAGCAAATCACAACAAATTGAAAAGCATGTGCAATCACATTGGTGGTTCACAAACTCAACTTTGAAGACCAGGTGAACGAAATCAGATCCGCAGCCACAGAATTGGAAGACATGCTGAAAGATGTTGCCAAGGGATTTGATGCATTGGTTAATGATATGGCATCTAAGAAGCGATCAACCTCTGATGATCCTTCCACCAGACAGCCTAAGAAGCCAATGTTTTTTGTTGACGACCATGAAGACAGTCCTGGGTCGTCAGAACAACAAAAGGGGTGTTGATCCAAACCCTCAGTGATTTGATAATGACTCTGAGAAACACTTAGTGAAAATTGTAAGTAGACAATATGTATTAATGTTTTCTCATCAAAGAAAATATACTAAGTCTGTTTAGTATCGCTGAAGAAAACATGCGCTTTAAATTTATGTATTCAGCGAACATTGTTCATCAGTGAGCCCTGAGCCTGTTCAGTCTCACTGATGATCGCTGATAACTTATGTTGTTTACTTATGATCCCTGAAGACAAGATTCACGTCAACTATGTTCTACGCTGAAGTCGAAGATCAAGCCAAAGAACCAGCGACTAAGTCTACTAGTGACCTGATGTGGATATCAGCGAAGCCAAGACTTGTCCACTCAACGTGAAGTTTCAAGTAGAAGACTTCAGCGAACGCTGAACTTTATCATTCGCTGATAAAGAATCATTCAGCGAAAGCTGATCATGAAGCCTCCTCTACAAGCAACTTTTGTCTTATCCCCTTGCACGCCTCCTTATGATTTTGTCAGAACGGACATCCCTTTTGTCTAGAATCGTACAACCAATTCTGATTCTACATTGTTCACCATGCGGCCACTAGGTTGTCTACTGAAGTCAAATCATGCAACCAACCAGAGCCTGCCACGTGTAACGGTGTACTGTTGTGCATTAAATGCATGCAGTATATAAAATAAACCCTACTTCATTTTTGAATTACTCGGCCATTCCTCTCGCTGAACTTACTGTGTGAAAGAATACTCTCCTTAGGGTTCTTATTTTTTTAATCTCTATTTCTAGTGCAAGAAATCTTAGTATTCTCATAGTTTGTTTAGGTTAGGTTTATTCCTTAATCTTGTTCTGCAACAAACTGTAAATTGTTTGATACATATCAATAAACAATTTAGAAAGAGAAAAATGGTGTGTTTGTATTCAACCCCCCCCCCCCCCCCCTTCTACAAACGTGTATAACCCCTTTGGGACCAACAAGTGGTATCAGAGCAGATTGTTTAATCTAATAAACAAGACCTTGCTTATACTATATCTTTTTCTCTTCCTTGCTATTTTTCAAAATGGCTAACTCCACAAACACAAACTATATCGATAATGGCTCTCTTGCAAAACCCCCTAGATTTAACAAAGATAACTTCAATCTTTGGAAAAAAATAGGATGACGCGCTTCTTGGAAGGTGTAGATCCCACTATACCTCACTATATCGAAAATGGACCATATGTCCCTTTCATGCTAGACCCATCTGTTCTAGCCACTGCTACCAGACCTGCCATCCCTGAACGGATCATTCCTAGGGAGGTCACTAACTGGACAGATGAAGACAAGAAGAAGGTATCCATCGATACTAAGGCCAGATCCATCATCTCAATGGCTCTTCCTGATGAAGTCTACCACTCCGTCATGAACCTAAAGAGTTCTAAAGCCATGTGTATATGTGTTCAATATGAAGGTACTACTGAAGTCCAGGATTCGAGAAAGATCAACCTGGTAAGACAGTACGAAAGTTTCATATGTGGTAAGAATGAAACTCTCTCTGAAGTTCACCAACGTTTTAACTGTTTAATCATTGACTTAAAAACTGTTGGTAAGAAATATTCTAACTTTGAGATCCTGCCAAAGTTTCTGGAAAGTCTTCCTGAAAGCTGGGTGTTGATTCAAACCCTTAGTGATTTGATAATGACTCTTTAAGAAACACTTAGTGAAAATTGTAAGTAAACAATATGTATTAGAGTTTCACTATCGCTGATAAGTACTATGTCTCTACAGTACCGTTGATAGGAAACTCACGCTCTTTAACTTTTACACTCAGCGATACTGTTCATCAATAAAGCTCTGAGCCTGTTCAGTCTTGTTGATGATCGCTGACAATCTTAGTTGTTTACTTATGATCCCTGAAGACAAGTTTCACGTCAACTATGTTCTACGCTGAAGTCGAAGATCAAGCCCAAGAACCAGCGACAAGTTTACTAATGAATTGATGCGGATATCAGCGAAGCCAAGATTTGTCCACTCAACGTGAAGTTACAAGTAGAAGACTTCAGCGAACGCTGAACTTTATCACTCGCTGATAAAGATCTATTCAACGAACGCTGATCATGAAGTCTTCCTCTACAAGTTACTTTTGTCTTACCTCCTTGCACGCCTCTGTACGATAATGTCATAAAGGACATCCCTTTTACCCAGGATCGTACAACCAACTCTGATTCTACACTGTACATCATGCGGCTACTAGGTTGTCTACAAAGGTCAAACCATCAACCAATCAGCTGCTGCCACGTGTAAAGTTATACTGTTGTGCATTAAATGCATGCAGTATATAAGAAGAACCCTACTTCAGAAATGAAGTGCTCGACCATCTTCTTCTCTCTATTACTTTGTGTTTGAATATTTCTCATTAAATATTCATATCTCCTTTCTTTCTTATTTCTAAGTGCAAGAAATCTTAGTGTTCTTTTAACTTGTTTAGATTAGGTTTAATCCTTAATCTTGTTCCGCAACAAGTTGTAAATTGTTTGATAAATATCAATAAACAATTTAGAAAAGTAAAATCTGTGTGTTTGTATTCAACCCCCCCCCCCCCTTCTACAAACTTGTATAACCCTTTCGGGACCAACAAGTGGTATTAGAGCAGATTGTTTAAACTCATAAACAAGATCTTGCTTACACTAATCTTCTCTCTTCCTTGCTATTTCTCATTATGGCTACCAACACAAACACAAACTATATTGACAATGGTTCTCTTGAAAAACCCCCTAGATTTTCCATAGATAACTTTAGTCTATGGAAAAATAGGATGATACTTTTCTTAGAAGGTGTAGACCCTACTATTCCTTACTATCTTGAAAATGGCCCATATATTCCTGTTAGAATTGACCCTGAAGTTCCAGGCACAGCTACTAGAGCTACCATTCCTGAAAGCGTCGTGCCTAAGGAACCTCACAATTGGTCTGAAGAAGATAAGAAGAAAGTGGCTATCGACACCAAAGCCAGATCCATTCTTTCTATGGCTCGTCCTGACGAAGTCTACCATTCCGTCATGAACATGAAAACCTCCAAAACTATGTGGGACATAATCTGTGTTCAATATGAAGGTACGTCTGAAGTCCAGGACTCAAGAAAGATCAACCTGGTAAGACAGTACGAAAGCTTCATTTGTGGTAAGAATGAAACTCTCTCTGAAGTTCACCAACGCTTTCATTGTTTAATAATTGATTTAAAGACTGTTGGTAAGGAATATTCTAACTTTGAAGTTCTGAAAAAGTTCCTATAATGTTTACCAAAAAGCTGGGACAGTTATTCAATGTGTCTCAAGCTATCTAAGGATCTAAAATCTATGACTCTTTCTACCTTATATGACACCATGCTCAATCATGAGCAGTCGTGTCATCGTAAAAAGAATCTTGTAAAAGATTCCAAAAGCACACCCGTTGCTTTACTCACAGAGTCACCTTCCACTCAGCGATCTACTATCACTATCACTGAGTTGGAGAATAACTCTGAATGCTCATCAGATGCTGACTCTTAAGATCTTGATGAATCTATGGCTCTCCTATCTAATAAGTTCAGGAGATTCGCCAAAAAGAATAATTTCAGAAAGAACAAGCCCCTCGCACTCACTGACAAGCCAAGATCATCAACCCCAGTTGATAAGGATACTGCTACCTGCTTTAACTGTGAGAGAGTAGGACACTTTGCTAGTGAATGCAGGTCAAAGAAAGTCTATAAATCCTCAGCTTTCTCCAAGAAATCCTCTAACCCCAGGGCTAGAGATGGCAAGTATCAAAAGCTGAAAGAAAAATATGCAAAGCTTAAAAGCTTTAAGAAGAAAGGCAAAGGCCTAATGGCCGACTTTGATTGGGCTGCCTCTGATGAAGAATAATCATTTGACTCTGAAGATGATGATGAGGCCAATATCTGTCTCATGGCCAAAATCGAAGAAGAGGAAGAAAATTCTGACATTCCCTCTACTTCAGCCTCTGCTACCAAGGTATCACCTTCTTTCTTTACCAATATTTCAGATATTGATGAAGCTGATAGTCTTCGTAAAATCGATCTCCTGACTATGAGTTTATATGATGCCATGAATGGCAAAACTGTTGTTGAAAATCAAAATCTTGATCTCGATGAACAGCTTAAACACTGTCACCTTCAAATAGAAAAGCTTTCTAAAATTGAAGAAGATTTAAAAGATTAGGTTCATATAAATCAACTAGTCAAAATCGAGCGTGAAGAAGCTATCGCTGCATTAAAATCTGAAAAAGCTACTGTTGAAGGATGGTGTAAATCCTCAACAACGATCACTCAGATAATAAAGTCTCAGATTCCTCTGAGTGACAAACGTGGTCTTGGTTACAAAGCTGACGCTGAAGAACCAACCACTTATCATTCCATGCTTAAGTTTGGAATGTTCGTGTCCTCTATTCCTGACACTTCCTCATCTCAGTGTTCCTCTTCTAAAACTCCCATCCCTGAGGAAATTTCTACCTTAACTTCTAAAGGTAAAGAGAAAATTGTTTATCCAAAACCTCAGAAGGGTACCAAAATACCAAATCTGAAGAATGTTAAACCTTCAGTTAATCATTCCTCATCCTCTAAGGATAAGGTTTATGAAAATGCTCAGCGATCCACACCTAAGATCAAGTTGAACTTTCTAGCTAAGAATCTTGACGAACCTCAGGTTCCCCCAAGATCTGACGCTAAAGGTATTCTTAGTGCTGGCCCTGCTCATTTAAAATTAATGGCTAAGCATGCAAACGGTCCTAAAGCTACTTTTAGCTATAGGAAATGTTATCACTGTGGACTTACCAATCACATTGCTAGTAAGTGCCCCACAGCCACCAAAGCTGAAAAGTTAGCTAAGGTGAAGATTAATGCCCCCCAAGGCAAAGAAGACCACTGAGGTTAAGAAATTAACCAAAGTGAAGAATGATTCTGAAGCTGAATCTTCAAATGCTGCGAAGATTGTTGAACCTTCCACTTCCTCTACCACCACTGACAAGTGTGGACCCATGGTTAAATGGGTGCCCAAATCAAACTAATCTTCCTTTGTTTGCAGGTTCAGAAGGGTATCTGGTATCTTGATAGCGGATGCTCTAGACACATGACTGGAAAGAAAAACCTGCTCACTGAGTATAAGGAAGAGAAGGGTCCCTCTGTGACTTTTGGTGGAAATGGAAAAGGCTATACCCGAGGGTTTGGTGTACTCTCTAATGGTACAACAACCTTTGGAAGAGTTGCATATGTTGAAGGACTAAAGCATAATCTTCTAAGCATCAGTCAGCTTTGCGACAAGGATAACAAAGTAATTTTTACTAAGGAATCCTGCTTTGTCACTGATAAAAAGGAGAAGATAGCTCTCAGCGGTTATCGTTTGGAAAATGTTTACGTTATAAACATGGACTCTACAACCACTGAGAACTCCTGTTTCTTCTCAAAAGCCTCATCTGATGTCAACTGGCTATGGCATAAGCGGCTCTCTCATCTCAACTTCAAGACACTGAATACTCTTTCCTCTAAAGAGTTGGTTACTGGTCTACCTCAACACTCATACGCTAAGGAGTCCTTATGCTCAGCGTGTGAGAAAGGGAAACAAACTAAAGCAAGCTTCAAATCTAAGCAAGTTTCCTCAATGTCATCTCCTCTACAACTTCTCCATATGGATTTGTTTGGCCCTGTTAACAAACAATCCATCGCTGGAAAAAAATATACACTGGTCATAGTTGATGAATTCTCTCGCTATACATGGGTAATGTTTCTCCGTTCTAAGAGTGACACCCTTGAAGAACTCATCACCTTTGTCAGGAAAATGGATGTCCTGAACAACATGACCGTTTGCTCAATAAGGAGTGATCATGGGACTGAGTTTAAAACAATTCCCTTGATTCATTCTCACAATTTTTCCTCGGTGAGAACACCGCAACAAAACGGAGTCGCTGAAAGAAGAAATCGATTCTAATCTACCTACTCAGTTTTGGGCAAAAGCTGCCAACACTGCTTGTTTTACTCAAAACAGGTCGCTGATAGTCAAAAGTGTTGGTCCCGAAGGGTTATACAAGTTTGTAGAAGGGGGGGTTGAATACAAACACACGATTTTTACTTTTCTAAATTGTTTATTGATAAATCAAGACAATTTACAACTTGTTGCGGAACAAGATTAAGGATTAACCTAATCTAAACAAGTTAAGAACACTAAGTTTCTTGCACTAGAATAAGATAGAAAGGAGATAAGGGAATTACGAATAATAACCTAACACACAGTAGTAAGGAAGAATAAGAAGATGGTTGAGCGCACTTCATTTCTGAAGTAGGGTTCTTCTTATATACTGCTTGCATTAAATGCATGGCAGTATTGATTTACACGTGGCAGCAGCTGAGTGGTTGCATGTCATTGACCTTTGTAGACAACCTTAGTTGCCGCATGGTGCACAGTGTTGAATCAGAATTGTTGTACGATCATAGACAAAAAGGATGTCCGTTCTGACATTTCGTACGGAGACGTGTAAGGGAGGTAAGATAATAGTACTTTGTAACGAGACTTCATGATCAGCTTTCGTTGAAACAGTTCTTTATCAACGAATGATAAAGTTCAGCGATTGCTGAAGTCTTCTACTTGATATTTAACGTTGAGTGGATAGGTCTTGCTTCACTGATATCCGCATCAGTTCATGAGTAGACTTGTCACTGGTTCTTGGGCTTGATCTTCGATTTCTGCGTAGAACCTATGTTGACGTGAAACTTGTCTTCAGGGATCATAAGTAAACAAACTAAATTATCAGCGATCGTCTCATAGACTGAACAAGCTCAGAGCTACTAGATGAACAGAGTTCGCTGACTATTTACCTTTAAAGAGCTAGAGTTACTATCAGCGGTACTGAAACAGTCTTAGTACTTATCAGCGATAGTGAAACTCTAATACATATTGTTTACTTACAATATTCACTAAGTGTTTAAGAGAGGGTCATTATCAAATCACTGAGGGTTTGGATCAACAATCTCCCCCTATTTGATTATGACATAGCAACAGAGAAAATTGCTAATTAACGAAAACATAAGGATAAAAAGAACTCATAAAATATTTGTCCCTTTTACTGTGATCTGGGATCTTTTCAGTACTGATGGAGTAAAGTACATTCGCTGAAATTTTTCTTTAAACTTCGTAAAGATTACAGAGGGAAGTGGAAAAATTACAAGTACAACAAATAAAATTACAAGTACAAAAGACGTAGACAAATAAAGATAGAAAGAATTACAAGGCGATCCTATCCGTCAAAAGGTTCTTCCTTGATGAGAAGTTCATCGAGGGTCTTTGATGTGGGAATCATCCAGTCAGGGACCGTTACACCTTGATCCTTTTTGTTATTTTCTTCTTCAAAGATCAGGGGCTTGAGGTGACATGCCTGAATGTCGCGTCTGACTTCACACCAGTATATTAGGTCTCTGAGCTGTTCGATGGGAGTGATTGGAAGCTCAAATATGCGTTAAAAGTGTTGTCGTCCATAGTAGTCTAGAAAGAAGATGCCATAGGGTTCACTTAAGACTTTTCCAGGGATGAAAGTTTCACCAGGAGGCAGAGAGGTGTCAAGTACTGAGAGGTCAGGGTCACGACCAAGTACTTATTCGCGTGAGAAACCTATACCTGTTTCATTCCGTATAGGAGGACCTGAGTCTGAGGTTTTCTCTTTCTTTGCAGAGGCCCTTCTTTGTTGAGGTGGAAGAAGAGTGGAAGGAGGAATATCGACAGCAAAAGAAACCAAGTCCATATGAGAAATTAAAATTTTCTCGACATGGCTCTCGAACTTTGACCGAGATCGCTGAATGGCTAATTTCACTTCCAACCATTCAGAGAAACCAAACTTCTTTAAAGTAGTAGCATAGAAGGTTTGCTTGGTTTTGTCTTCTCTGAATACGTCAACTTCAACAACAGGAACGTCTACAAACAGTTTTCCTCTGATAAGTGCCTTGATGATTTTGGATGGTCGAGATCGATAGTTCAGCATTTCTTTACACCATTCCAAAGTCGAGTCAGATACCATAGTCTTTTCTTCAATGATCCTGTGGGCATCATCCCATAGCTAACGTTGGACAACAATGGGAGTTCTTTTTAGCGCGGGGTCTTTCACCGATTGTTGGACAAGCTGGATGGCGAGAGCCTTATCTTTTTCTTCAGCTTCCTTCTTTTCGGCGAGTAATCTTTCAGCTCTTAAATGATCCTCGTATTCTTTCCTTGATATCCTGAACTTTGTGGGAACAGGGATTTTGGAGCGAGGGAGGATGATTCGCTGATCTTCAAGTTGTTTGATCATTGCATCTCTCTTTTCTTGATCCTCTTCACTTATCTTTTGAGGAGCCAAGGAAGGTCTGTTTTTGTGAGAGAGCATCTGTTCTTCAGGTTCATCAGTCTCAGTGGTTAAATCCAAGACTGGGATTATTTCTTCAGCTATTGTGGTTGGGGTTATTGTTGGTGTAGTTGTAGGAGCTTCAGCGGGATCCTCAAACAGGGGAGAGGACTAGCTGAAACACAGCGATTGTTTAAGTAAGAACATGGGAAGAAAGAGATAGAGAAAAGAATAGGGTTAAGTGTATAGAGGTTTTATGGAGAGGAGGATTGAGATTGAGAAGGGATAGAGGAGGGATGCATTATAAGGGAATAGAAAATATTTTACCTCACAAGCTGGCTTAATCTGAAGGATAGCCAGATTGCCTTCTGCAACGAGGCCTTTGTTTTTTCCTTGATCAGCTCCAGATGCTGCAGACTTTGTCTTCTCCCCTGATGGTTCATTTATCGAAATCCCTTTCTCAGGGGCCTTCTCGGGCTCAACGAAGAAGAAGTCATCATCATCATCTTTAGGGGATGATGATGGTTCTTCATCATCGATATCGATGGGTTCTTCGTCTTCAACTTCTTCTTCTTCTTCAGACTCGATCTCATCAGCGTAAGGTGCGGTCACATCAGCAACGACTTGTTTGTGTTGCTCTTCGAGTTGCTCCCCCTCAGATACAGAGGGATGTTTCTCGGTTCCCTCAGGGTTTTCAACTCCCTGAGGTGTTGAAGTAGAAGCAGCAGCTTCATTTTTCTTCTCCCCTCATCATTAAGGGGAAGGTCTTCAGCTCTCTTCTCCCCCTCTTCCACATGATGAGGAGGGGAGGCAAGAGGAATATCAGCAACATCAGCAGCATTAGTAGTATGAGAATCACTGTCTTCTTGGCCAGTGAGTCCCATATAATGTTCAACCACTGCTAATTTGTCGTCGAGGCCATATATAGCAGGGGCGAGTTTTCGAAGATCCTCTCTATCGGCCTGAGTAAAGTGAGACTTTGGAGCATCCAGGCGATTGAGTATCTGTTGAAGTAGATTTTTGACGGTCGTAACCTCACCCTTAAGAGAACCAACCTCTGTCTTCAATGATGTGACTTCATTGGACAGACTGGTGAAGTTTGTTGCGAGGGTGGTGTTGGTGAGGTTGAGATTGTTGACGTTTAAGGAAGTTTCAGCGAGGGTGGTAGCAAAAGTTGCAATACTGCCATCCACCTTCTCCGTATCAGCTTTGGAGGATTTAGTGTCAACAACGTCGGTCAGCTTCTTGAGGTTCTCTTCAGCGTCTGTAACCGCTGAAGAGTTGGTGGAGATAATGGTTTTGTATGATTCCATCTTTTTTTTCCAGGGACTTCAGGGAGGTGTTGATATCCCCCAAATTAGGACCTGAAACAGTTATTAACTTATGAACAGAGGAAAGCTCGGAAGTTTGGGGTTGAGAGAGAGAAGTGTTTGGGATAATATGTATACCTGCAGGCAGGTTGGTGAAGTTGTCGAAGCCTTGTAACCCTGAGAAAGTTTCATAGTCGTCTTCAATAGTTCCTTGACGACTGGAAGTACCTGCAGGTCATGTGTTTTGTTCTATCATCCTCTGAAGATGTTCAGCAGTAGTGTCGTTGAGGAAGATGTTTGTTTAGGAGAATAGGGGAAGAGATTGAGTGACCAAAGGAGAGGTGGGAGGAATGGTGGTTGAGAAAGTGGGTTGGGTGCGGGGTTCAGTGTTGGATCCGCTGTCAATCACTTCAGTCACTAGAGGGACCGAAGGAAGTGGGTTCTGTTCCAAGTTTATAACTTCAGCGTTTAGAGACGCTGAAGCTGGGATGGAAGGGGTGGCTTGATCAGCTGTGGCAGAGCGTACCACTGAGACATCCATCAGCTCTTCAAGATGAGCTGTGGAGTCTTCAGCATGTGAATGATGGGGGGGGGGGCTGTGTTGGTTCCCGTTTTGCTTAAACAAGATTATCAGATCTATTAGTTCAAGTTTAAGGTTTGATGCGGAAGCGTATTTAAAGAACTAACAGATAAGTTTGATAGATTTAGAACAAAATATAAATAAACAGTGAACAAAATATTATATCTCAAAGTTTACTGAATATATATATCAAGAACAGGTTTATGAACCGTGAGTAAGAAAAGCTTTAAAACAGATATGACTTTTAAGGTGAATAAGCTTTTGTGTTCTTGATGTTCGATTGAAGTGGTGTGTGTGTAAGGAAGAACTCAACATGAGTCTTCCTTATATACTACTCTAAAGGGGACCATAAAGCATATGCTACTATTCAAAAGGTACGTATGAATAGTAGAGCGGATGTCGTGAACAATTGAAAGGATGGCATGAACAGTCAGACGTACTGTATTGCATTTAATGCAGCAGACGTCTAATATGTACTAAGCCCTACTGAGTCCAATCAGAGTTTGACACGTCGATGTTGGACAGGACATGCTACCATGCAAGTTGATGAACGGGTCCTGTAACAGTAGCAAGATATTATAAATATCTTCAAGTCTCAGTGAGGACCACAGAGGCTCTGTAATGAGTTACAGAGGTTCTGTGGTCTGGTCCTCTGTGGAGCAGTCCACCTTTGTTTCCGAGTCTTGGGTCTTCTTTGAGTACAGCAGAGGTTCTGTAGGAAGCCTTTGTTGCTTCTGTAGCTTCTTGACCTTGATTTCTCGGTAATGTCGGCAGAGCCTCTGTAAGATGCTTTTCTTCACTTAGCCTATTTTTCACTACTTCTAAATACTTCTATGATTAGGAAGATTGAAGCTAACAATCTCCCCCTAAGTAGTGAAAAATAAAAATTTGAACTTGAGTTAAGTTAGGCTAAGTTAGATAAGACCGAGGTTAAACAATACCTCGAAATTTCTTTCATTTAGAAATATGCCAGAGGCATTTTACATTTGAGTAAAATGAAAGATAAACTTTAACTTTGTTTGCAGAGATTGGAGGTCTGAGAATCAGATTTTGGCATCTTTGAAATCGTTGTAGCTTCTGTTGTCTCTTCCGAGTCTTCTGATCTCTTTGTAGAATCTGATGCATAGTTCTCTTAGGCGGATTGTTGCGTCAATCTCTCTCATGATAGTATCTGCAACATCTTTATCCATTTTCTTTGTACCTCTGTATTTCATAAGGCTTGCTCTGAACTTGTTCAAAGTACTTGTTGCGTACTTCTAACAGTCCATGCATACAAATAGTTTAGTTTCGCCTTGAGGGTTTTGAAATACTAACCCAAACCGTGGTACTGTGATGATTGAGTTAGGTTCGGCGTCCGGTGGGCAGCGATCTTCTGGTGGTCGTAGATCTAGATGTTTGAGACCAAGATCCTTTCCCAGCTGGAAATCTATCATGCTGTAGAGCAGAAGCTTTTCCCTCATCGCTTTTCTCAACACTTGATAGGCTCTGGTGTTTGCCTCAGTGTTGTAGTTCTCCTTTGTCCATTGCAGAAGGTCAGGTAGATCATAAGGATTGATATTTCTTAAGTCAGCATCAGCGAAGGTAGTTTCTGAATTGTCTTCTCTTCTGACTTTGTAAAGATTGTACCTGACCTTTGGATAGGTTCTTGTGAAGGAGATTTTGCAGAAGATTACCTTTTTGATCTTGTGGATTGAGAAGACATCTGCTTTGGTTCTTGGCTTTGTCCTTGTGAAGATGTTCTCAAATTCTTCTCTGATCCTTGGATCTGTCACATGATCTGTTGGATAATTGGTCTGAAAGGATTGTTTATAGAGGTATTTGTATACCACTTCTTCCATTTCTTTATATGTTGGACCAGGTTGTGGTACTTGTCTTCTGAGACTCTCCATCTGTTGAACAACTTTTGCGGCTCTACCAGATAGAGGAATGTCTGACAGAGGCTTCAATCCATGTGCCCAGTCAAAACTTGCCTATTTCTTAATCTTCCTCTCATCACAGGGAAATCTCCGATCTTCCCGAAAACAATGGAAATCTCTGATCTTCCATTAATCGAAATGGGAATTACAAATCAAAATCTGCCTATTCCACATTCCACCTCTGCATCAATGGTCCCAATGGGATTATAATATCGCGATACTCAATCGGGACTCACGATGGTTCGAGGTTCACCCAATTACTAAAATTACACCCTTTGGTCTATGGCGAGTAATCGGTTCCCATTATACCGTACTCAAGTGCCCCCGAAGACCGGGTGCCTATTTTAGTAAAAGCACATAGCACATAATATAATACAATCGATACTACTATATGCGTCCAGCATAGAATGTATCATTTCTCTGAACATATTCTATATATAAAATAAGGAATATTATTACTCCACATCTCAATCTCTTTATTACCCCTTCTCTGAAATCTGATACGGGGATCACCATCTCAATAGTTATCTTTATTTTCGAACTCATAGATATGCCTTTATAATATATCTTAATTTGGCTTCTCAATCACATTTAGAGTTCGTAATCATCTAACATATCGCATATAGCAGATAATCATGCTCATTATAAGGAATATGAATAATTCCTGTTCATCAATTTCTTAACTATCCCCTCATAGTAATTTAACACGAGAGTTAATATATATATATCTCAGTTGTTAGTCTATATTTTTGAACTCATGGATGGATCTTTATAATTTATCTCAATAAAGCTTCAAATCATATTTAGAGTTCATAACCACATAGTAATTTCATGTAGTAGATAATCAAACTTAGCATGCAAGATTAATAATAAATACTAGTTCATCAACTTCATCGATAACTCATCTTAGAAGTTTTAGCATGGAAATCCACATAACACAACCCTTTAATCGCCTTCTTGGCTTATCTCTAATTTAATCCAATCCACATAAAACATATTCATGCATATATATAAAGCATCTAATTCAAGATTAATTACTGAATTTTAAAGAGAGTTGAAAAAACTCACCTGATGCGTTATCACTCCTTTTAGTCCTTTTTAACTCGTAAGGCTCCTTTCTTCACTACCACAGCTTACTGTATTATTCAGTTTACATATACTGATATTAATTTTCCAAAACAGAACCCTCTACAACTGAAAATCCTTAGTTTCTAAAAATACATCACAAGTCGCAATGGACTGAAGTCGCAGTCAACTATTGCGATTCCAATTCCAGATCGCAACCAACTGTTGCGATTCCACCCCAAGTCGCAACTCACCATTGCGATTCCACCTTAAGTCGCAATCCACGGTTGCGACTACAGTACCAAGTCGCAATCAACGGTTGTGACTCCAACTCCAAGTCGCAACGGTCTATTGCGACTCCACTACCAAGTCGCAACTGCCCACTGCGACAACTATGAATGTCGCAACTCAAGGCTGCGACTTCGATGATGTTCATCCAAGTCTCAGTCCACTCTGTTTAATCTTAAACCCAGAATTTGCAGTTTTACTCTATGTTTGTTTATGCAAACTTGCAGATATGTTTAATACACTTATCTTAACATATCCTAAAATTCAGATTCTCATTATTTACCAAGATTTACCAACACTCAACTTAAAAGTTCCAAAGGAAGTTTTACTACAAAGAAGATGAAGTATTCAATTAGATAAATACCTTTTGATATCTTCAAATCAACACCAGATTAAGCATTCCTAGCAATTTCCTTCTTCTTTCTCTTTTCTCGTTTTCTCTATTTCAATCTCTCTCGGTTTTCTTTTCTTTCCAACACCGAGACACACACACCACTCCCAACTCATACAACTCACACTTAGTCCATAATGACCAAGAGAATGACACCTATTAGTTAATTTCCATGAGTCATAGGACTCTTATCAAATAGACCCTTAACTTTCAAGAAATTGCACAACCAACCCTCCAAATGAAAATCTATCACAATTAACATATTTAAACAATTACAAACATAACCGCAAGTTAATTTGAAATTCACAAAATTAAACAACGAAAATTCGGGATGTTACAATACTCCCCAACTTGAAAATGATTTCGTCCCCGAAATCAAAGCTAGGTAAACAAATGATGCTACCTACTTCTCATACTCTATTCGGACTCTAGAGTTACATTAGTACCTCTATGGTGTTTCCACTGTACTTTCAACATACCTGTCTTATTACCACTACGTAGCTTTCTAACTGATCTTTCCAAAAATTTACCTCTGGTTCTTCCACACCGCGTCATCATTACAACTCACTTTCCAGGCCTTAAAATAACATTAACTTGTACTACCTAAATATGTACACTATAAATTAAGCATACATGTTACTTATTAAATACTTCAACAACCACGGCAGTCCATTATTACTTCCATGACTTACATATTTCTTCAACATAGAATGATATTACTTCCTTACATCACTATCTCATCGTACAACCCCAATACAACCACACACCAAAGTATTGAGCATCAGAAGTAATAACTCTTATTGAACTTTGCAATGTAATTACACATTCTTAAGTCGGGTCTTTCTATCCTTGTTTCCCCACGTTAGTATGGAATATTATATGTTTCTTTCTTCTAACTTTCCACATACCGATAGTATTTTCTCCTTACAAAACATAATTAAACAGTTTCACCAAGATCTCTAACTTCAAATATTCAACCAAGTTATCTTGGAACGACATTACCGATCAAAGTTAGTGTTAGCTTCAATCTACCTAATCATAGAAATACTTAAAAGTAGTGAAAAATAGGCTAAGTATAGAAAAGCCTCTCACAGAGGCTCTGCCACTTCTTACAGAAGATCAAGTCCAGAAAGCCACAGAAGCTACAGAGGTAATCACAGAACCTCTGTAGTGCGCAAGAAGAAGATCAACTCGGAAACAAGTGGACTGCTCCACAAAAGGTCAGACCATAGAACCTCTGTAATGCCTTACAGAGCCTCTGTGGTCTGCTATGAAGACTTGGAAGATATTACTGGATACGTTCATCAACTTGCATGGAAAAGTATTGTCAAAACACGTGTCAAGCTCTGAGTGGACTCAATAGGGCATGGTACAAAATAGACGTCTGCGCCATTTAATGCATTTACCAATAGTACATCTGCTCCATTAAATGCGCATGGCTCAAACAACTGTTCACACCATCCAGTTCACTATTCATGCCGTAAAAGGAACAGTGACCTACCTCATAGTCTTCTAAGAGTAGTATAAAAGGAAGTCTCATGTTGAGATCTTCCTAAGAACGAATACACAAGGAATCACTAATACTCTCAAACGTTATTGTCAAATATCTGAGTGTTATATTCTCACACACACCAACAGTTCTTAATCTGTTCTTCGTGTTCTTATTATATATTGAATAACAGTAACTGTTCAAGAAATCCTTTTTATTCCTTACTGTTTTCTTTATATATGTGCGTTCTAATATCTATCAAACATATCTGTTAGTTTAATACGCTTCCGCATCAAACTCTAAACTCAACTAATAGACTGTTAATCTTGATTAAGTGTATCTGGGTTCCAACAATTGGTATCAGAGCCTCTCTTGATTTTCAATATCAAGTGATCCACTTATCAAGATTCGTGATAGATATTATTGTGTCTGGAAACTGCTTAAACTCAGAAAATCTTCAAGTTCATCGAAGTAACTCTTTAGTCATACCTTCTTTCTAAAATCTTCAAAAATGACAAATACAAATAATTTCTTTACTACTGGTTCTCTCACTAAACCTCCTAGTCTCCTTCGAGATGAGTATCCTCAGTGGAAAATAAGAATGGTCCATTTTTTCGAGGGCACTGAAAAAAATCAAGTACAATATCTGTACAATCCTCCTCCTATTCCCATGACAGTAGTACCTCGTATACCTGCTACTGCTGAGTCTGCCGAAATCCCCGAACATCAAAAACCAAAGCCAAAAGGGGAGTGGTCAACCGAAGATAAAGCAGAAGATGAAGTTGCTCAGAAAACCAAGAGGACATTGATTATGGCAATACCCAACGAACTCTTTCAATCCTTGGATTCATGTGAAACAGCGCATGATCTGTGGAAAGAACTGGAAAGACAGTTGGAAGGAGGTGCTAAAACACAAAAAAACCGAAGAGCACAGTACATCAATGAATATCATGCATTCAGAGCCTCCTCAACAGAATCTCTGCAAACAACATACGACAGATTCAACTCTCTAATCAACAAGTGCAGAAAATCAGGCATTGACAGAACTTCTGAAGAAAACAATGTCATGTTTTTAAAAAGTCTAAATGAAGAATGGCTCCAACTGTCTATGTCCCTACAGACAAATCAGGATCTAGACACCTGGACTCTCTCTGATCTTTACGGAACATTAGCCGCACAAGAACCTCAGATAGCACAGGCTAAAACACTAACCATCGTACCATATGCATTGGTTAGTAAAACTAAAGAAGATGCACAGAGACCAAGAAATGAAAAAGCCACAGAGGAGAAGAAGAAGGAGAAGAAGAAGATGGTGATAATAGACAGTGAAGAAGAAGAGCAAGCAGAAAAAGAAATAACTCTTGCGTCACTAGCTAAATCTTTAGCTCTATTGACAAAAGAGTTCAGAGGAAACAGAAGAGGTTCCGGAAATGAAAGATATGATAGAGAAAACAGAAGAGATGACAGAAGAGAAGAAGAATCGAGTGGCCGACAGAGGTCAAGCGAAAGACATTACAGAGGAAATGACCGACAGAGGTCAGATGACTCGGTAAGCCACACGCAGCAAGAATGCTACAAATGCGGCAAACCTGGTCACTATGCAAATGAATGTAGATCAGAGAAAAGCGGAGACCAACAGAAGTCCAATGATCGAACAGGAAACACTCCTCAAGGATGTTTTAACTGCGGCAAACCAGGCCATTTTGCGAATGAATGCAGAAGCAGATCAAATCGCCCACAGAGGGACTCTGCTTTCTACAAAAAGAAAGCCGAGTATTATGCTCAAAAATCCTTAATGGCAAAAGGACATTCTGAGGAGAACACAGAAGACTTCCAGTCAGACTCTACTTCTGACGATGAACATACCGCCAATGCCCTCTTCTGTGGCATGACAGAAGTCGACTCCTGCACTGACTCTGAGGTATCTACTTCAAATTCCAACTCTTGTATTACCTCTGTAGATGATAATACACTTAGAATTAACATTGAATTAATTGAACTGAAAGAGATAAATCAAATTATTCAGAAAAGACTTACCTTCAATGAGAGAGAAGTACGGCTTCTCACTCAAGAAAAAGCAAAGATTTTTGAGGAAAAAGAGAGAATAGAAAAGAATTGGAACAAAACTCTAGATCCTTTAAAAAACAAATTTCTGAATTAACCAATACTTTAAAAGATAAAACAAAAGAACTTTCAGTTTCAAGGAGCGAAACTACTGACATAAGAGCTCTTAAAGAATACTTTCAAAGAGAAAGAGAGGTATTATGGCAAGATTTACTCAGAAGAGAAGTTTTGATTAAAAACTATAAAGATGCACAGAAAGTTTATGAAAAAGTAAACTCACAAATAGGAAGACGAGGTATAGGGTATGATGATATCACCCTAGGTGTTGAAGGCAAAAGAAACAAACCTCTGTCCTCTTTATTTGTGATTGGAAAAACGAACAAACCAGATTTTCCAAATCTAATCTCTGTAAGCAAAAGGGCGAAAATCTCTGTGGATCCTTACTTGAAGAAACATAAGAAGATGATTAACGTGTGGTTTGAAAACACAGACTCATCATCTTCAACCTCTGTCAATAGAGGTATCAAACCAAAGAAATATCTGAAAACACAAGATCAGATTGGTATCTTCAAGTTTGGTAAACCAGAGACCCAAACACAGGTTGCTTTTGTCTGTTTGATAAACGTTGAAAAGAAATTATCAGCAGAAGCTCCTGAGTTTAAACCCATTTTTTCAGAAGAAAACTTTAAAAATTTAATTGAAAAAGAAATTTTGGAAATATGGAAATCAAGCGTTTTAGAAAATTTCTGTACATCTTCTATAGATAAAACTCTCACTGAAGAAATCTTATTAGAAACCTTTGCAATCTATGAAAACTATTCTACAGAGGAAGAAAGCTCGTACGATACATGCTCAGAAAATCCAGCCTCTATTGAAAGAATTGACTCAACCTCTGTATACGAGGACGATTCATCCTCTGACAACTCAGAGACTGATTTCAAATCAGGGATAATTCACTGTGACACAGAGGATGTCAAATTCTCCTCTGAAGTTCCTCACAGAACTATTTCTCCAAAAGAGAAACTCACAGAGATTCCAATCTGCCAAGATTTTCTAAAATTGAATCTACATATCAAAACCTCTGCTGAGCTTAAAATGTTACAGAAGACCTCTATTGATCCTATAAGTTCTAGATTTTCAAAACCCAAGGTTAATAAATCTTTTTCTTCTGTGACAGTGATGAAAGAAGTTCACCACAAAAGCAACCCACAGAAGGCAGGTCCTAAACAGAGCTTTTGCAAACAACATTCGAGTATTCATAGATCTTCTAGTAATAGGAAATCTAATGTAAAGATAGAATGTAATGCCTCTGTGGCTGAGTTTAAAAAGTTCAATGAAAAGTTCAAGAAAATTACATCTCATATTCAATACTGTCATTGCTTTGATCTTATGTCTAAACTTAATAATCATTTTTCAAGTCAAGTCTGTTTACTCTCTACGACAATTCAAAAGTCAAATCCCACAAAGAAACAATCTGACTCTTCTGCAGAGAACAAAATGTATTTCAAGAATGCCAAGGCAAACTTGAAAAACTCTAACAATATTGGACCCATATGGATATGGGTACCTAAATCTCTGTGATTGTCCTGCAGAAGAAGTATGTGCCAATCTGGTATCTAGACTCCGGATGCTCAAGGCACAAGACTGGTGACAGAAGTGCACTATCCACGTACAAAGAAACACAAGATGGTGGATCTGTGACTTTTGGAGACAACAAGAAAGGACACATAAAAGGCTATGGAGTCATAAGGAAAGAAGACGTTTCTGTATACAAAGTTGCATATGTGGATGGCCTTAAGCACAACCTACTCAGTGTAAGTCAACTATGTGATACAGGATTCAATGTGTTGTTCAAAAGAACTTTTTGCTCTCTACAAAGTGAAGAAACAAGTATGGAACTTCTGCGAGCTGAAAGAATAGGTGATCTATATCTAATGAACTTCAACTCAAAGAACAAAGACAAAGTTTGCCTTGTTGCCTGCAAAAGTGAAGAAGCCTGGTTATGGCACAACAGGTTCTGTCACTTGAATTTTCACACATTGGAAAAACTGGTCAAACTTGATCTAGTTAAAGGTTTGCCAAATGTTAAATTCAATAAGGATCATTTATGTTCTGCATGTGAGATGGGAAAACTCAAAAGAGCTTCCCACAAAGGCAAAACAGATGTATCTTGCACTAGACCTCTGTACATGCTTCATGTCGACCTCTGCGGTCCCATTGCCATACAGAGCCTAGGTGGCAAGAAATACATACTTGTCATAATTGATGAGTATTTGCGTTTCACATGGGTTGAATTCGTTAGAAAGAAATCAGATGTTCCAAATATATTGATAAATCTAATGAAAAGAATCCAAGTTCTTTATAATTGCAGAATACAGAAGTTAAGAAGTGACAATGGCACAGAATTTAAAAACTCTGTCATTGAAGCCTATCTTTCAACAGAAGGAATATCACAGAACTTCTCTGCAGCTCGCACTCCACAACAGAACGGTGTTGTCGAAAGAAAAAATCGAACACTTGTGGAAGCCGCAAGAACTATGATGTCAGCATGCGGATTATCAATGAACTTTTGGGCAGAAGCAATTTCTACTGCGTGTTATACTCAAAATCGATCAACCATTGTGAAAAGACACCTCAAGACGCCTTACGAATTGCTTAACAAACGGCGGCCAAACATCAAATTTTTCCATGTATTCGGATGCAAATGCTTCGTCTTAAACGACAGAGATTCAAGAGGAAAGTTTGATGTAAAAGCAGATGAAGGCAAATTCATTGGATACTCTGCCACTTCCAAAGCCTACAGAACATTCCTTACAAAGTCTCACAAGATTGTAGAAAGCATCAATGTTTCTTTTGATGATTCATTCCAAATGACTTCTGAACAAATCAGTTCAGAACTCGGAATTAAAGGGAAATCCTCTGTCATCTCACAAGCGAAAGAAGACTTGGATCTTCTATTTTTAGAGATGCTCCACGAAAACATTGATCCTTCTGTTGGAACAATCAGGGTTTCTGAAGAACCATCCTCTGTCGGACAAAATCCTACAGGTTTGTCACTAACTGGTCCTAATAATGCTTCATCTTCTTCTGTAAATACTACAGATGCAATTGCCGAAGCAGAAGAAA
Organism: Saussurea involucrata; assembly: GCA_033807775.1. Taxonomy (NCBI): domain Eukaryota; kingdom Viridiplantae; phylum Streptophyta; class Magnoliopsida; order Asterales; family Asteraceae; genus Saussurea; species Saussurea involucrata. The sequence continues at coordinate 80,219,331 of CM066319.1, forward strand.
GTGCAGAAGATGAAACATCAAGGAAAACGACCACAGAAGCTGCACAAACAACAGAAGAACCAATTACAGAGGAAATCGAGGACCAAGACTATACGTCCTCAGAGGAACAAACTCCACCACCACTCATACCAATCATTCCACAAACGGTAGAATCAACTACCAAGGCACGAAGAACAACAGAGGCTACACAAGAAGAAACACATGAAGTCTCTAAAGAAAGTCTGAATGACATTGATGATCATCTTCCACGCACAACTCAATGGACAAAAAGCCATCCTCCAAGTCAAATAATCGGAGAACCTTCTGACGCAGTAAAAACAAGGTCTGCCACTGCTAACTTTTGTTTCTTTACAAATTTTATTAGTGTGATAGAACCAAAGAAGATTTCTGAAGCCCTAGATGACCCAAACTGGGTAGACGCCATGCAAGAAGAACTTTTGCAATTTGAGCGTAACAGAGTATGGACTCTAGTACCTCTGCCAAGAGGAAAACAGGCCATTGGGACTAAATGGGTCTACAGAAACAAGAAGGATGAAGATGGAGTGGTCATCAGAAACAAAGCAAGATTAGTAGCAAAGGGATATAGACAAGAAGAAGGCATAGACTACGATGAAACTTTTTCCCCTGTCGCACGGCTCGAAGCAATAAGAATATTCTTAGCCTTCGCAGCCCACAGAGGTTTTAAAGTCTATCAGATGGACGTAAAATCAGCTTTTCTCAACGGTGAAATCCAAGAAGAGGTCTACGTTAATCAGCCACCAGGATTTGAAAGCTCAAAGTTTCCAAGGCATGTATACTACCTTGAAAAAGCTCTATATGGACTGAAACAGGCTCCACGAGCATGGTATGAACGACTTTCTACCTTTCTTCTAGTCAATGGTTACAACAGAGGTACAACAGATACTACCTTATTCTATAAACGCAAAAGTAGTGAGATAATGATTGTACAAATATACGTAGATGACATAATTTTTGGGTCTACTAATTCAGAAGAGTGTAAAAGATTTGAAAAACTCATGCAGAGTGAGTTTGAAATGAGTATGATGGGAGAATTAACTTTCTTCCTCGGACTCCAAGTCAAACAATCATCAGAGGGAATTTTTATAAATCAAGCTAAATATGTCTCTGACATTCTTTCCAAGTATAGCTTCTCTGATGCCTCTGCAATGAAAACTCCAATGGCCACTGGAAACAAGTTATTCTTAGATTCAGATGGCATCTCTGTAGAATGCACTCTCTACAGAGGCATGATTGGATCTCTGTTATACTTAACAGCAAGCAGACCTGACATTATGCATGCCACATGTCTCTGTGCACGCTATCAAGCTAATCCAAAGAAATCACATTATGATGCCGTAAAGAGAATCTTTAGATACCTAAAAGGGACCAAAAATCTTGGTCTCTGGTATCCACAGAACTCTGGTTTTGGTCTTAAAGCTTATACAGATTCAGACTATGGAGGATGCATGCTCGACAGAAAGAGTACCTCTGGGAGTTGTCAATTCCTAGGTGGTAAACTAGTCAGTTGGACCTCCAAGAAGCAGAATTGTGTTTCCACATCCACTGCAGAAGCTGAATACGTTGCTGCCGCTAGCTGTTGTTCTCACGTTCTATGGATGAAGACTCAGCTAAAAGACTACGGCCACATCCTGTTCAAAATACCCATCTTCTGCGATTCCAAAAGTGCTATTGCTATCTCTGCCAACCCTGTGCAACACTCAAAAACCAAGCATATCGATATAAGGTATCACTTCTTGAAACATCATGTTGAATACGGTACAATCGAAATGCATTTTGTGCCCACAGAATATCAACTCGCTGACTTATTCACCAAAGCACTAGACGAGAAAAGATTCAACTTCTTGGTGGGTAAGATAGGAATGATTAACATGGTGTGAAAATCCTCAGTAAGTATAGTTTTATCTTCTGTAAATAAGAAGTAAATACATTGCTTAAATTATTGTTTTGAAAGATTCTACTTCGATATGTAAATTCTTAACACCTTCAATAGTTCTTGAAACTACAGAGCTTCTGTAAGTCAACTCAGAACCTCTGACGACCCCTACAGAACCTCTGAAAGACCATGACCTATGTTCTATGCAAAACTTATCATTCTTTGATCCAAGCATAGGTCAAGGGGGAGCAAAAGGAAATTACTTGATCTATAGAGGTGATTAGGTCAAGGGGGAGCAAAAGGAAATTACTTGATCTACAGAGGTGATTAGATCAAGGGGGAGCAGAAGGGAACCCTGAAATGATCTAAAGAGATAAAACTTTCAAGGGAAAGCCAAAGAAAAATGTCGATGACTCCATATCGACAGAAGTCAGATATCACTGCCGAGTAAAGAAGAACCAAAAGGTATGTCTCTCGCACAAAAGGTTTTTGGAAAACAATTTTCTAGGACAAGAATTGTCAAATATGTCCTAAATATACTGTGAATAACATTTCAAAAATCAAAAGCTCAAAAAGTTTCACAAAAATCGAATTAGGAGAAATTTAAGGTCATAGAGCTTCTGCTGAGCTCAACAGAGCTTCTGCAGGAAATATGCTCTGTGATCACAAATTAACCTTCTGTCGATCTTTTGGAATGTTATCTCGAAAACCGAAAACGCAGACCATGACCTTCTCGAACAAACCGTTTTTTTTAACAGTTTTCTCGGACACAAACTTTCAAATATGTCCGAAAAACATCTCTTAAACCAAATCAAAAATTGGATGATCAAAAATACTAATAAAATTTTTGTTATGAGATTTTTTCTCTCATAGAGCTTCTGCTGGCCCTCACAGAACTTCTGCAAGTTCCAACAGAGCCACAAAACCTCTGCGAAGCAAATTTCTTCACAAAAATCCGATTTTATCCTCTCCAATGCCTTTACAAATGTTTTGGTTAAAGAAGAACCCCACAGAAGTCATGATAACAATGAGATATATGAAAAAGGGATAAACATCAAAGATTATCAAGATCACAGAGCCTCTGTAAACTACAGAAGCTCTGTCAATCTGATTACTTGGGCATCTCTGTAGTAATAACGGTTACTTTTACTGCGAGTGAAATTCATATGGCTAAGAACAACTCCACGCGCCTAGCATTAATGGGCCGCGCACGACGTCCTGTCATCTTCTGACATGGCCTACGTGTCCCATTTTCATTGGGCAAACATGGAACGTTTTTTTTGTAAGTTGAACCCGCCGCTCAAACTCGAGTGCGGATTCCAAACTTTAATCCATTGCCATATATTTTACCCTTTCGAAGTCTACCGTTTTACCATCCTATAAAAACAAACCTTACCCTCTCATAAAACCTTTAACAAACTCTCATCTTCTTCTCTGGCGATACCCTGCAAAACACTTGCAAATGGCTTCATCTTCTCGAGCTACATCCTCTGAACTCTCTCCGGCGAACTCAACGGAAAACTCCCCTGCTCATTCAGAACATTCTGAAAACCCCAGCCTTGCAAGAGATATTGAACAACAAGATTCCGGGGACTCCGCAGACTTTGCTCCGACGACACACTTGCAAAACTTCATAGCTAAGGATCATTTCGAAGCCACTCTTCCTATCAAATCCAACAACTACTATTTGGTCCCCTCACCCACTACTTTCGGCGAAGCCCATGCCATACTTCTGAACATCATGGAAAACCATATCCTCTTCCCTCTACTATCAAGAACCCCTAACAGAATTCCAGTCCGTTATTTGAACCAATTTTGGCAAAGCTGCCGATTTGATAAAGACGATTCTCTTATCAAAGGGTACATTTCAAGACCTGATAAATCTGAGCATCTTGAAATCAAGTTCAACAGAACAATGTTCTCACTTGAATTCAACCTACCAACAAGGGGTCTTCTGGGATTGAAAAGTTATGCAGAGCAACCAACAGACGAAGAGCTCTGTCGATTCGTGGAAATGCTTGGGTACAACACCCAACTACGGAAGAGAAATGACTTCCGCAGAGGCCGATTGCCACCTCTGTGGAACACTTTGTTCTCTATTCTTAACAGATGTCTGACAGGAAAGATAGGGAGTATTGACCAGAGCTCACATCAAATCTTGAGCATCATGTATGGGGTTTACTATGATCTTCCACTAGATTATGCGACCATAATGATGCAAGAGATCATAAACACCATCGACAGAAAGAACAACTCGAAAAGGGTCAAAGAGAACGATCCCAACTTTCTACCACCTCTGCAATTCCAAAGAATATTGGGAGTACTGTTCGAACCTCTGCTGCTAATCCAAAATTGGCCAATGGAAGGGCCAACTCCCAAACAGTTCCCGATGAACAAAAATACCCCCACTGATCATGCTGATGGCTACTCACACTGCAAACCTCTGTCAAAGAAACTTCTGCGCTACGCATCGAACATATCCCTTAAGAAAGAGTATATACGCGATCATAGAACTCCAAAACCGAGTCCTATGACACCCCCGCGTTTAGGTGTCCCCCTAGGAACAATGATAGCAAAACCTCTTTCCACTCAAGCAGAAAAGGATCAAAAGTTAGCAAAACACATGGCTATTCAACTCAGCTTCATAGCCAAACGCGCAGAAATAATGGGAAAGAAATCTTCAGCAAAGATCTCTGCTTCTACTCCAAAAGCTAAGAAGAGAAAAACTGCAGAAGGCACATCAACTAGCACTGCAGAAGTTAGACCTTCACCTCCCCATGCCACAGAGATTGGCTCCTCTGCTCCTCCCCTTTTCACAAAACAGAAAAAGAAAAGATCCAAATCAACAGAGGAAGGGGCACCAAAACCAAAAAGGAGGAAAACCAAAAAGAAGCATGGTAAATCACTTAAAAAATTGGTTACCATTGCAGAAGAGGCAATCATAGAGGGTGAAACTGCAGAAGAAGAAGATGCAGAAATAGGAATGACAGAAGAAGGATATCAATCACCCTATCAATCTCCAGATAGATTTGCTCACCAGGGAGACCTGAATGATTTCCTACAGAACCCCGAAATTGCAAACACCCTTAATACAGCAGGGTGGACGGCACAACCTCTCGACCACCACTCTCTAGAAGAACAAGATTTCTTCATTTCTGGCATTTACACACATCTACAAGAAGATGACACAACACCCAGAAATCAACCAGCCGAAACCCCTGTGATTTTACAAAACCCTTTCATTCAAGGATTGGACGTCCACAGAAGAAGTCCAAACCAAGCTTCAGAAGATACAGAACAAACCGAAGCTGAGTGGAATACAACTGAAGTTACAGAGGCAACGGTTGTAGAAGAAACCACAGAAACAGGGATAGAAATCTCAGAGGTAGATTCAGATGAAGAAGAGGCTATCTGGATACGAAAAGGTCTCTATCATCCTCATGTCATGAGATTATACGGATCTCATCACATGTATGACTCCTTGCGCACAGAGCAAGGAACTTCCACAGAACCAGAAGAAGAAACAAGAAAAGATGCCGAAGTTGAAGAAGGCACACATCAATCACCCCCTCCCAGTGCAACCCACATTTCTGACACCGCAGGTCTAGCTGCAGAAGGTGTCATTGAAAAAGAGCAGCACAGCTCGAACCTCACCCAAACCATCCAGCCAGAGGTTATTCTTTCAACCTCTGTGCCCACAAAAACCGGGGAAACCATTCCTAGGGAGTCTCCTCAAAGAGACTCACCTATAGTTCGTGATCAATTGCCCCAGATCACAGAAGAACGCCCAACAGAGGAATTTGTTTCCTCTGCCACGCACTTATTAAGACCCACACTTCTTTCAGAGAGAAGTAGAGAGCACAAAGACAAAGAGACTCTAGACAAGTCTCCTAGTCAACAGAAGGATATTCCAATACCCACCTCTGGAGTGGATTTGGACAATGTTCTTCTCAGAACTTCTGTAGGGATTGAAACTCATGTTTCTTCTCAAGGATCAGAAGGAAATCCTTCCACCCCCATCGTACAAACAAGGGTGAACGAAGGTGTCCCAGGAACAGGGACTCACTCTGGAGACGAATGTGTTCCTCCAGAGGTTACACAAGGAACACAAGTATCAAGGGATGAGTTCCAAACCCTTGTCACCTCTGTGAACCAAACAATGAAAGAGTTGCAAAGCTCTTTCAAATCTTTTGCAGAGACAACATCACTGGCACTGCTAAACCTAAACACCAAAATGGACAACCTGTCCACAGAGGTGAAAACAGCCATCTCACAGATGAAGTCTGCTGCTACTGCATCCACCACTTCTGCCGCAACAACTACTCCTTCGATTGAGAACTCAGTCAACAAATTCCTTGATCAATTGAACAAACAGACTTCAGTGTCAACGGGCATCACTCCTGCAGATCTACAGAAGGCCCTACAAAAAGTTCAAGAAGAAGCCATGCGAAATACCATGCTGATGCAACCCAAAGACTACATGACAAGAGCACAGCTGACAGAGCTTGGGCAGAACGTGATTAATCAAGTGACAGAAGTCATCCTTTCCTTCACCACTACCAATGCTAACTTCGTCAAAGATTTCAGAGAAAGTGTAGGAAGGATGAGATTCAAAACAGAGGCAGAGCTAGCAACTCTTCTTGGCCTCTGTGATGATGTCTGCGCGAAACTGATCGCTGCTGGAGCCACAATGCCAAAGTAACCCGATGCTTCCTGCAGAGCAGAGGGTACATCAGACAAGGGTCAGGATGACTCTGATGATGATGACCATCCTGGTCCATCAGATCATCCTGAGGGGGAGAAAACTACAGAGAAAACTGCAAGCAGAGGACTTACAGGTCCACCAATAGCCGCAGAATCTCTGAGTCAAGCACCTCCAGAACAAACCCAACAACAAACTCAAAGAACCACAGAGAATACACCCATCTCTGTGGATTCAACCTCTGAAGAACCCAACACTACAGAAGTAGATAAGCAAACCTCAGAGGCAACTACCACCCCTGAGGTAATTACTTTGGAAGAATCCGATCAAAGAACCACAGAGAAAACACCCACCTCTGTGGAAACACCCCAAACCATACCCAGAAGAAAGTCGATTGCCACCAAACCAAAAAGAGCAACGACCTCTGCTTCTGACATTTTGAAAAGGATGCACACAACAATGAGTGATCGTATGGTGAAGAGAGAAGAAGAAAGGCACAGGTTCACTTTAGCTTTCAGAATGGCAAGAAGATTCAATGACAACACTTCATCAACAGAAACTGAGCTCACAGAAGAAGTCACCAAACAACCTCCAACAGAGGTTACAGAGCAAGTCAAGCCAACAGAACCATCGCCACAAAAGTCCTCTAAGTCACAATCGTCAAAATCCACAGAGGCAACCTCCATCAAACCTACAGAAGTGGAAACCTCAAAACCCACAGAAGCAACAGGTTCTGCCACGACAACAAAAGATAAAGGCAAAGGGATACTGACAGAAGAACCTAAGAAGAAGAAAACATTGTCAAAGCCAACAGAGAAACTGATGAAGAGTGCGTTTGACGCCTTTCAAACCCCAAAACCCGAAGAAGTTGACTGGGCACATGGATTGAAGCCTCTGTCAGAAACTCCTTTAACTGGTAGAGCTGCAGGAGTTGTTCAACAGATGGAGAGTCTCAGAAGACAAATTCCACGACCTGGTCCAACACATGAAGAAATGGAAGAAGTGGTATACAAATACCTCTACAAACAATCCTTTCAGACAAACTATCCAATAGATCATGTGACAGATCCAAGGATCAGAGAAGAATTTGAGAACATCTTCACAAGAACAAAGCCAAGAGCCAAAGCAGATGTCTTCTCAATTCACAAAATCAAAAAGGTGATCTTCTGCAGATTCTCCTTCACAAGAACCTATCCAAGGGTCAGGTACAATCTTTACAGAGTCAGAAGAGAGAACAATTCAGAATCTACCTTCGCTGATGCTGACTTAAGAAACATCAATCCTTACGATCTACCTGACCTTCTGCAATGGACGAAGGACAAATACAACACAGAGGCAAACACCAGAGCCTATCAAGTAATGAGAAAAGCGATGAGGGAAAAGCTTCTGCTATACAGCATGATAGATTTTCAGCTGGGAAAAGATCTTGGTCTCAAACATCTAGATCTACGACCACCAGAAGATCGCTGCCCACCAGACGCTGTGCCCAACTCAATCATCAGAGAACCAAGATTTGGGTTAGTATTTCAAAACCCACAACACCAGGTTAAAGTTTTTGTACTCATGGATTGTCAGAAGTACGCAACCAGTACTCTGAGCAAATTCAAAGCAAGCCTTGTAAAATACAGAGGTACAGAGAAAATGGATAGAGATGATGCAGATACTTTAATCAGAGAAATAGACTCAACAATCCGCCTAAGAGAACTCTGCATCAGATTCTACAAAGAGATCAGAAAAGTCGGCAGAGACAACAGAAGCTACAACGATTTCAAAGATGCCAAAATCTGATTCTCAGACCTCCAATCTCTGCAAACAAAGTTTTATCTTTCATTGTACTCAAATGTAAAATGCCTCTGGCATATTTCTAAATGAAATAAATTTCGAGGTATTGTTTAACCTCTGTCTTATCTAACTTAGCCTAACTAAACTCAAAGTCAAATTTTTATTTTTCACTACTTAGGGGGAGATTGTTAGCTTCAATCTTCCTAATCATAGAAATACTTAAAAGTAGTGAAAAATAGGCTAAGTATAGAAAAGCCTCTTACAGAGGCTCTACCACTTCTTACAGAAGATCAAGTCCAGAAAGCCACAGAAGCTACAGAGGTAATCACAGAACCTCTGTAGTGCGCAAGAAGAAGATCAACTCGGAAACAAGTGGACTGCTCCACAGAAGGTCAGACCATAGAACCTCTGTAATGCCTTACAGAGCCTCTGTGGTCTGCTATGAAGATTTGGAAGATATTACTGGATACGTTCATCAACTTGCATGGAAAAGTACTGTCAAAACACGTGTCAAGCTCTGAGTGGACTCAATAGGGCATGGTACAAAATAGACGTCTGCGCCATTTAATGCATTTACCAATAGTACATCTGCTCCATTAAATGCGCATGGCTCATACAACTGTTCACACCATCCAGTTCACTATTCATGCCGTAAAAGGAACAGTGACCTACCTCATAGTCTTCTAAGAGTAGTATAAAAGGAAGTCTCATGTTGAGATCTTCCTAAGAACGAATACACAAGGAATCACTAATACTCTCAAACGTTATTGTCAAATATCTGAGTGTTATATTCTCACACACACCAACAGTTCTTAATCTGTTCTTCGTGTTCTTATTATATATTGAATAACAGTAAGTGTTCAAGAAATCCTTTTTATTCCTTACTGTTTTCTTTATATATGTGCGTTCTAATATCTATCAAACATATCTGTTAGTTTAATACGCTTCCGCATCAAACTCTAAACTCAACTAATAGACTGTTAATCTTGATTAAGTGTATCTGGGTTCCAACAGTTAGTACCATTCTTAGATCTTCAACTAATAATTTCTCGTACATTTCTTTCACACATAAGGAGCAACTTATATTCCTTAACAATCTTGTCTTCGCTACACCACATTGACCTACATACTCATCATCTTTATTAAACTTCCAGTGATTTACAATACAACTTAATTGGCAACTCATACCATCAAAATTTCTTTGGATACACTCACCACTGCTCCGACATTCTATTTCGATATAAGTCATATTACCAAGTTATCTTACAAACCACATGTTCTATCAATCTTTATTAACAAATAATACTCTCCAACCGGAATTCCCAAATCTTCCATTCGGATACCTCCTCTTTCTAACATCACGTCTCATACTAGATGACACATGTATCTTGGCAATTAATGCCACTACTCGTTCATACATCCTCCACCAATTAACATTTACCACAGACCATGTCTCTCATAGTCATTCGTACATATTTAATTTTACAATCCCATTTTCTCGTCTAAATACACAGGTCTATATCACTAAATATCTCCTCCCCAACTTTAGTTGAACTACTACTCATGAATTTCTAATTAACCTTGAACTTATTCGTTCTTACTAGCTCTTTGTGATTCCAATATGTTGCATAGACAGGGTACAATTCCTCACAGATCAACACAATCTATACACTCCCTTTGTTTATCTCCAGTATTTCATCTTTTATAAATCTTCCACATCGTAAGTAAACACTTATCTGAAAGCAACAGTCCTTCACTGTTCTAACAATCCCACCAGGTGATCCTTCAACTTTTAAGCTCTTAATTAAAACTTAACATTCATACATGATCCCAAAAGGATAACCAATGCATTCACGTTATATAAACTTAAATTTTCAATACCGATCATGCAAGTTCAACCCCAAGCCTACGCCAAGCTTATCAAATCAGTTCAAAGTTCTTAAGACTTAACTGAATCCAAAACCGAGTCATCTACTCAAAGGATCTAAAGATTATTTATCAATATCACTCACGCAAACAAATACATCTAACTCACATTAAGCAATATACGCTCCGAGATGTGATAATCTTACGACCCCTTCATTGCTACTTTCCCAATGAAGTCAAATCATTTGCAAGTACACGCAACTCTTTTCATACTCCACAATGTATATAATCTGTCCAGGTTCATTAGTTCCAAATATACTAAATAAAATATCAAACAATCTTTACACCTAAGACCAACACTTAAACTGTCACCGGTTCAAATACAATGCAGTTAAGTATACAACACATTCAATACTCCATCTCGAATCATTAAACTGACAAATATTCAAAAGACTCATTTGTATATTAATCAGGCCTTTAAGGTCAAAACAAACGTTTGGTTAAACACGTGTCACTCACACGGTTACGTAAACCAAAAAAAAAGCCTCTTTACTCAAAATCTTTACCTTATTAATCCCTTAATTGGCCATCGACTTCAAAATAAAAGTTTATCACTCTCAAAACCTTCACATTTTCAAAATGTAACACGAAAAAATTATTATACAACCACAAAATACCAAAAACATGCTTCGACCACATAACTTTCACTTAGGTTATAATTAATCGAACTCAAAATTCCCCAATTGTGTCGCACACACTAATCCCCACTTTGCGCATACCTTCTGCATAACAGCATACCGGTATCGCTCACGGTTTTGCTACTACCCGCACGGGCATACGCGGAACGCATCCAGACCGCACCCAGTGATAGACAAAAGGCCTCGTACACCTCACACGACTCTCGCCTTTAAAGTTAAAACTCGTCATCTCAATACTTCCTTAACCCTGAACCTAATTTTTTTTTCTCCAGACACGTCCGACCCTCGGCAACTGTATTACTAATCACCGAACAAGGGTACAGACCCTCGTTTTATTGATACTAAAGTCCACTTTCGACTTTCTCACTGTTCATCTCTCATTTGAATACGATTACCAAAACCACAAACTTTCTCCCAAGGTTTATCCAACACCTCTCCTCTCTTGGAGTTCTTTCTTAGTTTATAGCATAATACTCTACGATCTAGCGAGTTCATAGCCTTCATGCATGACAATATAATTAATAACTCACTCCACACTTTTCTCATTTAAATAAACAATATTCGAAACAACGTGAGCACACACGCCTCAACCATTTTCATAACTCCCATGTTCTTCACAACGATCTCAAAAACCGTTTGTCTACAATTTTCGTAAAAACTCAATCTTTCTAAATCAAAAATGTTGTTACAACAGTAATACCTTAAATGAAAATCTTTTCATACGACAAAAGTTTAAAATTTATTGTCATAGAGTAAACTAGTCGTTTCTCACACTCTTTTATATGATATTATCAAATCAATACCTTTGTTGGTTATAAAAATTTACTGATCAACACTTTCTTGACCTATTTGCCATCATACAACTTTTATGTAAAGTATGAAGTATTTGCAAGTTGCTAAACCCCAAAATTTCGTTAGGTAGCGTAATTGAAATTGCCCCCTTTTTTTTCTTTAAATAAATACTTGCACATACTAATTCACTCTTGAATAAAACTGTTATTTATGCATTTGATTTGAAATCAAGAAAACTCATGTAACACACACTAAAACATCATGCACAAAAATTACTCGCAATGAAGGCTATTTACTCAAACAAGGTCAATCGTTTTACTTACCTAACTTATCATTGACACTTTACTTCCGACCCGTAATCGCCCTCTTGGCCTTATAACAATTGCTACATCTGCATTCCATGGCTCCCATACTCAACCATGTCATACTAATTCTGTATTAATCAATCATCTCATACTCTATCTCTGCACCTATCAAATCACCTATTAAAGATTGCTTTGGCAGACTTTCATGAGTCCCACCAATTTCCAGGTTGTCCTTCAAAACCCCAATCATATACTGCTCTGTCCTTTAAAGGACCTTGGTGATGAATTCACCATCACTTTACTATAACTTATAGAGATAACCACGAGAAATGGTTATGCACTTACATACATACAAAACGTACTTTACCGATCGTTAGTCACTATAGTAATTCAGAAATAGACATGCTCGTGTAACAATGTATTCATAATAACAGTAGCTAATTGTAATTGTGAACATATCATACAGGAGAATCCCCATTATCATTGTCATAGCACTAATTTCACGTATTTCCGTTAACTCTAAGACTATCCCGTCTTAACACTTCTACCCATATCTCACATATCATAACCTACTACATCTCAGCTTAAGTCTAAGTATCTCATCAGCATACTTAGTTCGCTTAAACTAGTGCTCTGATACCATTCTGAAACACCCTAAAAACGGAGTCAATTTAAACCTTGGAATTTCCACCAGTTATGATCAAAACTTTCAAACTTATATAACCTGAGGATCAAATGTAAGGTTTTTATATACAATTGACATTACTTAAATAACTTATTAATCTAATCACCTTATGACAATCAGATTAATCGAATTATCTAAACAACTGTCCCCAAAGACTTCAAAGAATAACTAGATCCTTTGTTATCTCTAAGTCTGAATCTCTCCAAAAGTTCTCTTCTCTCGTTCCCGCTACTTCCCGGAGCTTGTACCTGGTAAGAAGATTCAACTTGAAACATTAGGCTTTCGCCTAGTGAGAATACTCAAATCAAAATAAAATTTAATAATTAAAACATGAACAGATAACTCAAACCTGTTCTCACCCATCTTACGGTACAACAACTCCTTTCCAAATCGGGGAATCTACCCCAGTCCCATTTCTACGACTAACTCATTTAATAGTAACAACAAAATAAGAGTTAACTCTGAATCATTCCAGATTCACAACTAATATCCAGACACAAGAAATTACAAGTCAAAACTTGCCTATTTCTTAATCTTCCTCTCATCACAGGGAAATCTCCGATCTTCCCGAAAACAATGGAAATCTCTGATCTTCCATTAATCGAAATGGGAATTACAAATCAAAATCTGCCTATTCCACATTCCACCTCTGCATCAATGGTCCCAATGGGATTATAATATCGCGATATTCAATCGGGACTCACGATGGTTCGAGGTTCACCCAATTACTAAAATTACACCCATTTGGTCTATGGCGAGTAATCGGTTCCCATTATACCGTACTCAAGTGCCCCCGAAGACCGGGTGCCTATTTTAGTAAAAGCACATAGCACATAATATAATACAATCGATACTACTATATGCGTCCAGCATAGAATGTATCATTTCTCTGAACATATTCTATATATAAAATAAGGAATATTATTACTCCACATCTCAATCTCTTTATTACCCCTTCTCTGAAATCTGATACGGGGATCACCATCTCAATAGTTATCTTTATTTTCGAACTCATAGATATGCCTTTATAATATATCTTAATTTGGCTTCTCAATCACATTTAGAGTTCATAATTATCTAACATATCCCATATAGCAGATAATCATGCTCATTATAAGGAATATGAATAATTCCTGTTCATCAATTTCTTAACTATCCCCTCATAGTAATTTAACACGAGAGTTAATATATATATCTCAGTTGTTAGTCTATATTTTTGAACTCATGGATGGATCTTTATAATTTATCTCAATAAAGCTTCAAATCATATTTAGAGTTCATAACCACATAGTAATTTCATGTAGTAGATAATCAAACTTAGCATGCAAGATTAATAATAAATACTAGTTCATCAACTTCATAGATAACTCATCTTAGAAGTTTTAGCATGGAAATCCACATAACACAACCCTTTAATCGCCTTCTTGGCTTATCTCTAATTTAATCCAATCCACATAAAACATATTCATGCATATATATAAAGCATCTAATTCAAGATTAATTACTGAATTTTAAAGAGAGTTGAATAAACTCACCTGATGCGTTATCACTCCTTTTAGTCCTTTTTAACTCGTAAGGCTCCTTTCTTCACTACCACAGCTTACTGTATTATTCAGTTTACATATACTGATATTAATTTTCCAAAACAGAACCCTCTACAACTGAAAATCCTTAATTTCTAAAAATACATCACAAGTCGCAATGGACTGAAGTCGCAGTCAACTATTGCGATTCCAATTCCAGATCGCAACCAACTGTTGCGATTCCACCCCAAGTCGCAACTCACCATTGCGATTCCACCTTAAGTCGCAATCCACGGTTGCGACTACAGTACCAAGTCGCAATCAACGGTTGCGACTCCAACTCCAAGTCGCAACGGTCTATTGCGACTCCACTACCAAGTCGCAACTGCCCACTGCGACAACTATGAATGTCGCAACTCAAGGTTGCGACTTCGATGATGTTCATCCAAGTCTCAGTCCACTCTGTTCAATCTTAAACCCAGAATTTGCAGTTTTACTCTATGTTTGTTTATGCAAACTTGCAGATATGTTTAATACACTTATCTTAACATATCCTAAAATTCAGATTCTCATTATTTACCAAGATTTACCAACACTCAACTTAAAAGTTCCAAAGGAAGTTTTACTACAAAGAAGATGAAGTATTCAATTAGATAAATACCTTTTGATATCTTCAAATCAACACCAGATTAAGCATTCCTAGCAATTTCCTTCTTCTTTCTCTTTTCTCGTTTTCTCTATTTCAATCTCTCTCTCGGTTTTCTTTTCTTTCCAACACCGAGACACACACACCACTCCCAACTCATACAACTCACACTTAGTCCATAATGACCAAGAGAATGACATCTATTAGTTAATTTCCATGAGTCATAGGACTCTTATCAAATAGACCCTTAACTTTCAAGAAATTGCACAACCAACCCTCCAAATGAAAATCTATCACAATTAACATATTTAAACAATTACAAACTTAACCTCATGTTAATTTGAAATTCACAAAATTAAACAACGAAAATTCGGGATGTTACATTGCGTTGCAGAGGAAACGAATTCCTCTGTAGGGTGTTCTAGGGTGATCTGGGGCGACTGATCACGAACAATAGGTGAGTCTCTTTGAGGAGACTCCCTAGGAATGGATTCCCCGGTTTCTGTGGGCACAGAGGTTGAAAGAGTAACCTCTGGCTGGATGGGTTGGGTTAGGATCGAGCTGTACTGCTCTTTTTCAATAACTCCTTCTGCAGCTAGACCTGCGGAGTTAGAAATGTGGGTTGCACTGGGAGTTGGTTTTGGTTGTGTGCCTCCATTTATCCAGACATCTTTTCTTGCTTCTTCCTCTTCTTGAGTGGAAAGAGGTTTTGCTATCATTGTTCCTAGGGGGACACCTAAACGCGGGGGTGTCATAAGACTCGGTTTAGGAGTTCTATGATCGCGTATATACTCTTTCTTAAGGGATTTATTCGATGCGTAGCGCAGAAGCTTCTTTGACAGAGGTCTGCAGTGTGAGTAGCCATCAGTATGATCAGTGGGGGTATTCTTGTTCATCGGGAACTGTTTGGGAGTTGGTCCTTCCATTGGCCAGTTTTGGATTAGCAGTAGAGGTTCGAACAGTACTCCCAATATTCTTTGGAATCGCAGAGGTGGTAGAAAGTTGGGATCGTTCTCTTTGACCCTTCTCGTGTTGTTCTTTCTGTCGATGGTGTTTATGATCTCTTGCATCATTATGGTCGCATAATCTAGTGGAAGATCATAGTAAACCCCATACATGATGCTCAAGATTTGATGTGAGCTTTGGTCAATACTCCCTATTTTCCCTGTCAGGCATCTGTTAAGAATAGAGAACAAAGTGTTCCACAAAGGTGGTAATCTTCCTCTGTGGAAGTCATTTCTCTTCCGTAGTTGGGTGTTGTACCCAAGCATTTCTACGAAGCCATAGAGCTCTTCGTCTGTTGGTTGCTCTGCATAACTCTTCAATCCCAGAAGACCCCTCGTTGGTAGGTTGAATTCAAGTGAGAACATTGTTCTGTTGAACTTGATTTCAAGATGCTCAGATTTATCAGGTCTTAAAATGTACCCTTTGATAAGAGAATCGTCTTAATCAAATCGGCAGCTTTGCCAAAATTGGTTCAGATAACGGACTTGAATTTTGTTTGGGGTTCTTGAGAGTAGAGGGAAGAGGATGTGATTTTCCATTATGTTCAGGAGAATAGCATGGGCTTCGCCGAAAGCAGTGGGTGAGGGGACCAAATAGCAGTTGTTTGATTTGATAGGAAGTATGGTTTCGAAGTGATCTTTTGCTATGAAGTTTTGCAAGTGTGTCATCGGAGAAAATTCTGCTGAGTCCCCGGAATCTTGTTGTTCAATAGTTCTTGCAAGGTTGGGGTTTTCTGAATGTTCAGAATGGGCAGGTGAGTGTTCCGGTGAGTTCGCCGGAGAGAGTTCTTGGGAGATAGCTTTAGAAGATGAAGCCATTTGATTTTAAGAACAAGGTTTTTGCAAGCTTTTGCAGGGTTTCGCCGGAGAAGAAGATAAGAGTTTGTAAAAGGTTTTATGAGAGGGTAAGCTTGGTTTTTATAGGAGGGTAAAACGGTAGTATTCGAATATATGGCAATGGATTAAAATTTGGAATCCGTACTCGTGTTTGAGCGGCGGGTTCAACTTTCCAAATAAAAACGTTCCATGTACGCCCAATGAAAATGGGACACGTAGGCCTTGTCAGAATATGACAGGACGTCGTGCGCGGCCCATTAATGCTAGGCGCGTGAGGTTGTTTTTAGCCACATGAGTTTCACTCTCAGTAAAAGTAACCGTTATTACTACAGAAATGCCCAGATAACAAAAATGGCAGAACTTTTGTGTTTTACAGAAGCTCTGTGATTTTGAAAATCTTGATTTTTAACCTCTTCTCATATATCTCATTGTTGTCATGACTCTGAAGGTTCTTCTTTGAACGAAAACGTTTGTAAAGACATTGGAGAGGATCAATAGGATTTTGTAAAGAAATTTTACTCACAGAGGTTTTGTGGCTCTGATGGAACTTGCAGAAGCTCTGTGAGAGCCAGCAGAAGCTCTATGAGAGAAAAAATCTTATAACTTGAATTCTATTAACTTTCTGATCATCCAATTTTTGATCTGTGTTAAGAGAAGATTTTCGCACATTATTGAAAGTTGGTGTTCGAGAAAACTGTTTTGAAAAACGTTTTGTTCGAGAAGGTCATGGTGTGTGTTTTCGGTTTTCGAGATAACATTCCAAAAGATCGACAGGGGGTTAATTTGTGATCACAGAGCATATTTTCTGCAGAACCTCTGTTGAGCTCAGCAGAAGCTCTATGACCTTAAATTTCTCCTATTTCGAATTTTGTTAAACTTTTTGAACTTTTGATTTTTGAAATGTTATTCATAGTATATTTAGGACATATTTGACAATTCTTGTCCTAGAAAAGTGTTTTCCAAAAACCTTTTGTGCGAGAGACATACCTTTTGGTTCTTCTGTTCTCGGCAGTTTTGTCTTACTTCTGTCGATGGAGAATTATCGACATTCTTCTTTGGCTTTCCTTTAAAAGATTTACCTCTGTAGATCATTTCAGGGTCCCTTTTGCCCCCCCTTGATCTAATCACTTCTGTAGATCAAGAATTTTCCTTTCGCTCCCCCTTGATCTATGCTTGGTTCAAAGAATGGTAAGATTTGTATTGAGCATAGATCATGTTTACCAGAGGTTCTGTAAGGGTTATCAGAAGGTCTGAGCGGACCCACAGAAGCTCTGTAACCAAGAATTATTTTTGCACACACAAAAAAAATACATACATAAATAAATTTATCAAAGCAATAACTTAAGTAATAATAGATATTTATACTTATTTACAGAAGATAAAGCTATACTTACAGAGGATTTTCACACTATGTTAATCATTCCTAACTTACCCACCAAGAAGTTGAATCTTTTCTCGTCTAGTGCTTTGGTGAATAAGTCAGCGAGTTGATATTCTGTGGGCACGAAATGCATTTCGATTGTACCGTATTCAACATGATGTTTCAAGAAATGGTACCTTATATCGATATGCTTGGTTTTTGAGTGTTGCACAGGGTTGGCAGAGATAGCAATGGCACTTTTGGAATCACAGAAGATGGGTATTTTGAATAGGATGTGGCCGTAGTCTTTTAGCTGAGTCTTCATCCATAGAACATGAGAACAACAGCTAGCAGCAGCAACGTATTCAGCTTCTGCAGTGGATGTGGAGACACAATTCTGTTTCTTGGAGGTCCAACTGACTAGTTTACCACATAGGAATTGACAACTCCCAGAGGTACTCTTTCTGTTTAGCATGCATCCTCCATAGTCTGAATCTGTATAAGCTTTAAGACTAAAACCAGAGTTCTGTGGATACCAGAGACCAAGATTGTTGGTCCCCTTCAGGTATCTAAAGATTCTCTTTACAGCATCATAATGTGATTTCTTTGGATTAGCTTGATAACGTGCACAAAGACATGTGGCATGCATAATGTCAGGTCTGCTTGCTGTTAAGTATAACAGAGATCCAATCATGCCTCTATAGAGAGTACATTCTACAGAAATACCATTTGGATCTAAGAATAACTTATTTCCAGTGGCCATTGGAGTCTTCATTGCAGAGGTATCAGAGAGATTATATTTTAAAAGTATGTCAGAGACATATTTGGCTTGATTTATAAAAATTCCCTCTGAAGATTGTTTGACTTGAAGTCCGAGGAAGAATGTTAATTCTCCCATCATACTCATTTCAAACCCACTCTGCATGAGTTTTTAAAAATTTTTGCACTCTTCTGAATTTGTAGACCCAAAAATTATGTCATCTACGTATATTTGTACAAGCATTATCTCACTATTTTTGAGTTTATAAAATAATGTAGTATCTGTTGTACCTCTGTTGTAGCCATTTTCTAGAAGAAAGGTGGAAAGTCGTTCGTACCATGCTCTTGGAGCCTGTTTTAGTCCGTATAGAGCCTTTTCAAGGTAGTATACATGCCTTGGGAACTTTGAGCTTTCAAAACCTGGTGGCTGATTTACGTAAACCTCTTCTTGGATTTCACCGTTTAGAAAAGCTGATTTTACGTCCATCTGATAGACTTTAAAACCTCTGTGGGCTGCGAAGGCTAAGAATATTCTTATTGATTCGAGTCGTGCGACAGGGGCAAAAGTCTCATCGTAGTCTATGCCTTCTTCTTGTTTATATCCTTTTGCTACTAATCTTGCTTTGTTTCTGATGACCACTCCATCTTCATCCTTCTTGTTTCTGTAGACCCATTTAGTCCCAATGGCCTGTTTCCCTCTTGGCAGAGGTACTAAAGTCCAGACTCTGTTACGCTCAAATTGCTGAAGTTCTTCTTGCATGGCGTCTACCCAGTTTGGGTCATCTAGGGCTTCAGAAATCTTCTTTGGTTCTATCACACTAATAAAATTTGTAAAGAAACAAAAATTAGCAGTGGCAGACCTTGTTTTTACTGAGTCAGAGGGTTCTCCAATTATTTGGCTTGGAGGATGGCTTTTTGTCCACTGAGTTGTGCGTGGAAGATGATCATCAATGTCATCAAAACTTTCTTCAGAGGCTTCTTGTGTTTCTTCTTGTGTAGCCTCTGTCGTTCTTCGTGCCTCGGTAGTTGATTCTACTGTTTGTGGAATGATTGGTATGAGTGGTGGTGGAGTTTGTTCCTCTGAGGACGTATAGTCTTGGTCCTCGATCTCCTCTGTAATTGGTTCTTCTGTGGTTTGTGCAGCTTCTGTGGTCGTTTTTCTTGATGTTTCATCTTCTGCACTTTCTTCTGCTTCGGCAATTGCATCTGTAGTATTTATAGAAGAAGATGAAGCATTATTTGGACCAGTTATAGTCATACCTGTAGGATTTTGTCCGACAGAGGATGGTTCTTCAGAAACTCTAATGGTCCCAACAGAAGGATCAATGTCATTGTGGAACATCTCCAAAAATAGAAGATCCAAATCTTCTTTTGTTCTTGAGATGTCAGAGGATTTCCCTTTAATTCCGAGTTCTGAACTTATTTGCTCAGAAGTCATTTGGAATGAATCATCAAAAGAAACATTGATGCTTTCTACAATCTTGTGAGACTTTGTAAGGAATGTTCTGTAGGCTTTGGAAGTGGCAGAGTATCCAATGAATTTTCCTTCATCAGCTTTTACATCAAACTTTCCTCTTGAATCTCTGTCGTTTAAGACAAAGCATTTGCATCCGAATACATGGAAAAATTTGATGTTTGGCCGCCTTTTGTTAAGCAATTCGTAAGGCGTCTTGAGGTGTCTTTTCACAACGGTTGAACGATTCTGAGTATAACACGCAGTAGAAATTGCTTCTGCCCAAAAGTTCATTGATAATCCGCATGCTGACAGCATAGTTCTTGCGGCTTCCACAAGTGTTCGATTCTTTCTTTCGACAACACCGTTCTGTTGTGGAGTGCGAGATGCAGAGAAGTTCTGTGATATTCCTTCTGTTGAAAGATAGGCTTCAATGACAGAGTTTTTAAATTATGTGACATTGTCACTTCTTAACTTCTGTATTCTGTTGTGCCATAACCACGCTTCTTCACTTTTGCAGGCTACTAGGCAAACTTTGTCCTTGGATTTTGAAGTAAAATTCATTAGGTATAGATCACCTCTTCTTTCAGCTCGCAGAAATTCCATTCCTGTGTTTTCACTCTGTAGAGAGCAGAAAGTTCTTTTAAATAACACATCGAATCCTGTATCACAGAGTTGACTTACGCTTAGTAGGTTGTGTTTGAGGCCATTCACATATGCAACTTTGTATACAGAGACATTTTATTTCTATATGACTCCATAGCCTTTGATGTGTCCCTTCATGTTGTCTCCAAAAGTTACAGATCCACCATCGTGTGTTTCTTTGTATGTGGATAGTAATCTTCTGTTGCCAGTCATGTGCCTTGAGCATCCGGAGTCAAGATACCAAATTGGCACATGTTGCTTCTGTAAGACAATCACAGAGATTTAGGTACCCATATCCACATGGGTCCAATATTGTTAGAATTTTTCAAGTTTGCCTTAGCATTCTTCAAATACATTTTATCTTTTGTAGAAGAATCAGATTGTTTCTCTTTTGGTTCTGACTTTCGAATTTCAGTGGTGAGAAAGAAATCTGGACTTGAGAAGTGTTTATTCAATTTAAACATAAGATCAAAACAATGACAGTATTGAATATGAGATGTGATTTGTTTGAACTTTTCATTGAATTCTTTGAACTGAGCCACAGAGACATTACACTCTTTCTTTACATTAGATTTCCTATTACAAGAAGATCTATGAATACTAGAATATTGTTTGCAAAAGTCTTGTTTAGTTCCTACCTTCTGTGACTCTCTTCTGTGGTGAACATCTTTCTTCACTGTCACAGAGGAAAAATATTTGTTAGCTTCAGGACATTTTCCCTTTTGTTGCCAAGTGGGATTCTCTTTGATTTTTCTTAAAGGTTTTGAAAATTTTAAGCTTTTTGGATTTTCAGAGGCCTTTTTCAGATTTTCAAGCTCTGTAGAGGTTTTGACTTGTATACACATTTTGAGAAAATCTGGATGGATAGGTATCTCTGTGATTTTCTCTTTTGGAGAAATTGTTCTGTTAAGAACTTCAGAGGAGAATTTGACATCCTCTGTGTCACAGTGAATTATCCCTGATTTGAAATCAGTCTCTGAGTCGTCAGAGGATGAATCGTCCTCATATGCAGAGGTTGAGTCATTTCTTTCGACAGAGGCTGGATTTTCTGAGCATGTATCATACGAGCTTTCTTCTTCTGTAGAAAAACTTTCATAGATGGCAGAGGTTTCTGATGAGATCTCTTCAGCGAGTTTTTGATCTATAGAAGATGTACAGAGATTTTGTAAAACATTTGATTTCAAAACTTCCAAAATTTCTTTTTCAATAGATTCTTCAAGTTTTTCTTCTGAAAAGATGGGTTTAAACTCAGGAGCTTCTGCTGACAATTTCTTTTCGACATTTATCATACAGACAAAAGTGACCTGTGTTTGAGTCTCTGATTTACCAAACTTAAAGATACCAATCTGATCTTGTGTTTTCAGATATTTCTTTGGTTTGATTCCTCTATTGACAGAGGTTGAAGATGATGAATTTGTGTTTTCAAACCACACATTGATCATCTTTGTATGTTTCCTCAAGTGAGGTTCTGCAGAGATTTTAACCCTTTTACTTACAGAGAGTAAGTTTGGAAAGTTTGGTTTGTTAGTTTTTCCCAAAACAAATAGAGAGGACAGAGGTTTTAGTCGTTTATTTTCAACTCCTAAGGTAATATCACTGTACCCTATACCTCGTCTTGCTATTTGAGAGTTTACCTTTTCATACACCTTCTGTGCATCTTTATAGTTTTTAATTAAAACTTCTCTTCTTAAAAGATCTTGCCAAAGTACCTCTCTTTCTTTTTGAAAGTATTCTTTGAGAGCTCTTATGTCTGTAGTTTCACTTCTTGAAACTGAAAGTTCTTTTGTTTTGATTTTTAAAGCATAGGTTAAATCAGAAATTTGCCTTTTTAAAGGATCTATATTTTTGCTCCAATATTTTTCGACTTTTCCTTTTTCTTCAAAGATTTTGGCTTTTTCTTGAGTGAGAAGCCTTACTTCTCTCTCATTAAAGGTCAGCTTTTTCTGAATGCTTTCAATTATATCTTTCAGTTCAATGTTAAGTTTAAATAAATCATCATCTACAGAATTAGTACTTGAGGTAGAGTTTGAAATGGATACCTCATTGTCAGTGCCGGAGTCAACTTCTGCCATGCCACAGAACAGGGCATTTGTGGGAAATTCATCATCAGAGGTAGAGTCTGATTCGAAGTCTTCTTTGTTTGCCTCAGAATGCCCTGTGTTCGCCATTAGAGATTTTGGTGCGTAATACTCGGCCTTCTTTTTGTAAAAAGCTGAGTCCTTCTGTGGGCGATTTGGTCTACTTTTGCATTCTTTTGCGAAATGACCTGGCTTGCCGCAGTTGAAACAACCTTGGGAGATGTTTCCAGTTCGGTCGTCAGACTTCTGTAGGTCTCCACCTTTCTCTGTTCGGCATTCGTTTGCGTAATGACCGGGTTTACCACATTTGTAGCATTCTTGTGTGTGGCCTACCTTGTCATCTGATCTCTGTCGATCATTTCCTCTGTAGCTTCTGTCGCTCGACCTCTGTAGGTCATCATTTCTGTAGTCTGACCTCTGTCGGTCACTTGATTCTTCTCTTCTTCCATCATCTCTTCTACCAGAATTCCTTTGGTTATTTCTAAACTCTCTTGTCAATAGAGCCATTGATTTAGCTAATGACGCAAGAGTTATCTCTTCCTCTATCAGCTCGTCTTCTTCGCTATCAACAATTACCATCTTCTTTTTCTCCATCTTTTTCTCCTCTGTAGATCTCTCATTTCTTGGTCTGTCTGCAGCTTCTGTAGATTTACTAACCAATGCGTATGGCACAATGGTTAGTGTTTTAGCTTGAGCTATTTGAGGCTCTTGTGCAGCAAGTGTTCCATAGAGATCAGAGAGTGTCCAGGACTCTAGATCTTGATTTGTTTGTAAAGACATAGACAACTGAAGCCACTCATCGTTCAGGCTCTTTAGAAACATGACGTTATTTTCTTCTGTGGTTCTGTGAATACCAGACTTTTTGCATTTGTTTATGAGAGAGTTGAACCGGTCGTATGTTGTTTGCAGAGATTCTGTTGCAGAGGCTCTGAAAGCATGATATTCATTTATGTATTGTGCCCTTCGGTTCTTCTGAGTTTTAGCACCCCCTTCCAACTGTCTTTCTAATTCTTTCTAGAGATCGTGCGCTGTTTTGCATGCATCTAAGGATTGAAAAAGTTCGTTGGGGATTGCCAAGATCAATATTCTCTTTGTTTTCTGTGCAACTTCATCTTCTGCCTTATCTTCATTTGACCATTCTTCTCTTGGCTTAGGTTTTTGATGTTCAGGGATTTCAGCAGATTCAGCAGTAGCTGGTACACGTGGCATAGTTATCATCGGAACTGGAGGAAGATTGTAAAAATATTGTTTGAGAGTTTTTTCAGTACCCTCAAAGAAATGAACCATTCTTATCTTCCATTGAGGATACTCATCTCTAAGAAGAGTAGGAGGTTTGGTTAGTGAGCCAACAGTGAAAAAGTTATTTGTATTTGTCATTTTGAGGAAAGGATAATCTGATGGAGGATTTCTAAGTATGAAGATCTGGAAGGTTTTCTGGGTACGACTAATATCTAGAAATATGGTGATGAAGAGAGAAAATAATCTATCAAATAAAAGTTGTAAAACGAGGATCACTTGATATTGAAAATCAAGCTTTGCTCTGATACCAATTGTTGGTTCCCGTTTTGCTTAAACAAGATTATCAGATCTATTAGTTCAAGTTTAAGGTTTGATGCGGAAGCGTATTTAAAGAACTAACAGATAAGTTTGATAGATTTAGAACAAAATATAAATAAACAGTGAACAAAATATTATATCTCAAAGTTTACTGAATATATATATCAAGAACAGGTTTATGAACCGTGAGTAAGAAAAGCTTTAAAACAGATATGACTTTTAAGGTGAATAAGCTTTTGTGTTCTTGATGTTCGATTGAAGTGGTGTGTGTGTAAGGAAGAACTCAACATGAGTCTTCCTTATATACTACTCTAAAGGGGACCATAAAGCATATGCTACTATTCAAAAGGTACGTATGAATAGTAGAGCGGATGTCGTGAACAGTTGCAAGGATGGCATGAACAGTCAGACGTGCTGTATTGCATTTAATGCAGCAGACGTCTAATATGTACTAAGCCCTACTGAGTCCAATCAGAGTTTGACACGTCGACGTTGGACAAGACATGCTACCATGCAAGTTGATGAACGGGTCCTGTAACAGTAGCAAGATATTATAAATATCTTCAAGTCTCAGTGAGGACCACAGAGGCTCTGTAATGAGTTACAGAGGTTCTGTGGTCTGGTCCTCTGTGGAGCAGTCCACCTTTGTTTCCGAGTCTTGGGTCTTCTTTGAGTACAGCAGAGGTTCTGTAGGAAGCCTCTGTTGCTTCTGTAGCTTCTTGACCTTGATTTCTCGGTAATGTCGGCAGAGCCTCTGTAAAATGCTTTTTTTTCACTTAGCCTATTTTTCACTACTTCTAAATACTTCTATGATTAGGAAGATTGAAGCTAACAGGTTGCTCCTTG
Organism: Saussurea involucrata; assembly: GCA_033807775.1. Taxonomy (NCBI): domain Eukaryota; kingdom Viridiplantae; phylum Streptophyta; class Magnoliopsida; order Asterales; family Asteraceae; genus Saussurea; species Saussurea involucrata. Next base: position 80,244,763 of record CM066319.1, read on the forward strand.
GTTTTCTTGATTCTTTTGGAACCAAGTTGGGAGGTAGATTGTTTCCTTTTTCGAGAAGGAATGGAGGGTGCAGCTTGGGTATCAGCGGTGGGGATTTCCACTGAATGAGCCGCAGAAGTAGAAGAAGGAGGATTAAGAATAGATAAAAGAGTAGTAAGACGTACCTCGTTTGCCAGCAGCTTGAAGTCGAGAACCTTAGGGCCAACCTGAGAGAGTCTCAGATCACCCTCTTTTGGGTATTTATCCCCAAGTCCCTGTTGAAAGACGGCGCTGATGAATCTGGGATATGGAACCCATGAAGGTCTATCAGCCATATCTATTCTGAATGCAAGGTAGTCATAGATGATTGAGACCCAGTCAACATGTAGACCTTTCAGCAATGCATAACCCATTGCTTGCTGAGGTTGAGCAGCTTGATCAGAGGAGCCACTCTTCGCTGTCATGCAGCTTATCAAGTGTGCGAAGATGAAGTTCATCTCGCTTGGCATTTTGGACTTTTTGATCAGGGTCAGTTTCTTCTCAATCTCCTTGTCCCTCCCTGTGTCCCATGCGTAACCCATTGCATCAAAGAATGCAGTGATGGCTTCCCTATCAGCATGGTTTTTGTGGTTTGGCAGATAGACAAAGGGTTTTTCTTTGGTGGCAGTGGGTAGGCTAAGTGCACGCCTGATAATGGCAGGGTTGATTTTGGTTGTGCCAAATTTGGTGTCACAGAGAATGACATCAAGGAGTTTCTTAGGGTCCTTCGATGAAGGAACCTGAGTGTGTCTAGTAGTATACCAGAACTGAGATAGAAGAAATTTATGTGTAGGGGGTACGAAGGTTAAGGCTTTGAATAGGCAGCAGGTTTGTAGAAAATTCACAGCATCATTAAGATGTGTGACTTGCTTCTTCGGAGGAAAATCGAAAAATGCATAGAGGTTGTTTGTTTTCGAAAAGTCTACTTTCTCAAGTGTAAACTTTACCTGAGGAGCCTTGGGAAGATTCAGTTTCTCCGTAGCAGGAGATTTCTCAGCGGTAGGAGCAGCAGTAGAAGATGCCATTTCTGTTTAACATTTATAAACATGAAAAATACATAAGGAACAATGTCTTAATATGGAAAGAATTTTCAATAAGATGTTGTGGAATTTTGTCCATTTCATTCAGACAAAAATGTCTTAATGAAGATTAGGGTTTTCTTGTTTTGAAAAAGAAATCCAAACCCAGTAAAAGTCTTGTTTTCCATTTTCCTTTAGATAAGGATTCTGGAAAAACGTATGAAGAACAAGTTTAATATATATGATTTAAACTTGAAGAACAACCATGAAAAGGTTGTGTTCATAAAACCATGAAATAAATGATTTCATTTAAAAAGTTCTTTTGTTTGATCTTTTGAAAACAAGGATAAGATCAGAAACAATTTAAAACAGGTAAATAATGAGAATATTAACCTGGTTGTCGAAGAAGAAGATGAACAGTTTTCTGGAAAAACTCAAGTTCAATAAGCAACAATAAATCTTTTCTTTCTTGGAGAAGAAGTTCGTGGAAAGGAAAAATATAAACTCGAAATAGTTTATATAGTGAGATTAGAGAGAGAGAAAAACTAGAGCGGGAAAGTTTTTCATCATGACACGGACACGTGTTTGCATTTGATTGGATGGTAAACGAAACGTGCAAACGTGTGTCAGAAAAAAAACGTGCCAGGGTTTATCCGTTGTGATGATGTCACAAACGTCCTTTCATATTTTAGGATGTCTCTAAGGTTTTGAAAGCTCAGGGACTATTTTGAAAAACATGAAGCACTGAATAGAAATATCAGTGTTAGTTTAAGAAATTTCAAAGTATCGTTGTTAAGGAAGAGATATTCAGCGATGTGATTTGTTTTGAAATCTTGCATTAACATGCGAACGTCAGCGAGTAAAGAGAGAACATACCTTGATATCAACGAATAACTTTGTTCAGAGAGAATATGATAGAATGGGTTATATAAGTTGGTTTTATCCGGTCGCTGATCAAATGTGAACCATTGAAGATTTTACTCTTCAAAGTTCAGCATTCCAAGCTCGCTAATGAGAAAGTTGAATCTTGTCTCATCAAGAGGTTTGGTGAACAGATCAGCTAACAGAAAGTCAGTTGGGATAAAATGAAGTTCTATATCACCATTCATCACATGATCTCTGATAAAATGATACCTGATTTCGATATGTTTGGTCTTTGAGTGTAGCACTGGATTGTTGGCTATAGCGATGGCATTTGTGCTGTCGCAATAGATTGGAATTTTCGAAAGCTGAAGGTCATAGTCTAGTAGTTGATTTCTCATCCACAAGACCTGAGAACAACAGCTTCCAGCGGCTACATACTCAGCTTCAGCAGTTGAGGTGGACACTGAGTTTTGCTTTTTACTTGTCCAACTCACCAGCTTTCCACCCAGGAGCTGACAGCCTGCAAAATCACTATCTGAATAGGCGATTAGATCAAACCCTGAATCTTTGGGATACCAAAGACCTAGGTTCGTAGTACCCTTAAGGTAACGAAAGATTCGCCTTACAGCGATCATATGAGATTCCTTAGGTTCAGCTTGATATCGTGAACACAAACAAGTTGCATACATAATATCAGGTCGGCTAGCTGTAAGATACAGGAGAGAGCCGATCATCCCACGGTACAGCGTGACATTAACAGGTATACCATTTGCATCCTTGTTTAGTGTCAGCGGTGGTGTCATAGGGGTTTTCATAGCTGAACTCTGGGTTAAATCGAATTTCTTCAGCATATCTTTAACATACTTTCCCTGATTAATGAAAGTTCCCTTTTCATTTTGTTTTATCTGAAGACCAAGGAAATATGTTAGCTCACCCATCATACTCATTTTATACTCTTCTTTCATTCTATCAGCGAAACGAGTACAAAGGTCAGGGTTAGTAGAACGAAATATAATGTCATCAACATATATCTGAACAACAATGATATGACCTTTCACTATTCTGAAAGATAGAGTTTTGTCGATTTTACATCGCTCAAAATTTTCAATTAGGAGATAAGAGGATAGAGTGTCATACCATGCACGTGGAGCTTGTTTTAAGCCATAAAGTGCCTTATCCAGTTTATAAACATAACATGGACGCTTAGGATCTGAGAATCCTGGAGGTTGTTCCACACAGACTTCTTCATTCAGCTTTCCATTGAGAAATGCTGACTTAACATCCATTTGATACACTTTGAAGTCTTTGTGTACAGCGTAGGCTAAGAATAGACGAATAGATTCTAGTCTTGCTACTGGAGCAAATGTTTCGTCGTAGTCTATACCTTCCTCTTGTCTGTATCCCTGAGCAACAAGTCGAGCCTTGTCGCGGGTTACAGTTCCATGTTCGTCCAACTTGTTTCGATAGACCCATTTAGTGCCTATCACTGTCTTATCAGTTGGTCTTCGAACAAGATTCCAACCTTTGTTTCTTTCAAATTATGTCAGCTCTTCTTGCATAGCGCTGACCCAGTTTGGATCTTTGAGGGCATCATCTATTTTCTTTGGTTCAATCAGAGAAATAAAGTTAACAAATAAACAAATATTACCTACACTTCGTCGAGTCTGAACACCAGCGTTTGGATCACCAAGAATTTGATCAATTAGGTGATTGACAGTCCATCGCTGAGCCGGAGCATGAATCGCTGACTCAAATTGAACTGGGGGAGCTGAAGATGAGGCTTCAGCAACTTCTGTAATATCAGCCAAGAAAGGAGTAGGTGCAGAAGTCATCTCATTCGCTGATTGCTGAAAAGTAGATGGAATGTCTGAGACATTTGGTTCAGAAGCAGGCATAGTGTTTAAAGGAATAGCTGAGACCCATGATGTTTCAGCTTCACTATTCTACATGTTTGGGATTATAGTAGGACCATCATCTTCAACGGTATGAGTATGATGAGTGGGAATATCTTCTGAATCACCAAGATGTGAAAACATCCATTGATTCAGTTCTTCAGTATCAGCAGAAGGTCGAGAATTCGCTGAACGGGATTTGTCAAAGGTGACGTGAATAGTTTCTTCAACAGTTTGTCTTCTTCGATTGAAGACTCTGAAGGCTTTGGAGACTGAGGAGTATCCAAGAAAGATTCCATCATCAGCCTTAGGATCAAACTTTCCAAGGGCATCTCTGTTGTTCAGTATGAAACACTGACTTCCAAAGATGTGAAGAAAGCTAATTGAAGGCTTTCTCCCATGAAAAAGTTCATAGGCTGTCTTGTTGAATCTTTTGGCTATCAGCGACCTTTTTTGCGTAAAACAAGCTGTGTTGGCAGCTTCTGCCCAAAACTGAGTAGGCAGGTGAGAATCGCTGAGCATTGAACGTGCAGCTTCAATAATAGTTCTATTTCTTCTTTCAACGACTCCATTTTGTTGTGGTGTGCTCACTGAAGAAAAGTTGTGAGAAATACCCTTACTCTCAAAGAAGGAATCAAGAGAACTATTTTTAAATTCAGTCCCATGATCACTCCTTATTGAGCGAAGGGTCAAGTTGTTCAGGACTTCCATTTTCCTGACAAAGGTGATGAGTTCTTCAGGGGTGTCACTCTTAGAACGGAGAAACATTACCCATGTATAGCGAGAGAATTCATCAACTATGACCAGCGTATATTTCTTTCCAGCGATGGATTGTTTGTTAACAGGGCCAAACAAATCCATATGGAGAAGTTTTAGAGGAGATGACACTGAGGAAACTTGCTTTGACTTAAAGCTTGCTTTGGTCTGCTTCCCTTTCTCACACGCTGAACATAAGGACTCTTTGGCATATGAGTGCTGAGTTAGACCAGTGACTAACTTTTTTGAAGACAGGGTATTCAGTGTCTTGAAGTTTAGATGAGAGAGCCTCTTATGCCATAACCAGTTGACATCAGATGAGGCTTTTGAGAAGAAACAGGAGTTCTCAATGGTTGTTGAGTCCATGTTTATTACATAAACATTTTCCAAACGATAACCGCTGAGAGCTATCTTCTCCTTTTTGTCAGCGACAAAGCAGGATTCCTTAGTAAAGATTACTTTGTTATCCATGTCGCAAAGCTGATTGATGCTTAGAAGATTATGCTTCAGCCCTTCAACATATGCGACTCTTCTGAAGGTTGTTGTACCATTAGAGAGTACACCAAACCCTCGGGTATGTCCTTTTCCATTTCCACTGAAAGTTACAGAGGGACCCTTCTCTTCTTTGTACTCAGTGAGAAGGTTCTTCTTACCAGTCATGTGTCTAGAGCATCCGCTATCGAGATAACAGATACCCTTCTTAACCTGCATTACAAAGGAAGATTAGTTTGTCAGTGGGGGTAGAAGAGGAGGTGGAAGGTTCAGCAGTCTTCGCAGCATTTGATGATTCAGCTTTGTCAGTCTTCACTTTGGTTAATTTCTTAACCTCAGTGGTCTTCTTTGCCTTGGGGGCAATGATCTTTACCTTAGCTATCTTTTCAGCTTGGGTGGCTGTGGGGCACTTACTAGCAATATGATTTGTAAGTCCACAATGATAACATTTCCTATAACTAAAAGTAGTTCTAGGACCATTTGCTTGCTGAGCTTTTGATTTTGAATTTGAAGGACCAGTACCAAATAAACTTTTGGTATTTGAAACAAGAGGAACATTCAGTTCTTCGGATTTTTTACCAATGGTATCCACTTTGATTCTAGGAGTAGATCGCTGAATAGATACACGCTGGATAAATCCAGGGATCTTATTCTTTGAAGAAGAGGGATAAGTCATTGAAGCTTTAGAAGCATTCAGCTTTGGTACAAAGGTACCCTTCTGAGGATTTTGGTTAAAAGCAATTCCTTTACCTTTATTTTTAAAGACTGAGGTAGGTTTTGGATAAACAATTTTCTCTTTACCTTTAGAAGTCAAGGTAAAGATTTCCTCAGGGATAGGAGGTTTTGAAGCGGACCACTGAGAAGAGAAAGTGTTAGGGATAGAGGATACGAACATTCCAAACTTAAGCATGGAACGGTCAGTGGTTGGTTCTAGAGTGTCAGCTTTGTAACCAAGACCACGCGTATCACTCAGGGGAATCTGAGACTATATTATCTCAGTGATCTTTGTTGAGGAGTTATACCATCCATCAACAGTAGCTTTTTTAGCTTTTAATGCAGCGATAGCTTCTTCACGCTCGATTTTGACTAGCTGATTTAAGTGAACTTGATCTTTAAAATCTTCTTCAATTTTAGAAATATTTTCTATTTGAAGGTGACAGTTTTTAAGCTGTTCAGCGAGATCAAGGTTTTGATTTTCAACAACAGTTTTGCCATTCATGGCTTCATATAAACTTCTAGTCAAGAGATCGATCTTTCGAAGACTATCAGCTTCATCAATATTTAAAATATTGGTAAAGAAGGAAGGTGATACCTTAGTAGCAGAGGTTGAAGTAGAGGGAATGTAAGAATTTTCTTCCTCATCTTCAAGTTCGGCCATGAGACATAGATTGGCTTCATCATCATATTCAGAGTCAGATGATTCTTCTTCGTCAGAGGCAGCCCAATCATAGTCAGCCATAAGGCCTTTGCCTTTCTTCTTAAAGGTTTTCATCTTTGAATACCTTTCTTTCAGCTTTTTGTATTTTTCATCTCTAGTACTGGGAGTAAAGTTTCTCTTGGGAAAAGCCGAGGGTCTAGAGACTTTCTTTGACCGGCACTCGCTAGCAAAATGTCCTATCTTTTCACAGTTATAGCAAGTAGCAATAGCCTTATCAACAGCAAGTAGCAGTAGCCTTATCAACAGGGGTTGATGATCTTGGCTTGTCAGTAATAGCAAGAGGTTTGTTCTTCTTGAAATTACTCTTTCTAGCAAATCTTCTGAACTTATTAGCCAGGAATGCCAGAGTTTCATCATCATCTGAAGCGTCAGAATCTGATGAACGTTCAGAGTTAGTTTCCAACTCAGTGACAGTGATCGTAGATCGCTGAATGGAAGGTAACTCTGAGAGTAAAGCAACAAGGGTGCTTTTGGAATCTTTTATAAGATTCTTCTTAAGATGACTCGATTGCTCATGATTCAGCATCGTGCCATATAAGGTAGAAAGAGTCATGTATCTAAGATCTTTTGATAGCTTGAGACACATTGAATAACTGTCCCATCTTTCAGGTAAAGATTCTAAGAACTTTGTCAGTACTTCAAAGTTAGAATATTCCTTACCAACAGTTTTCAGATCTATTATTAAGCAGTTAAAACGTTGGTGTACTTCAGAGAGAGATTCATTCTTACTACAAATGAAGCTTTCGTACTGTCTTACCAGGTTGATCTTACGTGAGTTCTGGACTTCAGAAGTACCTTCATACTGAACACAAATTGTGTCCCACATAGCTTTTGAGGTTTTCAGGTTCATGACGGAATGGTAGACTTCGTCAGGAAGAGCCATGGAGAGTATGGATCTGGCTTTGGTGTCGATAGCCACTTTCTTCTTATCTTCATTAGTCCACATATGAATTTCCTTGGGAATCAGCCTTTCTGGAATAGCAGGTCTATTCTCAGCGGCTGGAACTGTAGGATCAATTCTGTAAAGCCCGTGTTCCGGTACGGTTTTTTTTTCTATTTAATTATTTATTTAATATTTTCTCTAATCGAAGTTTTATTAGCAAGTTTCGACGGAAAAGACCAAAAGTGAAGAAATATTGTAAAAAAAAGGGCTAATTTGGTTAAACATTATTGGTTTTGCAAGGGTTTGGAAATGTAGGGACTAAAAGTGACCAAAGGGGGTAAATGTTTGCATGGGGGTCGGCTTTAAGAACCGACCCCCTACCCTCTCGTTTTCGTTTTTGGTCTCACGCAAGAAACAAACCACACGAACCCTACGCCGTCCCTGCCCTTCTTTCCTTTTGCTGTCACCGCCGAACCACACAACACCGACGGCGCTGCTGCCGTTGTTTTCCTGCCGGCGAGAGCGAGCGAGCGAGAGAGAGAGAGAGAGAGAGAGAGAGAGAGAGAGAGAGACGGCAACCTGGTAGAGGACGAAACCGGATTTCGTTGGGTGCTGTTGTGTTGTCCCGAGAGGTAAGGTTCTCTCTTCTTTCTTTTCTTTCTTGCGTAGTTGTAAAGTCGCCGCCGACCACCACCACCGCCGGTGGTGGCTGCCGCTCCCATGCCGTCGCCGACCACCACTGTCTGAGGTGGCAGTGGGTGGTGCTTGTTTAAATCGGCCATTAGATGCCTAAACCCTAACCCTAAACCTTAAATGCCTAAACCCTAAACCGAGAAACCAAAGTTATGATTTCATGTGGAAAAATGTCTAATCTGTTTTCACAAATTGTGTCTATTGTGTTTCGTATGTTTTGCACAAAAATTAATAAGGCCTCTAGCTATGGCCAAATTGGCAATTAGTACAGACTGGTCCGGATTTCACTGTTTGGGTAGTTTGTGTTGGAAAATTTATATAAAATAGTAGGGACCTCGGATGAACGCGTACGATATGTCCATGGAAAGCTAAGACATAGGACTTTCTAAATATGGAATTATATTTTTGGTTTGGTGGGTTTAAGGGGGGGCTAAATAGGTCACGAATAGACCTGCAGTTTTAGACCAAAAACCGGAAAATGCACATTTTAGACTAGTAGTTGTAATTTCGGGTTGGGGCTACGTATTGACTCTTTAAAACACTTCTTTAGGCGGAAAAAAAGTGAGTTGGAGTGGACGGGTTCTTGTTGCTGTTCGTGGAGTTCTGCACTGCTATTCGAGGTGAGTTCACTCACTGCGTAGGATAGGGATTATATGTGCACTACTGTAGTTCGTGTGTGTGTTAGCTGATTTGTTTGTGTGTAGTACTAGGCCGAGTCAGTGTCTAGTATAATACATTGGGTGTTATATGAAACTCGAGGAGACCGAGGAATACATATATGGGTGTTGTATGAACTCGAGGAGACTGAGGGATACGTGCACAGGTGTTGTATGAATTCGGGGAGACCGATGGATACATACACAGGTGTTCTTGCATGAGTTTGCTTGTTTAGGATATGTTCTTAGACTGGCATGTAATGTTTGTTTATGTCTATCTGCTGATAGGGATGGTGTTTATGATTGCTATTTTATGTACTTGTTTGAATTCACTAAGCTTCGTGCTTACTCTTTCCCTATAAATTATTGTTTCAGGTACGAGCGGCAGTAAGGCGTGACGGTACACACTGGCGCGTTGAGAAGACTTTCACCATTATTTATTTTGAGACATTACGTTAGACTATTTACATTTCCGCTGTTTTATTTGGGTAGGTTGTTTGACTTAACGGAATATTAATAAAATGTTTATTGGGATTTTAAACATTTGAGGTTTTATTTAATGAAATTGGTATTTTTTTTAAAGTTCAAATATATTGTAATTTTCGGGACGTTACAAGTTGGTATCAGAGCACAGCTTGAGCGAATCAAACACATTTCGGTGTGTTTGAACTCAAGTTTGAGGCTCGGGATTTTTCTTTTAAATTTTTTTTGAAATAAAAGAAGGAAAAGTACGTTTTAGAAACGGTGATCGAAGGCGCAGTGTGTACAGTCAGCCGATGCCAAGGGAAAAGGTAGAGTACTTAGTGTGATATATTGCTTTCTAGAACATAGGGGTATGTATGCTAGATTGCATGGTACTTATTACACTGTACTGCATGATTATTACTTGCTAGTAGGAATTCATGCTAGTCCTGATAGGTTGTTAAGTGAATGCCTTATAAGTTGTATGTAGTAGGAACCAAATAGCCTTAGAATGTTTGATCTAGTTCTATTGCGCAGCTCTTGTTTGAGTCTAACTGTTGTGGAATAGAATCTCTTATCCGAATGTCTATCTGATTTCACACTGTATGCGACTGTGCATTCGCGAGGCGGCTCGTCATGACTAGTGGAGATTTCGTCATAGCAAGGGTAGTGGGATGGGGTGAAATTCCTAGTGAACTAGGAAGAGTGCTGACATATGCTGGTACGGGCATATGGGTTGAAACTGTCGGCAAGGAACTACTTGGGAACTTCGGGATGGGACTCGGAACGAGGAAGGATAGGTGTGGAAGGTAGTAGTAGAGCTCCTACTATTTGAAGCACAGGATCCGTGCTCGGGTCGGGGAAAGTAACGGGGAACCCGAGGAGTTGAGCGTGATGTGTAGTTAGCAGGATTTAATGTGTGCTAATAACTCGTTGTAATATCTACCTAGAATGGCCATAACAAGGAGGAACAACAATGTTAACCCAGACGCTGGTACTGGATTTACTGTCGAGCAGATACGTGAGATGATTGCGGATGAGGTGACACATTCTATTGGGGAGGCGATCCGCGAAATTATTACCGCCATTCGTGATGAGGTAGTAGTATTGATGTAGGAGCGCATCGCGGCGATTCCACCCCCTGTGGTTGGGCAGCCTCGAGCGAGGGAGTTTCTGTATCGGGATCTCTCTGCTTGTTCTCCTCCTGAGTTCAAGGGAGACTCGAATCCGATCGTCAGTATGCGCTGGATCTCGGATATGGAGTGCGCATTCCTTACCAGTGGCTGTCCTGAGAACCTGAAGGTTCGCTTCGCGGTGAATCTGTTACGAGACGGAGCGAAAGACTGGTGTGCTACTGCTTTGACGCCTAATGAGCGCACTACTTTGACCTGGGAGGAGTTCGTCATACGTTTTCGTGCAGAGTATGTGCCTCCAGTGGAGATGGAGAGGATTGCTAAAGAATTCTTAGAGCTCACACATACTACGGAGACCGTGTAGGAGATGAACCGAAAGTTCACGGAGATGGCACTATTCTGTCCCCAGTATGTTGCTTCTGAGGACATGAAGATGACGTGGTACAAGGATAGGTTACGTACCGAGATCAGGGAGTTCGTGAGTACTGCACAGTATGCTACACTTGCTGCGATGATGGAGGCTGTTCGGAGACGGGAACTTGAGTTGGAGACGCAGGCTAAGAAGAGGAAGGCGGTGTAGACCGTGGCACCAGTATCAGTGTTCCAAAGAAAACGAGGTTTTCAGACTCGCGCTCGAGTCAAAGAAGCGGTGGGTTTAAGCCCAGGGATAGTAACGGAAGGAGATATGATAAATGTTTCATGTGTAGCCAGGTGGGACACTACGGTCGTGATTGCAGGGTACCACTGATGGTCTGTTTTAACTGCAGACAGACGGGCCACGTGAAGGCCAACTGCTCAAATCTGAGGGTTGCTGATGGGGATGGGGCACAAAGAGCTCCTGCGGCTGCTCCTTTGCGTATTACTGACGGTCGTGTGGGTCAGGCTGGAACCAAGACGGCCCGAGGTAGACTTCATCAACTGAAGGCGGATGAGGCACAGGCTACGCCTAAAGTGGTGACGGGTATATTTCATCACTTGATTTTTTTTTTATTATTGATTATTATATGTAGTTACATCTCGTTTAAACTGTATGATCAGGTACGTTCTTAGTTAACTCGGTGCCTGCTATGGTGATTTTTGATAGCGGGGCTACTCATTCTTTCGTGTCTCACACTTTTAGTGAGCGTTTGGGTCGTAGTGTAGGACGGTTAGGCTGTCCACTTGTAGTCGAGGTTGCTGATGATAGGACCTTGAAGGTTACTGACGTGTATCATGGGTGTACTTTGGAAATCTTTAGTGTGAGATTCCCTATTTATTTGATTCTGATCGCCATGCGTGAGTTGTGCGTGATTGTGGGCATGGACTGGATGGATGCTTTCGATGCAGAGATCGTTTGTCGTCAGAAACAAGTACGAGTTCAAACCCCAAGTGGGGGAGAACTGCTAGTTCAGGGCGACTCGCCCAGGCGGACCTCAACGATATGTTCGGCTGCGAGGGCTCGAAGGTACTTACAGCACAGTGGCCAGGGATATTTAGTTTATGCGATAGACACGTGCGGCGACGGAGAGAAGAAAATTGCGGAGGATGTGCCGGTTGTACGGGAGTTTGCTGACGTATTTCCCGATGAATTACCGGGAATACCTCCCGAGCGACAAGTAGAGTTCCGCATTGACTTGATCCCGGGTGCTGCTCCGGTGGCCAAGGCACCTTACCGCCTGGCTCCACCGGAAATGAAGGAGTTGTACACTCAGTTACAGGAACTTCTCGAAAAGGAGTTCAACAAGCCGAGTTGTTCACTGTGGGGAGCCCCGATTCTGTTTGTGAAGAAGAAGGACGGCGTATGTGTATAGACTACCGTGAGTTGAATAAGCTTACGGTGAAGAATCGTTATCCTCTTCCAAGGATCGATCACTTGTTTGACCAGCTACAGGGAGCCTCGTGGTTCTCTAAGATTGATTTGAGATCAGGGTATCATCAGATGCGGGTGAGGGGTGAGGATACGGAGAAGACGGCATTTCGTATGCGTTACGGCCATTACGAGTTTGTAGTGATGCCTTTCGGGCTCACCAATGTGTTGGTCCCGAAGGCCTATACAAGTTTGTAGAAGGGGGGGGGGGTTGAATACAAACACACAGATTTTACTTTTCTAAATTGTTTATTGATAAATCATTAACAATTTACAGCTTGTTACGGAAACAAGATTAAGGATAAACCTAAATCTAAACAAGTTGGAACACTAAGGTTTCTTGCACTAAGAGAGATAAGGAAATTACTAATAATAACCTATCTGAGATAAGAGATTTGAACTTGTCCAGAGTTAGCAAGTTACTTCAAAAGAAGTGAGTTCATCTCTTTATATACTGCATGCATTTAATGCAAATCAGTATATACTTTACACGTGTCATCAGCTGGTTGGTTGCATGTCATTGACTTTTGATGACAACCTTAGTAGCCGTAAGGATGAACAGTGTAGTATCAGAGTGGTTGTATGATTTCAGATTTTCGGAGGTTTTTCTGACATTTCGTACGGAGGCGTGCAAGGGTGGTTAAGACAAAAGTACTTTGTACGGAGGACTTCATGATCAGCTTTCGTTGATTCAGCGATTATCATTTTCTATTCAGCGAATGATAAAGTTCAGCGATAGCTGAAGTCTTGTACTTGATACTTCACGTTGAGTGGACAAATATGAGTCTTCGCTGATCCGCATCAGTTCATTAGGAGACTTGTCGCTGGTTCTTGATCTTGATCTTCGACTTCAGCGTAGAACCTTTGTTGACGTGAAACTTGTCTTCAGAGATCATAAGTAAACAACTAACTTATCAGCGATCATCATAATGACTGAACAGACTCAGAGCATTAATGATGAACAGTTTCGTTGAATGTTTAACTTACAGGGCGAGAGTTCCTATCAGCGTAACTGGAAGATCTTAGTACTTATCAGCGATAGTGAAACTCTGATACATATTGTTTACTTACAATTTTCACTAAGTATAAGAGAGGGTCATTATCAAATCACTGAGGGTTTGGTTCAACAATCTCCCCCTATTTGATTATGACATAGCAACAAAGAAAATTGCTATTTAATGAAAACATAAGGATAAAAAGAACTCATAAAATATTTGTCCCTTTTACTGTTTTGTGGGATCTTTTCAGTACTGATGGAGTAAAGTACATTCGCTGAAATCTTTCTTTAAAACTTTGAATAAGGTTACAAAGAGAAATGGAAAGATTACAAGTACGAGCGAAATAAATTACAAGTACGAAAGGATAACTGATATAATAGATGAAAGAGGCGATTTTATCAGCTTACAGAGGTTCTTCCTTAATGAGAAGTTCATCAAGGGTCTTTTCAGTGGGGATCATCCAGTCAGGAACCGTTACGCCTCGTTTTCTTTTGTTCAACGCTTCTTCAAAGATCAAGGGTTTTAGGTGTCGTGCCTGAATGTCTTTTCTGAAGTCAAACCAGTAGATGAGATCTCTGAGCTGTTCGATTAGAGTGATTGGAAGCTCAGCGATCCGTTGAAAACATTTACGTCCGTCGTAGTCGAGAAAGAATATTCCATAAGGATTACTGATGACTTTACCAGGGACGAAAAGTTCACATGGTGGCAAAGAAATGTCAAGGGCAGATAGATCAGGGTCATGACCAAGCACTTCAGCGCGAGAGAAACCAATTCCAGTTTCATTTCGTATGACAGGACCTGAGTTTGAATCTTGACGTTTCTTCTTTAGAGAGGCCCTTTTTCTTTTCAGCTTAAGATCAGGAAGAGGAGGAATGTCCACACAAGAAGATATCAAGTCGATATGTCTGTTTATCAGCTTTTCGAAATGATCCTTGTACTTAGATTGTGACGAATGGATAGCTAACCTCATCTCCAGCCATTCAGAGAGACCATACCTTTTTACACTGTCAGCGCGAAAGGCTTCAGATTGGCCATCTTCTCTGAAAAGTTTGATGTCAACAATAGGTACTCCGATAGAGGTTCTTCCAGAGATGAATACCTTGTTGATCTTCGCTGGACGATATCTGAAGTGAATTTTCTCTTTACACCAGATCAGGGTGGTCTGAGAAACTTCAGTTTTCTTTTCCACGATCTTCTGGGCTTCTTCCCAAAGCTTTCGTTGGATTTGAATGGGAACACGTTTCAGCTTGGGGTCTTTGACAGATTCTTGAGTAAGCTTGATGGCGTATTCTCTGTCTTTTTCTTCAGCTTCCTTTCTTTCAGCGATTAGGCGTTCAACTCTGAGGTGTTCCTTGTATTCAGCTTTTGAGATTCTGAACTTTGGAGGAACTGAAGGAAGTTGATCACGCCTCAGAATGATTCGCTGATCCTCGAATCGCTTTATTATTTCCTCTCTTTTCTTTTGTTCCTCTTCACTTAGCTTTTGAGGAGCTAAGGAAGGTCTGCGCTTGTGAGAGAGAGTCTGTTCCTCAGGTTCATCAGTCTCAGAGATCAAATCCAAGACTGGGATTATTTCTTCAGCGGCAGCTGGTATTTTTGGTGAAGTCGCAGTTGTGGAGCCTTCAGCGATATCCTCAAACAGGGGAGAGGACTAGCTGAAACACAACGATCTTACAAGTAAGAACTTGGGTAGAAACAGATAGAGAGAATTGGTTTAAGTGTATAGGCTTGGGTAGAGGAACTGATAGTGTATGATAGAGGAGGGATGGGGTAAGAGATGTTTAGTGTACCTGACAAACCGGCTTTTCAAGCAAGATCGTCAGATTGTCATCTTCAGCGACGCTTTTGCCTTTGCCTTTCTCAGCTCCAGAGGCTGAGGGCTTTGTCTTTGTCCGCTCCCCTGAAGGTTCATTTATCGAGATCCCCTTAAGAGCTTTGATCCTTGGGGCAGGTTTGACGATAAAGAAATCGTCGTCATCTTCGTCATCATCATCATCATTCTTCTTTGGAGAAGAAGATGGTTCATCATCAGGGATGTCGACGGCTTCATCATCTTCTGCTTCGGATTCTTCAACGTCTTCTTCGAGTTGCTCCCCCTCAGATACAGAGGCGAGCTTCTCGGTTCCCTCAGGGTTTTCATCTCCCTGAGGTCCAGCAGCAGCTTCAGTTTCAATAGTCTTCTCACCCTCTTCAGCGAAGGTGAGGTCTTCGTTCTTCTCTCCCCTGATAGATTCATCATGGGAAAGGTCTTCAGCGCTCTTCTCCCTGGGATGTTCAGCGCTCTTCTCCTCCTCTTTTTCATGATGACTGGGGGAGGAATGGGTAGACTCTTCAGCTGTGGGAGGCTCTGTGTCTTCTTGGCCAGAGATACCCACACAGCTTTCAATCTTTGCTAATCTGACTTCTAGGCCAGTTATAGCAGGATTGATCTTTTCCAGCTCTTTGCGATTCGTCGCTGTGAAAGTTTCCAATGCAGGGACAGGGGCAGGTTCAGGAGCAGGAGTTCTCGCCTTGTTGAGCAGCTCTTCAATCATTGTTTTCATCGAACCAACGTCGGTCTTTACAGAGCCTAAGTCAGTCGTTAGAGTTTGAACATTTGTCTTCACAGCAGACATATCACCCTCTAGTGCTCCAACCGATGTCTTCAGCGTTGTTACTTCGCCGAACATGGAGGAAACTGATTGTTTGAGTGAGGTGTAGTCTGTGTAGATATCAGCGAGCACCTTAGCGAAATCGCTGAGAGTCTTATCAACTTGCTTCAAGTCATCTGCGGAAGCCGTCTTCTCCACCATCGTTGTCAGCTTTGTCAAATTTTCTCCAGCGGTGGTTACAGCTGCAGAGTTGTCGGAGAGTGTGGTGGTGAGATCTGTCAGCTTTGTTTCCACGGACTTCAGAGAAGCGTTGATGTCTCCCAAATTAGGACATGTAACACATAAGTACTTGTGAACAAAGGAAAGCTCATAAGTTTCAGGTTTAGTTACAGTGTATATGGGTTGATTTGTACCTGCAGGAGGATTGATGAACTCGTCAAAGTTGCGGATCCCTGAAAAATGTTCCATATCTTCCTCAAAAGTTCGGTGAGGAATGGTGATCTCTACAGGTCCTGTCTTCATCATTCTTTGAGAAGCGTCAGCGGAGGCTTCTGGAATGATGGCATCTCCAGTATTCTTTGGAGGAGAGTCCAAGTGAGTAGAGGGAGAAGCGAACGATAAGAATTGGGTTCGGGTACTGAGTTCAGCGTTGGATTCGCTGAAAATCGCTTCATCAGTCTTTGGAGAGACTGAAGGAGGTTGGGTAGGTTCCAAGTTTCTAACCTCAGCGTTTAGAGACGCTGAAGCCGGGATTGAAGGGATGGTTTGAATGGGTGTGGCAGAGCGTACCACAGAACTTTCCTTCAGCTCTGCAGAAAGAGGTGAGGAGTCTTCAGCAGGAGATTGCTGGGACTGCTCCTTGGTTTTCTTGATCCTTTTGGAACCAAGTGGGATTGAAGAGTGTTTCCTTTTCTTAGAAGGAGAGGATTATGTGGTCGGGGTATCAGCGATGGGTATTGTCGCTGAAGGAGCTACAGAAGTTGAAGAAGTTGGGTTGAGAAGAGTGAGAAGGGTAGAAAGACGTACCTCATTTTCGACAGGTTTGAAGTCGAGCACCTTAGGGCCAACCTGAGAGAGTTTCAGGTCACCCTCTTTCGGGTAGCTGTCCTTCAGGCCATATTGAAAGATGGCGCTGATGAATCAGGGGTAGGGAACCCATGCAGGTCTGTCAGCGGCAGAATCCACGCGTTCCACTAAGTCATCATAGATAATAGATGCCCAGTCGATGTGTAGACCTTTCAGCAGAGCGTATCCCATTGCTTGTTGAGGTTGAGCGGCTTGATCAGAGGAGCCGGTTTTCGCAGTCATGCAGTTGATCAGATGGGCGAAGATGAAATTCATCTCGCTTGGCATTTTTGACTTCTTTATCAGCGTCAGCTTCTTCTCAGGCTTCTTGTCTCTGCCAATTTCCCATACATAGCCCATTGCATCAAAAAATGCAATAAGAGCTTCTTTGTCAGCGTGCTTTTTATGGTCAGGGAATGGAACGAAAGGTTTTTCTTTGGTAGCGTTGGGAAAGTTTAGAGCTTTGCGAATGATTGCAGGGGTTATCTTTATTGTGCCATACTCAGTATCACTGAGTATGCAGTCAATAGTTTTGGAGGGATCTTTGGCGGATGGTAGCTGAGAGTGTCTGGCAGAGTACCAGAACTGGGATAGCAATAGCTGACTTGCAGGAGGTGTGATTGTCAGGGCTGTTGAAATGCAGCTATTCTTAAGGAAATTTACAGCATCATCCAGATGTGTAACTTGCTTTCGAGGAGGAAACTCGAAAAGCGCAGAGAGGTTGTTTATCTTGGTCCAGTCAAGTTGATCCATAGAAAACTTAACCTGTGGAGCCATGATGATATCCACTTCTTCAGAGTCAGTGGAGAAGTTCTCAGCGGTGGCATGAATCTTGGAAGTTGCCATTTCTCTGTATTATCAGTTCAACCAAAGATGTTAACAAATAAGAATTATCTTAATGCGGAAAGAAATTTCCATTAAGATGTTTCGAATTTTATCCATTTCATTCAGACAAAAATGTCTTAATGAAGATTAGGGTTTTTCTTGATTTTTGACAGAAAAGTAAAACCCATTGAATCTTGTTATCCAGTTTTCTATGAAGAAATTAGATTCTGGAAACGAATGAAGAACAAGTTTAAGATTTTTGCATTTAAACTTGAAGAACAACCATGAAATGGTTGTGTTCATAAAACCATGAAAGAAATGATTTCATTTTACAAAGTTCTTTTGTTTGATCTTGTTAAAACAAAGAGAAGATCAGAAACAAGTTATACGCATTTGGTAATAAATAAGAACATATTAACCTTGATGTTTGATAACGAAGATGATGAACAGTTCTTGAGGTTTTTGAGAGCACAAATGCAACAAAGGATTCTTTCGTGCGGAGGAAGATTTGATCGCGTAAAAGATAAAATATAAACCAAGAGTTGTTTATATAGAGATTTTAGAGAGATAAAATCTTTGAGCGGGAAAAGATTTTCATCATGACACGGACACGTGTTTGCATTTGATTGGCGAAAGAACGAAACGTGCAAACATGTGTCAGAAAGAAGAACGTGCCGGGGTTTATCCATTGCAATGACGTCACAACTGTCCTTTCATATTCTTGGTTGTCTCTGAGGTTTTGAAAAACTCAGGGACTCTTTGAAAACATGAAGCACTGAATAGAAATATCAGTGAAGGTTTTAAGAAATTTCAAAAAGTCGCTGTTAAGGAAGAGATATTCAGCGATGCAATTTATTTTGAAATCTTGCATTTACATGCGATATGTCAGAGAGAGTAAACATACCTTGATATCAGCGAATCAAGTTTATTCAGAGAGAGAATGATAGAATGGGTTATACAAGTTGATTTTATCCTATCGCTGATCAATGTGAACCGCTGAAGGTTTTATCCTTCAAAGTTCAACATTCCAAGCTCGCTGATGAGAAAGTTGAATCTTGTCTCATCAAGAGGTTTGGTAAATAGATCAGCTAACTGATAATCAGTTGGAATAAAATGAAGTTCTATATCACCATTCATCACATGATCTCTGATAAAATGATATCTGATTTCGATGTGTTTTGTCTTTGAGTGTAGCACTGGGTTGTTGGCTATAGCGATGGCACTTGTGCTGTCGCAATATATTGGAATTTTTGAGAGCTGAAGATCATAGTCTAGTAGCTGATTTCTCATCCACAAGACCTGAGAACTGCAGCTTCCAGCGGCTACATACTCAGCTTCAGCTGTGGAAGTGGATACTGAGTTTTGCTTCTTACTTGTCCAACTTACCAGCTTTCCACCCAGGAGCTGACATCCTCCCATGGTGCTTTTTCTATCCATTTTACAACCTGCAAAATCACTATCTGAATATGCAGTTAGATCGAATCCTGAGTCTTTGGGATACCAAAGACCTAGATTCGTTGTACCCTTAAGATATCGAAAGATTCGCTTTACAGCTTTCATATGAGATATCTTAGGTTCAGCTTGATATCGTGCACACAAGCATGTTGCAAACATAATATCGGGTCGGATAGCTGTAAGGTACAATAGTGAGCCGATCATCCCACGATACAACGTAACATTGACAGGAACACCCTTTGTGTCCTTATCAAGTGTCAGCGGTGGTGCCATAGGGGTTTTCATAGCTGAACTTTCAGTTAAGTCGAATTTCTTCAGCATATCTTTAACATATTTTCCCTGATTTATAAAGGTTCCTTTTTCAGTTTGCTTAATCTGAAGACCAAGGAAGTATGTTAGTTCACCCATCATGCTCATTTTATACTCATCTTTCATTCTATCAGCGAAACGAGTACAAAGCTCAGGGTTAGTAGAACCAAATATAATGTCATCAACATATATTTGAACTAGAATGATATGACCTTTCACTTTTCTAAAAAATAGAGTTTTGTCAATCTTACCTTGCTCAAATTTTTCAATATGGAGATAAGAGGAAAGAGTGTCATACCATGCACGTGGAGCTTGCTTCAAGCCATAAAGTGCCTTATCCAGTTTATAAACATAATCTGGATGCTTAGGATCTGAGAATCCTGGAGGTTGTTCCACATAGACTTCTTCATTCAGCTTTCCATTTAGAAACGCTGACTTAACATCCATCTGATGTACTTTGAAGTTTTTGTGTACAGCATATGCTAAGAATAGACGAATAGATTCAAGTCTTGCTACAGGAGCAAATGTTTCGTCATAATTTATGCCTTCCTCTTGTCTGTATCCCTGAGCAACAAGATGAGCTTTGTTGCGGGTTACAGTACCATGTTCGTCCAACTTGTTTCGATAGACCCATTTAGTGCCTATCACAGTTTTGTCAGTTGGTCTTCGAACAAGTTTCCAAACTTTGTTTCTTTCAAATTCAGTCAGCTCTTCTTACATGGCGCTGACCCAGTTTGGATCTTTGACGGCACCATCTACCTTCTTTGGTTCAGTTAGTAAAATAAAATTTACAAATAAACAAATATTACATGCACTTCGTCGAGTCTGAATCCCAGCGTTTGGATTACCAAGAATTTGATCGATTGGGTGATTTATAGTCCATCGCTGAGCCGGAGCGTGAGACGCTGACTCAACTTGAACTTGAGGAGCTGAAGATGAAGCTCCAGCGACGTCGGGAGTATCAGCCAAGAGAGGAATGGATGCAGTTGTCATTATATTCACTGATTGCTGAGAAGTAGATGGAATGTCTGAGACATTTGGATCAACTGCAGGTATAGTGTTTATAGGAACAACTGAGACCCATGATGTTTCAGCTTCACTATTCTGCATGTTTGGAATGATAGTGGGACTATCATCTTCTACTGGATGAGCATGAGGAGTGGGAATATCTTCTGAATCACCAAGATGAGAAAACATCCATTGATTCAGTTCTTCTGTATCAGCGTTCGGTTTAGAGTTCGCTGAACGGGATTCGTCAAACGGGACGTGAATAGTTTCTTCTACAGTTTGTCTTCTTCGATTGAAGACTCTGAAGGCTTTGGAAACTGAGGAGTAACCAAGAAAGATTCCATCATCAGCCTTAGGATCAAACTTTCCAAGAGCATCTCTATTGTTCAGTATAAAACACTGACAACCAAAGATGTGAAGAAAGCTGATCGAGGGCTTTCTCCCATGAAAACGTTCATAGGCTATTTTATTGAATCTTTTGACTATCAGCGACCTGTTTTGCGTAAAACAAGCAGTGTTGACAGCTTCTGCCCAAAACTGAGTAGGCAGGTGAGAATCGCTGAGCATTGAACGTGCATCTTCAATAATTGTTCTATTTCTTCTTTCAGCGACTCCATTTTGTTACGGTGTTCTCACTGACGAAAAGTTGTGAGAAATACCCTTACTCTCAAAGAAGGAATCAAGAGAACTGTTTTTGAATTCAGTCCCATGATCACTCCTTATTGAGCGAACGGTCAGATTGTTCAGGGTTTCCATCTTCTGAACAAAGGTGATGAGTTCTTCAGGGGTGTCACTCTTAGAATGGAGAAACATTACCCAAGTGAAGCGTGAGAATTCATCAACTATGACCAGCGTATATTTCTTTCCAGCGATGGATTGTTTGTTAATAGGGCCAAACAAATCCATATGGAGTAGTTGTAGAGGAGATGACACTGAGGAAACTTGCTTTGATTTAAAGCTTGCTTTGGTCTGCTTCCCTTTTTCACACGCTGAACATAATGACTCTTTGGCGTATGAATGCTGAGGTAGACCAGTGACTAACTCTTTTGACGAAAGAGTGTTCAGTGTCTTGAAATTTAGATGAGAGAGCCTCTTATGCCATAGCCAGTTGACATCAGATGAGGCCTTTGAGAAGAAACAGGAGTTCTCAGTGGTTGTTGAGTCCATGTTTATTACATAAACATTTTCCAAACGATAACCGCTGAGAGCTATCTTCTCCTTTTTGTCAGAGACAAAGCAGGATTCCTTAGTAAAAATTACTTTGTTATCCATGTCGCAAAGCTGACTGATGCTTAGAAGATTATGCTTCAGCCCTTCAACATATGCGACTCTTCTGAAGGAGGTTGTACCATTTGAAAGTACACCATACCCTCGGGTATGTCCTTTTCCATTTCCACCGAAAGTCACAGAGGGACCTTTCTCTTCTTTGTATTCAGCGAGCAGGCTTTTCTTACTAGTCATGTGTCTAGAGCATCCGCTATCGAGATACCAGATACCCTTCTTAACCTGCAATACAAAGGAAGATTAGTTTTTCTTAGGTACCCACTTAACCATGTATACACGTTTGTCTGTGGAAGTAATTGGAATAGAAGGTTCAGCAGTCTTCGCAGCATTTGAAGATTCAACTTTGTCTTTCTTCACTTTGGTTAATTTCTTAACCTCAGTGGTAGAATTCACCTTGACCTGATTTGCACCAGGGTTGGTCTTCTTTGCCTTGGGGGCAATCTTCACCTTAGCTATCTTTTCAGCTTTGGTGGCTGTGGGGCACTTACTAGCAATATGATCAGTGAGTCCACAGTGATAACATTTCCTATAGCTAAAAGTAGTTCTAGGACCATTTGAATGCTGAGCTTTTAATTTTGAATTAGAAGTGCCAGCACCAAGTAAACTATTGGCTTTAGAAATGGAACGAACATTCAGTTCTTCAGATTTCTTACCAAGGATATCCACTCTGAGTCTAGGAGTAGATCTCTGAATAGATCCAGAGATCAGCTTCTTTGATCCAGAGGGATGGGTCACTGAAGCTTTAGAAGCATTCAGCTTTGGTACTAAAGTACCCTTCTGAGGATTTTGATAAATAACAATTCCTTTACCTTTGTATTTAGAGACAGAGGTAGATTTTGAATAAACCATTTTCTCCTTGCCTTTTGAGGAGGTAGGAGTTTCCTCAGGGATTGGTGTAATGGACGATGAGCACTGAGAAGATGAAGTATCAGCGACTGAGGATACGAACGTTCCAAATTTAAGCATTGAACGCTCAGTGGTTGGTTTTGAAGTTTCATATTTGTAACCCAAACCACGTTTATCACTCAGTGGAATTTGAGACTTTATTATCTCAGTGATCTTTGTTGAGGAATTACACCATCCTTCAACAGTAGCTTTTTCAGCTTTTAATGCAGCGATAGCTTCTGCTCGTTCGATTTTGACTAGCTGATTTAAATATACTTGATCTTTAAAATCTTCTTCAATTTTAGAAAGCTTTTCTATTTGAAGATGACAGTTTTTAAGCTTTTCAGTGAGATCAAGGTTTTGGTTTTCAACCACAGTTTTGCCGTTCATGGCTTCGTATAAACTTCTAGTCAAGAGATCGATCTTACGGAGACTATCAGCTTCATCAATATTTGCAATATTGGTAAAGAAAGAAGGTGATACCTGAATAGCAGAGGTTGAAGTGGAGGGAATGTCTGAACTTTCTTCCTCTTCTTCAATCTTGGCCATGAGACATTGATTTGCTTCATCATCTTCAGAATCAGATGATGATGCTTCTTCATCAGAAGCAGCCCAATCATAGTCAGCCATCAGGCCTTTGCCTTTCTTCTTAAAGCTTTTCAGCTTCGCATATTTTTCTTTCAGCTTTGAGTATTTGTCATATTTATTCCTTGGAACAAAGGATTTCTTTGTAAAAGCTGAGGGTCTAGAAACTTTCTTAGACCTGCACTCGTTAGCAAAATGTCCTATCTTTTCGCAGTTAAAACAAGTAGCAGTAGCCTTATCAACAAAAACTGATGATTTAGGCTTGTCAGCTATGGAAAGAGGTTTGTTCTTTCTAAACATTTTCTTCTTGGCAAATCTCCTGAACTTTTTGGTTAGGAGAGCCAAGGATTCATCATCTGAAAAATCAGAATCTGATGAACTTTCAGAGTTACTCTCTAACTCAGTGATAGTGACCGAGGGTCGCTGAGTAGAAGGTTCCTCTGAGATTAAAGCAACAGGGGTGCTTTTGGAATCTTTTACAAGATTCTTCTTAAGATGGCTTGATTGCTCATGATTCAGCAACGTGCCATATAAGGTAGCAAGGGTCATTGATCTTAGATCCTTTGACAGCTTGAGACACATGGAATAATTGTCCCAGCTTTCAGGTAAACATTCTAGAAACTTTGTCAGCACTTCAAAGTTAGAATATTCCTTACCAACAGTTTTCAGATCTATAATTAAACAATTAAAACGTTGGTGAACTTCAGAGAGAGTTTCATTCTTACCAGAAATGAAGCTTTCGTATTGTCTTACCAGGTTGATCTTTCTTGAGTCCTGGACTTCAGACGTTCCTTCATACTGAACACATATTGTGTCCCACATGGCTTTTGATGTTTTCAGATTCATGACGGAATGGTAGACTTCGTCAGGAAGAGCCATGGATAGTATGGATCTGGCTTTTGTATCTATAGCCACTTTCTTCTTATCTTCGTCAGTCCATTGATGGATTTCTTTAGGTACCAGCCTTTCTGGAATAGCAGGTCTATTCTCAGTGCCTGGAACTGCAACATCAAATCTTACAGGGATGAATGGACCATTCTCAATATAGTAAGGCATAGTAGGGTCTACACCTTCTAAGAAGAGTGTCATCCTATTTTTCCATAAGTTGAAGTTATCTCTGGAAAATCTAGGGGGTTTTGCAAGAGAACCATTGTCTATATAATTTGTGTTTGTATTGGTGGCCATTTTCAGATAATAGCAAGGAAGAGAAATATCTTAGATTAGATCTTGTTTATGAGATTAAACAAATCCGCTCTGATACCACTTGTTGGTCCCGAAGGCCTATACAAGTTTGTAGAAGGGGGGGGGGGGGGGGTTGAATACAAACACACAAATTTTACATTTCTAAATTGTTTATTGATAAATCATTAACAATGTACAGCTTGTTGCGGAAACAAGATTAAGGATAAACCTAAATCTAAACAAGTTGGAACACTAAGGTTTCTTGCACTAAGAGAGATAAGGAAATTACTAATAATAACCTATCTGAGATAAGAGATTTGAACTTGTCCAGAGTTAGAAAGTTACTTCAAAAGAAGTGAGTTCATCTCTTTATATACTGCATGCATTTAATGCAAATCAGTATATACTTTACACGTGTCATCAGCTGGTTGGTTGCATGTCATTTACTTTTGATGACAACCTTAGTAGCCGTAAGGATGAACAGTGTAGTATCAGAGTGGTTGTACGATTTCAGATTTTCGGAGGTTTTTCTGACATTTCGTACGGAGGCGTGCAAGGGTGGTTAAGACAAAAGTACTTTGTACGGAGGACTTCATGATCAGCTTTCGTTGATTCAGCGATTATCATTTTCTATTCAGCGAATGATAAAGTTCAGCGATAGCTGAAGTCTTGTACTTGATACTTCACGTTGAGTGGACAAATCTGAGTCTTCGCTGATCCGCATCAGTTCATTAGGAGACTTATCGCTGGTTCTTGAGCTTGATCTTCGACTTCAGCGTAGAACCTTTGTTGACGTGAAACTTGTCTTCAGAGATCATAAGTAAACAACTAACTTATCAGCGATCATCATAATGACTGAACAGACTCAGAGCATTAATGACGAACAGTTTCGCTGAATGTTTAACTTACAGAGCGAGAGTTCCTATCAGCGGTACTGGAAGATCTTAGTACTTATCAGCGATAGTGAAACTCTGATACATATTGTTTACTTACAATTTTCACTAAGTATAAGAGAGGGTCATTATCAAATCACTGAGGGTTTGGATCAACACAATGCACCAGCAGCGTTCATGGACCTCATGAACAGGGTTTGTAGCCCGATGCTGGATCGGTCGGTGATTGTGTTCATCGACGATATTCTCGTGTATTCGAAGTCGAAGGAAGAGCACGAGACGCCTTTGCGAGAAGTTTTGAAGTTTTGAGACGGGAGAATCTTTATGCTAAGTTCTCCAAGTGTGAGTTCTGGTTACGAGAGGTCCAATTCCTAGGACATGTCATGAACCAGAAGGGTATTATGGTCGATCCGGCCAAGATTACCGCGGTAATGCGGTGGGAGGTGCCGAAGACTCCCACTGAAGTACGGAGTTTTCTTGGGTTAGCAGGGTACTACCGGAGATTTATTCAAGATTTCTCCAAGATTGCATTACCTATGACCCGATTGACGAAGAAATCGGCGACTTTTAGTTGGGGTGAAGAGCAGCAGAGGGCTTTTGAGGAGCTACGCAGACGTTTATGCGAGGCTCCGGTGTTGACTTTGCCCGAGGGTATGGAGGATCTGGTAGTGTATTGTGACGCCTCTCACCAGGAATTGGGCGCCGTGCTCAAGCAGCGCGGTAAGGTTATAGCTTACGCTTCGAGGCAGTTGAAACCTCATGAGGCGAACTACCCGACACATGACCTATAGTTGGGAGCAGTGGTGTTTGCTCTCAAGATTTTGAGGCATTACTTGTATCGCGTCAAGTGTATGACATACACTGACCATAAAAGCCTCAAATACTTGATGGACCAGTAAAACCTCAATATGCGACAGAGGAGGTGGCTCGACGTAGTCAAAGATTATTATTGTGAGATACTTTACCACCCGGGTAAAGTGAATGTTGTTGCGGACGCACTTAGTCGACATCTGGTTGGAGAGCCACTTCGGGGTTTGTGTCAGCGGTTAACAGTGGTTGCACCTCTCCTTGAGTTGATTGGTAATGCTCAGGAAGTGGCGATTCTGGAAGAGAATGCCAAACGCGAGAGAATTTCGGGTGAAATTTCAAATTTTGCCCGTGATAGTCGGGGTTTATTATCACGGTATGGTCGAGTTTGGGTTCCCTTCACTGGTGGAAACAGGCAGATATTGATGGACGAGGCGGATAATTCCAAATTTTCTATTCATCCGGGAGCTACGAAGATGTACCGCGACCTGCGGGAGGATTTTTGGTGGCCCTGCATGAAGCGGGATGTCGCCAAGTATGTAGAAGAATGCTTGACTTGTCGGAAAGTCAAGGCTGAGCACCAGCGGCCGCATGGGAAGTTGCAGCCTTTAAAGATTCCGGTATGGAAATGGGAGCAGATCACGATGGATCTCATTACTAAACTCCCAAGGACCCCACGTGGAAACGATGCTATTTGGGTGGTCGTCGATCGTTTGACCAAGAGTGCTCACTTTTTGGCCATCAGGGAGAGCTCCTCGGCGGAGAAGCTCGCATAGATTTTCGTGCGAGAGATTATAGCCAGGCACGGAGTGCCAGTTTCAATTGTCTCTAACCGGGACACCCGTTTTACCTCCCGGTTTTGGGTGAAGTTTCAGGAGGAGATAGGTACGCAGTTACATTTTAGCACGACTTTTCATCCACAGACCGACAGACAGAGTGAGCGTACTATTCAGACCCTTGAGGATATGCTTCAGGCATGTGCTATCGAATTTGGAGGTAGTTGGGATCAGTATCTTCCTTTGGCGGAGTTTTCCTACAATAATAGCTTCCATTCCAGTATTGGCATGCCGCCGTACGAGATGTTGTATGGTAGGAAGTGCAGGACGCCCATTTGCTGGGGCGAGGTTGGTCAACGGGTATTGGGGAGCACTGATATTGTGCTGAAGACGACTGAGATGATACAGATGGTGCGGGACCGTTTAGTTACTGCACAGAGTCGACAGAAGAGTTACGCCGACAAGAGACGATCATACTTGGAGTTTCAGGTGGGGGGTTATGTTTTGCTGAAGGTTTCGCCCTGGAAAGGGGTGATTCGGTTTCGTAAACGGGGAAAGTTGGGACCCCGTTACATTGGACCTTACAAGGTCATTTCTCGAGTGGGAAAGGTAGCTTACCGCTTAGAGTTACCGGACGAGCTGAGTTTGATCCACAATACTTTCCACGTGTCTCAGTTGCGGAAGTGTGTGGTGGATGAGTCTGCGGTGATTCCTCTCGAGGATATTCAGATCGATGAGCGGCTTAATTACGTGGAGAAGCCGATTGCCATTATTGAGAGGAAGACGAAGACCTTGCGCAACAAGGTAATTGGCTTGGTGAAAGTCCAGTGGCAACACCGAAAGGGTTCCGAGTGGACTTGGGAACCCGAGGTTGAGATGCGGGAGAACTATCCGGAACTATTCGTGGACATAGACATCGAGGAAGAAGTCTAATTCAAGCGGGGGAGAGTTGTAAAGCCCGTGTTCCGGTACAGTTTTTTTTTCTATTTATTTATTTATTTAATATTTTCTCTAATCGAAGTTTTATTAGCGAGTTTCGACGAAAAATACCAAAAGTGAAGAAATATTGTAAAAAAAGGGCTAATTTGGTTAAACATTATTGGTTTTGCAAGGGTTGGGAAATGCTGGGACTAAAAGTGCACAAAGGGGGTAAATGTTTGCATGGGGATCGGCTTTAAGAACCGACCCCCTCCCCTCTCGTTTTCGTTTTTGGTCTCACCCAAGAAACAAACCACACGAACCCTACGCCGTCCCTGCCCTTCTTTTCTTTTGCTGTCACTGCCGAACCACACAACACCGCCGGCGCCGCTGCCGCTGTTTTCCTGCCGATGAGAGCGAGAGAGAGAGAGAGAGAGAGAGAGAGAGAGAGAGAGAGAGAGAGAGAGAGAGAGAGAGAGAGAGAGAGAGAGAGAGAGGGAGAGAGACGGCGACCTGGTAGAGGACGGAACTGGATTTCGTTGGGTGTTGATGCGTTGTCACGAGAGGTAAGGTTCTCTCTTCTTTCTTTTCTTTCTTGCGTAGTTGTAAAGTCGCCGCCGACCACCACCACCGCCGGTGGTGGCTGCCGCTCCCACGCCGCCGCCGACCACCACTGCATGAGGTGGCAATGGGTGGTGCTTGTTTAAATCGGCCATTAGATGCCTAAACCCTAACCCTAAACCTTAAATGCCTAAACCCTAAACCGAGAAACCAAAGTTATGATTTCATGTGAAAAATGTCTAATCTGTCCCTGTTTTGTAAAATTCGTAGAATAATCTAGGAAGCTCGGATTGAGGTGAAACCAGTGCACAAATTTCACAAATTGTGTCTATTGTGTTTCGTATGTTTTGCAGAAAAATTAATAAGGCCTCTAGCTATGGCCAAATTGGAAATTAGTACAGACTGGTCCGGATTTCACTGTTTGGGTAGTTTGTCTTGGAAAATTTATATAAAATAGTAGGGACCTCGGATGAACGCGTGCGATATGTCCCTGGAAAGCTAAGACATAGGACTTTCTAAATATGGAATTATATTTCTGGTTTGGTGGGTTTAAGGGGGGGCTAAACAGGTCACGAACAGACCTGCAGTTTTAGACCAAAAACCGAAAAATGCACATTTTAGACTAGTAGTTGTAATTTCGGGTTGGGGCTACGTATCGACTCTTTATAACACTTCTTTAGGCGGAAATAAGTGAGTTATAGTGGATGGGTTCTTGTTGATGTTCGTGGAGTTCTGCACTGCTATTCGAGGTGAGTTCACTCACTGCGTAGGATATGGATTATATGTGCACTGCTGTAATTCGTGTGTGTGTGTTAGCTGATTTATTTGTGTGTAGTACTAGGCCGAGTCAGTGCCTAGTATAAGACCTTGGGTGTTATATGAAACTCAGGGAGATCGAGGACTCGGGGAGACCGTGGAATACGTACATGGGTGTTGTATGAACTCGGGGAGACCGAGGGATACGTGCACAGGTGTTGTATGAGCTCGGGGAGACCGATGGATACATACACAGGTGTTCTTGCATGAGTTTGCTTGTTTAGGATATGTTCTTAGACTGGCATGTAATGTTTGTTTATGTCTATTTGCTGATAGGGATAGTGTTTATGATTGCTATTTTATGTACGTGCTTGAATTCACTAAGCTTCGTGCTTACTCTTTCACTATAAATTATTGTTTCAGGTACGAGCGGCAGTAAGGCATGACGGTACACACTGGCGCGTTGAGAAGACTTTCACCATTATTTATTTTGAGACATTACGTTAGACTATTTACATTTCCGCTGTTTTATTTGGGTAGGTTGTTTGACTTAACGGAATATTAATAAAATGTTTATTGGGATTTTAAACATTTGAGGTTTTATTTAATGAAATTGGTATTTTTTTTAAAGTTCAAATTTATTGTAATTTTCGGGACGTTACAAATTCTTATAGGAATATATGGGCCGTTTTCAAGATAGTAAGGCATAGAAGGGTCTACACCTTCTAAAAATAGAATCATCCTATTTTTCCATAGATTAAAATTATCTTTGGAGAATCTAGGGGGTTTTGCAAGATAACCATTGTCAATATAGTTAGTATTTGTGTTGGTAGCCATTTTTAAAAATAGCAAGGAAGAGAAATCTTAGTATAGATTAGATCTTGTTTATGAGATTAAACAAAACTGCTCTGATACCACTTGTTGGTCCCGAAGGGTTATACACGTTTGTAGAAGGGGGGGTTGAATACAAACACACGATTTTTACTTTTCTAGATTGTTTATTGATAAATGAAGACAATTTACAACTTGTTGCGGAACAAGATTAAGGATTAACCTAATCTAAACAAGTTAAGAACACTAAGTTTCTTGCACTAGAATAAGTTAGAAAGGAGATAAGGAAATTACGAATAATAATCTAACACACAGTAGTAAGGAAGAATAAGAAGATGGCTGAGCGCACTTCATTTCTGAAGTAGGGTTCTTCTTATATACTGCATGCATTTAATGCATGGCAGTATTGCTTTACACGTGGCAGCAGCTGAGTGGTTGCATGTCATTGACATTTGTAGACAACCTTAGTAGCCGCATGGTGCACAGTGTAGAATCAGAGTTGTTGTACGATCATAGACAAAAAGGATGTATGTTCTGACATTTCGTACGGAGACGTGCAAGGGAGGTAAGACAATAGTACTTTGTAAGGAGATTTCATGATCAGCTTTCATTGAAACAGTTCTTTATCAGCGAATAATAAAGTTCAGCGATTGCTGAAGTCTTCTACTTGATACTTCACGTTGAGTGGACAGGTCTTGCTTCGCTGATATCCGCATCAGTTCATGAGTAGACTTGTCACTGGTTCTTGGGCTTGATCTTCGACTTCAGGGTAGAACCTATGTTGACGTGAAACTTGTCTTCAGGGATCATAAGTAAACAAACTAAATTATCAACGATCATCTCATAGACTGAACAAGCTCAGAGCTACTCGATGAACAGAGTTCGCTGACTATTTAACTATAAAGAACGAGAGTTACTATCAGCGGTACTGAAACAGTCTTAGTACTTATCAGCGATAGTGAAACTCTAATACATATTGTTTACTTACAATTTTCACTAAGTGTTTAAGAGAGGGCCATTATCAAATCACTGAGGGTTTGGATCAACAAAAAGATTCAAGAAAACAGCCTATGAACTCTTTCATGGGAGAAAGCCTTCAATTAGCTTTCTTCACATCTTTGGATGTCAGTGTTTCATACTGAACAACAGAGATGCCCTTGGAAAGTTTGATCCTAAGGCTGATGATGGAATTTTTCTTGGATACTCCTCAGTCTCCAAAGCCTTCAGAGTCTTCAATCGAAGAAGACAAACTGTTGAAGAAACTATCCATGTCACTTTTGACGAATCTCGTTCAGCGAACTCTAGACCTTCTGCTGACATTGAAGAACTGAATCAATGGATGTTCTCTCATCTTGGTGATTCAGAAGACATTCCCACTCCTCCATCTCATACTCATCCCACTGAAGATGATGATCCTACCATCATCCCAAGCATGCAGTCTAGTGAAGCTGAAACATCATGGGTCTCAGCTGTTCCTATTAACACTATGCCTGCTTCTGAACCTTCTATCTCAGATATACCATCTACTTCTGAGCAATCAGTAAATGAAATGACATTTGCACATCTTCCTCTCTTGGCTAATATACCAGAAGTTGCTGAAGCCTCATCTTCAGCTCCTCCAGAAGTTTAGGTTGAGTCAGCAAATCATGCTCCGGCTCAGCGATGGACTATTAATCAACCTATTGATCAAATTCTTGGTGATCCAAACGCTGGTGTTCAGACTAGACGAAGTGCAGGTAATATTTGTTTATTTGTTAACTTTATTTCTCTGTTTGAACCAAAGAAAACAGATGATGCCCTCCAAGATCCAAACTAGGTCAGCGCTATGCAAGAAGAGCTGACTGAATTCGAAAGAAACAAAGTTTGGAAGCTCGTTCGTCGTCCATCCGACAAGTCAGTGATAGGCACTAAATGGGTCTATCGAAACAAGTTGGATGAACATGGAATTGTAACCCGCAACAAGGCTCTTCTCGTTGCTTAGGGACACAGACAATAGAAGGTATAGATTACGATGAAACCTTTGCTCCAGTGGCAAGACTCGAAGCCATTCGTCTATTCTTAGCTTACGTTGTACACAAAGACTTCAAGGTATCTCAAATGGATGTTAAGTCAGCGTTCCTAAATGGAAAGCTGAATGAAGAAGTCTACGTGGAACGTTAGAGATGCTCTAAAGACGCTGACCACTGAGGTCGAAAAGAAAGCCTCCAGTGTTGATCTGGAGAAGGTGGAAGGTAGCATTGAAAACTTTGCTACTACTATCGCTGAAAACTCCACCTCCATCAATAATATCAACTTCACCAACGGCACTCTCTCTTCCAACTTTTCAACCCTCTCCAGCGAAGTCACATCACTGAAGACAGCGGTTGGTAACCTTCAGGGAGAGATGTCTACCTTGAAGACGGATGTCAGCGCTGCCACAGGTCTACTGCAGCAAATCCTCGACTGCCTGAATGCTGTTACTTGTGCTCCTTCGCACTTTACTCAGGTGGATCGAGAGGTTCTTCAACGAATCACTCCCGCTATATCTGGCCTGGAACACAGATTAGGTAGGATTGAAACCTGTGTTGGGATCTCTGGCCTGGAAGACAGGGACGCAATGCACACTGATGCCGCTGCTGCCGAAATTCCAGTTACCTCCCCCACTCATCATTTGGAAGAAAGGGAGAAGAATGAAGAAGGTCTTCCCCATAATGCTGAAGGGGAGACAACTGAAACAAATGCTGTTGCTGCTACAACCGAGAAACCTCAGGGAGATGAAAACCCTGAAGGAACCGAGAAACCTCCCTCTGAATTTGAGGGGGAGCAACTCGATGAGCAACCCGAAGTTGAAGCTGATGTCACCGAACCTTATGTTGAAGAGGTAGAATCTGAAGAAGAAGCTAAAGACGATGAAGACGTCGACATCGCTGATGATGAACCATCATCATCTCCTAAAAATGATGATGATGATGATGATGATGATGTTGACTTCTTCGTCCAGCCTAAGAAAGCCCCAGCTCAAAAAGGGGTTATGATAAATGAACCATCAGAGGAGGGGACAAAGACAAAGCCTGCAGCAATTGAAGCCGACAAAGGCAAAAACAAAGGTATTGTTGCAGAAGATAATCTGACGATCTTGCTACGAAAGCCAGTTTGTCAGGTACAATATATTTTCTTCCCTTACACTGCATCCCTCCTCTATCCCTTCTCAACCTCAGTTCTCCTCTCCATAAAACCTCTATACACTTAAACCTTATTCTTTTCTCTATCTCATTCTTTCCCAAATGATCTTACTTAAACGATCGTTGTGTTTCAGCTAGTCCTCTCCCTTACTTGAGGATCCAACTGATGTTCCTCCGGCTGCAACTACAACAATAAATCCAGCTCCAATTGCTGAAGAAATAATCCCAGTCTTGGTTTTCACTGAGACTGATGAACCTGAAGAACAGCTGCTCTCTCACACAAACAGACCTTCCTTAGCTCATCAAACGCTAAGTGAAGAAGATCAGAAAAAGGGAGATGCAATGATCAAACAGCTTGAAGATCAGCGAATCATCCTTCCTCGACACAAAATCAATGTTCCTAAGTTCAGACTATCAAGGAAGGAATACACTGATCATCTCAAGGCTGAAAAACAACTCGCCGATCGAAGGAAAGCTGAAGAACAAGATAAGGCCTACGCCATCCAGCTTGTCCAGCAATCGGTGAAGGATCCTGATCTGAAGAAGACTCCCATTGATGTCCAACGTCAATTGTGGAAGGACGCCAAGAAGATCATCGAAGAAAAGACCAAGGTATCTGACTCTACCTTGGAATGGTGCAATGAAAGACTGCACTATCGATTTCGGGTAGCCAGAATCAACAAAGTGTACATCAGGGGAAGAACGCCAATAAATGTTCTAGTCGTTGAGGTCGACTTATTTAGAGAAAATGGTACCAAGGAAACCATCTACGCCTCTTCAATCAAGAAGTACGGTCTCTCTGAGTGGTTGATAACGCCACTTTTTGGCGTTATTTTCAGTTCTCAAACCAATGAGATTGGCTTGAATTCAAGTAAAAAGGCGGGTATTTTACGGTTTATCGAGTGATTTATACAGGTTATCTAAAAGGTGGCAATCATCGAGAAAAGAAGCTAAAAAGAGTCCAAAACGAGTCCAAACGAAGCCTAACGGAAGCCCAAAAGTCAAGCCCAAGACCCGCAACCGAACCAGGACCCGATCCGCGAACCAGAAATCGACCCACGCAGTAAAAAGCATACGCGCGACTTGCCACGCGACTTGCAAGTCGCGTGGTAGGTCGCGTAACCCACTGTTTGTCGATTTTAAGCTGTTAATTTCGGGATTTAGGTCATTCATTCGATACGCAACTTTCACACGACGGCAAGAGCAGTTCCAGGGGCAATTTTCAGAGCCGAGTGACACCTTTTGGAGCGACGAGGGAGGATCAATCGAGGACACATTCACGACGCACATAGATTCAATCACGGGAGAAGGGAGTTCATCACTACATCTTTCACATTCACCACGATCACAGTCATTATGTTTACATACGTTTTCGTTTCTCTTTCTCTTGTGTTTGAATCCCCCAACATCATGAACTAATCTTTAGATGTTGGGGGTTGGATTGAATTAGGATTGAACATATAGATGGATGACGAGTGACTTTTATCAGTTTTCTGATTTAATGAATGCATGTGATTTTGCTCTTAATGCTATTGTGAATTTGGCCAATTTACGATTGATTTGTTGTTGTTAAGTAAGTTCGAGAGAGTTAATTATCAAATAGAACTAGAAATCACACGCCTAAGGTAAGAAAGGATAGAGATATACTGAGTAAACCTTAGTCTCCTTATAATCTTGTGCTTAAAGTGTTTTGAACTACATAGGTTGAGATCGAAAGATTTAACTTGTGTTGTCAAGATAAAACTCATGGTAGCTTGAGAAAGAACCGTGCTTTACGAATATAACCATTGTAACTCGAGAGAGAACAATGGTTAGATCAAGATTGGGTATTCATCAACGAAATTAACTGGTATAGGTTTTAAGTCTGATGTTCATATGTGAAAACCTAAGGATTTCCAACCCTCAACTGTTTTCTCTATCTGAATTCCAAAGTTGTTCATTGTCTGTCTTGTGTTTGATTTATTTTCTGCAATTAGTAGTTTAATACCAACATCTCAATTTTCGATAGTTCAGTTAATAGCAATTATAGTAATTGTGATATTTAGTTCCTAGTTCCCCGTGATTCGATACTCGTACTTATCTAAGTACTATTATTTGACTTCGACCCGTACACTTGCAGTGAGATTTAGGTGGGGTGATACCTAGCCTTATCAAGTTGTTGGCGCCGTTGCCGGGGAACTAGTTGCAACTAATAGCACTACCAGCTATAAGCGCTATTAGATTGGACATTTTTTTTATTTTCGTTGTTTTATTCCATCACTTTCAGTTTCTGGATCACTAATCTCGCTTACTTTCTTTCAGGTACTAATTGGTTTATGCCAAGGACGGCCCGAGGGAAGGAAATCGAACAATTTGATCCGGAGATCGAAAGAACTGCTCGTCGGCTGCGTAAGGAAGCTAAAGCTAAAAGAAATCTAAGGTTCGAGATGTCCGACAACGAGAGACCTCCTCGATATGACCCACCACCACCTCCGGAAAGACGCCCTATGCGGTCGTTTGCCGACCCGAATATGGCAGCGGCCCGCATAGGCATTCAAGCACCAACCACCGCGGCTAATTACTTTGAGATCAAGCCGAGTACCATCGTCATGGTACAACAGAACCAGTTCGGGGGAGCACCGACTGAAGATCCCCACGTGCATCTACGGGCATTTGAACGGATCTGCAATACGTTCAAGATCAACGAGATGGAAGAGAACGCAATCAAGCTAAGACTTTTCAGTTTTTCCCTAAAGGGTAGAGCTGAAATCTGGATAGAGGGTCTACCATCAGATCTTATCACAACTTGGGTAGACTTGAAAGTTGCTTTCCTCCAAATATTCTTTCCTCCGAGAAGAACTGCCCAACTAATGGCAGAGATCACCCACTTCGCGCAATGGGACCAAGAAACGTTGTACGAGGCTTGGGAACGATACAAGGAAATGATTAATAAATCTCCTCATCATGGCTTGCAAGGTTGGGTCATCATCCAAACCTTCTAAAGTGGACTCCACCCGCAATTTAAGAACGACATCACAGCTGCGGCGGGTGGAGCATTAATGGATAAGTCTTATGAGGAAGCGTATGAGCTGATCGAGAATCTGGCTGAACATAGTTTTACTACTCCACGATCTGATGTTAGAAGAGTAGCAAGTGTGCAGGAAAGTAGTGAGCTGAATGAACTGAAAGCTCAACTAGCCTTTATCACGAATCATCTGAATAGAGGTAATCCGGGAGAACCTGATCAGTTTCAGTTTGTGCAAAACCAGAACCAGTCGAGGAACGATCCTTTCTCGAACACCTATAATGAAGGCTGGAAAAAGCGCCCTAATCATTCATGGGGTCAACCTCAACAACAACCAGGTAATTCGTCTAATTCTTTTAATTCTTTTCATACTAACAATGCTTACCGTCCTCCAGGTTTCAACCAAAGGAACGAAGGACCATCCGGAGAGAAGAAGTCGGGACTTGAGGACATGATGATGAAGTTCATGACGAAGATGGAAAGCACGGTTGAGGGATTAGCGAGCACGGTGAGTACAGTCAAAGCTGCAACCGACCAGAATACGGCTTCAATTAAGATTCTCGAGAGGCAAGTGGGGCAGATTAGTGAAACTCTACAAAACTGACCTCCCGGAACCTTTCCCAGTCAAACCGAAAGGACTAACCGGGAAACATGCAATGCCATTTATCTGAGAAATGGCAAGGAGCTGAATGGAGAGCCATTACGAGAGTCGTCATCAAGGGAGACCGGTCCGAAAGAAAAAGAGATCGAGAGCATTAAAGTGACTGAACTAGAAGCTGATAAAGAGTGTGCAATAAAAGAGAACTCGGAGGGTGAAGAAAGCAAGCAGTGTGAACAGAACAAGCTAAAGCAACCACCGGTCAAGCCGGAAATTCCGAGAGTGCCATACCCGAATAGACTGAAAGCAAATAAGGATGATGTTAATTTTTCAAAATTTATTGATCTATTTAAAAAACTAACTATTAACATCCCTTTTGCAGACGCCTTAGCACAAATGCCCTCTTACATGAAGTTTATGAAAGAGATCTTATCCAAGAAGAGGGCAATCGACCACCAGTCTACAGTTGCACTTACTGAGGAGTGCAGCGCTATCATTCGGAACAAGCTTCCCCCGAAGCTTAAAGATCCAGGGAGTTTTTCTATCCCTATTCAAATTGAGAAGTTTGCTTTTAATAAAGTATTATGTGATTTAGGGGCGAGTATTAACTTAATGCCTCTCTCTATTTTCAGGAAACTCGAATTGGGGGAAGTGAGCCCAACATACATGACGCTGAAGCTCGCAGATAGATCAATCGTGTACCCGTACGGAGTAGTGGAGGATGTGCTGATCAAGGTCGGTAAATTCTACTTCCCGGTGGACTTTGTGGTGCTGGATATCGATGAAGATGAAGAAGTCCCACTTATTTTGGGAAGATCATTTTTAGCCACGGGCCGATCGTTGATAGATGTGGATGAAGGAGAGATAACATTTAGAGTCGGTGGCGAAAAGGTAAATTTCAAAATGTTCGATAAGGTGCGAGGACGAATAGAAGAATCCGCGAAGAATCGCAAGTGTGGGCGATCCAATTCTGCGGACACCGAGCCAAGTTGAAAACCGCACAGTCGTGCCACGACTTTAAATAAGGCGCTGGGTGGGAGGCAACCCACCAAGGTTTGTTTCCTTTTATTGATTTTAGTTTGAGTGTGTTTAGATTTCCGAAAAACCAAAAAAAAATCGAAAAATCGAAAAAGACAAAAATATTTTGAAACAGGGACATACGCGGCTTTACACGCGGTTTGCATACCACGCAGCAAGCCGCGGGGCCCTCTGTTTGTTGTTTGAAACAGTAGGTTACGCGGTTTGCCACGCGACTTGCAAGTCGCGGGCTAAACCGCGGGAGTCCCTTGTGCCTTGTTTTGTTTTTCGTGCAGTTTTTATTCCTTTCTTGCTTTGTGTGTTTCATTTTCATGCATTTTTCGTCGTATGTTTTGTGTCTTTTGTTTGTTTTGCATGCTCTCCCCTCTTTCTCCGGTCGCTCAATCTTTCAAGATCCGCTCTTTCGTCCGGGCAAAACAGGTACGTTCTAACCTTGCATAGTAACGAGTGGTGTATGATGTTGGGTTTTGTAATTTTAAACGAGATGCAACAAACCAAATTTCACTTAGGTTTGGGGTGCCTCATCTTTCACATCTACACACTCAAATTTAAACCCTGTGCAAACCTCGGTTTTACCGAGGTTTGGGGTTGGCTTTCATTTGGCAAACCTAGGCCATGACCTAGGTTTGGGGTGCCCATATTAGAAATTTTGGGTTTTCTTTTGATGTTATGTAATGCCTTGCCCATCCTATTTATACCTATAATAACTGCACAATGATTCGAGTCGCATCACCTACGACTTTACTTGAACATTGGGGACAATGTGTGGGTAAGGTTTGGGGTTGCCCAATCGGGCCCAAGTTATGCACGTAGATTTCCTGCACTTCTTAGTGTCTAGATCATAATAGCTAAATTTTTTGTTTTGAATGATTGACACCAACCATTGTGGGAAGAATCTTGTGATAGTGACGTGACCGTTAGGGAAGGACCGGGAAAGGACAAGACTAGGGACATTAGTGGAGACCACCCGATAGTGAGTTTTGAGCCTAAAAGACGTTTTTCATTTCGAGGGATTCATACACCTAATTCTTATACACTTTTTCGAATTCTTTGTCGTGAATGTAGAATGATCTCGCTACATTATTGCATTGAGTAGCAAAGACAAACCTCGGGATATTGGGTAAGGGTATAGTAGACCATATCATGTGGACCTTAAGATATGATTCCAGGCATTATGTGTTTTGTTTTTAACCATTTTAGCTATCGTTCCCTTTCACCCTTTTGTGTGTATCCATAGCCCTTTTGCAGCCAAACACGCACCTTATTCGTTTCTAAACCCACCAGTACACCTTTAGCCATAAGCCTTAGCCAACCCTTATCCGAAAGCGTGTAAATCAAAGGCAGTGATGAACTACGAAAGATAGAGCAGAAAAGAATAGAACAGACCAGTCATGAGAATAAAATGGGTCAATGTAACCCGAGAAATAGAAAAGATAGAAAAGAGGGCTAATGATGCCCCAAACAAATAAAGAGGACCAATGAAGTCCCAACTGAAAAAAAATTAATAATAAATACAGTTAGTCAGATACTATTTATATGAATAAGAGAGTCAAAACGACTCCAATAGTGACAAAGAGGGCCAAATGATAGAGGCTGAAGTAGAGAAGTTCGGAACTGCCAATGATTGACACGCCAAGGATCTTTGAACCATTTTACCCTTCGTTTCTCAGCCATAGACCTAGCCCCATTACAACCCTTGTAAAGACCTGGATGATCTTTTGGAAGATGTGATTACGGTATACGACCACCCTCATCGATATTCCCTGTCTTGCTACTTGACTCCTTCTGAGATCAAATTTTTGGACAAGTGTGCGTCTTTCCTTAGAGTTGTCATGTAATAATTTGATTATTCTTGTACATAACCTCCTTAAACATGACAACACGAGCGATAACCTAGGTTCGAGTGCAACGAGAGTATCCCGTGAGGTAGGGTCGAGGCGAAATGTTTTCCCTAGTATGTTTGGACCTAGTCTAACCCGAACGTAATCGGAACAGTCACGAGTTCAACTCCCAATGGAAGGTCATAGATCAAACGAAATAAGAATGAGGCGAGAGTGAGATAGATATTCACGGGTATGGGAAATCACCGATGCATCACTTGGTACCGATTGGGAATTGTGCAGTTATTATTATTATTATTTCACTTATGTGCGCTTTATTTCTATTTTATCGCTAATTTGATTGGGGACAAGCAACGCTCGGTTTGGGGTTGTTGATAACGCCACTTTTTGGCGTTATTTTCAGTTTTCAAACCAATGAGATTGGCTTGTATTCAAGTAAAAAAGGCGGGTATTTTACGGTTTATCGAGTGATTTATACAGGTTATCTAAAAGGCGGCAATCATCAAGAAAAGAAGCTAAAAAGAGCCCAAAACGAGTCCAAACGAAGCCTAACGGAAGCCCAAAAGTCAAGCCCAAGACCCGCAACCGAACCAGGACCCGATCCGCGAACCAGAAATTGACCCACACAGCAAAAACCATACGCGCGACTTGCAAGTCGCGTGGTAGGTCGCGTAACCCACTGTTTGTCGATTTTAAGCTGTTAATTTCGGGATTTAGGTCATTCATTCGATACGCAACTTTCACACGACGGCCAGAGCAGCTCCAGGGGCGATTTTCAGAGCCGAGTGACACCTTTTGGACCGACGAGGGAGGATCAATCGAGGACACGTTCACGACGCAAGTAGATTCTATCACGGGAGAAGGGAGTTCATCACTACATCTTTCACATTCACCACGATCACAGTCATTATGTTTACATAGGTTTTCGTTTCTCTTTCTCTTGTGTTTGAATCCCCCAACATCATGAACTAATCTTTAGATGTTGGGGGTTGGATTGAATTAGGATTGAACATATAGATGGATGATGAGTGACTTTTATCAGTTTTCCGATTTAATGAATGCATGTGATTTTGCTCTTAATGCTATTGTGAATTTGGCCAATTTACGATTGATTTGTTGTTGTTAAGTAAGTTCGAGAGAGTTAATTATCAAATAGAACTAGAAATCACATGCCTAAGGTAAGAAAGGATAGAGATATACTGAGTAAACCTTAGTCTCCTTATAATCTTGTGCTTAAAGTGTTTTGAACTACATAGGTTGAGATCGAGAGATTTAACTTGTGTTGTCAAGATAAAACTCATGCTAGCTTGAGAAAGAACCGTGCTTTACGAATATAACCGTTGTAACTCGAGAGAGAACAATGGTTAGATCAAGATTGGGTATTCATCAACGGAATTAACTGGTATCGGTTTTAAGTCTGATGTTCATATGTGAAAACCTAAGGATTTCCAACCCTCAACTGTTTTTTCTATCTGAATTCCAAAGCTGTTCATTGTCTGTCTTGTGTTTGATTTATTTTCTGCAATTAGTAGTTTAATACCAACCTCTCAATTTTTGATAGTTCAGTTAATAGCAATTATAGTAATTGTGATATTTAGTTCCTAGTTCCCTGTGATTCGATACTCGTACTTCTCTAAGTACTATTACTTGACTTCGACCCGTACACTTGCGGTGAGATTTAGGTGGGGTGATACCTAGCCTTATCAATGGTTGGAGATGCGAATAGCCATTCAGCGATCTCGCTCGCCATGTCGAGAAAATGATCAATCAACAGATCGACTTGGTTTCTTCTGCTGTGGATATTCCTCCTCCTCCTCCTAATCCAGATCAAAGAAGAAGGGCCTCTGCAAAAAAAAGATAATACCTTCAGATTCAGGTCCTCCTATCAGGAACGAAACCGGTATTGGTTTTTCACGTAATGAAGTACTTGGTCCTGAACCTGATCTCTCAGCGCTCGACACCTCCTTGCCCCCTGGTGAACGCTTCATCCCTGGAAAAGTCCTAAGCGAACCTTATGTTATCTTCTTTCACGACTATGATGGACGAGAACACTTTCAACACATCTCTGAGCTTCCCATCACTCCTATCGAACAGCTCAGGGATCTCGTCTAATGGTGTGATTTCAGAGACGATCTTTCCGGACAATACATGATGCCCCTGATCTTCACAGAAGCAAAAAATAGACGGGATCTTGGAGAAAAGGTCCCTGACTGGATGATCCCCTCTACAAGAACCCTTGATGAACTTCTCATTAAGGAAGAACCTGAATAGCTGATAGGATTCCTTGTATTTCTTCTATCTTTATTAGCTTATATCTTTTGTACTTGTAAGTTTTTTTTGCTGTACTTTTAATTTTTCCACTTCCCTCTGTAACTTATACGATGTTAAAAGAAAAAATTCAGCGAATGTACTTTACTCCATCAGTACTTAAAAGATCCCAGAAAACAGTAAAAGGGACAAATATTTTATGAGTTCTTTTTATCCTTATGTTTTCATATTTAGCAATTTTCTTTTTGTTGCTAAGTCATAATCAAATAGGGGAGATTGTTGATCCAAACCCTCAGTGATTTGATAATGACTCTTTAAGAAACACTTAGTGAAAATTGTAAGTAAACAATATGTATTAGAGTTTCACTATCGCTGATAAGTATTATGTCTCTAAAGTACCGCTGATAGGAAACTCACGCTCTTTAACTTTTACACTCTGCGATACTGTTCATCAATAAAGCTCTGAGCATGTTCAGTCTTGTTGATGATCGCTGACAATCTTAGTTGTTTACTTATGATCCCTGAAGACAAGTTTCACATCAACTATGTTCTACGCTGAAGTCGAACATCAAGCCCAAGAACCAGCGACAAGTCTACTAATGAACTGATGCGGATATCAGCGAAGCCAAGATTTGTCCACTCAACTTGAAGTTACAAGTAGAAGACTTCAGCGAACGCTGAACTTTATCACTCACTGATAAAGATCTATTCAACGAACGCTGATCATTAATGTCTTCCTCTATAAGTTACGTTTGTCTTACCTCCTTGCACGCCTCCGTACGATAATGTCAGAAAGGACATCCCTTTTACCCAAGATCGTACAACCAACTCTGATTCTACACTGCACATGATGCGGCTACTAGGTTGTCTACAAAGGTCAAACCATGCAACCAATCAGCTGCTGCCACGTGTAAAGTTATACTGTTGTGCATTAAATGCATGCATTATATAAGAAGAACCCTACTTCAGAAATGAAGTGCTCGGCCATCTTCTTCTCTCTATTACTTTGTGTTTGAATATTTCTCTTTAAATATTCTTATCTCCTTTCTTTCTTATTTCTAAGTGCAAGAAATCTTAGTGTTCTTTTAACTTGTTTAGATTAGGTTTAATCCTTAATCTTGTTCCGCAACAAGTTGTAAATTGTTTGATAAATATCAATAAACAATTTAGAAAAGTAAAATCTGTGTGTTTGTATTCAACCCCCCCCCCTTCTACAAACTTGTATAACCCTTTCGGGACCAACATTGGGACAGTTATTCTATGTGTCTTAAGCTCTCAAAGGATCTGAAATCAATTACCCTTTCTACCTTATTTGGCATTATGCTCAATCATGAGCAGTCGTGTCACCTTAAGAAAAATCTTGTAGAAGATTCCAAAAGCACACATGTTGCTCTACTCTCTTCAGAGTTGGTGCCCACTCAGCGTTCTACTGTCACTATCACTGAGTTGGAATCTAATTCTAATGAATCATCAGAAGCTGATCCTTCAGAAATTGATGAATCTCTGACACTTCTGACCAATACATTCAGTAGATTCGCAAGAAAGAGTAACTTCAGAAGAAATAAACCTTTTTCCCTCACTGACAAGCCAAAATCTTCAACCCCTGTAGATAAGGCAACTGCTACCTGCTTTAACTGTGAAAAAGTAGGACACTTTGCTAGTGAATGCAAGTCAAAGAAAGTCTTCAAACCCTCATCTTCTTCCTACAAGAAATCCTCTAACCCCAGGGCTAGAGATGACAAGTACCAGAAGCTGAAGGAAAAATATCAAAAGCTGAAAGCCTTCAAAAAGAAAGGAAAAGGTCTGATCGCTGAAGATCATGACTGGGTTGCTTCTGATGAAGAATCATCTGACTCTGATGATGATGATGAGGCCAATCTCTGCCTCATGGCTCAAATAGAAGAAGAGGAAGAAAAAGATGAAATTTCCTCTACTTCTACCTCCACCTCTCAGGTATCAAATTTTTCAACTGATACTTCCACTTCAGCCTTTAATGACGTTGATAGACGACGGACCATCGATCTTTTGACTATTGATTTATATGATGCCATGAATGGGAAGACCAAAGCTGAAAAAAAAATATTGATCTCGCTGAATAGCTTAAAAACTGTCATTTGCAAATTGAAAAGCTTTCTAAAATAGAAGAAAATTTGAAAGTTCAGGTCTGTATAAATCAAATCATTAGTATTGAGCGAGAAGAAGCTATCGCTGCATTAAAAGATGAAAAGGATATTGTTGAAGGATGGTGTAAATCCTCAACA
This sequence comes from Saussurea involucrata, assembly GCA_033807775.1. NCBI lineage: Eukaryota > Viridiplantae > Streptophyta > Magnoliopsida > Asterales > Asteraceae > Saussurea > Saussurea involucrata. The sequence goes on from CM066319.1 coordinate 80,288,815, forward strand.
ACGATCACTGAGATACTTCATGCTCAGATTCCCCTGAGTGACAAAAGTGGTCTTGGTTATAAAGTTGACGCGGTAGAACCAACCACTGATCGTTCCATGCTTAAGTTTGGAATGTCCGTGTCCTAAATCCCTGACACCTCTTCGTCTCAGTGTTCTTCTTCAAATACTCCCATCCCTGAGGAAAAACCTACCTTGATTTCTAAAGGTAAAGGTAAGGAAAAAGTTTCTAATCAAAAACCTCAGAAGGGTACCTTTGTACCTAAGCTGAATGTTTCTAAAACTTCAGTGAATCATCCCTCTACGTCTAAGACTAAGATCCCTGGATTTAGTCAACGATCTACTCCTAAACTGAGAGTGGATGTAATTAGTAAGAAATCTGAAGAACTGAAAGTTCCTCCAATTTCCAATGCCAAAGGTATTCTTGGTGCTGGCCCTGCTCATTTAAAAATTTCGGCTAAGCATGCAAATGGTCCTAAAGCTAATTTTAGCTATACGAAATGTTATCACTGTGGACTTACCGATCATATTGCCAGTAAGTGCCCTACAACCACCAAAGCTGAGAAATTAGCTAAGGTGAATATCATTGCCCCGAAGGCAAAGAAGACCAATCATGGTGCAAATCAGTCTAAGGTGAAAACAACCACTGACGTTAAGAAATTAACCAAAGTGGAGACTGTCACTGACGCTGAATCTTCAAATACTGCGAAGATTGTTGAACCTTCAACTTCCTCAACCACCACTGAGAAATGTGGACCCATAGTAAAATGGGTGCCCAAATCAAACTAATCTTCCTTTGTTTGCAGGTCCTGAAGGGTATCTGGTATCTCGATAGCGAATGCTCTAGACATATGACTGGCAAAAAGAACCTGCTCACTGAATACAAGGAAGAGAAAGGTCCATCTGTGACCTTTGGAGGAAATGGAAAAGGCTATACCCGAGGGTTTGGTGTAATCTCTAATGGTAAAACAACCTTCAGAAGAGTCGCATATGTCGAAGGTCTGAAGCATAATCTTTTGAGCATCAGTCAGCTATGTGACAAGGACTACAAAGTGTGTTTCACTAAGGAATCCTTCTTTGTCAATGACAAAAAGGAGAAAGTCGCACTCAGCGGATACCGTTTGGAAAATGTTTATGTTATAAATATGGACTCGACAACCACTGAGAACTCCTGTTTCTTCTCCAAATCCTCATCTGATGTCAACTGGCTATGGCATAAAAGGCTCTCTCGTCTCAACTTCAAGACACTGAATACTCTTTCTTCAAAAGAGTTGGTTACTGGTCTTCCTCAACATTCATACGCTAAGGAATCTCTATGTTCAGCGTGTGAAAAAGGGAAACAAACCAAATCAAGCTTCAAGTCAAAGCAAGTTTCCTCAGTGTCATCTCCTCTTCAACTTCTCTACATGGATCTGTTTGGCCCTGTCAACGTTCAATCCATCGCTGGAAAGAAGTACACTCTAGTCGTCGTGGACGAATTCTCTCGCTACACCTGGGTTATGTTTCTCCGTGCTAAGAGTGACACCCCAGAAGAACTGGTGTCTTTTATCAGGAAAATGGAAGTCCTGAATAACCTCATTGTTCGCTTAATAAGGAGTGATCATGGGACTGAATTCAAAAACAGTTCCCTTGAAAACTTCTTTGAAAGTAAGGGTATTTCTCACAACTTTTCTTCAGTGAGAACACCACAGCAAAATGGAGTCGCTGAAAGACGAAATCGAACGATCATCGAAGCTGCACGTTCAATGCTCAGTGATTCTCATCTACCTACTCAGTTCTAGGCAGAAGTTGTCAACGCTGCTTGTTTTACTCAAAATAGGTCGCTGATTGTCAAAAGATTCAAGAAAACAGCCTACGAACGTTTCCATGGGAGAAAGCCTTCTATTAGCTTCTTTCACATCGTTGGATGTCAGTGTTTCATACTGAACAACAGGGATGCCCTTGGAAAGTTTGATCCCAAGGCTGATGATGGAATATTTCTTGGATATTCTTCAGTCTCCAAAGCCTTCAGAGTCTTCAATCGTATAAGACAAACTGTAGAAGAAACAATTCACGTCACTTTTGACGAATCCCGTTCACCAAATTCAAGACCTTCTGCTGATACTGAAGAACTGAATTAATGGATGTTTTCTCATCTTGGGGACTCGGAAAGCATTCCCAATCCTCAGGTCAACATCCCTACCGCTGATGATGATCCCACTGTCATCCCAAGCATGCAAACAAGTGAAGCTGAATCGTCATGGGTTTCAGCTGTTTCTCTCAACGCTATGCCTGCTTCTGAACCATCTACCTCAGATATCCCATCTACTTCTCAGCAATCAGTGAATGAAATGACATCTGAACCTCTTCCTCCTTTGCTTGAAATACCTGAAGTTGCTGAAGCTTCTTCTTCAGCTCCTCTAGAAGTTCAAATTGAGTCAGTGAATCACGCTCCGGCTCAGCGATGGACTATAAATCACCCCATTGATCAAATTCTTGGTGATCCAATTGCTGGAGTTCAGACTCGACTAGGTTCAGGTAACATTTGTTTATTTGTTAACTTTATTTCTCTGATTGAACCAAAGAAAACAGATGATGCCCTCTGAGATCCAAACTGGGTCAACGCTATGCAAGAAGAGCTGACGGAATTTGAAAGAAACAAAGTTTGGAATCTCATTCCAAGACCATCTGACAAGACAGTGATAGGAACTAAGTGGGTCTATCGAAACAAGTTGGATGAACATGGAACTGTAACCCGCAACAAGGCTCGTCTTGTTGCTCAGGGATACAGACAATAGGAAGGCATAGACTACGACGAAACATTTGCCCCAGTGGCAAGACTGGAAGCTATTCGTCTATTATTAGCATACGTTGTTCACAGAGACTTCAAGGTATATCAAATGGATGTGAAATCAGCATTTCTTAACGGATGGCTGAATGAAGAAGTCTATGTTGAGCAATGTAACACCCGGAAAATCCTTGTAAGTAATAATAGTCCTAATATTTCTTTATATTTTGACTTCTTAGACTATAATTGATTTCCTAAGTAATTTCCGTGATTGTTACTTGTTAATTGAGAACTTCCGATAGAAATCTGTAAGTTTATTCCTTAAGGAAATTAACGAAAAATAGATGATAAGTTAAATATTAGATTTTATGGATTAGTTGGTTGGGTAATTTGAATACGAGTCCAACGGTACTTTCCGGGGTAAAAACGGAGTTCTAACGAAGAAGTTACGGCTAAATCAGTGGAAATTGAGAAGACTAGCAAACAGAGGTTGGCGCCGATGGTGGCGCCGATGCATAGGCGCGGGGATCGGCGCCGAGCACCTAACGTGCTAAAAGGGAATTAAACCCACCTCTTGGTCCTTAGTCATTATCTTTTCATTTTAGAACTCTCAAAATCAGAACTCCTGCTCTTTACTTCTCAGACGATTTTCATCTAAGCTTAAGGTAAACTCATATCTCTCAATCCTAATTCAATTCAAACAATTATTAGATGAATCTTACCAATTAAACTTCATTTAGGGCTTTTACATCTTCATCCTTCTTATTGGAGTGATAAAGTTCAAATCTTCAAGTTAGGGTTGTTTCAATTGAAGATTAGAGGTGAGTAACTTGTATCTAATTAATTGTATTATACCTTATTATCATTCTTTATCCTGATTTTGTTATTGTTAATGAGAAATCTTGGTTAATAAGCTCTTAATGGTTAGGAGGGAAACAAGAAGAGTTCAAGTAAGTTATGGTGGATTAATTGTGTTCTATTATTTAGAATGCCATGATAAATGTTAGTGTTAAAGGTTTGGGTTTGATTATACATCATTGGTATGTTATTATGTTGATGGCTTAATTTATGTCTTAATGAAGTAATAATGGATTAATGGTCAATATGGACCTATTATTGAATTGTAAATGTGGTTGTTTATTATTGATATTATATGGAATATGATTTATTACATATAGATGCATATGAACTACATGGAAGTAGTATTGATCATGTTAAATGGTTGGACCATTGTTATGTGTTAAGTATGCTTTGAATATTATTTGGATTAATATATTTGGTATTCACATAATTGGAGGAGCACCTAGTAGGCATTGGAGGATATATTCTTACACACCGTGGGGTAAGTGTAATTGATTCATACCTTCGGATACCGTGGGGTTTTCCGTTGTGTTATGCCTTGTGACAATACCGTGGGGTACCGATCAAGGTATATCTTCCATTATGATGTAATTGGGTAGAAATATGGGCCTTCTCCATGGAATCCAATTTGTGAATGTATCGAATTGTTATTCCTACATGCTATGATTATGCTCTATGTGCTATGTGTAAACCTCACTTAGGCTTTAAAAGCCTAACACTTGTTATGTGTTACATATATTAGTGGTTCCGGACACAAGAAGGTTTAGATCGGGGTGTGAGTATGGGATCATTGTTGGAGAGCTAAAGATTAGAAGATTTATGATAGCACTTTCCGACACCTTTTGAAATCTGATTTCTATAGTAGAGATTAGATAAGCTAGTGGTCCATTAGTAATTATAATTATCTAAATCTTTGTATTAATGGTTATGTAATGATAATTATGTATACCTTTACTTTAGAAATGCGTACCACTCTTCCGTTTTATGGAAGTTTTTGTTGACCCCTGTTTTGGGGTGTTACAAGCAACCTCCAGGATTCACTGATCCTAAGCATCCAGGTTATGTATATAAGTTGGATAAGGCACTCTATGGCTTAAAGCAAGTTCCTCGTGCATGGTATGACACTCTCTCCACTTATCTCTATATTAAAAAAATTGAGCGTGGTAAAATCGATAAATCTTTATTTTCCAGGAAAGTAAAAGGTCATATCATTCTTGTTCAAATATATGTCGATGATATTATATTTGGTTCTACTAACCCTGAATTTTGTACTCGTTTCGCTGAAAAAAAGAAAGCTGAATATAAAATGAGTATGATGGGTGAACTGACATATTTTCTTGGTCATCAAATCAAGCAAATGAAAAAGGCACTTTCATTCACCAAGGTAAGTATGTTAAAGATATGCTGAAAAAGTTTGATTTAAATCAAAGCTCAGCTGTGAAAACCCCAATGGCACTGCCGCTGACACTTAACAAAGATCCTTCAGGGAAACCTGTTAATGTCACAGCGTATCGTGGGATGATCGGCTCTCTTCTGTATCTTACAGCTAGCCGTCCTGATATTATGTATGTAACTTGTTTATGTGCACGATATCAATCTGAACCTAAGGAATCTCATTTGATCGCTGTAAAGCGTATTTTTCGATACCTTAAGGGAGTTGGACAAGTAAAAAGCAGAATTCAGTGTCCACCTCTACCGTTGAAGCTGAGTATGTAGCTGATGGAAGCTGTTGTTCTCAGGTCTTTTGGATGAGAAATCAACTATTGGACTATGACCTTCAACTCTCCAAAATTCCAATCTATTGCGACAGCACTAGTGCCATCGTCATAGCAAACAATCCAGTGCTACACTCAAAGACCAAACACATCGAGATCAGGTATCATTTTATCAGAGATCATGTGATGAATGGTGATATAGAACTTCATTTTATTCCAACTAACTTTCAGTTAGCTGATCTGTTCACCAAACCTCTTGATGAGACAAGATTCAACTTTCTCATCAGCGAGCTTGGAATGCTGAACTTAGAAGAGTAAAATCTTCAGTGGTTAGCATTAGATCAGTGATAATATGAACTTGTATACTCCTATTAATCATCTAATCTTTGAAAAAAATTGATTCGCTGATATCAAGGTATGTTCTCTTTCTTAAACGCTGACGTTCGACTCAGCATGCAGAATTTCAAAATAAATTACATCGCTGAATATCTCTTCCTTTCAGTGATTCTTTTGAAAACCTAAATTCTCACTGATATTTCCAATCAGTGCTTCTTATTTTGAAAATGTCTTCAAAAAACCCTCAGAGACAACTGTAAATATGAAAGGACGTTTGTGACGTCATCACAACGGATAAACCATGGCACGCCTTTTCGTCTGACACGCTCGCCCCTTTCATTTTCTTGTCCAATAAGATTTAAGGGACGTGTCACGTGTCATCATGGGAAACATTTCCCGCTCAAAGTTTCTCTCTCTACTCTCACTATATAAACCATTCGAGTTTATATTTTTACCTTTTACGCGATCATACTCTCAAAAGCAATAGAACTATATTTGCATTCGGATTATTTTCTCAAGAACTTGTGATTCATCATCTTCTTCTTCAACAAAATAGGTTCATCATTTCTCTCCTTAATCACTCAAAAACTTGTTTTTTATCTTTTTATTGTTTTCAAAAGAACAAACAAAAGAACTTTCTAAAAATGAAATAATTTTATTCATGGTTTTATGAACACAGTCTGTTTTCAGGTTGTTCTTGTGAGTTTAAAATAAAAATCTTAAACTTATGCATTTCGTACGTTTTTCCAGAATCGTTTCCATAAAAGGAAACTGGTAAAACAAGACTTTTCACTAATTTTGTACTTCTTTTCAAAACTAGAAACCCTAGTTTACCATTTCCTTTTATAAATGGAAACTGAAAAACCCTAAAAATCTTATTGTGAAAACTCTTTCCATTTTAAGAAATTGTTCTTCATCTTCTTCATCGTTTTGTGTTCTAAACAGAAATGGCATCAAACACCAACGCTGCATCTCCTGCTTCTGACATTGCTGAACTCCCAAAGGCACCGAACATGAGACACTCCCTGGACCAGATCCAATTCTAGTCCAACAACCCCTACTCTCTCTTGGAATTCCCCAAGAAGAATAATATTACCCATCTTGATGATGTTGTCAACTTCATCAAGACCTGTCCTCTGGCGACAGCCCTGACCATCAAACCCCTTGCTCACAAAAATCTACTTACTCAGCTCTGGTATACTGCACACCGAACCGTTTCCACTTCTTCTAAAAACCCTAACAGCAAGTACGACGCCATTGCTTTCGAAACTGAACTTTGCGAAGCTGAAATCACCCCTGGGGCTATACGATCAGCCCTGAATCTCCTTGCAAGCTCAAAGAATAAGTTCTTCGTCCAATTCCCTGACACTAACTCCACTACAAGAAAGGCGGAACTTATCGCCTTCCTCGATATGATGCGTTACGACTGGAACCCTGATCGTGAAGGGAACCCTGAAAAGAAGATAACCACTGTGCTTAAGAGCAAGATGCCCAACGAGCTAAATTTCATCTTCACTCATATCATAAGCGGCATGTCTGCAAAGACGGGGTCAACAGATTAGGCCTCCAAGACCCAGACTGCCGTGGGATATGCCCTTCTTAAAGGTCTTCATGTGGACTGGGCTAGCCTGATCTTCAAAAATCTGTTGGAGCGAGTGGACGTCGCTGATTGTCCAGCGATGCTTCCATATCCCCGTTTTCTCAGTGCTATCCTCCTACATGGCCTGAAGGACGAATACTCCAAGGTTGGTGACCTGAGACTCTCTCAGGTTGGTCCTAAAGTGCTCGACTACAAGCCCATCCCGAACGAGGTACGTCTTTCTCAACTCTTACCTCTTCTTTGCTCTCCTTCTTCTACTTCTGCAGCTACCTCAATGGCAGCGGTCGACCCAATCGATGATACCCAGGCTGCAACCTCCTCCTCCTCCAAAAAGAGGAAACAGTATGCATCCCCCCTTGGCATCCATAAGACCAAGAAGACCTCAAAGGAGCATCCCAAGCCTTCCTAGGCTGAAGACTCTATGTCGGTCCCTCTGCAGACGATAATGGATGATTCCGTGGTACTCTCTGCCACATCAGCTGAAGCCACCCCTTCCTCAACCATTCCAATGAATCCATTCGCTGAAACTGTCATGGATCAGGACCCCCACTCTCAGTACCTCACAGTACTGAAGAGGTTTTCCTCAGCGGATCCAACGCTGAATCTGCTACCCACACCCTCTTCACAATCATTGCTCCTCTCTCTCATTCTTTGGTCTCTCCAAACTTCCTCTTCCCCACTGCATCTACTACAAATGTCATCCATCTCTATGACGATGCTGCTGTTGAACTACAGCGGATGATTCAGCAGAACCCAGAACCTGCAGGTGCTTCCAAACAATCATTGCTGGAGGAAGACATGGCCTATTATTCAGGTCATCCCGATATCCACAACTTCTCAGACCCACCTACAGGTAACCTAAACACTCCTCTCTCTGAACCCCCAACTTCTGAGCTTTCCTTTGTTCACACGTTATTTTCTGTTACTGGTCCTAATTTAGGCACTATTATCAACTCCCTCACGGAGATCGCTAATAAGGTGGAAACTCTCACCACCATCATCACCAACAACTCCTCAACGGTTACAAATACTGGGGAAATGCTGAAGACATTGGCCGATGCTGTCAAAGACAAGGCTACAACCTCTGATGTCTCCAAACTTGAAGGTGGTTTGTCTTCCATCGCTGAGGCCATCACCAACAACTCTTCCTCCATCAGCACCCTCAAGACCACCAACGATGACGTCTCCTCAAACTTCAAAACTTTGTCCAGCGAAGTCACAACGCTGAAGACAAAGGTATCTAATCTTCAGGGAGAGGTGACGTCTCTGAAGACTGAGGTGAGTGATCTTGCTCACAAGGTTGGCTTCTCAAACAATATCATCAGCCAACTGCTCGACCGCCTCAATGCTCCCATTGTCCCTCAATCCCACTTTTCTCAGGATGACCGGGAAAAGATGGAGATGGCAGTGGACTTCATCATTCAAGGCACCCCTGCTATTTCTGACCTGGAAGATAGAATGGCAGTGGTGGAAACACAACTTGGGAACCCTGGCCAAGAAGACAGGGACCCTAAGACTACTAATGCTGCTGCTACCTCTACTGTTGCTGCTGCTACCTCCCCCATCCAACATCTGGAAGAGGGGGAGAAGGACAAACATGAAGGTCTTCCCCATGTTTTCTGAGGGGGAGGATATTGCTGAAAAACCTCAGGGAGATGAAAACCCTGAGGGAACCGGAAAAAGTCCCTCTCATTCTGAGGGGGAGCAATTCGAAGAACAAGCAAATTCTACCATGCTTGTTGAATCCTCAGAAGACAATGAGGAAGCTGAAGACGAAGTAGACCTGGAAATCCAGGATGATGAACCTTCATCATCACCTAAGGATGATGATGACGATGAAGGCTTCCTTTTCCAGCGAAAACAACCCAGAATCCCAGAATCCCTGGTCTCAAGGGAGTTGTAATAAAAGAACAAGGGGAGGGGACCAAAACCAAGACTCCAGCGACTGCGGCCAATCAAGGCAAAAACAAAGGCCTCGGTGAGGACAACCTGGCTATTCTCCTCAAGAAACCAGTTTGTCAGGTATGTTACATTCTTTTCCCTTACACTGCATCTGTCACACCCCGCTAAAGCGGAAACACGGGATGTGCAGCTCAAGTTTCATAGCAAGAGTTACAAGATTACACCAACCATCAAAATACATTCAAAAGATGAAGGAAGACATTGTCTTTTACAATCGTTTTTCAAAAGGGGAAATGACATAATTAAAAGATAATGAAGAAAGCTTCATCACGTGTAGCCTCCCTAGATCCCAACCTTAAAGACGTTCTCCTGAAAAGCATGTTAATGAAAAGGTCAACTAATGCACTAGTTGGTGAGATCACAGGTTTAATGAGTACAACATTGTTTATCATAGCAAAATAGTTTAAATACGCACAAGTGGATAAGGCAACCGGTTATGAAAACACTTGCTCATGGAAATAGTATGTATTATGTTTAAGTAGTGAGCCCGTTACCCGACCTATATGACAGCCGCCCCAACGCATGTTCTATCGCCAACAATGCGCACGAACAACAATAATTATGCACTCAAACAAGCGCGACTTGTGAGTGGGGTGTCAACCAAATAACGCTATCCATAATTACCAACGGCTCACACTCGTGAGTTAAACGGGTAACGTAGAGTCAAATGTGGACTTACGTACGATAGAGAAAAGCTCAAAAACTTACAACATGCGTAACCTATACATACCATAGAGCATAAAAGAGTATAGCAAAGTTTACATTTTCAGGAAAACGAGTTAACCGGTGCGTAAAGTAGTTGTAATAACGACATGCTTTTCACCCCAAATATGTAAAACATTGAAAAAGGGGCTGTGATAACTCACTTGATAAGCGATAGAATCCGGGAATCTCCCATAAGTACTTCGAGATGATCCTACTTCAAACCTATGAACGTAAGGTCACTAGTGAGTTTTTAATTTCGAAGGTTTGGTACTAACTATCCAAATCGTCATAAAATGCCTTTATTGTGATTTAAATATTATAAATCGTATGGAGTTACCAACATTTGTAATCGTAACATAAGTATGCTTCATTTTTGTTAGATTAAAGTTACCGCAATTTCGTCACAATAAGTAACGAAAAGGGTCCAAAGACTTTATATATAGTATATATATATGTATACCGAAATTTTATCATAAGAATAATAAAAAGGGTTCAAAATGTAAAGATAAAGTATTTAAAGTGCATAGTATATATATATTTATACATACCACAATTTCATCATAATAATGATGAAAAGGGTTTAAAGTATATAAATTGCAGAGTTATATGAATATATATAGTATATATATATATATATTCCACAATTTCATCATAATATGATGAAATGGGAATAAGAGTATATAAAATGCATAAATATATAAATATATAGTGTACATACATATATATATATATATATATATATATATATATATATTCCACAATTTCATCATAAAATGATGAAATGGGATCAAGAGTTAACTTTCAATGATAACAAGAAAATTGTCCTTTGTTGTCCAGATTTTGGTGTCACTTTGTGTCCATTTTTAGATAACTTCCAGGTATAGTTAGGTCAAGAAATTTTATGTCCAAGTGGTTTAATGAGTTAGGAAACTTTTGGCATAAGTTTCATAATTTTTAAAAGTGTTTAAGTACGTGAAAAAAATACTTGACGTAAAACTCGACAGAAAACGTTGCTGTTTGTGCACTGTTTTTGTGAAGACTGTTTGGTAGACGAAATATTTGATTTTTTGAATGAAACTACTTGGGTTTGAATCCTAACACATAAAAATAATTTCCAGAAAAAGAATTACTTAATTTGGAGTAGTATTGAGTGAGATATTACCTTTTGAAAAGATGTGTAGAATCTGACAGCAAGTTGTCAAAACCACCCTTTGTGCATGTGCACCTATATTGACTTTTTACCCAAAATTCCTATTCCTTTGCATGCAAAATACGATTTGACTCATCCCCATACATTTATTTTCAGTTCCAAAACATGTTTTTGAGCCATTTAAACTACATGCAAGTTTACACATCATCTCATCTTTTATAAATCTTGAAAATGGTTCTTTTTGGTGTTTATGTCAAGATCTTCATCATGTATCATAAAATTGTGTATTTTTAGCTAATGCATGTTGGTTAAAACATGTTTTTAATGGATTTAAAGATCCACTCATGAAACCTTTGAATCAAAAGGTATGAATTTTTCAAGAAAACTACATGCATTTGTTTAAAAGTTCATCTTTGATCTTAACATGGGTTTGATTATGGATTCACCACCTTTTTACTAACATGCAAGTGTTATGGTGGTAAATCTACAAACATTAAGATGTGTAAAGATGATTTTTAACAATATTAAAGAAATGTAGAAGAAGGTGAAGAACATTCATAAGAAAATGCAAGAAATGAAAATTTAGACAAAAGAGAGTGTGTAGATTTCATCCAATACACTTGTATTTACCTTGAACACTTTTATCTCTTTGAAAAGAGGTGTTTAGAGGCTGAATTTGTGGATGAAGGTGGATCTAGATTTGATGAAGATGGATGAAGATGGAGAGAGAAGGAAGAGAGAATTCTTGTGTGAGAATTTAGAGAGAGAATGAAATGTTTTGTAAATGAATTGTGATAGCCAAAAGAAATACATAAAGAGTAGAGAGGGGGGGCGGCCTCTCCATGGGGGGGTGTGGTGTGATGCAATAATAAAGTCTAATCTTGTCTTTTTGATTTATTTAAAACACAAGTATTTTCTCATAAATTATAAATAGCAAAGTAATTATATAAAAGTAAAGTATTTATATAATTTAGTTGAAAATAGATCAAGTTGTTAATTATATAATACTTGTGGTATAATTGTAGCTTAAGTTGGCATTTTATGAGATTTATGGATAATTTCCTAAATCAAGGGGTTCCTAGGAAAAATTTCTCAAATTTTCCTACCGTACCGAGTTTACTGCTAAAATCGCACTGTGTGAACTATGACACGAATAATTGAAATATCCAGTGCAGTTCAAACCTGAGGTGTAAATTTGATAGTTGTCACAGCATCCCTCCTCTACCCTTCTCAATAACTATCCTACTCTCACTCAAACCTCTAAACACTTAAACCCATCCTTTCTCTATCTCTTCTTCCAAATGATCTTACCTCTGTGATCGTTTTGTTTCAGCTAGTCCTCTCCCCTGCTTGAGAGTCAAGCTGAAGCTCCCCATAACAATCCAGAAATAATCCCGGCCACAAGAGCTGAAGAACAAATAATTCTGGTCCTAAACTTCGATGGGACCGGTGACCTTTTTTAAGAAGAAGAAGAAGAAGAACTGCTCTCTCATCCCAACAGACCTTCCTTGGCTCTTAAAAAGACAAGTGAAGATGAAGCCTCAACGAGAGCAGCGATGATCAAGAAACTGGAAGATCAGCGGATTGTCCCTCCTCACCTGAAGTTCCTATCAAATAGGGAAATCGCTGACGCTTTCAAAGCTGAAAAACTATTGGCTGAACGAAAGAAGGCTGAAGAAAAAGATAAAAAATATGCCTTAGAACTCGTTCAACGTTCAGTCAAGGACCCTGCCCTGAAGAAGGTTCCTATCTCTATTCAGCGAAAGCTCTGGAAAGATGCCAAGAAGATCAGCGAAGAGAAAACCAAGGTTTCTGTTTCCACTGTAGTTTGGTGCAAGGAGAAATGTCATTTTCGACATCATGCCTCCAGGATTAAAACGGTCAACATCAAGGGAAGGACGCTCAACGACGTTCCTATCATTGACATTCAGATTATCAAAGATAATGGTCACAAGGCAATCATCTACACTTCGTGGCTTGATCAGCTTGGTTTATCTGAATGGTTGGAGATGCGGATAGCCATTCAGCGGTCGCGCTCAAATTACAAATCCTTTGTCGAGAAAGCTCTGAACAAGCAGATCGACTTGGAAACATCAGCCGTTAATATCCGTCCTCCTACAGTTCAAAATAAAAGGCCTGCTGCAAAGAAAAAGAAGAAACCCTCAGCTTCAGGTCCTCCTATACAAAATGAAACCGGCATCGATTTCTCACGAGAAGCTATCCTTGGCCTTGATCCTGATCTATCAGCGCTCGATGTCTCTCTACCCCCTGGTGAAGACTTTATCCCTGGAAAGGTTTTCAGCGAACCTTATGGTATTTTCTTCATTGACTGCACCGGACGCAAATGCTTTCAACGTATCTCTGAGCTAGCCATCACTCCTATCGAACAGCTCAGAGATCTCATCTACTGGTGTAGATTCAGAGAATACATGCTCGGACACTTCATTAAGCCCTTGATCTACAAAGAAGCCAAGAAAAGAAGGGAACAGGGAGTGAAAGTCCCTGATTGGATGGTCCCTGAATCAAATACTCTTGACGAACTTCTTGCCAAGAATGAACCTGATTAGCTGATAGGATTCCTTTTGTAATTCTTCTATCTTTTATCAGCTTGTAACTTATTGTACTTGTAAATTTTAATTCACTGTACTTGTAATTTTTCCACTTCCCCTTGTAATCTCTATGAAGTTAATGAAAAGTTTCATTGAATGTAGTTTACTCCATCAGTACTTAAAAAGATCCCTGAAAACAGTAAATAGGACAAGTATTTTATGAGTACTTTTATCCTTATGTTTTCTTATTTAGGAATTTTTTTTATGCTATGTCATCATCAAATAGGGGGAGATTGTTGATCCAAACCCTTAGTGATTTGATAATGACTCTGAGAAATACTTAGTGAAAATTGTAAGTAGACAATATGTATTAATATGTATTTTATGAGTACTTTTATCCTTATGTTTTCAACTGAAAGGAATTTTTTTTATTCTATGTCATCATCAAATAGGGGGAGATTGTTGATCCAAACCCTAAGTCTGTTTAGTATCGTTGATGAAAACATGCGCTTTAAAATTATGTATTCAGCGAACATTGTTCATCAGTGAGCCCTGAGCCTATTCAGTCTCACTGATGATCGTTGAAAACTTATGTTGTTTACTTATGATCCCTGAAGACAAGATTCACGTCAACTATGTTCTACGCTGAAGTCGAAGATCAAGCCAAAGAACCAGCGACTAAGTCTACTAGTGACCTGATGCGGATATCAGTGAAGCCAAGACTTGTCCACTCAACGTGAAGTGTCAAGTAGATGACTTCAGCGAACGCTGAACTTTATCATTCGCTGATAAAGAATCATTCAGCGATCGCTGATCATGAAGCTTCCTCTACAAGCAACTTTTGTCTTATCCCCTTGCACGCCTCCTTACGATTTTGTCAGAACGGACATCCCTTATCCAGAATCGTACAACCAACTCTACAAGCCTACACTGTTCACCATGCGGCCACTAGTTTGTCTACTGAAGTCAAATCATGCAACCAACTAGAGACTGCCACGTGTAAAGGTGTACTGTTGCGCATTAAATGCATGCAGTATATAAAGGAAACCCTACTTCATTTTTGAAGTGCTCGGCCATTCCTCTCGCTGAACTTACTGTATGAAAGAATACTCTCCTTAGTGTACTTATTTTCTTAATCTCTATTTCTAGTGCAATAAATCTTAGTGTTCTCATAGTTTGTTTAGATTAGGTTCATTCCTTAATCTTGTTCCGCAACAAACTGTAAATTGTTTGATACATATTAATAAACAATTTAGAAAGAGAAAAATAAGGTGTCTGTATTCAACCCCCCCCCCCCTTCTACAAACTTGTATAACCCCTTTGGGACCAACAAGGGGGAGTATCAGAATCCTGAAGTGGACTACACCTTCAGAAACACAACCATCAGAACCGACCCTGCAGAAGCCTCTTCCTCTGCTGAACCAAACCATGATACAATTATCCTTGATTCACCAACTCCCTCACCCACATGAAAGGAACCAGAGAGGCAAAACCAAACCTCTGCTGATGAAACCTCTACCCAAACCAACCCCAACACCACAATGACTGTACATAGCTCAACACCTAAGCCCATAGACATCCCTGTTCCAACAGAAGAAACTGCCAAGAGAGAAGGAAAAACAACAGAAGAAGCTGAACAAGCCGAACCCAACAAAGATCAGGTTCCAGAGGCACAACAATCCGCTTCTACACAGCAACCACCTCTAGAGACCTCTGCACACTCAAAGAAATCTCCATCTCTTGAGGAGGTACACTTCCATCTCTATGCAGACAGAGACTTAATTGCTCAAGACTCAAACCCTCTCAATCCTTATCTCACCCCCAAGAGAATGAAGAACTTATCAGATGAGAGACGAAGATTCATTGAAACCAAAACCAACCTGAGTAGGCACGTGTACTCTCCACTTCCAATTAAAGAGATAAAGAAGATCGTCCACAGAACATTTGCATTCGACAGAGTACTCTACCATGACTATGTAGTTGAAAGGACAGATGACAGACTCTACGTGTTCAATGACAATGACCTAGTACTCATTAATCCCTACGACTTAATTCTTCTGCACGCCTACCGTGTTAACTTCACAGATAAACAGAAGACTTCTCGGACTGCCAGATATGAGATTGAAATGGCCATGGAAGAGCACATAAATCTCAGAACTCAAATAGACTTCCAACTTGGCATCACCTTCGAGCTTCAGAAACTGAGCATTGGCCCCCCAAACGAAAGTCTTGAGGGGTTTGAACACTATCCCTCAGGATCTCTGGCTGCTAATACTGAAGCATTTATCTATCATCAGAAGGGTATGAAGAAAGCTATTTGTTCTGCTGAGGCTTCCAAGTATTCAACAGAGTCTCTGAGGTACGTAAGGAAGATCGTGCGAGATAGAAAAGAAAGCTCGAAATGCCCTGAATACATCATCAGAAGTTTTGTTATAAACATTGACCTCACTCTAGAATACAGGAACCTTATCATGGGATTTGATAGGATTTTCAAAGGAAACTTCTATGATTAGTTTACTATCTTTTTGTAATGCATTGTACTCATCTTTTAAAAGAAGTAAAATTTTACAGAGGATGACTTTCTCCTCTTTGTCCTTTTGCTTATCTCTGTAAAATAGCATAGTTTGAATTTTTAATACTTAGGGGGAGATTATTAGCCCCAAGTACTCTAGTGTAAAAGTATTGAAAATATCACAAGTCAGAAGGACGTCAGAGATCAAGACTTCAGAGATAGAGTAGAAGACTTAGCAGAAGAACAACAGAAGACCATCAGAGATCATCAGAGCTCCAGCAGAAGACCTCTGATCTCACATAAGAGACCAAGACCAACATAAGACCTTCAGAGCTATGGTAAATGATCTCTGGTGAACAAAGACCTCTGTGAAGCTGAAGCCTCATAGAAATTCTCTAAGTGTTAGATTAGTGTTTGCACTTTCCACGTCAGCCCTAAAGGACATAGACACACTTTACACGTGTCCCCCAGGGTTTGATAGTACACTGTCTACACTTTATCGGGCTATAAATAGAACGTTAGTGGAGCACACAATTGTAAGAATTTGTAAGAATCACTGTGTTGGTCCCGAAGGGTTATACAAGTTTTTAGAAAGGGGGGTTGAATACAAACACACGTTTTTACTTTTCTAAATTGTTTATTGATAAATCAAGACAATTTACAACTTGTTGCGGAACAAGATTAAGGATAAACCTAATCTAAACAAGTCTTGAGAAACACTAAGTTTCTTGCACAAGAAAGAGTTAAAGAAATTACGAATAATAACTTAACAATAAGAGAGAAATAAGAAGATGGTTCGAGCACACTTCAAAACTGAAGTAGGGTTCTTCTTATATACTGTATGCATTTAATGCATGGCAGTATGGCTTTACACGTGGCAGCAGCTGAGTGGTTGCATGTCATTGACCTTTGTAGACAACCTTAGTAGCCGCATGGTGCATAGTGTAGAATCAGAGTTGTTGTACGATTACAGACAAAAGGGATGTCCGTTCTGACAGTTCGTACGGAGATGTGCAAGGGAGGTAAGACAATAGTAACATGCAGGGAGACTTCATGATCAGCTTTCGTTGAGTCAGATCTTTATCAGCGAATGATAACGTTCAGCGATTGCTGAAGTCTTCTACTTGATACTTCACGTTAAATGAACAAGTCTTGCTTCGCTGATATCCGCATCAGTTCATGAGTAGACTTGTCGCTAGTTCTTGAGCTTGATCTTCAACTTCAGCGTAGAGCATATGTTGACGTGAAACTTGTCTTCAGGGATCATAAGTAAACAACTAACTTATCAGCGATCATCTCATTGACTGAACAGGCTCAGAGCTATATGATGATGAACAGTGTTCACTGAATATCTAATCTAAAGAGTGAGAGTTCCTATCTGCGGTACTGTAAAGTCTTAGTACTTATCATCGATAGTGAAACTCTAATACATATTGTTTACTTACAATTTTCACTAAGTGTTTAAGAGAGGGTCATTATCAAATCACTGAGGGTTTGGATCAACAATCTCCCCCTATTTTATTATGACATAGCAACAGAGAAAATTGCTATTTAATGAAAACATTAGGATAAAAAGAACTCAAAAAATATTTGTCCCTTTTACTGTTTTCTGGGATCTTTTCAGTACTGATGGAGTAAAACTACATTCGCTGAAATTTTTCTTTAAACTTCGTAAAGATTACAGAGGGAAGTGGAAAAACTACTAGTACAACAAACAAAATTACAAGTACAAAAGATGTAGATAGATAAGGATAGAAAGAATTACAAGGCGATCCTATCCGTCAAAAGGTTCTTCCTTAATGAGAAGTTCATCAAAGGTCTTTGATGTGGGAATCATCCAGTCAGGGACCATTACACCTTGATCCTTTTTGTTCTTTGCTTCTTCAAAGATCAGGGGCTTGAGGTGACGTGCCTGAATGTCGCGTCTGACTTCACACCAGTATATGAGGTCTCTGAGCTGTTCGTTAGGAGTGATTGGAAGCTCAGAGATGCGTTGAAAGTGTTGATTTCCATGGCAGTCTAGAAAGAATATACCATAGGGATCACTTAGGACTTTGCCAGGGATGAAAGTTTCACCAGGTGGTAGGGAGGTGTCAAGCGCTGAAAGGTCAGCATCAGGACCAAGAACTTCAGCACGAGAGAAACCAATACATGGTTCATTCCGTATAGGAGGACCTGAGTCTGAGGTTTTCTTGTCCTTTGCAGAGGCTCTTCTTTGTTGAGGAGGAAGAAGAGTAGAAGGAGGAGTATCCACAGCAGAAGAAACAAAGTCGATCTTAGAATTTAAAATTTTCTCGACATGGCTCTTGAACTTTGAGCGTGATCGCTGAATGGCTAATTTCACTTCCAACCATTCAGAGAAACCAAACTTCTCTAAAGTAGCAGCATAGAAAGTTTGCTTGGTTTTGTCTCCTCTGAACACGTTAACTTCAACAACAGGAACGTCAATGAACAGTTTTCCTCTGATATTTACCTTGATGATTTTGGATGGTCGAGATCGATAGTTCATCATTTCTTTACACCATTCCAAAGTCGTATCAGATAGCTGACGTTGCTTCAACGATCCTTTGGGCATCATCCCATAGCTGACGTTGGACATCAATGGGAGTTCTTTTCAGCGCGGGGTCTTTCACCGATTGTTGGACAAGCTGGATGGCGAGAGCCTTATCTTTTTCTTCAGCTTCCTTCTTTTCGGCGAGTAATCTTTCAGCTCTTAGATGATCCTCGTATTCTTTCCTTGATATCCTGAACTTTTTGGGAGCAGGGATTTTGTTACGAGGAAGAATGATTCGCTGATCTTCAAGCTGTTTGATCATTGCATCTCTCTTTTCTTGTTCCTCTTCACTTAGCTTTTGAGGAGCCAAGGAAGGTCTGTTTTTGTGAGAGAGCAGCTGTTCTTCAGATTCATCAGTCTCAGTGGTTAAATCCAAGACTGGGATTATTTCATCAGCTCTTATGGCTGGGATTATTTCTGGTGTAGTCGTGGGAGCTTCAGCGGCATCCTCAAACAGGGGAGAGGACTAGCTGAAACACAACGATTGTTTAAGTAAGAATATGGGAAGAAAGAGATAGAGAAACGAATGAGGTTAAGTGTATAGAGGTTTTAAGGATAGTAGGATTGAGATTGAGAAGGGATAGAGGAGGGATGCAGTGTAAGGGAATAGAAGGTAGGGTACCTGACAAACTGGCCTTTGAAGCAAGATCGTCAGACTGTCTTCTTCAGCGAGGCCTTTGTTTTTGCCTTTGTCAGCTTCAGACGCTGTAGGCTTTGTCTTGGTCCGCTCCCCTGAAGGTTCTTTTATCTGGATCCCTTTTTGAGCTGGGGCTTTTGCAACAGGCTGGACGTAGAAGAATTCGTCATCATCATCGTTATCATCATCATCTTTGGGGGATGATGATGGTTCTTCATCAGAGATGTCGACAGGTTCATCATCTTCAGTTTCTTCTTCAGACTCGACCTCTTCAGCATAAGGTTCGGTCACGTCAGCAGCAGCTTCCTTAAGTTGCCCATCGAGTTGCTCCCCCTCAGATACAGAGGGAGGTTTCTCGGTTTCCTCAGGGTTTTCAACTCCAAGAGGTTGTGAAGTAGAAGTAGCAGCAGCATCAGTTTCAATACCCTCCCCTTCAGCATTATGGGGAAGGTCTTCTTTAGTCTTCTCCCCCTCTTCCACATTATGGTTGGGGGAGGTAACAGATTGTTCAGCAGTGGAAGTTTATATTTGGTCTCTGTCTTCCAGGCCAGAGATCCTAACACAGTTCTCAATCTTTGCAAATCTGACTTCCAGACCAGTTATAGCAGGATTGATCTTTTGAAGAACCTCTCGATCGACCTGAGTAAAATTAGAAGTTGGGGCGTTCAGGCGATCGAGTACTTTCTGAACAATTTCTTTGACGGTGGAGACCTCAGCCTTGATTGTGGAGACTTCACCCTTAAGAGAACCAACCTTTGTCTTCAATGATGTGACTTCATTGGACAGAGTGGTGAAGTTTGTTGAAAGAGAGGTGGTAGCGGTTGAATTGTCAGCGAGGGTGGTAGCAAATTGAGCAATGCTACCATCCACCTTCTCCAGATCAGCTTTGGAGGCTTTCGTATCAACGATCTCGGTCAACTTTTTGAGTTTCTCTCCAGCGTCTGTAACCGCTGAAGAGTTCGTGGAGAGAATGGTGTTGTTATCCCCCAAATTAGGACCTGAAACAGTTATTAACTTATGAACAGAGGAAAGCTCAGAAGTTTGGGGTTGAGAGAGAGGAGTGTTTGGGTTAATGTGTATACCTGTAGGCGGGTTGGTGAAGTTGTCAAACCCTTTGTGTCCTGAATGATATTCCATGTCGCCTTCAAGAGTACCTTGGCGCATGGAGGTGCCTGCAGATCCTAAGTTGGCATCCAGCATCGTATTTAGAGTGTCTGCAGCTGAGTCGTGTACGATGAAGGGTGTCCTTGAGAAAGTTGGGAAAATTGGTGGAGATACCAAAGATTGAGTAGGAGGAATGAGGGATGAGAATGATGGTTGGGGGCGGGGTTCAGCGTTGGATCCGCTGTCAATCACTTCAGTCTGTAGAGAGGCTGAAGGAGGTGGGTTCATTTCCAAGTTTATAACTTCAGCGTAGAGACGTTGAAGCTGGGATGGAAGGGGTGGCTTGATCAGTTGTGGCAGAGCGTACCGCTGAACTTTCTATCAGCTCTTCAAGATGAGCTGTGGAGTCTTCACCGTGTGAATACTAGGGGGGGTTGCTCCTTGGTTTTCTTGATTCTTTTAGAACCAAGTTGGGAAGTTGAGTGTTTCCTTTTTCGAGAAGGAGTGGAGGGTGCAGCATGGGTATCAGCGGTGGGGATTTCCACTGAATGAGCTGCATAAGTAGAAGAAGGAGGATTGAGAAGAGATAAGAGAGTAGAAAGACGTACCTCGTTTTCCAGCGGCTTGAAGTCGAGTACCTTAGGGCCAACCTGAGAGAGTCTCAGATCACCCTCTGTTGGGTACCTTTCGCCAAGTCCTTGTTGAAAGACGACGCTGATGAATATGGGATAAGGAACCCATGAAGGTCTTTCAGCCATATCCACTCTGAACGCAAGGTCGTCGTAGATGATTGAGGCCCAGTCAACATTTAGACCTTTCAGCAATGCATAGCCCATTGCTTGCTGAGGTTGAGCAGCTTGATCAGAAGAGCCACTATTCGCTGTCATGCAACTTATCAGATGTGCGAAGATGAAGTTCATCTTGCTGGGCATTTTGGACTTCTTGATCAAAGTCAGTTTCTTCTCAGGCTTCTTGTCCCTTCCAGTGTCCCATGCGTAACCCATTGCATCGAAGAATGCAGTGATGGCTTCCCTATCAGCATGGTTTTTGTGTTTTGGGAGAGGGACAAAGCTGTTTTCTTTGGTAGAGGTAGGAAGACTCAGTGCTTTCCTAATAATAGCAGGGTTGATTTTGGTGGTTCCAAATTTGGTGTCACACAGAATGGAGTTAACGATCTTCGTTGGGTCTTTGGCATGGGGTACCTGAGCTCTTCTGGCAGTATACCATAACTGAGATAGTAGGAATTGATGAGTAGGGGGTGTAATAGTCAGGGCTGTAGATAGGCAACATGTTTTGAGGTAATTCACAACATCATCCAGATGTGTGACTTGCTTTCGAGGAGAAACTCGAAAAGCGCATGGAGGTTGTTCGATTTTGACAAATCAACTTCCTCTAGCTTGAACTTGACCTGAGGAGCTTTGACTAGAGTCAGTTTCTTTGCAGCCGTGGATTTCTCAGCGGTAGGAGCATGAGTAGAAGATGCCATTTCTGTTTAACATATCAAATATGAATCATAAAAAAAATACAGTCTTAATGTGGAAAGATTTTCCAATAGGATGTTTTTGGAATTTTTTCCATTTCATTCAGACATAAATGTCTTAATGAAGATTAGGGGTTTCTTGTTTAAAAAATAAACACAGTAAAAGTCTTGTTTTCCATTTTCCTTTAGAAGAGGATTCTGGAAAAACGAATGAAGAACAAGTTAAAGATTTTAAGTTTTAAAGTTGAAGAACAACCATGAAAAGGTTGTGTTCATAAAATCATGAAAGAAATGATTTCATTTTAGAAAGGTTTCTTTTGTTTGATCTGTTAAAAACAACAAGAAGATCAAAAACAAGTTATGCAGGTAAATAATAAGAATATTAACCTGGTAATCGAAGAAGAAGATGAACAAATTTCTAGAAATAAGCAACAGTAAATCTTTTCTTACTTGGAGGAGAAGTTTTGTTCGCGTAAAGGAAAAATATAAACTTGAAATAGTCTATATAGAGAGATTTGAGAGAGAGAAAAACTGGAGAGGGAAAGTTTTTCATCATGACACGGACACGTGTTTGCATTTGATTGGAAGGTAAACGGAACGTGCAAACGTGTGTCACAAAAAGAATGTGCCAGGGTTTATCCGTTGTGATGATGTCACAAATGTCCTTTCATATTTTAGGATGTCTCTAAGGTCTCAAAGTATTGCTATTAAGGAAGAGATATTCAGCGATGCAATTTGTTTTGAAATCTTACATTCACATGCGAACGTCAGCGAGCAAGAGAGAAAACATACCTTGATATCAGCGAATCAATTTTGTTCAGAGAGAAAATGATAGAATGGGTTATATAATTGTTTTATCCTATCGCTGATTAAATGTGAACTACTGAAGATATTACTCTTCAAAGTTCATCATTCCAAGCTCGCTGATGAGAAAGTTGAATCTTGTCTCATCAAGAGGTTTGGTAAATATATCAACTAACTGATAATCAGTTGGGATAAAGTGAAGTTCTATATCACCATTCATCACATTATCTCTGATAAAATGATACCTGATTTCGATATGTTTGGTCTTTGAGTGTAGCACTGGATTGTTGGCTATAGCGATGGCACTTGTGCTGTCGCAATAGATTAGAATTTTTGAGAGCTGAAGGTCATAGTCTAGTAGTTGATTTCTCATCCACAAGACCTGAGAACAATAGCTTCCAGCGGCTACATACTCAGCTTCAGCAGTTGAGGTGGACACTGAGTTTTGCTTTTTACTTGTCCAACTCACCAGCTTTCCACCCAGGAGCTGACAACCTCCTGTGGTGCTTTTCCTATCCAATTTGCAACCTGCAAAATCACTATCTGAATAGGCGATTAGATAAAACCCTGAGTCTTTGGGATACCAAAGACCTAGGTTCATAGTACCCTTAAGGTAACGAAAGATTCGCTTTACAGCGATCATATGAGATTCCTTAGGTTCAGCTTGATATCGTGCACACAAACAGGTTGCGTACATAATATCGAGTAGGCTGGCTGTAAGATACAAGAGAGAGCCGATCATCCCATGGTACAACATGACATTAACAGGGTATTCCATTTGAATCCTTGTTTAGTGTCAGCGGTGGTGCCATAGGGGTTTTCATAGCTGAACTCTGAGTTAAATCGAATTTCTTCAGCATATCTTTAACATACTTTCCCTGATTAATGAAAGTTCCTTTTTCATTTTGTTTTATCTGAAGACCAAGGAAATATGTTAGCTCACCCATCATGCTCATTTGATACTCTTCTTTCATTCTATCAGCGAAACGAGTACAAAGGTCAGGGTTAGTAGAACCAAATATAATGTCATCAACATATATCTGAACAAGAATGATATGATGTAACATCCTAGGCTAACCGTACCAGATATTGTCCGCTTTGTCCGCACACCTGGACTCACGTTTTTAAAACGCGTCTGATAGGGGAGGTATCAATTTCCTCTTATAAGGCAACCTTTGTTCCCCTCCCCAACCAATGTGGGATCTTACAATCCACCCCCCTTGGGAGCCCAGCGTTCTCGCTGGCACACCAGTCCGGTTCCCGGCTCTGATACCATCTGTAACATCCCAGACCAACCGTACCAAATATTGTCCGCTTTGTCCACACCTGGACTCACGGTTTTAAAACGCGTCTGATAGAGGAGGTATCAAGTCCCTTATAAGGCAACCTTTGTTTCCCTCCCCAACCAATGTGGGATCTTACAATCCACCCTGCTTGGGAGCCCAGCGTCCTCGCTGGCACACCAGTCCGGTTCCCGGCTCTGATACCATCTGTAACATCTCAGGCTAACCGTACCAGATATTGTCCGGTTTGTCCGCACACCTGGACTCACGGTTTTAAAACGCGTCTGATAGGGGAGGTATCAAGTTTCTCTTATAAGGCAACCTTTGTTCCCCTCCCCAACCAATGTGGGATCTTACATATGACCTTTCACTATTCTGAAAAATAGAGTTTTGTCGATTTTACCTCGCTCAAAATTTTCAATTAGGAGATAAGAGGATAGAGTTTCATACCATGCACGTGGAGCTTGCTTTAAGCAATAAAGTGCCTTATCTAGTTTATAAACATAACCTGGACGCTTAGGATCTGAGAATCCTGGAGGTTGTTCCACATAGACTTCTTCATTCAGCTTTCCATTTAGGAATGCTGACTTAACATCCATCCGATAAACTTTGAAGTCTTTGTGTACAGCATAAGCTAAGAATAGACGAATAGATTCTAGTCTTGCTACTAGAGAAAATGTTTCGTCGTAGTCTATACCTTCCTCTTGTATGTATCCCTGAGCAACAAGTCGAGCCTTGTTGCGGGTTACAGTTCCATGTGCGCCCAACTTGTTTCGATAGACCCATTTAGTGCCTATCACTGTCTTGTCAGTTGGTCTTCGAACAAGATTCCAAACTTTGTTTCTTTCGAATTCAGTCAGCTCTTCTTGCATAGCGCTGACCCAGTTTGGATCTTTGAGGGCATCATCTATTTTCTTTGGTTCGGTCAGAGAAATAAAGTTAACATATAAACAAATATTACCTGCACTTCGTCGAGTCTGAACACCAGCGTTTGGATCTCCAAGGATTTGATCAATTGGGTGATTTACAGTCGATCGCTGTGCCGGAGCATGAATCGCTGACTCAAATTGAACTGGAGGAGCTGAAGATGAGGCTTCAGCAACTTCTGGAATATCAACCAAGAGAGGAGTAGGTGCAGATGTCATCTCATTTACTGATTGCTGAGAAGTAGATGGAATATCTGAGACATTTGGTTCAGAAGCAGGCATAGTGTTTAAAGGAACAGCTGAGACCCATGATGTTTCAGCTTCACTATTCTGCATGTTTGGGATGATAGTAGGACTATCATCTTCAACGGTATGAGTATTAGTTTGAGGAGTGGGAATATCTTCTGAATCACCAAGATGAGAAAACATCCATCGATTCAGTTCTTCAGTATCAACAGAAGGTCGAGAATTCGCGGAACGGGATTCGTCAAAAGTGACGTGAATAGTTTCTTCAACAGTTTGTCTTCTTCGATTGAAGACTCTTAAGGCTTTGGAGATTGAAGAATATCCAAGAAAGATTCCATCATCAGCCTTAGGATCAAACTTTCCAATGGCATCTCTGTTGTTCAGTATGAAACACTGACATCCAAAGATGTGAAGAAAGCTAATTGAAGGCTTTCTCCCATGAAAAAAGTTCATAGGCTATTTTATTAAATCTTTTGACTATCAGCGACCTGTTTTGCGTAAAACAAGCAGTGTTGACAGCTTCTGCCCAAAACTGAGTAGGCAAATGAGAATCGTTGAGCATTGAACGTGCAGCTTCAATAATAGTTCTATTTCTTCTTTCAGCGACACCGTTTTGTTGCGGTGTTCTCACTGAAGAAAAGTTGTGAGAAATACCCTTACTCTCAAAGAAGGAATCAAGAGAACTGTTTTTGAATTCAGTCCCATGATCACTCCTTATTGGGCGGACGGTCAAGTTGTTCAGGGTTTCCATCTTCCTGACAAAAGTGATGAGTTCTTCAGGGGTGTCACTCTTAGAACGGAGAAAGATAACCCATTTATATCAAGAGAATTCATCAACTATGACCAATGTATATTTCTTTCCAGCGATGAATTGTTTGTTAACAGGGCCAAACAAATCCATATGGAGAAAGATAACACTGAGGAAACTTGCTTTGACTTAAAGGTTGCTTTGGTCTGCTTCCCCTTCTCACACGCTGAACTTAAGGACTTTTTGGCGTATGAGTGTTGAGGTAGACCAGTGACTAACTCTTTAGAAGAAAGAGTGTTCAGTGTCTTGAAGTTGAGATGAGAGAGCCTCTTATACCATAGCCAGTTGACATCAGATGAGGCTTTTGAGAAGAAACAGGAGTTCTCAGTGGTTGTTGAGTCCATGTTTATTACATAAACATTTTACAAACGATAACCGCTAAGAGCTATCTTCTCCTTTTTGTCAGCGATAAAGCAGGATTCCTTAGTAAAGATTACTTTGTTATCCTTGTCGCAAAGCTGACTGATGCTTAGAAGATTATGCTTCAGCCCTTCAACATATGCGACTCTTCTGAAGGTTGTTGTACCATTGGAAAGTACACCAAACCCTCGGGTATGTCCATTTCCATTTCCACCGAAAGTTACAGAGGGACCCTTCTTTTCTTTGTACTCAGTGAGCAGGTTCTTCATACCAGTCATGTGTCTAGAGCATCCGCTATCGAGATACCAGATACCCTTCTTAACCTTCATTACAAAGGAAGATTAGTTTGTCTTGGGTACCCACTTAACCATGTTGTTAGCTCCAATATTCTGAAATATTAGAAGTATTGAAAAATGGCAAAGTACAGAAGAACTTCCACAGAAGCTCTGCTGAGTACAACAGAAGCTCTGCCGGGCATCTCAGAAGAATCAAAGGAAGTTTGATCAAGAGTGATCAAAGACCGAAGAAACTACAGAAGGACGCTTTCAGAAGACCAAGACCGCAAAACCTCTGTTACCAATAACAGAGCCTCTGCGGACAATATCAGAAGACAAGGAACCCAGTGAAGACTACTCTACAAAGGACCGAGACGCAAAACCTCTGTCACCTTTGACAGAGACTCTGCAGTTCAGACTGAAGACTTGGAAGATATTTATAATATCTTGCCACTGTTGAAGAAATATCTTGCTACTGTTCCTAGGACCTGTCCATCAACTTGCATGATAGCATGCCATGTCCAACTTCAACACGTGTCAAACTCTGAGTGGACTCAATAGGGCTTAGTACAACATAGACGTCTGTGGCATTTAATGCAAAACAATACGTACAACTATTCATGCCGTCCGATCAACAGTAGCTTATACTTTATGGTCCCCTTAGAGTAGTATAATAGGAAGTCTAATGTTTAGTTCTTCCTAACAGAACAGTTAACAGAAAAGTCATCAAGAACACACAGCTTATGCACATTTAGAGTCATATCTGTTTATAGCTTTGCATACTCACTGTTCTTAAATATGTTCTTGCTATATATTGAAACTCAGTAAACTTTGAGATATCATATTCTGATCACTGTTTCTTTATATTCTGTATTGTTTCTATACAAACTTATCTGTTAGTTCTTCAAATACGCTTCCGCATCAAACATAAACTCGAACTAATAGATCTGTTAATCTTGCCTAAACAAAAACGAGAACCAACAATTGGTATCAGAGCAAAGCTTGATTTTTTAATATCAAGTGATCCTCGTTTTTATAAGATTTGTGAAAGAAACTGTCTGTTTTTAACCTGTTCTTCATTCCTTCTAACAGATTCTGTTTTACTGCCATTTTTCGATTTATTCTATCTGGTAATATCATAGAAACTGTTTCTTTCGTTAAAAAAACCTCATTTAAAATGTCTAAAATGAAATTTTGTGGTGATGCTGATTCAATTTTTTATTCAAAACTCAGCACAAATTTTCGCAAAATAATTCCTTCTCTTGAAAAAGAACTAGATGAAAAGAACAAAAGCATTTTTATTATTTCTGATAAAATTGCTAAACTTGAAGAATCTGTTAAAATCTTAAACTGTGAAAATCTTGAACTAAAAAGGAACTTATCTATGTCAGATGAAGAAAAGAAAAGACTTGAACTAAAATGTTTAAATTTCTCTAAAATGATTTCCAGTTTTGAATGTGGTCAATGAAAAAGGAAATTATGAAGAGAAGAAAACTGTTCTTGAAACAAAGTCTATGGAGCTTACTTGTAAAATCTCAGAATTACAGAAAATCCTTGAAAAAGAAAGGAAAGAATCTGATTTTGAAAGAAAAGAATCTGAACAGTTGAAAGTTCAAAAATTTCAAGATTTAAGTCAAAAAGATGACTTTGAAAGAGAGAGAAGGATTTTTAAAACAGAAATATCCAGATTAACAAAAAGACTCTCTAATTTATCAACTGAGATCATGTTGGAGAAGAGATGCAAATCCAATGTCCAAAAGATGCTTGAGGTAAATTTAAGGAAAAAGAATATTTTTGCTAAAAGGATCAAGAAATTTGATTTTGCAAACTCAAATTATTCACTTAACACAACTTCAAATTCAAGGAATAATTTGTTAAAAGGATCCTTTAAGCCAAATATGTTTTCAAAAATTCAGACCTCAACATCGAAATTTTTTCATGATCATAGGTTGAACAAATTAGTTAATCAAGCTTTTAAAAAGATGAAAAAGGTTTCGATAGTGAAAGGCTCTATACCTGTTCAAAATGTTCAAAATGACAAAAAGCCTTTCATTTCTAGTATGTATGACAAATGCATAAAGGCGTTTCATACAATAGGACCCATACGAATATGGGTACCCAAAACCTCTGTAAGTATAACGTAGATATTCTGTAAACTTTGTAAATATTTTTATTTATTTCTATTATTTTTTTTTGTTTTGTTTGTAAATTCATAAAATCTTCAATAGTTCTTGAAATCACAGAGCTTCTGTAAGGTCTGCTCAGAACCTCTGACGACCTTCACAGAACCTCTGATGGTCTTGACCTATGGTTTATGCTCAACTTATCTTATTTTGAACCAAGCTTAGGTCAAGAGGGAGCAGAAGAAGATACTTGATCTACAGAGGTTGTTAGATCAAGGGGGAGCGAAAAAGGAGACCTTGCTAAATCTACAGAGATTCATAAGTCAAGGGGGAGCTAAGAATGCGACATAAGAGATCACATTCGCCAAATCAAGAAGAAAAATAGGTTGGTATCTCGTACTCACACAATGCTACATAAGTCATAAGCCGCAGAGTTCTTTCAAACGAAGATACTCTGTAGATCACTCAAATCATTCAAATGACTTCTGCTGCACAAAATCTTTGAGATTTACAATTTTCTAGGACACCAACTTTTAAATAGGTCCTAAATACAATGTTAAATCTGATCAAAAACTTGGATGATCAAAAATGTTTATAAATTATTAGTTATTTGAAATTTCCTGTCACAGAGCCTCTGCTGGCTCTGGCAGAGGTCCAAAAACCTCTGTAGGATAATTTCTCTCTACTAAAGATTATTTGATCCTCTCCGTGTTTTTCAAACGATTTTCATTAAAGATACAATCTAAAGAGATAAAAGTTTTCCAAAATCATAGAGCTTCTGTACCCACAGAACCTCTGTAAAGATTTCCACTTGGAATTTCTGTATTTGTAACGATAAATTTTCTGTGGTGAAAATTTAAAACCCACGCGCTTTTCATTTAATGTGGCCGCCCACGACGTCTCGTCGTCAGTGACACTGATGACGTGTCGAGTTTTCATTGACGTACATATCACGTCGTCCTGGAAACTTGCACCACGCCGAATGAACTCGAGTGCGGACCTCAAATTTTATTTAACTCTCACATTTTCACCGTTCCAAATTCTATCCGTTACCACAGTATAAAACCCAAGTTAAAATCACTTTCAAAACTTCACTATTCTCTAATCTTATCCGGCGAACTTGCTTATTTCTTTCTGAAAACCTAGAACTTTCAAACCTACAAATGGCTTCCAGTTCCAAAGCTACTCACGTTTCACCGACGAACTCTCCACCACCCTCTCCTGTGCATTCTGAGCACTCCCACAACCCACACATCGCCGCCGATGCCGACAGACATGACTCCGGCGACGAGGTATCCTTTGTACCCACCTGCAACAATTTTTCTCAAATGACCATTTCGAGCAAACCCTTCCCATTAAATCGAACAACTGTTATCTTGTTCCTTCTCCTACGGCTTTTGGCAAACAACATACAATCCTGCTAAACATCCTTGAGAACCACTTTCTTTACCCTCTTCTTAGCAAAACCGTTGAACAAATACCCGTACGTTATCTACATCAGTTTTGGCAATCTTGCCATTATGACGCTGACACCAATTTGATAAGAGGCTATATTTCTAAGCCTGACCAAAGTAAGAGCCTTGAACTGATGTTCAACCGCACCATGTTCTCATTAGAATTTGGCCTTCCAATAAGAGGTCTCATGGGAATCAAAAAGTATGCCCCCCAACCAACAAACGAAGAACTTATCGACTTTCTACACATGTTAGGGTACAACCAACAGTTGAAAAAGAGGAACGATTTCCGCAGGGCTAGACTACCCCCTCTGTGGAATACCTTATTCTCCATCCAAAATCGTTGCCTCACGGGCAAAATCGGGAGCATCGATCAAAGCTCACCTCAAATTCT
Organism: Saussurea involucrata; assembly: GCA_033807775.1. Taxonomy (NCBI): domain Eukaryota; kingdom Viridiplantae; phylum Streptophyta; class Magnoliopsida; order Asterales; family Asteraceae; genus Saussurea; species Saussurea involucrata. Next base: position 80,319,417 of record CM066319.1, read on the forward strand.
CTCAATCATGTATGGTGTGTACTATGATCTACCCCTAGATTATGCCACCATAATGATGCAAGAGATCATCAACACCATCGATCGCAAACTTGCCTCCCAGAAAGCCAAAATATCTGATCCCAACTGGTTGCCCCCTCTGCAGTTCCAGCGAATCTTCAGTGTACTTTTCGAGCCCATCCTCCTTATCCAAAAATGGCCAATGGACGGTCCCAAACCTAAGCAATATCCTATGTCCAAGAACACCCCTACAGAACATGAGGACGGCTACCCTCATAGCAGGCCACTCTCAAAGGTAATGTTAGGTTATGCTAGTGATACAGAACTAGTCAGTAAGTACACACGCGTTTACAGGACTCCTGAACCCAGTCCTGTAACACCCTCGCGTATAGGAGTGCCCTTAGGATGTAGTGTTTTAGAGAGGCTTACCGAGGAAGAATGGAAGATAAAGTTGGCTAAACACAAGGCCAACCAGAAGAACTTCAGGAATATAAGGAAAGACCTCTATCCTTCAAAGAGGAAGTCTTCTGAGGGATCTGAAGAGAAGAAGAGGAAAAAGGGAAAGAAAAACAAGACCCCTACAAAGGAACCACTTGCCTCTGCTTCTGCTATCCAACAACCCCCTGCAGAACCATCTTCTCCACCCACTGCACATCCCTCTGCCCCTCCCTCTCCCAAAAGGAAGAGGAAGTCAAAATCTACAGAGGAGGAGGCACCAAAACCCAAAAAGAGGAAATCAATAAAGAAGAAACCATCTTCTCCTCTGCAATCAATAACAGAGGGAATCGAAAAACATCAACCTACACCTCTGCAAACCCCGATCTTCACAGAGGTTCATGAAACACTTCTGTCAAGACAAGAGACTGCGGAAGAAGAGGTCCAAATAGATGAGAATATAGAAACAAGGTTAGAGGATAGGGTAGAAACTTCTGGAGGAAAGGAAAAAGAAAAAGAAAAAGATGCCGAAGTTGTAGAAGGCACACATCCCTCACCCCCTCCCAGTGCAACCCACACATCTAACTCCGCAGGTCTAGCTGCAGAAGGAGTTATTGAAAAAGAGTCGCACAACTCGATCCCTACCCAAACCAAACAGCCAGAGGTCACTCCTTCGACTTCTGCGCCCACAGAAATCGGGGAATCCATTCCTAGGGAGTCTCCTCAAAGAGACTCACCTATAGTTCGTGATCCATCGCCCCAGATCACACTAGAACACCTTACAGAGGAATTCGTTTCCTCTGCCACGCACAATATAGGGCCAAAACTTCTTTCAGAGAGAAGTAGTGAGCACAAAGACGAAGAGACTCTAGACAAGTCTCCGAGTCAACAGAAGAACATTCCGATACCCACCTCTGGAGTGGATTTGGACACTGTTCTTCGCAGAACTTCTGTAGAGATTGAAACTCTTGTTTCTTCTCAAAGATCAGATGGAAATCCTTCCATTCTCAACGTTCAAACAGGAATGAAAGAAGGTGTCCCAGGAACATGGACTAACTCTGGAGAAAGGGTTGTTCCTCCAGAGGTTACCCAAGAGGAACATGTTACGAAGGATGAGTTCCAAGTCTTTGTAACCTCTGTAACTCAAAAATTGAATAAGTTGCAAAGCTCATTCAAGACTTTTACAGATTCAACTTCAGGCGCACTTACAGGATTAAATACTAAAGTGGATACCTTATCCACAGAGGTTAAAGTAGCCCTTCCAGAAATAAAGTCAACTACAGAAACTTCTGCTGATGTTGCCATCACCTCTGCCACTAACATTGCCAAAACAACCGCTGCAGAGTTCGAGAAAAGTGCGACCAAAGCCTTCAAAACTTCTATCACAATCTACTTTGAAACAATGAAGAAACAAGCAGCAAGGCAAGCAGCACAAGACACCTGCAGAACAGAAGTTGTTGCTAAAAGAAGGCAGGATGATCCTGATGATGGTGCATCTGGTCATCCTGAGGGGGAGAGAGCAAAGGAAACAACAGAGGCTGCTACTGCATTAACAACAGAAAAAACCGCAGAATCCTCTACTACAGAAACTCCGAAGGAAACCCCACAACAAGGAACTTAGAAGAAGAGCCAAAATATCGTTGGAGAGGATGCACCAACCACAGAACCTCAGGTAATCACTTTTGCATCCTCATCCTCAGAATAAACTCCACTCTCACCCAAAGAACCAACACCAACCTCACAACCAACAATCCCGCGCTAAACTAGAGTAAAATCCATAGCTCGAAAACCCCAAAGACCAAAACGCACTGCAGAGTACATTCTTCGCAGAATGGAATTTGTATCTGCTTTTCAATCAGCAAAGCATTTTGACATCCCACCTCCAAGACCCGAAGAGTCCTCACCAACAGAGTCCTCACAACCCGAAGTATCAAAACCTTCAGAGGCAACAACCAAAACATCAGAACATCCAACCCCAAAACCCAAAGAACCTCTCACTGATAAATCTACAGAGGTCCCACCCACACAAATCCAAAACCCAACCTCTGAAACCTCAAAACCAAAAGATAAAGGCAAGGGAAAAATGACAGAAGAAGAGCCAAAGAAGAAGATACCTGTTGCTACAGAGAAGTTGATGAAAGGTGTCTTTAATGCCTTCGTCACTCCTAAACCCGAAGAGGAAGACTGGGCATTCAACTTGAAACCTCTGTAAGAAAACCCAGCCCTGGATCCCACAACTAAAGTAGCAGACATCACTCGATAGATGGATGAGCTAAGGAGACCAATTCCAAGAACTACTCCAACCATTGAACAAATGAAAGAGCAAGTTTACAGTTATCTCTACAGACAGTACTTCCAGAACGATCTTCCAGCTCATGTCCGAGATCAGAAGCTCAGAAAGGAATTCGATGCCATCTTCACCACTACAAAGTCAAAACCGGTCAACCAAGTTTACTCCATTCACAAAGTAAAGAAGGTAATCTATTGTAAATACTCTAAAATGAGAACCTATCCTCATACGATGTATACAATCTGGAAAGTCAAAAGGTCTGACAGATCAGAGAATTAATTCTCTGATGCTGATATCCGAAACCTCAATCCCTATGACTTACCTGACCTTCTGCAATGGACGAAAGACAACTTCAATAACGACTGCCACCAAAGGTCTTATCGAGTTCTCAGAAAGGCGATACGTGAAAAGCTTCTAATCTACAGCATGCTCGACTTTCAACTAGCCATCGATCTAGGCGTGACTACCTTAAGTATCAGACCTCCAGAGGATTTCTGCCCACCCAATGCCACACCCAATTCGATTATCAAAACTCCAAGGTACGGGTTAGTTTACAAGAATCCTGCAGATCAACTTAAACTTTTTGTGAAAATGGACTGTCAGAAGTACACAACCTGTACTCTGAACATGTTCAGAAAAATACTAGAAGAGAACAAAGTAACATAGCTTATGGACGAAGAATCTGCTTCAATGATGATCAAAGAGATTGATGGTACACTAGGCATAAGAAATCTCTTCTTCAAATTCTATGAAGAACTCAAGGAAGTAGGAAAAGACAACAGAAAGTTCGACGACTTCCCAAATGCAAGAATCTGAGTCTCTTCAAAGAACCTCTGTCAACGTTTATTTCTGTTCATTTAATGTACTCAAATGTAAATGCCTCTGGCATAATTTCCAAATGAAAGAAATAATCTTCTGAGGTATTGTTTAACCTCTTTTTATTACTTAGGTTAAAATGCATAAATTCAACCATTTATTTTTCAATACTTAGGGGGAGATTGTTAGCTCCAATATTCTGAAATATTAGAAGTATTGAAAAATGGCAAAGTACAGAAGAACTTCCACAGAAGCTCTGCTGAGTACAACAGAAGCTCTGCCGGGCATCTCAGAAGAATCAAAGGAAGTTTGATCAAGAGTGATCAAAGACCTAAGAAACTACAGAAGGACGCTTTCAGAAGACCAAGACCGCAAAACCTCTGCTACCAATAACAGAGCCTCTGCGGACAATATCACAAGACAAGGAACCCAGTGAAGACTACTCTACAAAGGACTGAGACGCAAAACCTCTGTCACCTTTGACAGAGACTCTGCGGTTCAGACTGAAGACTTGGAAGATATTTATAATATCTTGCCGCTGTTGAAGAAATATATTGCTACTGTTCCTAGGACCTATCCATCAACTTGCATGATAGCATGCCCTATCCAACTTCAACACGTGTCAAACTCTGAGTGGACTCTATTCATGCCGTCCGATCAACAATACGTACAACTATTCATGCCGTCCGATCAACAGTAGCTTATACTTTATGGTCCCCTTATAGTAGTATAAAAGGAAGTCTAATGTTTAGTTCTTCCTAACAGAACAGTTAACAGAAAAGTCATCAAGAACACACAGCTTATGCACATTTAGAGTCATATCTGTTTATAGCTTTGCATACTCACTGTTCTTAAATCTGTTCTTGCTATATATTGAAACTCAGTAAACTTTGACAGCTTGAGACACATAGAATAACTGTCCCAGCTTTTAGGTAAACATTCTAAGAATTTTGTCAGTACCTCAAAGTTAGAATATTCCTTACCAACAGTTTTCAGATCTATTATTAAGCAGTTAAAAGGTTGGTGTACTTCAGAGAGAGTTTCATTCTTACCACAAATGAAGCTTTCATACTGTCTTACCAGGTTGATCTTTCGAGAGTCTTGGACTTCAGAAGTACCTTCATCCTGAACACAGATTGTGTCCCACATAGCTTTTGAGGTTTTTAGGTTCATGACCGAATGGTAGACTTCGTCAGGAAGAGCCATGGAGAGTATGTATCTGGCTTTAAGAGTATCTTGCACCTTTTCAAGCTTTCCATGCGCTGGGTCAATGGTTTGCTCTGAGTTTTCGCTATCTGCCATTTTCCTGTGATAGAGAACAGAAGAATCTCCAAGAAACTATTAGTAGGGTGCACATTCGTCGAGGATTTTCTCTAGATGATGTCCCACGGATGGCGCCAAACTGTTAATGCCAAAAATCGCACCAAAGGGACAACTTAAGGTCGATGTGGACTTAACCAACTAAAGAAAGGATCTTTCGACGAGACGTGCGATGAGGGAAAAAATAAACGAGACAAGGGATTTGATGACGCAGGAAAAACCTCAAACGAGGAAAAAACCTGCGGACGACAAGGGATGTCGTCGCTGCACTATGGTCGCCAATCAGGGGCGACGTCCTTGGTACTGCCGTCGGTCGTACGATGATTACAATACAAGTGAAGGAAATGCTTCGAAATGTAAAGTACAAGTGTTTAAATGTGAAAACAAGTGTTTGTCGTGTGTGAATACAAAGTGTAAACTTCTGGTCGAGGACTGATGTCGTGCATCGAGAGCGATACTTGAGCTTTCCTTCGAGTGTTCTTGAGTTCGCTGTAAGATTCTGGCTTTCAGTACTTAATCTTCAGAGTTTGAATGTTCTTTGCTATGAGTTTGGATGATTTTCTTTGTTGTGTGATGATGTTTGCTGAAGTGTATCGGATGTTTTTTGATGATCCTTGAAATGATGCTTTAGCTTGTCTTTTATAGTCTTTGGGTCATTAATTAGTTCCATTAATGATTTGATCAACGGCTACAACGGTTGGAAACGGTCGCCGAGATGAATGTTCATAATACTCTTCGTCCGTTACGGCTATCGATCGTTAATGGTTGCGTCGGTTATGTCCGTTGCTCTTTAATGACTTTGACTCCTGCATTAAACACTTAACAAACGTAACAGTCAAGGTTAACGTTAGTTCGGTCGAAGGTACAATGATCTTACGCGATGGTCGTACGGGACGGGCGATGCTAAGGTCGTGCGTCATGGGAGACGTACGACTTACCTTTTACAGGAGACGACGGATGTTTTATGGGTTCTTGTCGAGACCTTACCTTAACACAAGATTTAGTTCACAATCGTGCGTCTTACCTGTCCTGGTCGTGGTCGTACGACGTGATTTTTTGCCCAAACAGGGGGTTGAATACAAACACACGTTTTTACTTTTATAAATTGTTTATTGATAAATCAAGACAATTTACAACTTGTTGCGGAACAAGTTTAAGGATAAACCTAATCTAAACAAGTCTTGAGAAACACTAAGTTTCTTGCACAAGAAAGAGTTAAAGAAACTACGAATAATAACTTAACAATAAGAGAGAAATAAGAAGATGGTTCGAGCACACTTCAAAACTGAAGTAGGGTTCTTCTTATATACTCCATGCATTTAATGCATGGCAGTATGGCTTTACACGTGGCAGCAGCTGAGTAGTTGCATGTCATTGACCTTTGTAGACAACCTTAGTTGCCGCATGGTGCACAGTGTAGAATCAGAGTTGTTGTACGATTACAGACAAAAGGGATGTCCGTTCTGACAGTTCGTACGGAGACGTGCAAGGGATGTAAGACAATAGTAACATGCAGGGAGACTTCATGATCAGCTTTCGTTGAGTCAGATCTTTATCAGCGAATGATAAAGTTCAGCGATTGCTGAAGTCTTCTACTTGATACTTCACGTTAAATGAATATGTCTTGCTTCGCTGATATCCGCATCAGTTCATGAGTAGACTTGTCGCTGGTTCTTGAGCTTGATCTTTGACTTCAGCGTAGAGCATATGTTGACGTGAAACTTGTCTTCAGGGATCATAAGTGTTTGGGCAAAATTTCACAGGTCTCGACCACGACCAGAAAAGATAAGACGCATGTCATGAGTTATACCTTGTATTAAAATAAGGTCCCGGCAAAGACCCAAAGAACCTCCGCCATCCCTCCTAAAAGGTAAGTCGAGAGTTCCTCACGACACTCGACCTCGACGTCGCCCGTTCCGCACTACCGTCGCATAAAACCATACGACCTCGACTGACTGACGCGTTATACAACTGTTATATTTGTTTAACTGTTTAATGCAGGAGTCAAAGTCATTTATGGACAAACGGCTATAACCGACGAAATAAGTTATGAGCATCTAAACTCACATTGATGACGACGACCGTTACAACAGTCATCAAAGATCTTGATGATTCAATTAAAGTCATCCGAACACTATAAAATCCCAGCTCAATCATCAGTTCAAGACACCTGATCAACACCGAATAACACAGAGAGAGAGATAGAACAAGAGCATCGAACAACAGAAGCAAACACAAACACTCGAAGAATATTCATTCAAAGCAAAGAGATCGTTCCTAAAAGATCACTCTCAACGCAAGACTCTCGCTCTCGACCAACAGTTTATACATAGTTTTCACACACGACGCACACTATTTTTACATTCCAAACACTTGCACTTTACATTTCGAAGTCTTTCCTTCATTTGTATTGTAATCTCTGTACGATCGACACCCGGAACACCAAGGACATCGCCCCTGATTGGCGACCATAGTGCAGCGACGACATTCACTGTCGTCCGCAGGTTTTTTCCTCGTTGAGGTTTATCCTGCATCATCAAATCCCTTGTCTCATTTACATTTTTGTCTTTTTCGCACGCCTTTGTCGAAAGATTCCTTTCTTTAGTTGTTAAAGTCCACATCGACCTTAAGTTGTCCCTTTGGTGCGATTTTTGGCATTAACAGTTTGGCGCCATCCGTGGGACCCCATCTAGAGAAAATCTTCGACAAACGTGCGTTTTACTAACGGTTTCTTCGAGTCTTCTTTGTTCTCTGTTTCAGGAAAATGGCGAATAACGAACAATCCGTTGACCCAACACATGAAGGACTCAAAAATGCACAAGATGCACTTAAAGCAGTCAACGATTATCGCCTGGAGGAAGTCATTCTAGATTCAAGCAAGCCTGACCAAAAAGTTTTAATCGGGTCGTCTCTCAATCCTTGCCTCATGGAAAAGTTAATATCTTTTTTGCAGGAACATGCTGATTGTTTCGCCTGGTCGCATGAAGATATGGTCGGCATAGATCCCGACGTCATCTCTCACAAGCTCAACGTTGACCCATCGTTCAAACCTATCAAGCAGAAGCGACGGAAATTTGCTCCTGAAAGGAATAAGGTGATAAATGACGAAGTCGACAACCTTCTCAAGACATGGAAGATTCGAGAGGTAAAATACCCCGATTGGCTTGCTAACGTCGTGGTTGTAGCAAAGAAGAATGGAAAGTCGAGGGTTTGTATCGACTTCACAGACCTCAATAAAGCCTGTCCAAAAGATCCTTTTCCATTACCTCATATCGACGCCATGGTCGATGCGACAGCGGGGCACGAACTACTAACGTTCATGGATGCCTATTTCGGCTATAATCAAATCTTAATGCACGTCGAGGACCAAGAAAAACCGCTTTTATGACGGACCTAGGTATTTACTGTTATAAAGTTATGCCTTTCAGACTATAAAATGCAGGTTCTACCTACCAGCGTCTAGTGAATAAAATGCTCAAAGACCATCTCGGCGACATGATGGAGGTGTATATCGACGACATGCTGGTCAAGTCAAAACAAGCGATCGACCATGTCGAGCATCTGAGGCAATCGGTTGGTATCCTTAGAAAGTATAGCATGAAGCTCAACCCGACGAAATGTTCCTTTGGCGTCAGTGCTGGGAAATTCTTAGGATATATGGTCACCGAGGCATCGAAGCCAATCCCGACAAGATCAAAGCCATTGTCGAGATCAAATCTCCTCAAAATTTCAAAGAAGTCCAAAGGCTCATTGGTCGGGTAGCAGCTCTAAACAGGTTCATCTCCCGATCTTCAGATAAATGTCATCTATTTTACAACGTCCTCAGGAAGAACAGAGGCTTCGACTGGACCGACGATCATGAACAGGCATTGCAAAAGCTCAAAAACTACATGACGTCGCCTCCCTTATTGTCGAAACCTCGCGACCATGAAATCTTACAACTATATCTGGTTGTTAGTCCAAACGCGGTAAGTGCCATCCTAACACGAGATGATGAAAAGCAGCAACTGCCAATCTATTATGTAAGTAAATCTCTTCTGGACGCAGAAACCAGGTATTCCTCTATGGAAAAATTGCTCTTGTCGCTGGTCACAGCTGCTAAAAAACTGCGACATTATTTTGAGTCACATCCCATTACTGTCGTAACTAACTTCCCTCTTAAGTCTGTCTTAAGAAAACCTGAGTTGACAGGTCGCTTAGCAAAATGGAGCATATATCTCAGTAGCTACGACATTGACTTCAAGCCCAGGACCGCGATCAAGTCAAAAGCCTAGGCCGACTTCATTGCTGACTTCAGCCCTGAATTGGAGAAAGAAGCAGAGCTCGAGGTATCGACTGTGGCGACTCACGACGACGTGCCCTGGATCTTACACGTCGATGGGTCAGCCAACATTAGAGGCTCAGGACTAGGCGTCGTCTTAAAGTCGCCACAGGGGGGCAAGATGGTATACTCAGTTCGATGCGATTTCAAAACCACCAACAACGAAGCCGAGTACGAGGCCCTGATCGTAGGGATGAATATGGCCCACGACTCGGGGGCAACCGCGCTGCATGTCAAAAGCGATTCTCTCCTGGTCGTGAACCAGATGAATGGAGAATTCGCGGCCAGAGATTCAAAAATGACAGCGTACCTGAAGGTAGCAAAAGAATAATCAAAAATGTTTAAAACATTTTCTATCCAACAAATCCCGAGAGACCAGAATACTCAGGCCGACGCTTTGGCAAATCTCGGGTCTGCTCTGGTCAAACCTATATTCGACGTTATTCCCAGGATCCATCTGGCGACATCGTCTATCGAGAACATTGACGTCGTCCAGATCGAAGAAGAAGAAGAAGATAATTGGTCGTGCAACATCCGAAATTTCCTTATGCACGACCAACTCCCAGAAGACAAGATGGAAGCCCGGAAGATCAGATTCAAAGCATCTAAATACACCATAATTGGAGATTTGCTCTATCGACGATCATCGACAGGATTGAATCTAAGATGCGTCATTAGCAAGTGTCAGGTCCAAAAAATTCTTCAGGAGATGCACGACGGCGAATGTGGCAATCATTCCAGTGGTCGCAGTTTGGCTAATCGTATCTCTCGACAAGGGTATTTTTGGCCAACATTGCGACAAGACGCCGTCAAGTACGTCAAGAACTGTGACCCTTGTCAACGACATGCAGGTATGTAACATAAACCCTCTGAACCTTTGCACTCGACACTTATCCCATGGCCCTTCATGAGGTGGGGAATGGATATTGTCTGCAAGCTACCCCCGGCCCCGGGGCAAAAGGTATTCCTCCTTGTACTCACCGATTATTTTTCCAAGTGGGTTGAGGCGGCTGCTTTTTCCCAAATCAGGGACAAGGAAGTCATCTCTTTTATCCAGACTAACATCATATGCAGATTTGGGATTCCATCCGAAATCGTCTGTGAAAACGGATCCCAATTCATAAGAGACAGGACCCGACAATTTTGCGAAGATAGGAGTATCAAGTTAACAACCTCGACTCCCAGATACCCTCAGGCGAACGGACTTGCTGAATCAAGTAATAAGACCATTATAGCTTCGATCAAGAAAAGGTTAAAAGCTGTAAAAGGAAGATGGGTCGAAGAACTCCCTTCAGTCCTATGCGCAAATCGCACGACACCGCGCACGTCCACAGGACAAACCCCTTTTTCTCTCGTCTACGGTTGCGAAGCAGTCCTGCCAATCGAAGTCCAGCTCCCAACTTCGAGGCATACTTCCGTCGACCACAACATGATTGATTTAAATTATGATATCGACGCCCTCGAAGAGCTTAAAGAGTCAGCCTTGATCAGAATGGCATCTCAGAAGCAAGCAGTCGAGCGACATTTCAACAAACACGTCAAAGTCAAAGTCTTTCAAGAAGGCGATTATGTCCTCCGTCGAGTGTTCCAAAACACTCAACAGCTCAATGCCGGTAAACTTTCCATTAAATGGGAAGGTCCTTACCGCATCTCCGAAGTCGTTGGTAAAGGAGCCTATCGACTCCAGACTCTCGACAATCAAGAAATCCCACGCAGTTGGAATGCGACACACTTGAAAAAGTATTTTTTCTAGAATCATTTTCCTCTCGATTCAAATTTCATCTTGAAATTTGGTTACACGATCATAAGGTTTGAGCGACCTCTCGATCTGAGTTTCTGAATTCGGAAAAATTTTCTACGTTCTAACACGTCAATAATTGAGCCAATCATTACAAGTCAAACGTATGGTATTTCAATCGTTATATTTCTATGAATGCCTAAGTCGCACGATTCTTCGCTCGTTCTATACTTAACAAAGTTACACAGTTGATATTACATCTATCTACGACATATATAAATCGAAATAAAAATTCGACAGAAGGATGAAATTCATTTACGAAACGTACGATTACATAGGAGCGACCGACAGTCGAGTATACAAAGTTAAAATGGTTCGACCACTAACGGTTGAGACATGAAAAGACATAGCATTTCCTAAATCTAGAGAAGAGCGTCGATCGTATGCTCAGTGTCGACCTTCGAATCCTCGTCACACCCGAAAACGCGCTAAGAAGCAAATGCAAGGATCAAACGAGTATGTTAGGTGACACCCTACGCCGCGACATTTTTGAATGCGGTCCTTAAGATTAATGTTAAGGTTAGAGGAAGGAATATGATCTTCTCGACGGTCGACTTCCAGACCAACATCTCCTCTATCTTCGCGTATCTAACAAAAGGAGATTGAAACATCTGCAAAAAGCAAAAGGGGTATGTTAAGCAAACATTCGGAGGAAACATTGGGAACACGAGTTTTGGAAGAAAAACTCACAAAGAACGCTAGTCCAGCTAAACGCGATCCCGTCTCTTCGATGGAGATCTTTTGAAAACGCTCTTTGAAAGATAAGAGCTGATATTTCCCCAGATGCGGAAATGACTTCGTCCCGTCAAGGACACAGTCAGTCAAGAGGATCGACGACAACGTAAAGTTGATCGTCATGAATTCCTCCTCACTCTCTCCCGTCATTACACCCTCGCCCATGTCGGCTGATGAAAGGGTCGACGCGGCAGCAGAAGACATCGTCGCTAGATGCGCAAGATCCATGAACGTCGCGTCTATCGCAATCAAAGTCTTCTCGGACATAATCATTCTCAAAGAGCCTCCAATCTTGGAAGGCTTGAGAGGAATCGAGAAGCTATGCCTCGTATGAACAATCGAAAATTTCGAAAAGTATTGAGCAAAGAACAACAAGAGATCAAAGAAAAATTCCACACTAAGAAACTTTTCAAGAGGATATTAAAGGAAATAATCCATTATGATCCCTATTTATGCAAACGATCGGATCCCTTAGATGATCACCACGTGCCCTCGTCCCATCGTATGACCGCAGGGATCGTCGACACCTGTCAAAGACAGCTGGTAAGCACAATCGTACATTGGTATGACGTCACGACCTAGTTTTCTCTTCGACTTCTCGTTCGGTTATAATTAAACCAATTTAGTTCCGAAACAACCAAGGTATTTTTAACGCAGAACCCTAAGCACCCGACGAGAAAAATTTAAAATTCGAATTTGCCATCCTACTTTCAAATTTTAGGGGCAAACTGTTTGGGCAAAATTTCACAGGTCTCGACCACGACCAGAAAAGATAAGACGCATGTCATGAGTTATACCTTGTATTAAGATAAGGTCCCGACAAAGTCCCAAAGAACCTCCGCCATCCCTCCTAAAAGGTAAGCCGAGAGTTCCTCACGACACTCGACCTCGACGTCGCCCGTTTCGCACGACCGTCGCATAAAACCGTACGACCTCGACTGACTGATGCGTTATACAACTTTTACATTTGTTTAAGTGTTTAATGCAGGAGTCAAAGTCATTTATGGATAAACGGCTATAACCGACGAAATCAGTTATGGCATCTAAACTCACATTGAAGACGACGACCGTTACAACAGTCATAAAAGATCTTGATGATTCAATTAAAGTCATCCGAAGACTATAAAATCCCAGCTCAATCATCAGTTCAAGACACCTGATCAACACCGAATAACACAGAGATAGAGATAGAACTAGAGCATCGAACAACAGAAGCAAACACAAACACTCGAAGAATATTCATTCGAAGCAAAGAGATCATTCGTAGAAGATCACTCTCAACGCAAGACTCTCGCTCTCGACCAACAGTTTATACATAGTTTTCACACACGACGCACAATATTTTTACATTCCAAACACTTGTACTTTACATTTCGAAGTCTTTCCTTCATTTGTATTGTAATCTCTGTACGATCGACACCCGTAATACCAAGGACATCGCCCCTGATTGGCGACCATATTGCAGCGACGACATCCCCTGTCGTCCGCAGGTTTTTTCCTCGTTGAGGTTTTTCCTGCGTCATCAAATCCCTTGTCTCATTTACATTTTTGTCTTTGTCGCACGCCTTTGTCGAAAGATTCCTTTCTTTAGTTGTTAAAGTCCACATCGACCTTAAGTTGTCCCTTTGGTGCGATTTTTGGCATTAACAATAAGTAAACAACTAACTTATCAGCGATCATCTCATAGACTGAACAAGCTCAGAGCTATATGATGATGAACAATGTTCGCTGAATATCTAATCTACAGAGTGAGAGTTCCTATCAGCGGTAATGTAAAGTCTTAGTACTTATCAGTGATAGTGAAACTCTAATACATATTGTTTACTTACAATTTTCACTAAGTGTTTAAGAGAGGGTCATTATCAAATCACTGAGGGTTTGGATCAACACATTGCTATAATTTTGAGAGCACAAACATTGCACATTCCATTTAACTACTTATGTACGTTCTTGTAGCCTAAGAGAATTCAGAACACACACATAAGAAAGTGTTCTTGGTGTTCTTCATATCAATATACGAGCAGTTTGTTATTCAATCTTATATTATTGTTTACTATTCACATATTGTTATTCTCTCATTATTCTTACCTCACACAATCACTCATAATCAAACAGTATGTTTATGCTTCCGCTACTCATAATGTATTTGTTTGAATGAGACAAAGTGAATCTAGGAACCTACAAAGTTCATCAAAGGCATTTGTTGTTGGAATCATCCAATCAGGGACTTTTTCTCCTTGTTGCCTTCTTAATTTTGCTTCATTCAGTACTTGAGGCTTCAGAAAGTGTTGATCCAAACCCTCAGTGATTTGATAATGACTCTCTCTTATATATTTAGTGAAAATTGTAAGTAAACAATATGTATCAGAGTTTCACTATCGCTGATAAGTACTAAGATCTTACAGTACCGCTGATAGGAACTCTCGCCCTTTAGATTAAACATTCAACGAACACTGTTCACCATAATGCTCTGAGTTTGTTTAGTCCTTATGGTGATCGCTGATAAGTTAGTTGTTTACTTATGATCCCTGAAGACAAGTTTCACGTCAACATAGGTTCTACGCTGAAGTCGAAGATCAAGCTCAAGAACCAGCGACAAGTCTCCTAATGAACTGATGCGGATCAGCGAAGACTCAGATTTGTCCACAACGTGAAGTATCAAGTACAGGACTTCAGCTATCGCTGAACTTTATCATTCGCTGATATAGAATGATAAACCGCTGAATCAACGAAAAGCTGATCATGAAGTCCTCCGTACAAAGTACTTTTGTCTTAACCACCCTTGCACGACTCCGTACGATATGTTAGAAAAAGAACCTCCTTATTGTCTGAAATCGTACAACCACTCTGATACTACACTGTTCAAATATGCGGCTACTAAGGTTGTCAACAAAGGTCAATGACGTACAACAAATGAGCTGATGCCACGTGTAAAGTGTAAACTGCCATGCATTAAATGCATGCAGTATATAAGAAGAAGAACTCACTTCATTTTGAAGTAACTTGCTAACTCTGGACAAGTTCATCCTTCTTATCTTGAGATAGGTTATTATTAGTAATTTCCATCTCTTTCTTAGTGCAAGAAACTTAGTGTTCCAACTTGTTTAGATTTAGGTTTATCCTTAATCTTGTTTCCGCAACAAGCTGTAAATTGTTAATGATTTATCAATAAACAATTTAGAAAAGTAAAATTTTAGTGTTTGTATTCAACCCCCCCCCCCCCCCCCCCTTCTACAAACTTGTATAGCCCTTCGGGACTAACAAGTGGTATCAGAGCAGATTTGTTTAATCTAATAAACAAGATCTAATCTATACTAAGATTTCTCTTCCTTGCTATTTCTGAAAATGGCCACCAACACAAAAACAAACTATATCGACAATGGTTCTCTTGCTAAACCCCCTAGATTCTCCAGAGATAATTTTAATCTATGAAAAAAATAGGATGATTCTCTTCTTAGATGGTGTAGACCCTACTATGCCTTACTATCTTGAAAACGGCCCATATATTCCTGTAAGAATTGATGCTGCAGTACCAGCCGCTGAGAATAGACCTGCTATTCCAGAAGGGCTGATACCCAAGGAAGTTCATATGTGGACTGACGAAGATAAGAAGAAAGTGGCTATAGACACAAAAGCCAGATCCATACTATCCATGGCTCTTCCTGACGAAGTCTACCATTCCGTCATGAACCTGAAAACCTCAAAAGCTATGTGGGACACAATATGTGTTCAGTATGAAGGTACTTCTGAAGTCCAGGACTCTCGAAAGATCAACCTGGTAAGACAGTACGAAAGTTTCATATGTGGTAAGAATGAAACTCTCTCTGAAGTTCACCAACGTTTTAACTGTTTATTAATAGATCTAAAAACTGTTGGTAAGGAATATTCTAACTTTGAAGTGCTGACAAAGTTTTTAGAATGTTTACCTGAAAGCTGAGACAGTTATTCTATGTGTCTCAAGTTGTCAAAGGATCTAAGATCAATGACCCTTGCTACCTTATATGGCACGATGCTGAATCATGAGCAATCGAGTCATCTTAAGAAGAATCTTGTAAAAGATTCCAAAAGCACCCATGTTGCTTTAATCTCAGAGGAACCTTCTACTCAGCGACCCTTGGTCACTATCACTGAGTTAGAAAGTAACTCTGAAAGGTCATCATAATCTGACTCTTCAGATGATGATGAATCTTTGGCTCTCCTCACTAAAAAGTTCAGGAGATTCGCCAAAAAGAAAATGGTCGGAAAGAACAAACCCCTTTCTATTACTGATAAGCCAAGATCATCAGCTCCTGTTGATAAGGCTACTGCTACTTATTTTAACTGCGAAAAGCTAGGACATTTCTCTAACGAGTGCAGGTCTAATAAAGTTTCGAGAAACTCAGCGTTTCCCAAGAAATCCTTTATTCCTAGGAATAAAGATGACAAATACGCTAAGCTGAAAGAAAATTATGCGAAGCTGAAAAGCTTTAAGAAGAAAGGCAAAGGCCTGTTGGCTTATGATTGGGCTGCCTCTGATGAAGAAGAATCATCATCTGACTCTGAAGATTATGAAGCCAATCTATGTCTTATGGCCAAGATGGAAGATGAGGAAGAAAGCTCAGACATTCCCTCTACTTCAACGTCTGCTATTCAGGTATCACCTTCCTTCTTTACAAATATTGCAACTATTGGTGAAGCTGATAGTCTTCGTAAAATCGATCTCTTGACTAGAAGTTTATATGAAGCCATTAATGGCAAAACTATAGTTGAAAATCAAAACCTTGATCTCGCTGAACAGCTCAAAAACTGTCACCTTCAAATAGAAAAGCTTTCTAAAATTGAAGAAGATTTTAAAGATCAAGTGCATTTAAATCAGCTAGTCAAAATCGAGCGAGAAGAAGCTATCTCTGCTTTAAGAGCTGAAAAAGCTACTGTTGAAGGATGGTGTAATTCTTCAACAAAGATCACTGAGATAATTAAGTCTCAGATTCCCCTGAGTGATAAACGTGGCCTTGGTTACAAAGGTGAAAATCTAGAACCAACCACTGATCGTTCCATGCTCTTGTTTGGAACTTTCGTATCCTCAGTCGCCGACACTTCATCCTCTCAGTGTTCCTCGTCCAGACCACCTATCCCTGAGGAAATTTCTACCTCTTCAAAAGGTAAAGAGAAAATGGTTTATCCAAAACCTACCTCTGTCTTTAAAGATAAAGGTAAAGGAATTGCTTTTAACCAAAATCCTCAGAAAGGTACCTTAGTACCTAAGCTGAATGCTTCTAAAGCTTTAATGATTCATTCCTCTGGATCAAGGAATCAGATCTCTGGATCTACTCAGCGTGGATCTATTCAGCGATCTACTCCTAGAATCAGAGTGGATGTCTCTGGTAAGAAATCCGAAGAACTGAATGTTCCTCCCATTTCAAAAGCCATCAGCTTACTTGGTGCTGGTACTTCTAATTCAAAATCTAAAGCTCAGCATTCAAATGGTCCTAGAACTACTTTTAGTTATAGGAAATGTTATCACTGTGGACTCACTGATCATATTGCTAGTAAGTGCCCCACAGCCACCAAAGCTGAAAAGATAGCTAAGGTAAAGATTGCCCCCAAGGCAAAGAAGACCACTGAGGTTAAGAAATTAACCAAAGTGAAGACTAACAAAGCTGAATCTTCAAATGCTGCGAAGATTGCTGAACCTTCCATTCCAACTACTTCCACTGACAAACGTGTACACATGGTTAAGTGGGTACCCAAGAAAAACTAATCTTCCTTTGTGATGCAGGTTAAGAAGGGTATCCGGTATCTCGTTAGCGGATGCTCTAGACACATGACTGGAAAGAAAAGGACATACCCGAGGGTTTGGTGTACTCTCTAATGGTACAACAACCTTCAGAAGAGTCGCATATGTTGAAGGGTTGAAGCATAATCTTTTAAGCATCAGTCAGCTTTGCGACAAGGATAACAAGGTAATCTTTACCAAGGAATCCTGCTTTGTCACTGACAAAAAGGAGAAGATAGCTCTCAGCGGCTATCGTTTGGAAAATGTTTATGTAATAAACATGGACTCAACAACCACTGAGAACTCCTGTTTCTTCTCAAAAGCCTCATCTGATGTCAACTGGCTATGGCATAAGAGGCTCTCTCATCTGAATTTCAAGACACTGAACACTCTTTCTTCAAAAGTGTTAGTCACTGGTCTACCTCAGCACTCATACGCCAAAGAGTCTTTATGTTCAGCGTGTGAGAAAGGGAAGCAGACCAAAGCAAGCTTTAACCCAAAGCAAGTCTCCTTAGTGTCATCTCCTCTGCAACTTCTCCATATGGATTTGTTTGGCCCTGTTAACAAACAATCCATCGCTGGAAAGAAATATACGCTGGTCATAGTTGATGAATTCTCTCGTTATACATGGGTTATGTTTCTCCGTTCCAAGAGTGACACCCCTGAAGAACTCATCACCTTTGTTCGAAAGATGGAAACCTTGAACAACCTGACCGTTCGC
Organism: Saussurea involucrata; assembly: GCA_033807775.1. Taxonomy (NCBI): domain Eukaryota; kingdom Viridiplantae; phylum Streptophyta; class Magnoliopsida; order Asterales; family Asteraceae; genus Saussurea; species Saussurea involucrata. Next base: position 80,337,605 of record CM066319.1, read on the forward strand.
TCAATAAGGAGTGATCTTGGGACTGAATTCAAAAATAGTTCTCTTGAATCCTTCTTTGAGAGTAAGGGTATTTCTCACAACTTTTCATCAGTGAGAACACCGCAACAAAATGGAGTCGCTAAAAGAAGAAATAGAACAATTATTGAAGCTGCACGTTCAATGCTCAGCGATTCTCACCTGCCTACTCAGTTTTGGGCAGAAGCTGTCAACACTGCTTATTTTACGCAAAACAGGTCGCTGATAGTCAAAAGATTCAATAAAACAGCCTATGAACTTTTTCATGGGAGAAAGCCTTCAATCAGCTTTCTTCACATCTTTGGATGTTAGTGTTTCATACTGAACAACAGAGATGCCCTTCGAAAGTTTGATCCTAAGGCTGATGATGGAATCTTTCTTGGATACTCCTCAGTCTCCAAAGCCTTCAGAGTCTTCAATCGAATGAGACAAACTGTAGAAGAAACAATTCACGTCACGTTTGACGAATCCCGTTCAGCGAACTCTAAACCGTCCGTTGATACTGAAGAACCGAGTCAATGGATGTTTTCTCATCTTGGTGATTCAGAAGATATTCCCACTCATACCCATACAGTTAAAAATGATAGTCCTACTATCATTCCAAATATGCAGAATAGTGAAGCTGAAACATCATGGGTCTCAGCTGTTCCTTTAAACACTATACCTGCTTCTGAACCCAATGTCTCAGACATTCCATCTACTTCTCAGCAATCAGTGAATATAATGACAACTGCACCAATTCCTCTCTTAGCTGATACTCTAGAAGTTGCTGAAGCCTCATCTTCAGCTACTCCAGTTCAGGTTGAGTCAACGTCTCACGCTCCGGCTCAGCGATGGACTGTAAATCATCCAATCGATCAAATTCTTGGTGATCCAAATGATGGTGTTCAGACTCGACGAAGTGCAGACTTTATTTCTCTGACTGAACCAAAGAAAGTAGATGATGCCCTCAAAGATTCAAACTGGGTCAGCGCCATGCAAGAAGAGCTGACTGAATTCGAAAGAAACAAAGTTTGGAAACTTTTTCGAAGACTAACTGACAAAACAGTGATAGGCACTAAATCGGTCTATCGAAACAAGTTGGACGAACATGGAACTGTAACCCGCAACAAGGCTCGTCTTATTGCTCAGGGATACAGACAAGAGGAAGGCATAGATTATGATGAAACATTTGCTCCAGTAGCAAGACTAGAATCTATTCGTCTATTCATAGCATACGCTGTACACAAAGACTTCAAAGTATATCAGATGGATGTTAAGTCAGCGTTTCTAAATGGAAAGCTGAATGAAGAAGTCTATGTGGAACAACCTCCAGGATTCTCAGATCCTAAGCGTCCAGGTTATGTTTATAAACTGGATAAGGCACTTTATGGCTTGAAGCAAGATCCACGTGCATGGTATGACACTCTATCTACTTATCTCCATATTGAACAATTTGAGCGAGGTAAAATCGACAAAACTCTATTTTTCAGGAAAGTAAAAGGTCATATCATTCTTGTTCAGATATATGTTGATGACATTATATTTGGTTCTACTAACCCTGATCTTTGTACTCGTTTCGCTGATAGAATGAAAGATGAATATAAAATGAGCATGATGGGTGAACTAACATATTTCCTTGGTCTTCAGATAAAGCAAAATGAAAAAGGAACTTTCATTAATCTAGGAAAATATGTTAAAGATATGCTGAAGAAATTCGACTTAACTCAAAGTTCAGCATTGAAAACCCCTATGGCACCACCGCTGACACTAGATAAGGATACTAAGGGTATTCCTGTTAATGTCACGCTGTACCGTGGGATGATCGGCTCTCTCTTGTATCTTACAGCTAGCCGACCCGATATTATGTACGCAACCTGTTTGTGTGCACGATATCAAGCTGAACCCAAGATATCTCATATGACCGTTGTAAAGCGAATTTTTCGATACCTTAAGGGTACTGCGAATCTAGGTCTTTGGTATCCTAAAGACTCAGGGTTCGATCTAATCGCCTATTCAGATAGTGATTTTGCAGGTTTCAAATTGGATAGGAAAAGCACCACAGGAGGCTGTCAGCTCCTGGGTGGAAAGCTGGTGAGTTGGACAAGTAAAAAGCAAAACTCATTGTCCACCTCCACAGCTGAAGCTGAGTATGTAGCCGCTGGAAGCTGTTGTTCTCAGGTCTTGTAGATGAGAAATCAACTACTGGACTCTGACCTACAGCTATCAAATATTCCAATCTATTGTGACAGCACAAGTGCCATCGCTATAGCCACCAATCCAGTTCTACACTCAAGACAAAAACATCGAAATCAGGTATCATTTTATCAGAGATCATGTGATGAATGGTGATATAGAACTTCACTTTATCCCAACTGATTATCAGTTAGCTGATCTGTTCACCAAACCTCTTGATGAGACAAGATTCAACTTTCTCATCAGCGAGCTTGGAATGCTGAACTTTGAAGAGTAAAATCTTCAATGATTCACATTTGAACAGTGATAGGATAAAATCGACTTGTATAACCCATTCTATCATATTCTCTCTGAATAAACTTGATTCGCTGATATCAAGGTATGTTTTTCTCTCTGACAATCGCATGTAAATGCAAGATTTCAAAATAAATTGCATCGCTGAATATCTCTTCCTTATCAGCGATACTTTGAAATTTCTAAAACCAACTGATATTTCTATTCAGTGCTTCATTTTTTTTTTCAAAAGTGTCCCTGAGTTTTCAAAACCTCAGAGACATCCTGAATATGAAAGGACAGTTGTGACGTCATTGCAACGGATAAGCCCCGGCACGTTCTTTTTCTGACACACGTTTGCACGTTTTGTTTACCGTCCAATCAAATGCAAACACGTGTCCTTGTCATGATGAAAAACTTTCCCGCTCGAGTTTTTTCTCTCTCTCTAACCTCTCTATATAAACACATTCTGGGTTTATACTTCTCTTTTACGCGAAAAACTTCTCCTCCAAGCAAAGAAAAATTACTGTTGCATTTGTGCTCTCAAGTTTTTCAAGAACTCAAGAACTTCATCTTCTTCAACGAACCATGTTAATAATTCTGTTATTTACCTGTTTCTTAAACTTGTTAATGATCTTCTCTTTGTTTTTAAAAGATCAAACAAAAGAACTTTTTCAAACGAAATCATGTCTTTCATGATTTTATGAACACAACCTTTCATGGTTGTTCTTCAAGTTTAAACGCAAAATCTTAAACTTGTTCTTCACACATTCATTTTTCCAGAATCCTTATTCTCAAAAGAAACTGGAAAACAAGATTTTCATTGGGTTTGCATTTCGTTTTTCAAAAACAAGAAAAACCCTAATCTTCATTAAGACATTTTTGTCTGAATGAAATGGACAAAATTCGAACCATCTTATTGGAAAATCTTTCCACATTAAGATTATTCTTATTTGTTAATCTTTGGTTGAACGGATATACAGAAATGGCATCTTCTGACATTTCCTCTGCCAAGAACACCATCGCTGAGAACACTGCTGCTGATAATACTACTGAGGAATTGGAAATCATCAAGGCTCCTCAGGTTAAGTTCTCTCTTGAAGAACTGGATTGGACAAAGTCAAATAACCTCTATGCGCTTCTCGAGTTTCCTCCTCGAAAGCAAGTCACACATCTGGATGATGCTGTGAAATTCCTGAAAATTTGTTGTCTATCTACAGCCCTGACCATAACACCTCCTGCACATCAGCTACTGCTATCCCATTCTGGTATTCTGCCAGACACTCTCAGCTACCATCAACCAAAGACTCCTCAAAGACAATCGACTGTAACCTCTGTGATACTGATTATGGCACAATGAAGATCACCCCAACCATTATCCGCAAAGCCCTGAGCCTTCCCATCGCAACCAAAGAAAAACCTTTTGTTCCCCTCCCTGACCACAAGAAACACTCAGATAGGGAAGCCATCACTGCATTCTTCGATGCAATGGGCTATGTTTAGGAAACTGGGAGGGACAAGAAGCCTGAGAAGAAGCTGACCCTCATCAACAAATCTAAAATGCTCAGCGAGATGAATTTCATCTTCGCTCACTTAATCAGCTGCATGACTGCAAAGACCGGCTCCTCTGATCAAGCCACTCAACCTCAGCAAGCAATGGGGTATGCTTTGCTGAAAGGTCTACATATAGACTGGGCATCGATAATCTACGATGATCTGGTACGCAGAGTAGACTCCGCCGCTGACAGATCTCCATGGGTTCCTTATCCTCGATTCATCAGTGCCGTCTTCCAAACAGGCCTGAAGGACAGCTACCCAAAAGAGGGTGACCTGAAACTCTCTCAGGTTGGCCCTAAGGTTCTCGACTTCAAACTTGTGGAAAACGAGTTACGTCTTTCAACACTTTTAACTCTTCTCAACCCCACTTCTTCTACTTCTGCAGCTCCTTCAGCGGACAAACCCACCGCTGATACCCAGGCTGCAACCTCCATTCCTTCTCTTAAAAGGAAACACTCTCATACCCAACTTAGTTCCAAAAGAACTAAGAAAACCAAGGAGCAACCCCAGCAATCTCTTGCTGAAGACTCCTCAGCTCATCTCGAAGAGCTGAAGGAACGTTCAGTGGTACGGTCTGCCACAGCTGAACAAGCCATCCATTCTATCCCAGCTTCAGCGTCTTTAAACGTTGAGGTTATAAACTTGGAACCTACCCAACCTCCTTCAGTCTCTCCACAGACTGAAGAAGTGATTCTCAGCGAATCCAACGCTGAACTACGCACCCGACCAATATTCTCAACCTTCGCTCCTCCCTCTACTCAATTAGACTCTACTCCAGTTATCACTGAAGCACCTGTCATTCCTCAAGAAGCTAAAGCTGATACTCTTCAAGGAATGATGGATGTAGGACCTGCAGAGCTGACCATGCGTACACGCACTCTCACTGACGACATGGAACTTTTTTCAGGACACCGAGATTTTGATGAATTCACCAATCCTCCTGCAGGTATACACCAACCCCTATACACTGTAACTGAACCCCAAACTTCTGAGCTTTCCTCTGTTCACAAGTTCTTATATGTTACAGGTCCTAATTTGGGAGACATCAACACCACTCTGAAGACAATAGAGATGAAGCTGACAGGTCTCACCACTACTCTTTCCGACAACTCTTCAGCTGTAACAAACGCTGGAGAGAATCTTACAAAGCTGACAACAGTGGTGGAAAAGAATGCCTCCAAAGCTGACTTGGAGAAGGTTGATAAATCTCTCAGCGACTTTGCCAAAGTTCTCGCTGACATCTACACAAACTACCTCGCCATCAAAACATCAGTTCACACCATGTCCAGCGAAGTCACAACGCTGAAGACATCGGTTGGAAAATTCGAAGGAGATATGTCTGTTGTAAAGACCGACGTGAGTTCCTTGAAGACTGACGTAAGTTCCTTAAAAACTGACGTTAGTTCTGTAAAGACTGACGTAGGTTCGATGAAGACAATGATGCAACAGATCCTACACAACATGACCGCCCATCCTCCTGCACCTGAGCATTTTACTACGACGGATCGTGCTGAACTCGTCAAGATCAATCCTGATATTTCTGGTCTAGAAAACAGACTAACAGCGATTGAAATTTGTGTGGGGATCCTTGGCCAAGAAGACAGTGAACCCAAACCTACTGCTGAATCCTCGCATTCCTCCCCCACTCATCATGAGAAAGGGGGTAGAAGAGCGCTGAAGACCTTCCCCATGATGAATCTATCAGGGGGAGAAGACTGAAGACCTTACCCTTGCTGAAGAGGGTGAGAAGAAAATTGAAGAAGCAGTCGCTGGACCTCAGGGAGATGAAAACCCTGAGGGAATCGAGAAGCTTACCTCTGTATCTGAGGGGGAGTGTTAGCCCCAAGTATCTGTTATGTAAAGGTATTGAAAATAGTTCAAGTCAGAAGACCAACAGAGATCAGACATAAGACTTGGAAGGAGTTCATCAAGAAGACCAACAGAGCTCAACAGAGCTCTGTCGGATCCAACAGAGCTCAACAGAGCTCTGTCGAAGACTTCCAACAGAAGAACAAGTATTTAAAAGAAGACCAACAGAGCTCTTTCAAACAGAGCTCTGGTGAAGTGAAGACCTCTGTCAGCCTAAGTCTCATAGGAAATCCCAAGTGTTAGACAAGTGTCCATACTTTCCACGTATGCCCTAAAAATAGGAGACACACTTTCCACGTGTCATTCTAGGGTACGATAGTACACTGCCTTCACTTTTTCAGGGCTATATATAGAGAGGTAGTGGAACAAACAATTGTAAGCTTTGGGAAGAGTAGTTTTTCCACAATTGTTTAAGCACACACTGCAGCAATCCCGAGCATTACCTCCGTACGATATTGTTGTCCTATGAGATTTCCGAACACACTTGAACATGTTCTTGGTGTGATTCATTATCAATATATGAGCAGCTTTTATATCTGATCCTGTTATCATTTTTACTGTTCAATATTTTGATTCTCATAGTTCATTTATCGTTTACACAATCACTCATTTTAATGGCTTTATTTAATATGCTTCCGCTGTCTATTTCACTACCTTTAATATGATACAACGTGAATCTGGGAACTTACAATTGGTATCAGAGCTTCTTTGGTTTTCTTAAACCAAACGATCCAATCTACCAAGGTTGACTCACTGTTGTTGATTGTGTTTGTAAAAGCTTCATTATATACTCTGTTTTTACTGCTTCCTAGTCTAAACAAGCTTTCATAGCTCATATATCTGTGTTTAAAGCTTTCTAGTGTAGTTTAAACGTTTCTCTCAAAAGTTACTGTTCCATTGGTTACTGTTTAAACTCATCTTCTTGTTGAAACTCTTTTTGCAACAACTGTACTCTGTTTTTCTCAAAATGGCGAACAACGGTATAAATGTTATCTATACTGCTGGTTCTTTAACAAAACCTCCTACTCTTCTGAGAGATGAATATGCTCAGTGGAAGATCATGATGGTTAACTTTTTCGATGGCATGGATAAAGACTTAATGCGATCTGTCACGGATGGACCATTCCAACCCATGGTTTTTGTTCCTCGTGTACCCGCAACAGGAACTACTGCTGAGATTCCAGCTCATTATGAGATTAAAACCACAGGTTTTACTGATGAGTAAAATCTGAAAATGGAAAATGATCTTAAAGCAGTTAGACTACTGATAATGGCCATTCCAAACGAAATATTTCAAGAACTAGATTCATGTGTTACTGCTAAGGAAATCTGGGATCAACTTCTTAATCAACTTGAGGGTGGTATCAAGACCCAAAAGAACAGAAGGACCCAATGTATAAATGAATACAACGATTTCAAAGCACTTCCTGAGGAAACCATACAACAAACCTACAACAGATTTAATGTGTTGATCAACAAATGCAAAAAATGTGGAGTTGTTAGGTCGAAGGAAGATAACAATGTTCTGTTTTTGAAAAGTTTGAATGATGAGTGGTTAAATCTGTCCATGTCTTTACAAGCTAACCAGGACTTAGATGCATGGTCTCTAACAGATGTGTATGGCACTTTGGCCGCACAAGAGAAGGATGTTGTCAAGCAAAAAGGCAAATCCACCATTGCAGGCCCAATCGCTTTAGTTTCTGATTCTAAGAAAACCACATCAGAAAAGTCAAACAGAGAGAGTTCAAACAGAGACAAAAAGAAAGATAAGTCGGTTAAAAAGAAAGGAAAGAAAAGTTTAGTTGCAGAAAGTGATACAGAGGAAAGCTCATCAGAGGATGATGACATTCAAGCTTTTGCTCAATCTCTTGCTCTAATAACTCAGCAATTTAACAAGAGATTTGGCAATAAGTATGACAGAAGAGGTAGATATGAGAGAAAAGAAGACAGAAGAGAATACGCTACACCGGAACAAAGTAACAACAGAGTTACCACAGAACAAAGACAACCTCCACAAAACAGAAGAGAAAATCCACCAGCACAACAGAAGGCCGATGCTGCTCAACCCATCAATCAGAATGATGGACGTTGCTTCAGATGTGGCAAACCTGGGCACTTCTCTGTTAATTGTAGAGGCAAACTGGTAAAAGACCAGGACTACTACAAGAACAAATACAAGTACAACTACAGGGAAAGAAGCTATGTGGCTGAAATGGAGAACTGGGTTTTTGATTCATCCTCTGATGATGAACCAGAACAAGCCAACTTCTATGGAGTTGTTGTGGATGATGAAAGTTTAGAAGAAGCTGTTGACTGGATGACTGGAGAACCAGAAATAACGAAGGGAACAACAGAAGAAGAAGATCTAGATCATGCATTTGCTATTACCACGACAGAGTCTGACGACAGAGCGCTGGAGAGCACCAGACCCAGTGCCAAGGTATGTTCATCTGAATCTAAATCTGACTCAGAGTTAGAAATGCATGTTTCTATGCTGAATGAGGAATTTCAACTTCTGAAACAAAAACTTTCTGAAGAAAAGGAACTTAGAAAGCTAGCTCAGAAGGATCTGTCCTTTTACAAGAGAGAGAACACTCTCTTAGAACAAGAAAAGGAAGAAATCTTCAAAGAAAAATCTGAGCTAGAAATCTTGCAAAAGAAGAAAGAGAGCCTGTTTTCTGACAGAATTAACGAATATGAAAACGTTTTGAAACAGAAATCTGAAAAATTGAAAAAGTCTGAAACAGAGAGACTTAACTCTGTTGCTCTAACTGATTATTTTCAAAGAGAAAGGGAAATTCTGCATCAATCTCTTCAGAGAAAAGAAATTCAGATTAAAAAATACCAGGACGCGCAAGATGTGCACATCAAGATAAATTAACAGATGGACACGCAAGGTCTTGGTTTCTCTGACCTTGCTCTCTATGACGAAAGGAAGAAGACATCTCTGTCCTCTGCCTTTTGTGTTGGGAAAATCCAAGAGGACGTGATATCTGGTAATGCTATTTTCAAAAGAACCAAAACTTCAGATGCTTTCTCAAAACAAAGAAATCTTGACTTTAGGAACGTCAGCTATGACTCCTATGATCATAAGAAGGTTTTAAAACCATCCTCAGAGTTTATTCTTGATCAAGGAAGAGCTAAAATCATACTCCCTAACTCTGTCAAGAACTTGGATACAAAAGAGATTATTTAACTTCAACTCATTCCTAGGACAGAAGTCTGTTACTTCTGTGACAGAGCCCTCTGTTGGAATAACACAGAGCAAGCTAAATCCAGAAGTCCTAGCCTTCTCTCCTACCTCTGAATCTACAAGAACATCTTTCGAGGAGGATTTGTTGAAAGTTATCGAAGAAAATGCTGTTTTAGATTCCTTAAAACCCAAGTTGAGAAGTTTCAGAACTGTTAAGCCAAACATCTCTGTTATACCAATCAAGCCTAATACCTCCAACAGAGCCACCAGAGACTTTCTAGCCTCTGACTCCAAGGTAGATGAACAGATCTTTTGTGGTCAAAAGAAAATCTTACACAAGTTAAAGCAGACACCGATAAAATCTACGGATCTAAAAGATGAAGTTTCTTTCTTCAGGAAACAATCAAGGTTTATACCGGTAACTGAGTTTAACAACAAAGGTTTTAAGATTCTTGCTTCTAATGCAGTAGAAGTGGAGAAAAGAGAGAAAAACAAAAGTGTTTTTGTAAACCAAAATGTTCCTCTTGCTTTCAAACCAGTAAAGTTCACACCAGAACAGAAGGGAAAATGGATAGCAAACAACAGATCTATTCCAAATTCTGGTGTAAATCAAAGAGGAAATTATGTCTGGTCAAAAGAGTCAAATCCAAAGAACTTCATGTCAACAGAGTCTGTTTCAAAGAAACAAAATCAGGACAGATTGTATGCAAAGACATCTGGTCCTAAAACCTTTCAAAATCAAGCACCATTCAAGCAGTTTTTGAATAAAAACAATGTGCAACAGTCATGCTCCATAAACTGCAATTGTATTCAACTGTTACTAAAATTGGAAAATCATCTGAATGGCCCTCACTGTGTTCTGAATAAGTCGGTTCAAAAGAAAAATCTTAAGGCTGTTCAGAATACACAGAGGAAAACCTCTGGCACACCATCTCAGAATGAAAAATCCCAAGGAAAGTCTATTAATCCACCAAAGCCTAACAAGAAAGGACCCATTATGCAGTGGGTACCTAAAAGGAATTAATCTGTCTTGCAGAAACCTCATGTGCAGATCTGGTATTTGGATTCTGGATGCTCCAGGCACATGACGGGGAATAAGGAGCTGTTAACTTCTTTTAAAAACAAGATGGGAAGTGCAGTAACCTTCGGAGGAGACAATGGCGGACAGATTAAGGGTTATGGTACTTTAGTAAATGGTGATGTTTCAGTCTCTGAAGTTACTTATGTTGAAGGATTAAATCATAATCTTCTCAATATAAGTCAACTCTGTGATCCCGGGTTCGACGTCAATTTCAGGAAGAAATATTGTTCATTGCTACTTTCAGAGTCTGGTCAAGAACTTTTAAGAGCCGACAGAAAAGGCAATCTTTATAAGATGAATTTTAAACCAAACCAAAACTCTACAACAGAGAAACTCTGTTTAGTGTCTTTGAAAAATGAAGATGCCTGGCTCTAGCATAAAAGATTTGCCCATTTGAACTTTCAAAATCTTGATAAGCTCGTTAAACTAAAGTTAGTAAAAGGACTTCCTTCTCTGAAGTTTGACAAGGACCATCTCTGTTCTGCTTGTGAGCTAGGTAAGATGAAAAGATCTTCACACAGAACAAAGAGTGATCATAGTTGTCCCAGACCTTTGCATATGCTTCATGTGGATCTCTGTGGTCCAATCTCTGTGCAAAGTCTGTCGGGCAAGAAGTATATTCTTGTTTTAATTGATGAATATTCTCGATATACCAGGATTGAGTTCATCAGAGTAAAATCTGATGTCCCAGGGATTCTGATAAGTTTGTTGAAAAGGATACAGGTTCTGTTAGATCTGAAGGTACAGAAGTTGAGAAGTGATAATGGGACAGAATTCAAGAATGCCAAAATTGATGCCTACCTAACAGAGGAAGGTATTTCCCAAAACTTCTCAGCAGCAAGAACTCCACAACAAAATGGAGTTGTGGAGAGAAAGAACAGAACTCTGATAGAAGCCGCCAGAACCATGTTGGCTGGCTCTGTCCTTCCAATGAACTTCTGGGCAGAAGCAGTCTCAACAGCCTGTTTTACCCAAAACAGAGCTGTAATAGTGAAAAGATTTAAGAAGACTCCTTATGAACTCATCAACAATAGAAGACCAAACGTGAAATTCTTTCATGTTTTCGGTTGCAATTGGTACATATTGAATGACAGAGATCAACTGGGAAAGTTTGATAAGAAAGCAGATGAAGGAATCTTTATTGGTTATTCCTTAACCTCTAAAGCCTACAGAGTCTACAACTCCAGATGTCGGGTTATTCAAGAAAGTGTGAATGTGTCCTTTGATGAAAGTACTTCAAGATTCTCTGATCGAAAATCAACAGAGGGGGCACATATAGAGCAGAAGGAGACAAGTTCTTCAAAGACAAGGGAAGAAGATATCAATCTCATGTTCAACGATTTCTTCAATGATGATGACTCCTCTGATAACATCAACAGAGGAGATCAAGCTCAGAACTCAACAGAACAGAATCTGACAGGTACATCTCTCACTGGTCCCTCTAATATTTCACCATCTACTTCTCTGTCTACAGGAGTAATTCAGAGAAATGAGGAACCACATCAGAGCGAGAGAGAACCTGAACAAGAGCCATCATCACCTTTGCTAACTAATATTGGCAAAGACTCCTTGTTTGAAAGCTCACCTTCACAGAGCCCTGTTAATGACTCTCAGAGCAATGAGGCCACTCGTCAGAGTTGTGTGCCACAGAGCCCTGGTCCCAACCTACAGAGCTCTGACACTGAAGTTCGTCTTTTCCCATCAGAAGCACAAACCCCGCTTGTTGTCCATGCTCCCATGATACGATGGACAAAGGATCACCCTCATCATCTGATCGTTGGTGCTGCTGAAGATGGTGTGAAGACAAGATCGGCCACAATCAATGAAGCCTTCTTTGTAAAAAATTTAAGCATGATTGAGCCGAAGAAGATTTCTGAAGCCCTAAAGGACCCAAATTGGATCGAAGCTATGCAAGAAGAGCTTCTGGAATTCGAAAGAAATAAAGTCTGGTCCTTGGTTCCACTCCCAAAAGGCAAAACGGCCATCGGAACCAAGTGGGTGTTTAGAAACAAAAAGGATGAAGATGGGATTATCATCAGAAACAAAGCCCGTCTGGTTGCAAAGGGATACAGACAGGAAGAAGGAATTGACTATGATGAAATCTTTGCACCTGTGGCTAGGCTAGAAGCTATCAGAATCTTCCTAGCCTATGCTGCTCATAAGGGTTTCAAGGTCTACCAATGGGATGTCAAGTTTGCCTTTCTGAATGGCAAACTGCAAGAAGAAGTTTATGTCCAGCAACCACCTGGTTTTGAATGTTCAGAGTTTCCAGACCACGTTTACAAGTTAGACAAAGCTCTGTACGGCCTTAAGCAAGCTCCCAGAGCCTGGTATGAAACTATGTCCAAATTTCTGTTGATCAATCACTTCGAGAAAGGTACCGTCGATAAAACTCTATTCTTTAGGAGGTATAAGAATGATATACTTCTGGTACAAATATATGTTGATGATATTATCTTTGGGTCTACAAGGCAGGAGTATTGTGATAAGTTTGAAAGTTTAATGAAAAGCGAATTCAAAATGAGCATGATGGGAGAACTTTCTTTCTTTCTTGGTTTACAAGTTAAACAATCAGACAGAAGGACTTTCATAAGTCAGTCTAAATACATCTATGATATGTTGAAAAAGTATAAGCTCAATGATTCAAAACCAATGAAAACTCCTATTGCCACTGGAGTTAAGCTTGACTCTGATCTTAATGGTGAACCAACAGATGTCAAGTACTACAGAGGCATGATAGGGTCACTTCTGTACTTAACTGCCATCAGACCTGATATAATGTTTGCAACCTGTCTCTGTGCCAGATTTCAAGCAAATCCTACAGAAACTCATTTAACAGCTGTCAAGCGTATCTTTAAATATCTGAAAGGGACTCAATTTTTGGGTCTCTGGTATCCTCTTAACTCTGGTTTCGAGCTTGTAGCTTATACAGATTCAGACTATGGAGGATGCAAGAATGACAGAAAGAGTACTTCTGGTAGCTGCCAACTGCTTGGAGAAAAGTTGGTGAGTTGGACATCCAAGAAACAGAACTGTGTTTCAACCTCTACAGCAGAAGCAGAATACGTTGCTGCTGCTAGTTGTTGCTCTCAAGTGATATAGATGAAAACACAACTCAAAGATTATGGTCTGGAGTATGGTAAAATTCCAATTCTGTGTGACTCCAAGAGTGCCATTGCCATAACAGCCAATCCAGTTCAGTACATCGACATAAGGTACCACTTCATAAAGGATCATGTTGAAAAAGGGACTATTGAAATGTACTTTGTTTCAACAGACTTCCAGCTTGCTGACTTGTTTACAAAAGCCCTTGATGAAAGGAGATTTAACTTCTTAATCAACAAACTGGGTATGCTGAACCTGTCCTCCTAACTATGTTCAAATTCAACAGAGCCTCTGATGATCCTACCAAAGCTCTGTCAAATAGTTGGGTAGGATAGTTCAACAGAGCTTCTGTTGTTCACCAGAACTCTGTTAAGCATATTTTTTTTCAACACTCAGTGAACATTCTGTGTATTTATATATATATATATATATATATATATATATATATATATATATATATATATATATATATATATATATATATATATATATATATATATATATATATATAAAGGAGCTCAATTTTCTAGGGGGAGCTTAAAAGAAAAATAATGCATGGTTTTAGGGGGAGCAAGTCAGTACTCAAACGTCCAATTCAAATTGACTCTGCTTTTTGATCTTCATTGACAAATCTTTTTGAAGAAAGGAGGAAAACATGTTCTGATGATAGCCTTTGTGATAATGTTAAGAATCTGCCAGAACTCTGACTTCTCACTAGAGCCTCTGATGTTTCTCACCAGAGCTCTGTTGTCTGTCTAAGTTTTGTCTGTTCATTTCTTTTCACATCAGAACAGAATTTTAAATGTTTTTAAGGTAAAGGTACAACATCTTGGGTTACTTGATAAGAAATGAAGAGTTCACTTAACAGAGGAAACTTAACAAAGCTCCATCAGAGCTCTGTTAGTTTGTTCTACCACGTCATCAGAACACGTCATCAGAGGTGCGGGTTATTTCTAAGCGTCAACCACTTGTTACCCACACATCTCTAACCGCGACGGTTTACTTGCACAAAAGTGGTCAGAACAAATCCACGTGGCAATCTCTAATTGAAAGCTAAACCACTAGCTGTCCCCACGATACACAATTCAGGCCACTCCACCTTCTGACACTCGAGTGCCTACAGTATCTACGGCGATTACCTAGCCACAAGCTCTGACTATAAATATCCAAAACCTTGACCCATTTCTTTTCTAAAACTTCCTAAACCTTTCACCTTTCTCTCTTTTATTTAAATCCTCAGTGTTCTTCAAGAAAACCCAAACCTGCAACAATGGCGGAACCCCATAACTCTGCTGACTCTAGCCGAATAGAACCCACTGATGATATCGTTGTTCTTCCATATGAGTTTGCTGACAACAACTACAGATTTGATCCCACTCCAGGACTCTATTTACCCTTGTATCATGCCTTTATTGAGTTCTTCAGAAACTCTGATATCTTTAGAGCCCTAACAGAGTTCGACGACCATCTTCCTGCAATCTATGTCCAACAATGGTGGACTACATGCCAATACATCTAAGAACAAGACGGGATAGTTGGGAGCGTCAACGCAAGTAATGGAGGGGCGGGAACAATCCACATAAGAGCAAGCACCTTAAGAAGAATCTTCAGAATGAAAACCAAGAGACAGCTAGCAATAGACGCCTATGAGAAACCACCAAAAACAGCTGTTCTTCTTGACTTCATGAAGTTTCTGGGTTACAACAAGGATCTGAATAGGATTGGAGAGTTCAAGCGACAGAATCTAATCACTATGTGGAATTTCATGTTCTCCACGTTAAACAGAACCCTTACCAGCAAATCTGGTAGTCAAGACTAAGCCACAACAGAAATCCTACAAATCATGTATGGATTGTTCTTCAATCGAAACTTCGACTACGCCAGCATTCTCTACAACGATCTTCTTTCAGCTGTCAACACAAAAACCTCTTCCATCGCAAAAGGAGGAGTCGTTGGATCTCACAAGTTCCTGAAGATGATCAAGTTTCCACGCTTTATCAGTCTAGTGATCAGAAGAGCCTTCGACAGACTGGAACTAACTCATCAGGGTCGCTCAACACCCGTCTGGACGATGTCCAAATTCCTCCCCGCTACATCAGGCGAATACCCTTTCATAAGGAGAATTCCAGGTACAATGCTTGCCCTTTTTGCCCCTGACCATATTTCTATCCAGAACTATCAGAGTGCTGCTCAACCTCAAGAACCTGAGGTGAGAACCCCAGCATACTTAGGATCTGAGCCTTCTTTTGAGAGCTTGAGTGAGGAAATAGGTGAGGAAGTTATCGGACCAGAGGCAAGAGTACCCGAAGTGGGGTCTTCCTCTAGAACAGAGGAAGTAGAGGACAGAGCATCTCCTAGAGAGGCTGTCCATGAGGAAGTACAAGAAACACCAGAGGTAGAAACTATCTCCTCTGATAGTGGTGAGCAAGAGAGGAACATCAGAGAAAATCCAGAGAGTTCTACAGCCATAAGAGCCGAGGATATTGCGAGAATAGAAAAAGATGCACAACAGAGCACATCTGAGGGTAACCTTAACCAAAATCCCAGTGCTTCCACACAATCTAATCCTGGTGATCAAGACCAAAGGATTATTGAAACAGAGGTGCACACCTCGAACCCCAACCAGCCTATATGTTGGTTCCCGTTTTGCTTAAACAAGATTATCAGATCTATTAGTTCAAGTTTAAGGTTTGATGCGGAAGCGTATTTGAAGAACTAACATATATGTTTGATAGATTTAGAACGGAATATAAATAAACAGTGAACAGAATATAATTACTTCAAGGTTTACTGAATATATATATATATATATATATATATATATATATATATATATATCAAGAACAGATTAAGAACAAAGAGTAAGTAAAGCTTTAAAACAGATATGACTTTTAAGGTGAATAAGCTTTTTGTGTTCTTTTTGATGTTCTTTTTATATGTGATGAGGAAGAACTCAACATGAGTCTTCCTTATATACTAATCTAAAGGGGACCATAAAGCAGGTTACTATTCAGAACGGTACTGATGAATAGTAGAACGGATGTCGTGAACAGTTGGAGGGATGGCATGAACAGTCAGACATGCTGTATTGCATTTAATGCAGCAGACGTCTAATATGTACTAAGCCCTACTGAGTCCAATCAGAGTTTGACACATCGACGTTGGACAGGTAGATGAACGGGTCCTGTAACAGTAGCAAGATATTATAAATATCTTCGTCTTTCAGTGAGGACCACAGAGGCTCTGTAATGAGTTACAGAGGTTCTGTGGTCTGTTCCTCTGTGGAGCAGTCTTCACCGGATTCCGAGATATTGGTCTTCTTTGTGCATATGACAGAGCTTCTGTAGCGTGCCTCTTTAGCTTCTGTAGATTCTTGATCTTGAGCCCTCAGTAAGTCCGGCAGAGCCTCTGTAAGAGGCTTTCTTCACTTAGCCTATTTTTCACTACTTCTAAATACTTCTATGATTAGGAAGATTGAAGCTAACAATCTCCCCCTAAGTAGTGAAAAATAAAAATTTGAACTTGAGTTAAGTTAGGCTAAGTTAGATAAGACAGAGGTTAAACAATACCTCGAAATTTCTTTCATTTAGAAATATGCCAGAGGCATTTTACATTTGAGTACAATGAAAGATGAACTTTAACTTTGTTTGCAGAGATTGGAGGTCTGAGAATCAGATTTTGGCATCTTTGAAATCGTTGTAGCTTATGTTGTCTCTTCCGACTCTTCTGATCTCTTTGTAGAATCTGATGCAGAGTTCTCTTAGGCGGATTGTGGCGTCTATCTCTCTAATGAAGGTATCTGCAACATCTCTATCCATTTTCTCTGTACCTCTGTATTTTACAAGGCTTGCTCTGAATTTATTCAGAGTACTGGTTGCGTACTTCTGACAATCCATGGGTACAAAAAGTTTGACCACGCCTAGTGGGTTTAGAAATACTAACCCAAACCTTGGTTCTGTAATGATTGAGTTAGGTACGGCGTCCGGTGGGCAGCGATCTTCTGGTGGTCGTAGATCTAGATGTTTGAGACCAAGATCCTTTCCTAGCTGAAAATCTATCATGCTGTAGAGCATAAGTTTTTCCCTCATCGCTTTTCTCAACACTTGATAGGCTCTGGTGTTTGGCTCTGTGTTGTAGGTCAACATCAGCGAAGGTAGATTCTGAATTGTTCTCTCTTCTGACTTTGTAAAGATTGTACCTGACCCTTGGATAGGTTCTTGTGAAGGAGAATCTGCAGAAGATCACCTTTTTGATCTTGTGGATTGAGAAGACATCTGCTTTGGTTCTTGGCTTTGTCCTTATGAAGATGTTCTCAAATTCTTCTCTGATCCTTGGATCTGTCACATGATCTACTGGATGATTTGTCTGATAGGATTGTTTGTAGAGGTATTTGTATACCACTTCTTCCATCTCTTCATGTGTTGGACCAGGTTTTGGTATTTGTCTTCTGAGACTCTCCATTTGTTGAACAACTTCTGCAGCTCTACCAGTTAGAGGAATGTCTGACAGAGGCTTCAATCCATGTGCCCAGTCAACTTCTTCAGGCTTTGGGGTTTGAAAGGCATCAAACGCACTCTTCATTAGTTTCTCTGTTGGCTTTGGCAATGTTTTCTTCTTAGGCTCTTCTGTCAGTATTCCTTTGCCCTTATCTTTGGCTTTTGGCGGGGCAGAAACTGTTGCTTCTGTAAGTTTGGAGGTTGGCACTTCTGTTGGCTTGATGGGGGTTGCCTCTGTGGGTTTTGACATTTGTGATTTAGAGGACTTTTGTGGCGATGGTTCTGTTGGCTTGAGTTGCTCTGTAACCTCTGTTGGAGGTTGTTTGTTGACTTCTTCTGTGACCTCAGTTTCTGTTGATGAAGTATTGACATCGAATCTTCTTGCCATTCTGAAAGCTAAAGTGAACCTGTGCCTTTCTTCTTCTCTCTGCGCCATACGATCACTCATTGTTGTGTGCATCCTTTTCAGAACGTCAGAAGCAGAGGTCGTTGCTCTTTTTGGTTTGGTGGCAATCGACTTTCTTCTCGGTATGGTTTGGGGTGTTTCCACAGAGGTGGGTGTTTGCTCTGTGGTTTGTTCATCTGTTTCTTCCAAAATGATTACCTCAGGGGCGGTTGTTGCCTCTGTGGTTTGCTGATCTGCTTCTGGAATTTTGGTTTCGTCAGGAGATGACTCCACAGAGATGGGTGTTGTCTCTGTGGTCTTTTGGGTTTGTTGTTGTTGGGTTTGTTCTGGAGGGGCTTTGCTGATTGGTTCTGCTGCGATTGGTGGACCTTGTATTCCTCTGCTCGTAGCTTTCTCCCTTAGATTCTCCCCCTCAGGATTATCTGATGGACCAGGTTGGTCATCATCAGAATCATCCTGACATTTATCAGAAGTACCCTCTGCTCTACAAGAAGTGTTGGGCTTCTTCGGTAATTCAGCTCCTGCTGCCATCAACTTTTTACAGACATCATCGCAGAGGCCAATCAATGTCGCAAGCTCTGCTTCTGTTTTGAAACGCATTCTGCCGACACTCTTTCTGAAATCCTTGACATAGTTGGCATTTGCAGTTGTGAAGGAGACAATGACTTCTGTGACCTGGTTAATGACGTTTTGTCCGAGCTCTGTAAGTTGTGCTCTGGTCATATAGTCTTTTGGTTGCATCATTGTCGTGTTGCGTATTGCCTCTGCTTGGACTTGTGATAGGGCATTCTGTAAATCTGCAGGAGTAATGCCCTCTGCTCTATTGGATTGCGTATTCATTTGTTCAAGGAAATTTTTGACAGAGTCCCTGAAAGCAGAAGTTGCAGTTCTTCCGAATTCCTGAGCGGCAGAAGTGGCTGTAGCTTTGGCAGTAGTTTCGGCAGAAGACTTCATCTCTGAGATGGCGGTTTTTACCTCTGTGGACAGATTGTCCATTTTGGTGTTCAGATTCAGGATAGCCGTAGATGTTGTCTCTGTAAAGGATTTGAAAGAGCTTTGCAACTCTTTCATTGTTTGGTTCACAGAGGTGACAAGGGTTTGGAACTCATCCCTTGATACTTGTGTTCCTTGTGTAACCTCTGGAGGAACACATTCGTCTGCAGAGTGAGTCCCTGTTCCTGGGACACCTTCGTTCACCCTTGTTTGTACGATGGGGGTGGAAGGATTTCCTTCTGATCCTCGAGAAGAAACCTGAGTTTCGATCTCTACAGAAGTTCTGTGAAGAACAGTGTCCAAATCCACTCCAGAGGTGGGTATTGGAATGTCCTTCTGTTGACTAGGAGACTTGTCTAGAGTCTCTTCGTCTCTGTGCTCACTACTTCTCTCTGAAAGAAGTTTTGGTCCTAATGTGTGTGTGGCAGAGGAAACGAATTCCTCTGTAGGGTGTTCTAGGGTGATCCGGGGCGATTGATCACGAACAATAGGTGAGTCTCTTTGAGGAGACTCCCCAGGAATGGATTCCCCGGTTTCTGTGGGCACAGAGGTTGAAAGAGTAACCTCTGGCTGGATGGGTTGGGTTAGGATCGAGCTGTGCTGCTCTTTTTCAATAACTCTATCTGCAGCTAGACCTGCGGAGTTAGAAATGTGGGTTGCACTGGGAGTTGGTTTTGGTTGTGTGCCTCTATTTATCCAGGCATCTTTTCTTGCTGCTTCCTCTGTTGAAGTTCCTTGATCTGTGCGTAATGAGTCGTACATTTGATTAGTGCCATATAATCTCATGACATCTGGATGATAGAGACCTTTTCGTATCCAGACAGCTTCTTCTTCATCTGAATCCACCTCTGAGATTTCTATTCCTGTCTATGTTGTTGCAAATCCCTCTTTTTGTACAACTTCGGCCCCTTTTTCTTTTTCTTCTTCCATTATTTTCTCAGAAGCCTCTGTTATTTTACCTCTATTCCACTCAGCTTATGTTTGTTCTATTTCTTCTGAAGCTGGGTTTGGACTCCTTCTGTGGACGTCCAATCCTTGAATGAAAGGGTTTTGTAAAATAACAGGGGTGTTGGCTGGTTGATCTTTGGGTGTTGTGTCATCTTCTTGCAGATGTGTGTCAATGCCAGAAATGGAGAAATCTTGTTCTTCTGGAGAGTGGTGGTCGAGAGGTTGTGCCGTCCACCCTGCTGTATTTAGGGTGTTGGCAATTTCAGGGTTCTGTAATAAGTCGTTCAGGTCTCCTTGGTGAGCAAATCTATCTAGAGATTAATAGGGTGATTGATACTCTTCTGTAGCCATTCCTTCTTCTGCAACTTCTTCTTCAGTTCTTTCTTCTGCATTTTCTTCTTCTGCAGTTTCCTCTTCTGCAATGGTAACCAACTTTTCAAGTGATTTACCATGCTTCTTTTTGGTTTTCCTTCTTTTAGGTTTTGGTGCCCCTTCCTCTGTTGATTTCGATCTTTTCTTCTTCATTTTTGGGGAAGAGGGAGGAGCAGAGGAGCCAATTTCTGTGGCATGAGGAGGTGAAGGTTGATCTTCTGCAGCGCTTGTTGAGGTGCCTTCTGCAGTTTTTCTCTTCTTAGCTTTTGGAGTAGATGCAGAGGTTCTTGATGAAGACTTCTTTCCCATAAGTTCTGCACGTTTGGCTATAAAGCTGAGTTGAATAGCCATGTGCTTTGCTAACTTCTGATCCTTTTCTTCTTGAGTTGAAAGAGGTTTTGCTATCATTGTTCCTAGGGGGACACCTAAACGCGGGGGTGTCATAGGACTCGGTTTAGGAGTTTTATGATCGCGTATATACTCTTTCTTAAGGGATTTATTCGATGCGTAGTGCAGAAGCATCTTTGACAGAGGTCTGCAGTGTGAGTAGCCATCAGTATGATCAGTGGGGGTATTCTTGTTCATCGGGAACTGTTTGGGAGTTGGTCCTTCCATTGGCCAGTTTTGGATTAGCAGTAGAGGTTCGAACAGTACTCCCAATATTCTTTGGAATTGCAGAGGTGGTAGAAAGTTGGGATCGTTCTCTTTGACCCTTCTCGTGTTGTTCTTTCTGTCGATGGTGTTTATGATCTCTTGCATCATTATGGTCGCATAATCTAGTGGAAGATCATAGTAAACCCCATACATGATGCTCAAGATTTGATGTGAGCTTTGGTCAATACTCCCTATTTTCCCTGTCAGGCATCTGTTAAGAATAGAGAACAAAGTATTCCACAGAGGTGGTAATCTTCCTCTGCGGAAGTCATTTCTCTTCCGTAGTTGGGTGTTGTACCCAAGCATTTCCACGAAGCGACAGAGCTCTTCGTCTGTTGGTTGCTCTGCATAACTCTTCAATCCCAGAAGACCCCTTGTTGGTAGGTTGAATTCAAGTGAGAACATTGTTCTGTTGAACTTGATTTCAAGATGCTCAGATTTATCAGGTCTTGAAATGTACCCTTTGATAAGAGAATCGTCTTTATCAAATCGGCAGCTTTGCCAAAATTGGTTCAGATAACGGACTGGAATTTTGTTTGGGGTTCTTGAGAGTAGAGGGAAGAGGATGTGATTTTCCATTATGTTCAGAAGAATAGCATGGGCTTCGCCGAAAGCAGTGGGTGAGGGGACCAAATAGCAGTTGTTGGATTTGATAGGAAGTATGGTTTCGAAGTGATCTTTTGCTATGAAGTTTTGCAAGTGTGTCGTCGGAGCAAATTCTGCTGAGTCCCCGGAATCTTGTTGTGCAATATTTCTTGCAAGGTTGGGGTTTTCTGAATGTTCAGAATGGGCAGGTGAGTGTTCCGGTGAGTTCGCCGGAGAGAGTTCTTGGGAGATAGCTTTAGAAGATGAAGCCATTTGATTTTAAGAACAAGGTTTTTGCAAGCTTTTGCAGGGTTTCGCCGGAGAAGAAGATAAGAGTTTGTAAAAGGTTTTATGAGAGGGTAAGCTTGGTTTTTATAGGAGGGTAAATTGGTAGAATTCGAAAGAGTAAAATATATGGCAATGGATTAAAATTTGGAATCCGTACTCAAGTTAGAACGGCGGGTTCAACTTTCCAAATAAAAACGTTCCATGTACGCCCAATGAAAATGGGACACGTAGGCCTTGTCAGAATATGACAGGACGTCGTGCGCGGCCCATTAATGCTAGGCGCGTGAGGTTGTTTTTAGCCACATGAGTTTCACTCTCAGTAAAAGTAACCGTTATTACTACAGAAATATCCAGATAACAAAATGGCAGAACTTTTGTGTTTTACAGAAGCTCTGTGATTTTGAAAATCTTGATTTTTAACCTCTTCTCATATATCTCATTGTTATCATGACTCTGTAGGTTCTTCTTTTAACGAAAACGTTTTATAAAGACATTGGAGAGGATCAATAGGATTTTGTCAAGAAATTTTACTCACAGAGGTTTTGTGGCTCTGATGGAACTTGCAGAAGCTTTGTGAGAGCCAGCAGAAGCTCTATGAGAGAAAAAATCTTATAACTTGAATTCTATTAACTTTCTGATCATCCAATTTTTGATCTGTGTTAAGAGATGTTTTTCGCACATTATTGAAAGTTGGTGTCCGAGAAAACTGTTTTGAAAAACGTTTTGTTCGAGAAGGACATGGTGTATCTATCCGATTTCCGAGATAACATTTCAAACGATCGATAGAGGGTTAATTTGCGATTACAGAGCTTTTTCTGACAGAACCTCTGTTGAGCTCAGCAGAAGCTCTATGACCTTAAATTTCTCCTAATTCGAATTTTGTTAAACTTTTTGAACTTTTGATTTTTGAAATGTTATTCATAGTATATTTAGGACATATTTGACAATTCGTGTCTTAGAAAACTGTTTTCCAAAAACCTTTTGTGCGAGAGACATACCTTTTGGTTCTTCTGTTCTCGGCAGTTTTGTCTTACTTCTGTCGATGGAGAATTATCGACATTCTTCTTTGGCTTTCCTTTGAAAGATTTATTTCTGTAGATCATTTCAGGGTCCCTTTTGCTCCCCCTTGATCTAATCACTCCTGTAGATCAAGAATTTTCCTTTTGCTCCCCCTTGATCTATGCTTGGTTCAAAGAATGGTAAGATTTGTATTGAGCATAGATCATGTTTACCAGAGGTTCTGTAAGGGTTATCAGAAGATCTGAGCGGACCCACAGAAGCTCTGTAACCAAGAATTATTTTTGCACAAAAAAAAATTACATACAGAAATAAATTTATCAAAGCAATAACTTAAGTAATAATAGATATTTATACTTATTTACAGAAGATAAAGCTATACTTACAGAGGATTTTCACACCATGTTAATCATTCCTAACTTACCCACCAAGAAGTTGAATCTTTTCTCGTCTAGTGCTTTGGTGAATAAGTCAGCGAGTTGATATTCTGTGGGCACGAAATGCATTTCGATTGTACCGTATTCAACGTGATGTTTCAAGAAATGGTACCTTATATCGATATGCTTGGTTTTTTAGTGTTGCACAGGGTTGGTAGAGATAGCAATGGCACTTTTGGAATCACAGAAGATGGGTATTTTGAATAGGATGTGGCCGTAGTCTTTTAGCTGAGTCTTCATCCATAGAACTTGAGACAAACAGCTAGCAGCAGCAACGTATTCAGCTTCTGCAGTGGATGTGGAGACACAATTCTGCTTCTTGGAGGTCCAACTGACTAGTTTACCACCTAGGAATTGACAACTCCCAGAGGTACTCTTTCTGTCGAGCATGCATCCTCCATAGTCTGAATCTGTATAAGCTTTAAGACTAAAACCAGAGTTCTGTGGATACCAGAGACCAAGATTGTTGGTCCTCTTCAGGTATCTAAAGATTCTCTTTACAGCATCATAATGTGATTTCTTTGGATTAGCTTGATAACGTGCACAAAGACATGTGGCATGCATAATGTCAGGTCTGCATGTTGTTAAGTATAACAGAGATCCAATCATGCCTCTGTAGAGAGTACATTCTACAGAAATACCATTTGGATCTAAGAATAACTTATTTCCAGTGGCCATTGGAGTCTTCATTGCAGAGGTATCAGAGAGATTATATTTTAAAAGAATGTCAGAGACATATTTGGCTTGATTTATAAAAATTCCCTCTGAAGATTGTTTGACTTGAAGTCCGAGGAAGAATGTTAATTCTCCCATCATACTCATTTCAAACTCACTCTACATGAGTTTTTCAAAAAATTTGCACTCTTCTGAATTTGTAGACCCAAAAATTATGTCATCTACGTATATTTGTACAAGCATTATCTCACTATTTTTGCGTTTATAAAATAATGTAGTATCTGTTGTACCTCTGTTGTAGCCATTTTCTAGAAGAAAGGTGGAAAGTCGTTTGTACCATGCTCTTGGAGCCTGTTTTAGTCCGTATAGAGCCTTTTCAAGGTAGTATACATGCCTTGGAAACTTTGAGCTTTCAAAACCTGGTGGCTGATTTACGTAAACCTCTTCTTGGATTTCACCGTTTAGAAAAGCTGATTTTACGTCCATCTGATAGACTTTAAAACCTCTGTGGGCTGCGAAGGCTAAGAATATTCTTATTGCTTTGAGCCGTGCGACAGGGGCAAAAGTCTCATCGTAGTCTATGCCTTATTCTTGTCTATATCCTTTTGCTACTAATCTTGCTTTGTTTCTGATGACCACTCCATCTTCATCCTTCTTGTTTCTGTAGACCCATTTAGTCCCAATGGCCTGTTTCCCTCTTGGCAGAGGTACTAAAGTCCAGACTCTGTTACGCTCAAATTGCAGAAGTTCTTCTTGCATGGCGTCTACCCAGTTTGGGTCATCTAGGGCTTCAAAAATCTTCTTTGGTTCTATCACACTAATAAAATTTGTAAAGAAACAAAAATTAGCAGTGGCAGACCTTGTTTTTACTGAGTCAGAAGGTTCTCCAATTATTTGGCTTGGAGGATGGCTTTTTGTCCACTGAGTTGTGCGTGGAAGATGATCATCAATGTCATCAAAACTTTCTTCAGAGGCTTCTGGTGTTTCTTCTTCTTGTGTAGCCTCTGTCGTTTTTCGTGCCTTGGTAGTTGATCCTACCGTTTGCTGAATGATTGGTATGAGTGGTGGTGGAGTTTGTTCCTCTGAGGACGTATAGTCTTGGTCCTCAACTCCCTCTATAATTGGTTCTTCTGTGGATTGTGGAGTTTGATTTTCAGCAGCTTCTGTGGTCGTTTTTCTTGAAGTTTCATCTTCTGCATTTTCTTCTTAGGCATTTGCATCTGTAGTATTTATAGAAGAAGATGAAGCATTATTTGGACCAGTTAGAGTCATACCTGTAGGATTTTGTCCGACAGAGGATGGTTCTTCAGAAACTCTGATGGTTCCAACAGAAGGATCAATGTTATCGTGTAACATCTCTAAAAATAGAAGATTCAAGTCTTCTTTTGCTTGTGAGATGACAGAGGATTTTCCTTTAATTCCGAGTTCTGAACTGATTTGCTCAGAAGTCATTTGGAATGAATCATCAAAAGAAACATTGATGCTTTCTACAATCTTGTGAGACTTTGTAAGGAATGTTCTGTAGGCTTTGGAAGTGGCAGAGTATCCAATGAATTTGCCTTCATCAGCTTTTACATCAAACTTTCCTCTTGAATCTATGTCGTTTAAGACAAAGCATTTGCATCCGAATACATGGAAAAATTTGATGTTTGGCCGCCTTTTGTTAAGCAATTCATAAGGCGTCTTGAGGTGTCTTTTCACAACGGTTGACCGATTCTGAGTATAACACGCAGTAGAAATTGCTTCTGCCCAAAAGTTCATTGATAATCCGCATGCTGACAGCATAGTTCTTGCGGCTTCCACAAGTGTTCGATTCTTTCTTTCGACAACACCGTTCTGTTGTGGAGTGCGAGTTGCAGAGAAGTTCTGTGATATTCCTTCTGTTGAAAGATAGGTTTCAATGACACAGTTTTTAATTATGTGCCGTTGTCACTTCTTAACTTCTGTATTCTGCAGTCATAAAGAACTTGGATTCTTTTCATTAGATTTATCAATACATTTGGAACATCTGATTTCTTTCTAACAAATTCAACCCATGTGAAACGTGAATACTCATCAATTAGGACAAGTATGTATTTCTTGCCACCTAGGCTCTGTATGGCAATGGGACCGCAGAGGTCGACATGAAGCATGTACAGAGGCCTAGTGCAAGACACGTCTGTTTTGCCTTTGTGGGAAGCCCTTCTGTGTTTTCCCATTTCACAGGCCGAACACAAATGATCCTTATTGAATTTAACATCTGGCAAACCTTTAACTAGATTAAGTTTTACTAGTTTATCTAAGGTGTGAAAGTTTAAGTGACAGAACCTGTTGTGCCATAACCAAGCTTCTTCACTTTTGCAAGCTACTAGGCAGACTTTTTCTTTGGATTTTGAATTAAAATTCATTAGGTATAGATCACCTCTTCTTTCAGCTCGCAGAAGTTCAATTCCTGTGTTTTCACTTTGTAGAGAGCAGAAAGTTCTTTTAAATAACACATCGAATCCTGTATCACAAAGTTGACTTACACTGAGTAGGTTGTGTTTGAGGCCATCCACATATGCAACTTTGTAGACAGAGACATTTTATTTTTGTATGACTCCATAGCCTTTGATATGTCCCTTCTTGTTGTCTCCAAAAGTTACAGATCCACCATCGTGTGTTTCTTTGTACGTGGATAGTAATCTTCTGTCGCCAGTCATGTGCCTTGAGCATCCAGACTCAAGATACCAGATTGGCACATGTAGCTTCTGTAAGACAATCACAGAGATTTAGGTACCCATATCCATATGGGTCCAATATTGTTAGAATTTTTCAAGTTTGCCTTGGCATTCTTGAAATACATTTTATCCTTTTTAGAAGAATCAGATTGTTTCTCTTTTGGGTCTGACTTTTGAGTTTGAAAGTTGATGGAGAGTAAGCAATCTGGACTTGAGAAGTGTTTATTTAATTTGAACATAAGATCAAAACAATGACAGTATTGAATATGAGATGTGATTTGTTTGAACTTTTCATTGAATTCATTGAACTGAGCCACAGAGGCATTACATTCTTTCTTTACATTAGATTTCCTATTACAAGAAGATCTATGAATACTAGAATGTTGTTTGCAAAAGTCTTGTTTAGTTCCTGCCTTCTGTGACTCTCTTCTGTGGTGAACATCTTTCTTCACTGTCACAGAGGAAAAATATTTGTTAGCTTCAGGCCATTTTCCCTTTTGTTGCCAAGTGGGATTCTCTTTAATTTTCCTTAAAGGTTTTGAAAATTTTGAGCTTTTAGGAGCTATAGAGACCTTTTTTAGATTTTCAAGCTCTGTAGAGGTTTTAACTTGAATATACATTTTGAGAAAATCTGGACAGATAGGGATCCCTGTGATTTTCTCTTTTGGAGAGATGGTTCTGTTAAGAACCTCAGAGGAGAACTTAACATCCTCTGCGTCACAGTGAATTATCCCTGATTTGAAATCAGTCTCTGAGTCGTCAGAGGATGAATCGTCCTCATATGCAGAGGTTTAGTCATCTCTTTCGACAGAGGCTGGATTTTCTGAGCATGTATCGTACGAGCGTTCTTCCTCTGTAGAGATACTTTCATAGATGGTAGAGGTTTCTGATGAGATCTCTTCAGCGAGTTTTTGATTTATAGAAGATGTACAGAGACTTTCTAAAACATTTGATTTTAAAACTTCCAAAATTTCTTTTTCAATAAATTCTTCAAGTTTTTCTTCTGAAAAGATGGGTTTAAACTCAGGAGCTTCTGCTGATAATTTCTTTTCGACGTTTATCATGCAGACAAAAGCAACCTGTGTTTGAGTCTCTGGTTTACCAAACTTAAAGATACCAATCTGATCTTGTGTTTTAAAATATTTCTTTGGTTTGATTCCTCTATTGACAGAGGTTGAAGATGATGAATCTGTGTTTTCATACCACACATTGATCATCTTTGTATGTTTCCTCAAGTGAGGTTCTGCAGAGATTTTAACCCTTTTACTTACAGAGAGTAAGTTTGGAAAGTTTGGTTTATTAGTTTTTCCCAAAACAAATAGAGAAGACAGAGGTTTTAGTCGTTTATTTTCAATTCCTAAGGTAATATCACTGTACCCTATACCTCGTCTTGCTATTTGAGAGTTTACCTTTTCATACACCTTCTGTGCATCTTTATAGTTTTTAAGTAAAACTTATCTTCTTAAAAGATCTTGCCAAAGTACCTCTCTTTCTTTTTGAAAGTATTCTTTGAGAGCTCTTATGTCTGTTGTTTCACTTTTTGAAACTGAAAGTTCTTTTGTTTTAATTTTTAAAGCATAGGTTAGATCATAAATTTGCCTTTTTAAAGGATCTATATTTTTGCTACAATATTTTTCGACTTTTTCTTTTTCTTCAAAGATTTTGGCTTTTTCTTGAGTGAGAATCCTTACTTCTCTCTCATTAAAGGTCAGTCTTTTCTGAATGCTTTCATTTACTTCTTTCAGTTCAATGTTAAGTTTAAATAAATCATCATCTACAGAATCAGTACTTGAGATAGAGTTTGAAGTGGATACCTCATTGTCAGTGCCGGAGTTGACTTCTGCCATACCACAGAACAGGGCCTTTGTAGGGAATTCATCGTCAGAGGTGGAGTCTGATTCAAAGTCCTCCTTGTTTGCCTCTGAATGCCCTTTGTTTGCCATTAGAGATTTTTGTGCGTAATACTCGGCCTTCTTTTTGTAAAAAGCTGAGTCCTTCTGTGGGCGATTTGGTCTACTTCTGCATTCTTTTGCGAAATGACCTGGCTTGCCGCAGTTGAAACAACCTTGGGAGGTGTTTCCAGTTCGGTCGTCAGACTTCTGTAGGTCTCCACCTTTCTCTGTTCGGCATTCGTTTGTGTAATGACCGGGTTTACCACATTTGTAGCATTCTTGTGTGTGGCCTACCTTGTCATCTGATCTCTGTCGATCATTTCCTCTGTAGCTTCTGTCGCTCGACCTCTGTTGGTCATCATTTCTGTAGTCTGACCTCTGTCGGTCACTTGATTCTTCTCTTCTTCCATCATCTCTTCTACCAGAATTCCTTTGGTTATTTCTAAACTCTCTTGTCAATAGAGCCATTGATTTAGCTAATGACGCAAGAGTTATCTCTTCCTCCATCAGTTCGTCTTCTTCGCTATCAACCATTACCATCTTCTTTTTCTCCTTCTTTTTCTCCTCTGTAGATCTCTCATTTCTTGGTCTGTCTGCAGCCTCTGTAGATTTACTAACCAATACGTATGGCACAATGGTTAGTTTTTTAGCTTGAGCTATTTGAGGCTCTTGTGCAGCAAGTGTTCCATAGAGATCAGAGAGTGTCCAGGAGTCTAGATCTTGATTTGTTTGTAAAGACATAGACAACTGAAGACACTCATCGTTCAGGCTCTTTAGAAACATGACGTTATTTTCTTCCGTGGTTCTGTGAATACCAGACTTTTTGCATTTGTTTATGAGAGAGTTGAACCGGTCGTATGTTGTTTGCAGAGATTTTGTTGCAGAGGCTCTGAAAGCATGATATTCATTTATGTATTGTGCCCTTCGGTTCTTCTGAGTTTTAGCACCCCCTTCCAACTGTCTTTCTAATTCTTTCCAGAGATCGTGCGCTGTTTCGCATGCATCTAAGGATTGAAAAAGTTCGTTGGGGATTGCCATGATCAATATTCTTTTTGTTTTCTGTGCAACTTGATCTTCTGCTTTATCTTCATTTGACCATTCTTCTTTTGGTTTAGGTTTTTGATGTTCAGGGATTTCAGGAGATTCAGAAGTAGCTGGTACACGTGGCATAGTTATCATAGGAACCGGAGGAAGATTGTATAGATATTGTTTGAGAGTTTTTTCAGTACCCTCAAAAAAATGAACCATTCTTATTTTCCATTGAGGATACTCATCTCTAAGAAGAGTAGGAGGTTTGGTTAAAGAGCCAGTAGTAAAAAAATTATTTGTATTTGTCATTTTGAGGAAAGGATAATCTGATGGAGGATTTATTAGTATGAAGATCTGGGAGGTTTTCTGGGTACAACTAATATCCAGAAATATGGTGATGAAGAGAAATGAAATCTATCAACAATGTTTGTCAAACAAGGATCACTTGATATTGAAAATCAAGCTTCGCTCTGATACCAATTGTTGGTTACCGTTTTGCTTAAACAAGATTATCAGATCTATTAGTTCAAGTTTAAGGTTTGATGCGGAAGCGTATTTGAAGAACTAACAGATATGTTTGATAGATTTAGAACGGAATATAAATAAACAGTGAACAGAATATAATTACTTCAAGGTTTACTGAATATATATATATCAAGAACAGATTAAGAACAAAGAGTAAGTAAAGCTTTAAAACAGATATGACTTTTAAGGTGAATAAGCTTTTTGTGTTCTTTTTGATGTTCTTTTTATATGTGATGAGGAAGAACTCAACATGAGTCTTCCTTATATACTAATCTAAAGGGGACCATAAAGCAGGTTACTATTCAGAACGGTACTGATGAATAGTAGAACGGATGTCGTGAACAGTTGGAGGGATGGCATGAACAGTCAGACGTGTTGTATTGCATTTAATGCAGCAGACGTCTAATATGTACTAAGCCCTACTGAGTCCAATCAGAGTTTGACACGTCGACGTTGGACAGGGCATGCTACCATGCAAGTTGATGAACGGGTCCTGTAACAGTAGCAAGATATTATAAATATCTTCGTCTTTCAGTGAGGACCACAGAGGCTCTGTAATGAGTTACAGAGGTTCTGTGGTCTGGTCCTCTGTGGAGCAGTCTTCACCGGATTCCGAGATATTGGTCTTCTTTGTGCGTATGACAGAGCTTCTGTAGTGCGCCTCTTTAGCTTCTGTAGATTCTTGATCTTGAGCCCTCAGTAAGTTCGGCAGAGCCTCTGTAAGAGGCTTTCTTCACTTATCCTATTTTTCACTACTTCTAAATACTTCTATGATTAGGAAGATTGAAGCTAACAATACCATCAGAGGCACCTCTTCATGCCTCTGGTATGCACGAAGTCGGGTAAACTATCTTTGATAGTGATGTTCATTCGCCGCAGAACATCAATAGGTCACCTCCACACGATGATGCCTCTGTGGCTCATTTAGAGTCCACACAAATTAGACCAGAGATCTTTGTAATCTCACGTAGTATCTGTCCGACTCAGGGACAATGGGAGACCATAGTAGAACAAGGGAAGACATTGCTTGATCCAAATGCTTCCCATCGCACCAGATTTCCTTCTTCAGAAGCTGAGCTGGAAGAGGAAACTTTGGTCAGAACACCTGTAGCTGTTTCCCCTCAAAGGGAACATCAAGGATCGGGTGGAAGTCCTCCAAGAGCCAACATTAACACAATTCTTGATGGAGGCGCCTCTGAACTCGAGGCAGAATTGGATCCATTTGTTGGAACCAAGGAGACCCCCGTTGACACTGTCACAAGAGCAGAGTTCGAAAGCTTCTGTGACAGTATCAACAACTCTTTGAACGAGTATAAACTTA
Organism: Saussurea involucrata; assembly: GCA_033807775.1. Taxonomy (NCBI): domain Eukaryota; kingdom Viridiplantae; phylum Streptophyta; class Magnoliopsida; order Asterales; family Asteraceae; genus Saussurea; species Saussurea involucrata. The sequence continues at coordinate 80,369,210 of CM066319.1, forward strand.
TCAATGAACAAAAGGAGGAGCTGATCCGCAAGGAAAATGCTTCTCTTAGGGAAGAACTGCTGAACATCTCAAACCAGCATGCTGAATTAACCCGAAAATATGCCGAAGCTGAAGCACTCAGAACAGAGTCTGAACGGGTCAGAGGAGAAGAGATTGGAAAGCCGACAACAGAAATAGTCGACCTAAGATCAGTCAGATCAGAGGAAGTTCAAAAGACTTCGACAAATCTTGCAGACCTAAAGCGACTCATAACAGAGAACCACAGAGCGCAGATGAACAGAACCCTTCCCATCCCTACGGTTATTCTTTCAGAATCTAATATCAGAACCTTAACAGAGATAATTACCAACTCTGTTAAGGAATCCATAAAAGAAGCAACCACCTCATCTGCTACTCCACTAAACATCTCCAGTCCTAACCCAAATGACCTACCCATGACAGTTGGACAAATGGGAGACTTCAGAAAATCAATTCTTAGCCGAATGATGACGATCTCATCAAAATTTGTAATGAAAGCTAAGGCAACAGAACAACATGTGAAAGCGTCTCTTGATACTCACAAGGTCAACTTCAAGGCTCAAGTAGAAGAGATCAGAAGTGCTGCAACAGAGGTAGACGATGTGATGACAAAGGCAGCCTCAACATTTACTGATATTATTTTACAGACCACCTCTACATCAAAAAGACCTGCAGAAGAAGCACCCACAGATGAACCATCAAGCAAGAGACACGAAGCTGGTCTGAAGTTTGTTGTTCAGTCCTCACCAAAAGCTCGAATTGACTCCTCTGGCGATGATGATGATTTTGAGGATGCTCAAGAAGGGCAATCAGACGATCAATTGGGTGAGTCCTCAGAACAACAAAAGGGGGAGAAGGAGAAGGAAAAGGAGAATGAGAAGGAAAAGGAGAAGGAAAAGGAAAAGGAGAAGGAGAAGGAGAAGGAGAAAGAGAGAGAGAAGGAGAAGGAGAAGGAGAAAGAGAGAGAGAAGGAGAAAGAGAGAGAGAGAGAGAGAAGAAGAAAGAGGCAGAGAAGGAGAAAGAGGTTGAAAAAGAAAGAGAAGCCAAGGGTAAAGGGAAAATCACAGAAGCAGCTGAGGAAGAGACTACAGAAGGAAATCATGACAGATATGACTGAAGTGGCATTTGACTACATGTTCAAAAACAGAGTCATCAAACCGACAGAAGAGTCAACACAAGAACCACCAGAGATCATCTGCCTAGATACCCCTCTTACTTCTCCAACAAAAGAACCAGAGAAGACAGACCCATCCTCTGCTGAAGGACAAAAAAGTCAAGCCCAACCTCAACCTACTCAGAAATCTGCTCACATCGACATTCTTATGGCAGAAACCCATGATGATCCAAACCCAACGGTAACAGAACAGAACCCAGAAACCTCTACCTCTCACACCGAAAAACCTGCCTTAGAAACGGTATTTGCATTTCTATATGCTGACAGAGACATCATCCCTGTAAATGCCGTACCCATTAACCCATACCTCAACCCAATCAGAATAAACACCATTTCTGATGCAAGGCTAAAGTTCATCCAAACCAAGTCAAATCAGAACAGAGCCATCAATATAAACTTCGGTATCCGCAGAATTCTGGACATCAAGCACAAGAAGTTTCAACACGACAGGGTCACATACCATGAGTATACTGTGGAATCAACAGAAGGCAGAAATGAAATCTTCAATGACAATGATCTCGTCCTTCTGAACCCATATGACCTGATCTTACTCCACGCATACTGCTTGAACTTCTCAGAAAGATACACACCGGCCAGAACTGCACTACCAAAAGTCGGATTCGCTATGCAAGAGCACATCAATCTCAGAATATAAATTGATAATCAGCTAGGCATAGACTTTGAAGTAGAGAAACTAGCGATTGCACCACCAAATGAAAACCTTGAGGGTTATGGCCATCACAGAACTGGAACAGTGGTAGAAGATCCTCCAGTCTTTGTCTGCCGACAGAAGGGCATAAAAAAGGCCATCAAAGCAGCTGAAGCCCACAAGTACTCTAGTGAGACGCTAGTATACCTCAAGAACATAATCCAAGATCTCCCAAGAAACAAGTGTCCAGAAGAACAGAGAAACTCTTCATCGACCAGATTGATCTGATGCTGGACTTCCGTACTCTAATCAGAAGATTCGACAGAATTCTTAGGGGAGATAATTATGCTTAAATGTACTGATCTTTTAATCTTTTTGTAATATTCCAAAAGATTAGTGCAAGACTTCGACAAAGGTAAAAGTTCTCTGTTCTTTTGTTTAATCTCTTGTCAATTGTAAATTTTTTATTTTCAATACTTAGGGGGAGATTGTTAGCCCCAAGTATCTGTTATGTAAAAGTATTGAAAATAGTTCAAGTCAGAAGACCAACAGAGATCAGACAGAAGACTTGGAAGGAGTTCATCAAGAAGACCAACAGAGCTCAACAGAGCTCTGTCGAATCCAACAGAGCTCAACAGAGCTCTGTCGAAGACTTCCAACAGAAGAACAAGTATTTAAATGAAGACCAACAGAGCTCTTTCAAACAGAGCTCTGGTGAAGTGAAGACCTCTGTCAGCCTAAGTCTCATAGGAAATCCCAAGTGTTAGACAAGTGTCCATACTTTCCACGTATGCCCTAAAAATAGGAGACGCTTTCCACGTGTCATTCTAGGGTACGATAGTACACTGCCTTCACTTTTTCAGGGCTATATATAGAGAGGTAGTGGAACAAACAATTGTAAGCTTTGGGAAGAGTAGTTTTTCCACAATTGTTTAAGCACACACTGCAGCAATCCCGAGCACTACCTCCGTACGATATTGTTGTCCTATGAGATTTTCGAACACACTTGAACATGTTCTTGGTGTGATTCATTATCAATATATGAGCAGCTTTTATATCTGATCCTGTTATCATTTTTACTGTTCAATATTTTGATTCTCATAGTTCATTTATCGTTTACACAATCACTCATTTTAATGGCTTTATTTAATATGCTTCCGCTGTCTATTTCACTACCATTAATATGATACAACGTGAATCTGGGAACCTACAGGGAGCAACTCGAAGAAGAAGCTGAAGAATCTGAGTCTGAAGCTGAAGATGAAGAAGCCATCGACTTATCTGAGGATGAACCATCCTCTCCTCCAAAGAATGATGATGATGAAGATGATGATGATGATGACTCTTTTATCGTCAAGCCTGCTCAGAGGTCTAAAGTTCTTAAAGGGATCGTGATAAACGAACCTTCAGGGGAGCGGACCAAATCACAGCCTTCAGCGTCTGAAGCTGACAAGGGCAAAGGAAAAAGTGTCGCTGAAGACAATGACAATCTGATGATCTCGCTTCCAAAGCCAGTTTGTCAGGTACACTAAATCTTCCTTGCTCTCATCCCTCCTCCCTCTATACACATTATCAGCTCTACTCTCCACAAAACCTCTATACACAACCACATTATTTATCCATCTCTATTCTACCCAAGTTCTTACTCGAACGATCGCTGTGTTTCAGCTAGTCCTCTCCCATGTTTGAGGATATCGTTGAAGTTCCTACAACTGCGACTTCACCAACAATAATCCCAGCTCCCAAAGCTGAAGAAATAATCCCGGTCTTGGATTTGATCTCTGAGACTGATGAACCTGAAAGACATATGCTCTCTCACAAAAACAGACCTTCCTTGGTTTCTCAAAAACCAAGTAAAGAGGAGCAGAAAAGAAGAGATGAGATAATAAAGAAGTTCGAGGCTCAGCGAATCATTCTGAAGCGTGATCAACTTCCTTTCGTTCCTCCAAAGTTCAGAATCTCTCAAAAGGAATACAAGGAACACCTCAGAGCTGAACGCCTAATCGCTGAAAGAAGAGAAGTTGAAGAAAAAGACAGAGAACTCGCCATCCAGCTTACTCAAAAATCGGTGAAAGACCCCAAGCTGAAAAGAGCTCCAATTGAAGTTCAACGTCAGCTATGGGAAGAAGCCAAGAAGATCGTTGAAGAAAAGAGAACTGTGTCTCAATCTACCTTAGCCTGGTGCAAAGAAAAGGTACACTTCAGACATCGACCTTCCAAAATAATCAAGGTACTCATCGCTGGAAGATCAAGCCTCAAAGTTTCTATCGCTGAAATCGAGATATTCAGAGAGAATGGACAGTACGAAAAATTCTATGCTGAAGCCATCACGAAGTACGGTCTCTCTGAATGGTTGGAGATCAGATTAGCCATCCAGAAGTCTCAGTCTAAGTACAAAGATCATTTCGAAAATCTGTTAAACAAACAGGTCGACTTAGTCTATTCTTGTGTGGATAGTCCTCCTCCTCCTCCTCTCGAAAGTCAGAAAAGAAAGGCCTCTACAAAGAAAAAGTCTAAATCTTCAAAAGATGGTCCTCAGATACGAAACGAAACAGGTATTGGTTTTTCTCTAGATGAAGTCCTTGGTCCAGAACCTGACCTTTCTGCACTTGACATATCTCTTCCTCCTGATGAGACGTTCATCCCTGGGAAAGTCTTAAGCAAACCCTACGGGATATTCTTCATTGAATGGGATGGACGAAAGCGTTTTCAACGTATCTCTGAACTTCCCATCACTCCCATTGAACAGCTGAAAGATCTCATCTACTGGTGTGATTTCAAAATCGACATTCAGGCACGGCATCTTAAACCCTTGATTTTTGAAGAAGCGCTGAACAAAAGGAATCAAGGAGTAAATGTCCCTGACTGGATGATTCCCACATCAAAGACCCTTGATGAACTTCTCATTAAGGAAGAACCTTTATAAACTGATAGGATCGCCTCATTCATCTATTGTATCAGTTATTCTTTTGTACATGTAATTGTATTCGTTGTACTTGTAATTTTTCCACTTCCCTCTGTAATCTTTACAGAGTTTAAAGAAAAATTCCAGTGAATGTACTTTACTCCAACTGTACAGAAAAGATCCCAGAAAACAGTAAAAGAGACAAATATTTTATGAGTTCTTTTTATCCTTATGTTTTCATTAAATAGCAATTTTTTCTGTTGCTATGTCATAATAAAATAGGGGGAGATTGTTGATCCAAACCCTCAGTGATTTGATAATGACTCTCTCTTATATACTTAGTGAAAATTGTAAGTAAACAATATGTATCAGAGTTTCACTATTGTTGATAAGTACTCAGATCTTACAGTACCGCTGATAGGAACTCTCGCTCTTTGGATTAAACATTCAGCGAACACTGTTCACCATAATGCTCTGAGTCTGTTCAGTCCTTATGGTGATCGCTGATTAGTTAGTTGTTTACTTATGATCCCTGAAGACAAATTTCACGTCAACATAGGTTCTACGCTGAAGTCGAAGATCAAGCTCAAGAACCAGCGACAAGTCTCCTAATGAACTGATGCGGATCAGCGAAGACTCAGATTTGTCCACAATGTGAAGTATCAAGTACAGGACATCAGCTATCGCTGAACGTTATCATTCGCTGATATAGAATGATAAACCGCTGAATCAACGAAAAGCTGATCATGAAGTCCTCCGTACAAAGTACTTTTGTCTTAACCACCCTTGCACGACTCCGTACGATATGTCAGAAAAAGAACCTCCTTATTGTATGAAATCGTACAACCACTCTGATACTACACTGTTCAAACATGCGGCTACTAAGGTTGTCAACAAAGGTCAATGACGTACAACAAATGAGTTGCTGCCACGTGTAAAGTGTAAACTGCCATGCATTAAATGCATACAGTATATAAGAAGAAGAACTCACTTCATTTTGAAGTAACTTGCTAACTCTGGACAAGTTCATCCTTCTTATCTTGAGATAGGTTATTATTAGTAATTTCCTTCTCTTTCTTAGTGCAAGAAACTTAGTGTTCCAACATGTTTAGATTTAGGTTTATCCTTAATCTTGTTTCCGCAACAAGCGGTAAATTGTTAATGATTTATCAATAGACAATTTAGAAAAGTAAAATTTTAGTGTTTGTATTCAACCCCCCCCCCCCTTCTACAAACTTGTATAGCCCTTCGGGACCAACAGAAAGAGTCCAAGTCATGTCATGTCACACCAATACATCAAGTCTCTGAGCTGGTCGACTGGGCAGATAGATAATTCAGAGAAGCCTATAAAACACTTCTTACCATAGAAGTTGAGAAAGAATATTCTGAGAGGCTCACTGACCACTGGTCCAGGGACAAAGTCTTCACCAGGTGGCAGCAAAAGGTTCAGAGCAGATAAGTCAGGTGGAGGACCAAGCACTGCTTCCCTTGAAAATTCGATCCCTGGTTCATTTTGGATAGCGGGGCCTGAAGATGAAGATGCTTTCTTCCGTTTTGCAGGTTTCTGGTTTTGATGAAGTGCTGGAGGAGGAAGCAAGTCGACCAATGATGCAACTCGATCGATCAGCTTGTTGAGGAAACTCTGAATATAAGATTTGAAGCTTGATCTTGATTGCTGAATTGCAGCTCTTATTTCCAACCATTCATCAAGACCATGGGCCTCGAGTTTTGACATGAAGCATATCTTCATATCTCTATTTTCTCTGATCACCATGACATCTATCAGTGGAACACCACGGACGTTTCTTCTCTTTAGGTTGACATTGATGATTCGACTAGGAAGGTACCTGAAGTTGGCTTTCTTCTTACATCAACTCAGAGTGGTGTCACTGACCTGTGCCTTTTTCTTCTTGAACTCTTCTCCAACTTTCTTGAGAAGTTCTTCTTGGACTCCGAGGGGAAATCGTTTCAGCTGCTTATCTTTCACTGAACTGTCGGCAACTTTAATAGGGAACTCTTTACCTTTGAGCATATCCCTTTGTTGTTCAGCAAGGAGCTTTTCAGCTTGTATGGCATCAGCGATCTCTTTAGGAGTCAAGAAGCCAAGAACAGTTGGAGAGATGATCTATTGATTCTCTAGCCTTTGAATCATCATTGCTCTTCTTCTTAATTCATCCTCCTCTGACCGTTAAAGCAGTCGAGAGCTTATGTTGGGGTGTGAGAGCAGCTCTTGTTCTTCTTCTTGATCATCAGTTACTGAGACTGGGATTATTGGTGCGACGTCAGCTAGGACAGCTGGAATTATTTGGAGTTGTGGAGCTTTAGCGGTATCCTCAAGTAGGGGAGAGGACTAGCTGAACAAAAGATAAAAGAGTTAGATCTTTTGAGGGTAGAAAGAAGATTATAAAAAATAGGCTAAGTGTTTAGAGGTTTGAGGTGATGAAGGATAGAAGTATTGAAGGGGTGGAGATAGAAGCAGTGTAAGGGATGATAGCAAAACATACCTGAGAAGTTGGCTTGTTGAGGAGTAAAGCAAAGTTCCCTTCAGAAGCAAGACCTTTCTGCTTGCCATGAGAGGTCTTCTTAGCAGGAGACTTCCTGGTCGTCTCCCCTGCTTCATTTATTGAAACCCCTTTAGTTACGGAACCCTGATGGCAGTGAGTTAGAACAATTGAATGTCGCCATCATCATCATCATCATAATCATCATCATCATCCTTGGCATCAGGATGTGATGATGGTTCTTCATCATCTATTTCCACCTCCTCTTCCTCTTCTTCTTCATCCTCATCAGAAGGAATATCAACTGTAAAGATTGGGGAGGAAGGAGGAGTGGGAGCCTTGTCTTCTCCTTACTCCCCCTCAGGTTGAGAGGGTTCTTCAGCAGTTCCCTCCTCAGCGAAGGAGGGGTCTTCATCATTTTTCTCCCCCTCGGAGTGTTGGGGAAGATCTTCTTCAGTCTTCTCCTCCTCTTCGTCAACACGGAGGGAGGGAGGAGGAACAGCGGCAGCAGCATCAGTGTGAGGAGCCCTGTCTTCTTGGCCAGGGGCACCTAAGGCCTGAGACTTTTCAATCTTGCCAACCCTGTCTTTTAGGCCAAGGACGGCAGAGGTGGTCTGAACAACGAAATCCGCAGCCATGCCTAACTTCGCGCGATCATCCGGCATGAAGTAGGATAGAGGGACAGTGAGAGCTTCCAGGCGCTCGACGATCTTGGTAAGCAGAGAGTTGGAATCATTTGCCTTTGAAGTGAGGTTGCTTACCTCACCTTGGAGCCCTGAGATGTCAGTCTTCAGCGTTCCAGCTTCACTGCTGAGGTTTATAAAGTTGGAGGAGAGAGTAGAGACGCTTGTAGTGATAGCCTTAATGGATGAGGAGTGGTGGACAGCATCTGTTTGCAAAGTCGCCACGTCTCCTTGCAGCGAAGAGATGTCAGCTTTATCGACCTTGCTGACAAGGGAAGTAGAGATGTTCTTCAGTGTCTCTCCAGCATCATTCACGGCAGTGGTGTTGGTGGAGATGTTAGTGGACAGTTTATCCACTTTATCACTCACAGCCTTGAGGGATGTGGTGATGGTGCCCAAGTTAGGACCTGTAAAATAAACTAACTTATGAGCGAAGGAAAGCCCAAAAGAAGTTGGTGGGTGAGAAGGGATAGGTGATAAGTGTTGGATACCTGTTGGGTGAGAGAAGATGTGAATATCTTTGTTGCCACCCCAGTACTCCATGTCATTTTCCATAGGAGAGATAGAAGTAGTAGGGATGTTCGACCCAACAAGTCCTGAAGAGTTCTGCTCGATTAGATTCTGGAGCAGGGAGGCATGTGTATCAACGAGTGAGAACGCTGGTGCAGAGCTGTTGAGGACCAAAGATGGTGGAGAAGAAGTAACGGCTAAGAATGTTGTGGCAGGTTCGGCACTAGTGTTTCCGAGAATGACCTCTTCAGTATGTTGAGACACTGAATGGGTTGGGAAAGGTACCAGCGTAGCTTCAGTGTTTAAAGGCGCTGAAGTGGTTAAAGATGATGGTTCAGCAGATGTGGTGGAGTGTACCACGAAAATTTCAATCAATGCCTGTGAAGAGGCGATCGATGATCCTAATCCGTTTGAGGGATGGGGCTTCTCCTTTGAAGGCTTCTAGGTCTTATGGGTGTCAAGTGGGGTTTCAGAGGGTTTCCTCTTCTTAGAGGATTTGGATGGTGTGGCTTGGGTGTCAGCGGTGGGAATGGCCGCTGAATTTGCCACAGGAAGTGGAGAAGTAGAGAGAAGAGAGAGAAGGGTAGAAAGACTTACCTCTCCGTCGATGGGATGAAAGTCAAGGATTTTAACCCCTAGCTGAGGAAGCTTGTAATCCCCTTGTGTTGGATACTGCTCCCCGATAAAAAGTTGGAGGAGAGTTGAGTTGAAGCGGGGATACGGGACCTTCATGTCTCTATCAGGCTTTTCGACCTTGTCCATCAGGTCTTCAAAGATTATTCGAGCATAATCAATTTTTCGCCCGGTCAGCAAGGAGTATCCCATTTGCATCTGGGTCTTGCTGGCTTGATTAGTAGAGCCGAACTTCGCTGTCATGTAGGAGATGATGTGGGCAAAGATGTAGTTCAGTTCAGCAGGCATCTTGGCTTTGAGGATCTTGGTCAGACGCTTGTCATCCTCATCAGTTCGATTCTTCTTGTCCCATGAATACATCATGAGATCAAGAAAGGCGATCAGCTCTTCGTCTTCAGGGATGGGGTCAAAAGGACCAGAGGGTAATTTCAGTGCAGAACGGATCGCTGAAGGAGAAATATAGCCTTGGCCAAACTCGGTTTGGAAACCGATCACAGTGAATTATTTGCCAGTGCGGGGGAGGTTTGGGTGGTTCTTTCAACAGTGAACCATAATTGTTGTAGAAGATGACGATGAGCAGGTGGGGCTATGATGATAGCAGTGTGAATGGGTGATTGTTTCAAGAATGCCACAGCATCAGTAAGACGAGGGTTGGGTTTCTTCTTGGGGAATACCATTAGGGCGAGTGAGTTGTTTGCAGCAAAGGAAATCTGGTTCAGTTCACCAGTCATTTTCGAGGATTTCTTCATTGTTGCAGGTCGGGTTGCAGCAGTGTTAGCAGATGCCATTTCTGAACACAAATAACACAAGGATGGAGAAGAAGAAACTTTCTTGGTAATGGAAAAAATTCCAAAATAAGAGTTTTTAGGGCTTTTTGCAGTTTCCTTTTTGAGAAAGAATACCAAAAAGTTGGTTTTCTAGTTTTGTAAGGACAAAAACAAGGTAGAAAACAGTTTTACCAGTCTCCTTTTAAGGAAGGATTTTGGAAAAACGTATCAAGATTAAAAGTTTAAGATTTTGGTTTTAAACTTTAAGAAAAACTATTTTTTAAGTTTTGGCCATAAAATCAGGAAGAAGATGATTTTATGTTAGAAAAACATTTGTTTTGATCTTTGTAAGCAACAGAAGTTGATCAAAACAAGTTTGAAGAAGAGTTAATGTAGAATAAAGAAGAAATGTGAACCTGTTCGTTGATGAAAGTTTGAAGAACTTAGTAGCAGGTTACACAATAATCCAAGAACACAAATGCAAAGGTAATTCTTTTTGCTTTTGAGAGTGTAATGCGCGTAAAAGGTAAAAATATAAACCTAGAGAGTTTATAAAGTGAGAGGAGAGAGAAAGAAATGATGAGCGGGAAAAAGTACTCATCATGACATGTGACACGTCCCACGAAGCTTATTGGGTAAGAATTCGAAATAGATGAACGTGTCAGACAAAAAGGCATGCCATGGATTATCCATTTGATGACGTCACAGACAGAAACATCTATTCACTTTCAAAAGATATCCCTGAAGGTTTTGAAAACTCAAGGATTATTTTGTCTAATGAAGGATCACTGAATAGAAGTATCAGTGATGGATTTTTATGTTATTTCAAAAGATATCACTGATAGAAAAATGTCAGTGATATAAACCATGTTTTTGAAAGCATCTTCCAGAAGTGAACTTCAGTGATCAGGGATAGAAAAACATACTTTGGTATCAGTGAACATTCGTTCAGGGATGAGTTGATGAATAAAAGAGATAGAATTTTATCACTGACCCAGTGTATAACCATTGAAGAGTTATTCTTCATAGTTCAGCATTCCAAGCTCGCTGATGAGAAAGTTAAATCTTGTCCCATCAAGAGGTTTGGTGAAAAGGTCAGCTAACTGAAAATCAGTTGGAATAAAATGAGGTTCTATATCTCCATTCATCACATGATCTCTGATAAAATGATATTTGATTTTGATGTGTTTAGTCTTTAATTGTAGTACTGGATTGTTTACTATAGCGATGGCACTAGTGATGTCGCAGTAGATAGGGATTTTGGATAGCTGAAGGTCATAGTCTAATAGTTGATTTCCCATCCATAAGACCTGAGCACAACAACTTCCAGCGGCTACGTACTCAGCTTCAGCTGTAGTAGTGGACACTAAAGTTGTTAGCTCCAAATATTCATAATATTAGAAGTATTGAAAAATAGGCCAAGTATGAAAGACTTCCACAGAAGCTCTGCGGAGTGCCACAGAAGCTCTGCTGAAGTAAGCAAGATCATTCAAGAAACACCAAGACCCAAGAAAGACAGAATACTGCACACAAAGGGCCGAAGGAGGATCTACAGAAGAAAGCTCACAAAGGACCGAGCCGCAGAACCTCTGTCACCCTTGACAGAGCCTCTGCGGTTCAGACTGAAGACTTGGAAGATATTTATAATATCTTGCCACTGTTACAGGAATATCTTACCACTGTTACAGAAATATCCTGCTACTGTTCCAGGGTACATTAGTCAACTTGTACAAGGCATGGTCTGACTCCTACACGTGTCATACTCCGATAGGACCACCTTCCAAGTTGATATTAGCGCATTTAATGCATGCAGTTTTCCAACTGTTCATACCATCCTTTCTTTCCTGTAGCAATAGTCCTTTTGTCTAGAATAGATCTTTTGTAGTAGTATAAAAGGAAGACTCATGTTGAGTTCTTCCTTAATAAGAACAACAACGATAATATAATCTTCTACGCAAAAACACTTGCACACAATTAACGTCAAATTTGTTCTTAGTGTTCTTAATCAAATACAGTAATCTTTGAGATATTCATCTGTTCTTCATATACTGTTTATTTGGTATTTTGTGTTGTTTCTATATAAACAAATCCATTAGTTCTTCAAATACGCTTCCGCAACACATCTTATTTGAACTAATAGATTAGATAATCTTTGTTAATCAAATACGGGAACCAACAATTGGTATCAGAGCAAAACTTGGTTTTCAATATCAAGCGATCCTCGTTTAACAAGATTATTTGTAGAAACGTGGTCTGATTTTAACCTGTTATTCATTCCTTCAAACATATTCTATTTTTCAGCCATTTTCGATTTATTCGATATTTGGAAAATCTAGAGAAAGTGTTTCTTTAATTAAAACTCCATAAAAGTGCATTGTTACGAGCTTCCAAACCCAGAAAATCTTTCCAGATAATTCTCTCGTACTTTCTACTCTTAAAAAATGACAAACACACAAAATTTCTTCACAGCTGGTTCATTAACCAAACCACCATCTCTTCTACGAAATGAGTATCCTTAGTGGAAAATAAGAATGATCCATTTCTTTGAGGGTACTGATAGAGAGCTCGTACTGTACCATTATAATCCTCCTCATGTCCCTATGTTAACAGTACCTCGTTTACCAGCTACAGCTGACACTCCTGAAATCCCTGAGCATCAAAAACCTAAAACCAGGGATGGTTAGTCAGATCAAGATAAAGAAAAAGATGAACTCGCGCAGAAAACAAAAAGAATTCTGATCATGGCAATCCCCAACGATCTCTTTCAGTCCTTAGATGCATGCGAATCTGCTTATGATCTTTGGAAAGAGCTGGAGAAACAACTTGAAGGGGAGCTAAAACTCAGAAAAACCGAAGGGCTCAATACATAAACAAATATTACGCTTTTAAAGCCCTGACAACTGAAACTCTGCAGACAACGTATGACAGGTTCAACTCTCTGATCCATAATTGCAAGAAGTTCGGCATCCACAGAACTTCTGAAGAGAATAACGTCATGTTTCTCAAATGTCTGAACGAAGAATGGCTCCAGTTATCCATGTCTTTACAAACCAATCAAGATTTAGATTCCTGGACTCTTTCAGACCTCTACGGAACATTAGCTGGTCAAGAGCCTCAAATAGCACAAGCAAAGACACTAACCATTGCACCTCTCGCTTTGGTTGGCAAATCTACAGAAGACACAGATAGGCCGAGGAAAGAAAGAGCGACAGAGGAAAAGAAGAAGGAGAAAAAGAAAAAGGTGGTGGTAGTTGAAAGCGAAGACGAAGAGATTATGGAAGAAGGAGAGATAACTCTGGAATCAATAGCAACATCCTTAGCTCTATTGACAAGAGAATTCAGAGGAAACCAAAAGAGTTCCGGTAATGATAGATATGGCAGAGATAATAGAGAAAGAAGAGAAGATCGAAATAGAAGGGATCAAGGAAGAAGAGAAGAATCAGCTGACCGACTGAGGTCAGACGACAGAAGTAACGACCAACATAGGTCGAGTGAAAGATACAACAGAGGAAATGACCGACAGAGGTCAGATGACAAGGCAAGCTACACACCACAAGAATGCTACAAGTGTGGTAAGCCTGGTCATTATGCTAATGAATGCAGATCGGAAAAAGGTGGTGACCGACAGAAGTCCGACGATCGTGCTGGTAATACTTCCCAGAACCAAGGTTGCTACAACTGTGGGAAGCCAGACCACTTTGCCAATGAATGTAGAAGCAGGCCAAATTACCCACAAAAGGACTCAACTTTTTACAAAAAGAAAGCTGAGTATTATGCTCAAAAGTCACTCATGGCAAACAAAGTAGTGAACAAAGAAGATTGGGAGTCAGATACAACCTCTGATGATGAATATACCAACAATGCCTTATTCTGTGGCATGGCAGAAATCAGCTCAGACTCTGACACTGAGGTATCCACTTCAAACTCCACCTCTAGTACTACAGAAGTTGATTTACTTATAATTAAAACTGAAAATATTGAACTGAAAAAGACATGTGATGATTTTCAGAAAAAAGCTCACTTTTTATGAAAGAGAAGCTAGACTTCTCACAGAAGAAAAAGCAAAAATTTTCAAAGAAAAGGAAGAATTAGAAGCACACTGGAACAAGAATCTATTTCCTTTAAAAGAGAGAATTTCTGAATTAATTACATCTTTAAAGTCCAAAACAAAAGAACTTTCAGATTCTGAGAGCGACAGACTAAACATTTTAGCTCTTGAGGAATATTTTCAAAAGGAAAGAGAAGTCCTTTGGCAAGATCTACTTAGAAGAGATGTTTTAATTAAAAATTATCGTCATGCACAAAAGGTGTATGAGAAAATAAATACTCAAATAGGAAGACGAGGTATTGGGTACAGTGATATTAATCAAGGTACAGAAAACAAAAAGAATAAACCTCTGTCATCTCTATTTGCTATAGGAAAAATCATCAAACCTAATTTTCCAAACTTAATCTCTGTAAGTAAGAGAGTAAAAGTCTCTGGGGAACCTCACTTAAGGAAACCCATGAAGATGATAAATGTGTGGTTTGAAAACACAGATTTATCACCTTCAACCTCTGTCAAAAGACGATCCAAACCAAAGAGATATCTGAAAACTCAAGATCAGATAGGAATCTTCAAGTTTGGTAAACCAGAGACTCAAACTCAAGTTGCTTTTGTCTGCACAATAGATTCTGAAAAGAAATTATCTGCAAAAGCACTTGAGTTCAAACCAATCTTTACAGAAGAAAAACTAAGAAATATAATTGAAAAAGAAATAATGGAAATCGGGAAAATAGATATTTTGAAAAATCTATGTACACCTTCTACAGATCAAAAACTCTCTAACGAGATCTTATTAGACACCTCTGTTGACTTAGAAAGTAATTTTTCAGATGAAGAAAGCAAGTATGACACATGCTCGGAAAGTCCAGCCTCTGTCGAAAGAAATATTGATGACTCAACCTCTGTATATGAGGACGATTCATCATCTGACGAATCAGAGACTGAAAGAATAGAAAAGGTTCCTTGTGACTCGGAGGTTATTAAACAAACCTCTGAAGTTCTTAACAGAACTATTCCTCCAAAGGAGAAAATCACTGGAATTCCAATCTGTCCAGACTTTTTGGATATGTGCATACAAGCCAAAACCTCTATTGAGCTTGAAAATTTCAAAAAACAGAAGTTAATGTCCACTCAAAATCCAAAAGATTCAAAGTTTTTAAAACCCTTAAAAATTAAAGAGAAACCAACATGGCAACAAAAGGGTAAATGGCCAAAACCTAACAAACCTTTTTCTTCTGTGGCAGTGAAATCAACAGAAGTTCACCACAGAAGGGACTCACAGAAGGATGCTACAAACAAAGATTTTTGCCAATAATCTTCTTGTAATAGGAAGCCATATGCTAGAATAGAATGTAATGCCTCTGGGGCCCAGTTTAAAGCTTTCAATGAAAATTTCAAGCAAATCACTTCTGATGTTCTATACTGTCATTGCTTTGATCTTATGTTCAAATTGAATAATCATTTCTGTAGCTCAAATTGTTTTCTCTCTGCACCTAAATCAAATGTTAAAGAGAAACAAACTGATTCTTCGACAAAAGATAAAATGTATTTCAAGAATGCTAAAGCAAACTTGAAAAATTCTGACGAAACTGGACCCATATGGATATGGGTACCTAAAACTCTGTGATTGTCTCGCAGAAGTAGTATGTGCCAATATGGTATCTAGACTCCGGATGCTCAAGGCACATGACTGGCAACAAAAATCTTCTATCTACGTACCAAGAAAAACAAGATGGTGGATCAGTGACTTTTGGAGACAACAAAAAGAGGCATATTAAAGGCTATGGAGTCATAAAGAAAGAAAATATCACAGTACACAAAGTTGCATATGTGGATGGCCTAAAACACAACCTACTCAGTGTCAGCCAACTTTGTGACACATGATTCGATGTACTATTCAAAAGAACTTTTTGCTCTCTACTAAGTGAAGACACCGGAATAGAACTTCTGCGAACCAAAAGAAAAGGTGATCTGTATCTAATGAACTTCAATGCCAAAAACAAGGACAACATTTGTCTTGTTGCAAGCAAGAGTGAAGAAGCCTGGTTGTGGCATAACAGGTTCTGTCATTTAAACTTTCATACTCTAGATAAACTGGTAAAACTTGATCTAGTCAAAGGTTTACCTATTGTTAAATTTAATAAGGATCATTTATGTTCTGCCTGTGAATTGGGAAAAACTCAAAAGAACTTCCCACAGAGGCAAAACTGATGTGTCTTGTCCTAGGCCTCTGTACATGCTTCACGTTGACCTCTACGGTCCAATCGCTATACAGAGCCTAGGTGGCAAGAAATATATACTTGTCTTAATTGATGAGTATTCACGATATACATGGGTTGAATTTGTCAGAAAGAAATCATATGTTCCATGCATCCTGATTAATCTAATGAAAAGAATCCAAGTTCTTTATGAGTGCAGAATTCTGAAGTTATGAAGTGATAATGGCACAGAATTCAAAAACTCTGTCATTGAAGCCTATCTCACAAAAGAAGGAATATCCCAGAACTTCTTTGCCGCTCGCACCTCACAACAAAATGGCGTGGTCGAACGAAAGAACCGCACGCTCGTGGAGGCTGCAAGAACCATGCTTTCTGCATGCGGATTACCAATGACGTTTTGGGCAGAAGCAATTTCAACTGCTTGCTATACCCAAAATCGTTCAACAATTGTGAGAAGACACATCAAAACTCCTTATGAATTAATCAACAAACGGCGACCAAACATCAAGTTTCTCCTTGTGTTTGGATGCAAATGCTTTGTCTTAAATGACAGAGACTCAAGAGGAAAGTTTGAAGAAAAGGCCAAAAAGAACACACCAGGATATCTGCCACCTCTGCAATATTAGAGAATTCTAGGAGTAATATTCGAGCCTCTACTTCTTATGGAGAAATGGCCAATGGAAGGGCCAACTGTAAAACTTTATCCAATGAACAAAAATACTCCTACAGAGCATGAAGACAACTATCCCCACTGCAGACCTCTGTCGAAGAACCTTCTGACATATGCAAGCGATGAAGATAGGAAGTTAGACTATATACGCACACACAGGACTCCAGAACCAAGTCTTGTGACACCCCCGCGTCTAGGAGCCCCTTAGATTTAGATATAGTAGAGAGGATGACAGAAGAAGAATGGGCCAGAGCTTTAGAAAAACATCATTCAGTACAAGACCGTTTCAAAGCCCAAAGAAAGAACATATACCCCTCTTCACCCAAGAGAAAAACCTCTGCAACAACACCCCAAAAGAAGAGCAAGAAAAGGAAACCAACAGAGGAAACTACAACCTCTGCAGCTCAACCCTCTTCTCCACTACATACTACAGAAACAAGATCCTCTGCACCTCCCTCCCCTCCAAAACAAAAGAAACGAAAAACCAAATCCACAGAAGAGGGAGCTCCTAAGCCAAAGAAAAGGAAGTCAAAGAAGAAGAAACCCACATCACCTCTGCAGGTCATTACAAAGCGAACAGGAAGAGGAAGATCAGACTATACCTCTGCAACCTCCCTCCCCAATAACCTATACAGATCAATAGGGAGACTTTAATACCTTCCTCAACCATCCCGACATAGCTCACACCTTAGATCCATCATGATGGATCGCAGAACCCTTGGATCAGAACATTCAAAGTCAGACTACAGAGGTTCTGCGCACAACAGAAGAAATTTATCCACCTCATTCTAGTTTTGACACTCATAGTCGAACCCCTCAACACTCAATAGAAGTCATATCTGAGGCTCAAGGTACACAACCTATGCACCCTCACGTTCGACAACTTATAGGATCTCATTTTATATATGATTCCTTAAGAACAGCAGCAGAAAAGACAATAGTGGAAACTACAGAAGAAGAGGTAGGTATAGAGATTACAATAGAGGAAGAGGTTAGGGTAGAAACCACAGAGGGTTCTACAGAAAAAGATGCCGAAGAAGTAGAAGGCACACATCCCCAAACCCCTCCAAGTGCAACCCACATATCTGATACCGCCGGTCTAGCGGCAGAAGGTATCATTGAAAAAGAGCAGCACAGCTGGATCCTAACGCCACCCAGCCAGCCAGAGGTTACTCTTTCAACCTCTGTGCCCTTTATAACCGGGGAAACCATTCCTGGGGAATCCTCTCGAAAGGACTCACCCATTGTTCGTGATTCATCGCCCAGAATCACATCTGACATCCCCGCAGAGGAATTCGTTTCCTCTGCCACGCACACAACAATAGGGCCAAACCTCCTTTCAGAGAGGAGTAGAGAGCACAATGACAAAGAGACTCTAGACAAGTCTCCAAGTCAACAGAAGGACATTCCAATACCCACTTCTGAAGTGGATTTGGACACTGACCTTCACATAACTTCTGTAGAGGTTGAAACACAAGTTTCTCCTCGAGGATCAGAAGGAAATCCTTCCACCCTCAACGTAAAAACAGGGGTGAACGAAGGTATCCTAGGAACAGGGACTCACTCTGGGGACGAATGTGTTCCCCTAGAGGTTACAACGAGTTCACACGTATCAAGGGATGAGTTCCAAACTCTTGTCACCTATGTGAACCAAACAATGAAGGAGTTGGAAAGCTCTTTCAAATCTTTTGCAGAAACAACTTCAAGAGCCATCACAAGTCTAAATACCAAAATGGACACCTTGTCCACAGAGGTACAACAGGCTCTGTCCAAGATGAAGTCTGTTGGGTCTAGAAAGCCCCAATTATATAGAAAGTTTTATAAAGTCCATGTAAAGTCAACAAAAGTCAAATGTGTTGTTATTAGCTTTATAAGTATTTTTGGGCTTTGGGAGTTTAATGGGAAGTTAAATGGGCTTGGGCCCATGTCTTGTATTTTAGACACTATAAATAAGTGTCTTGGGCTTACATTGTAATTTGAGACTTTGAGAGTCATTTGAGAGATCAGTATACTTTGAGAGAGTCGTATACTTTCAATTCTCCCTCCATTGTATTGTAAAGCATATGAATAGAGATCATTCAACAAATTGTTCTTCTTGCCTATTTCTATTCAATCTTTATGGAGTTTCTTGATTGTTGCATCAATTATGGGACTTACAATTGGTATCAGAGCCACATCGAATCAACTTTAATTCGATACGATCAATTTTGCAACAATTCAAGCTTTCAAGATCTAATTTGAAGATTTAGAGATTCAAGATTGTTCTTATTCGTATGTTACAATTCAAGGTAAATTCTCTGTGATCTTATACATCTTGAAGATTGATTTTGTGTTTTGGAGAAGATTTTATAGATCTTGATGGTTCTTGGACAAAAGAAGAGGTATGATGTTCTAGATCTACTTCTTAATCAATTTCTGCACGCCAAATGCTCGATGAATTGTCTGAGAAAAGTTTGATGATGTGTTAATTGTTCAAAGTCAGATCTGAAACTATTTTTGGATCTTCGATTGATTAAACTTAACTTTCTGAAGTGATCAATCAGAAACTTAAGTTTCTGTAATCTTTGTTCTAAGAAGATATAAGGAGATCGATTTGTTCGTCTACATCAAATCAAGTTTGTGAGCATTTATTTCATTTGGAGGATTTCAAAGTGAATTCGATGTTGAAGTTTTCAAGAGTTTACTTTTGTGTTCAGAGGATTGCTAAGAGATTGCACAAGACAACTAAGAAGTTCTGATTTCGATCATGAGTATTCAGATTTCTGAATTCAATGTTCAGAATTCTGATCCGAGACTAAAGGCAATTCAGATTTTACTCTTGTTGAATCTGGATTTTAGAAGATTGGAAGAGTTATGTTAGTTGTTATTAGAGCTCAAAACAGATTAGTGTTGTCCACAGAAAGCCGTACAAAGCAGCAAATTCAGAAAGTCTTAATTTGACAGCTTATTCGGTGTTGTGAGCGCATAATAGCTTGCTGTTTGGTGCTGTTTGCTTGCTGTCAAAACTGGTTGGTGCTGTTTGCTTGCTGTCAAAACAGTTTGGTGCTGTTTGGAGCTGAAAATTCAGAAAATCGATGATGTTTGCTGTCAAAACAGCAAGTTCTTTGTTGTTGGAACTGTCCAGAAAATTTGCTGCTGTTTTGTTTCAGTTAAACAGAAAATTAAAGCTGCTGGTTCATAACAGAAAGTTGAAAAGATAGCCGTTGTTGAGTTCTAAAATAGAAAACAGAAAGTTGCGGTTGTTCTTCTTAAATTGAAACAGAAAGAGTGCTAGTTCAGATGTAGTTTGATGGTAAAAAAAACTAACAGATCAGTTCAAGAGTCGGATACAATGTAATCATAATTGAATATGTTCAGAATTGATCGTGTGTATTCAGAAATCTGACTTCAATACTCAGAATTCTGATTTGGAGTTCAGAAACTATTCAAAGATGTACGAGAGTTGTGGTTGTGGCTATTCAGATTTCTGATCAAGAGGGTTCAGATTTATACTTAGTCTCCTTCAGATGCAATCGATCATATTCAGACCATTCAGAAGTTTGTCATTGAATTCAGAAGTCAAATGATGGTTCAGAACTATTTTTTCGAAGCTTAATCAGAATTCTGACTCCAAGAGTCAGAACTTTATCGTGAAGAGTCAGAACTCTCAGACTTAGAATTTTTTTTTAAAAAAAAAATTCTTTAAGGATCAGATATTTGATTGACTTACTCAGAGGTCTGAGTGGTCTTCTCAGAAATTTTACTTAGTATTTTTCTGAGTAAAGGTGCATTTCAGAATTTTTCAACAGCTTTGCGCACCTGTCGTATTTTGATCATAACTCCCTCCTCGAAGCTCGAAATTTGACGATTTCAGATGCGCTGAATTCCTAAGACACAGATGAACTCTTTTCCTGTTTTGAGTTTGTTCTGAATCAATGTGCTTAATTGTCAGATTCTGTGTCGAAGTCAGTGTATAGCTGCTGGACCGAAGCAACGTTTTTCACGATATTTCTCCCAACTTTCAGAAAGATGTTCTGTCTTCTATTTTTTTGTGGATCCAAGCTGAGTTATTGAAGTGTATGAAGACACTCCCTCCTA
Organism: Saussurea involucrata; assembly: GCA_033807775.1. Classification (NCBI taxonomy): domain Eukaryota; kingdom Viridiplantae; phylum Streptophyta; class Magnoliopsida; order Asterales; family Asteraceae; genus Saussurea; species Saussurea involucrata. The sequence goes on from CM066319.1 coordinate 80,390,061, forward strand.
TGATCTTAATGGATTAAGCTCTTGAGCTTAATGATCATACAACTCGAATTTCAAGGACGAATTCCTTATTATAAACTGAGGTTGTTTCAGTCGAGCTTATTGCACATGGGATTCGATTTTAAAGTTGTAATTTGTGAAGAAGAAGAGCAAATTTTGAGGGGGAGCTTGGATAGTTTTGCAAGGCATGAAGATATGCAACATCAAAGTTTTCAAAGAAATCAAGGGGGAGATCATTTGAAGATGCTTTCTTTATAAAACTTTAGGGGGAGATTGTTGGGTCTAGAAAGCCCCAATTATATAGAAAGTTTTATAAAGTCCATGTAAAGTCAACAAAAGTCAAATGTGTTGTTATTAGCTTTATAAGTATTTTTGGGCTTTGGGAGTTTAATGGGAAGTTAAATGGGCTTGGGCCCATGTCTTGTATTTTAGACACTATAAATAAGTGTCTTGGGCTTACATTGTAATTTGAGACTTTGAGAGTCATTTGAGAGATCAGTATACTTTGAGAGAGTCGTATACTTTCAATTCTCCCTCCATTGTATTGTAAAGCATATGAATAGAGATCATTCAACAAATTGTTCTTCTTGCCTATTTCTATTCAATCTTTATGGAGTTTCTTGATTGTTGCATCAATTATGGGACTTACAAAGTCTGCTACAGAAACCTCTGTCACAACCTCTGCCAGACTACATGCTGAAGAATTCGAAAGAAGTGCAACCTCTGCATTCAACAACTCTGTCAAAAACTTCCTGCAAAAACTCCAAGATCAATCCTCTACTTCTAAGGGCCTTACACCTAAAGACCTAAAGAAGGACTTAGAAGAAGTTCAAGAGCAAACACTGCAAAATACTCAAGCCATGAAGCCTTCTGACTACATGACCAGAGTTCAGCTCACAGAACTCGGGCAAGGAATCCTTGATCAAATGACAGAGTTCATCAGAGCCTTCACAGTTTCCAACGCAAACTACGTAAGAGAGTTTCAAGCAAGAGTCGGGAAAATGCGCTTCCAAACAGAAGCAGAGGTTGAAAACCTACTCGGCCTCTGTGATGACTTGTGCGCGAAGATGATTGCTGCAGGAGCGGTTCCACCAAAGAAATCAGGTACATCATGTAGGGCAGAGGGTACTTCAGATATAAATCAGGATGACTCTGATGATGACCATCATGGTCCATCAGATCATCCTGAGGGGGAGAATCAAGGGGAGAAACAAAGGAAACAGCTGCAAGCAGTCCTCCAATATCAGCAGTGCCCATTTCCTCTGCACCCCCAACCCAAACCCAAACTCAGGGAACTCAACAGAGACCCACAGAGGAAACACCAGCCTCTGTGGAAACCACCTCTGTCTTTGAAAAAGATGTCCCTCAAGTTCAAATCCTGACATCTTCATCCTCAGAAGAACTTCCCTCTACTACACCCAAACCAACAGAACCGTCCCCACTAAAGTCCTCAGAAACTGATAAGTCAAAAACAACAGAGGCAATCCCCATCATACCCAAAGAAACCTCTACACCCAAACCAACAGAAGCAATCCCAGAAAATCCAAAACAGGCAACAGGTTCTGAGCCTCAAGCCAAAGATAAAGGAAAGGGTATCATGACAGAAGAACCAAAGAAGAAAAAGCCAATGCCTCAGACGACAGATAAATTGATGAAGAGCTCATTTGATGCCTTTGTCACTCCTAAACCTGAAGAAAAGTGGGCATTCAATTTAGATCCTCTGTCAGAAATTCCGGTCCTTGATCCAAAAGCAAAGGTAACAAAGGGTAGGGTTACAGAGATAATACAAGAAATAGATGATCTGCGAAGACCAATACCACCACCGTCTACACGACATGCAGAAATGGAAGAGGTGGTGTATAGGTATCTTTACAGACAACAACATCAGAACAATCCTCCGCCACACATCGAAGATCCTCAACTCAGAGCTGACCTTGACAACACCTTCACCAGAACAAAGCCAAAAGCAAGGGCAGAAGTCCTCTCAGAGTCCAAAATTGAAAAGGTAATTTACTGCAAATTCTCTCAAACAATAACCTTTCTAAAGATCAGGTACAACATCTACAAAGTCAAAAGGGAGAACAGGTCCGAAAATCAATTTTCAGATGCCGATATAAGGAACTTGAACCCCTACGATCTGCCTGATCTTCTACTTTGGACGAAAGAAAACTTCAACAACGATGCTAACAGAAGGGCCTATCAAGTATTCAGGAAAGCGATGAGGGAAAAGCTTCTGCTATATAGCATGATAGACTTTCAACTGGGAAGAGATCTTGGAGTCAGAAATCTAAGTCTGAGACCACCAGAGGATCACTGTCCACCTTATGCCGTACCCAACTCAATCATGACAACACCAAGGTACGGGTTAGTATATAAAGATCCTGCTGGTCAAGTAATACTCTTTGTGGAAATGGACTGTCAGAAGTATGCAACCAGTACTTTGAACAAATTCAGATCAATCCTAGAAGGGAATAGAGGTACTGAGCTTATGGATCGAGAATTAGCAGAAAGAATGATCAGAGAAATAGATGCTACAATTGGCTTAAGAGAACTCTGCATCAAATTCTATCATGAGCTCAGAGAAGTGGGATTCGACAACAGAAGTTTCAACGACTTCAAAGATGCAAATGTATGAGTCTCTTTTAAATATCTCTGTAAACTTTAAAAAGAAATGAAATGAATCTTTGAGGTATTGTTTAACCTCTGTCTATTTTACTTAGCCTAATCATGCATAAAGTCAAATTTTCATTTTTCAATACTTAGGGGGAGATTGTTAGCTCCAAATATTCATAATATTAGAAGTATTGAAAAATAGGCCAAGTATGAAAGACTTCCACAGAAGCTCTGCGGAGTGCCACAGAAGCTCTGCTGAAGTAAGCAAGATCATTCAAGAAACACCAAGACCCAAGAAAGACAGAATACTGCACACAAAGGACCGAAGAAGGATCTACAGAAGAAATCTCACAAAGGACCGAGCCGCAGAACCTCTGTCACCCTTGACAGAGCCTCTGCGGTTCAGACTGAAGACTTGGAAGATATTTATAATATCTTGCCACTGTTACAGGAATATCTTACCACTGTTACAGAAATATCCTGCTACTGTTCCAGGGTACCTTCGTCAACTTGTACAAGGCATGGTCTGACTCCTACACGTGTCATACGCTTATAGGAACACCTTCCAAGTTGATATTAGCGCATTTAATGCATGCAGTCTTCCAACTGTTCATACCATCCTTTCTTTCCTGTAGCAATAGTCCTTTTGTCTAGAATAGATCTTTTGTAGTAGTATAAAAGGAAGACTCATGTTGAGTTCTTCCTTAATAAGAACAACAACGATAATATAATCTTCTACGCAACAACACTTGCACACAATTAACGTCAAACCTGTTCTTAGTGTTCTTAATCAAATACAGTAATCTTTGAGATATTCATCTGTTCTTCATATACTGTTTATTTGGTATTTTGTGTTGTTTCTATATAAACATATCCATTAGTTCTTCAAATACGCTTCCGCAACACATCTTATTTGAACTAATAGATTAGATAATCTTTGTTAATCAAATACGGGAACCAAAAAAAGTTTTGCTTTTTGCTTGTCCAACTTACCAGCTTTCCACCCATGAGTTAACAGCCTCCTATGGTGTTTTTTCTATCCAGTTTGCATCCTGCAAAATCACTATCTGAATAGGCAGTTAGATCGAACCCTGAGTCTTTGGGATACCAAAGACCTAGGTTGGGTGTACCCTTCAGATATCTGAAAATTCGCTTTACAACGATCAGATGAGATTCTTTGGGTTCAGATTGATATCGTACACATAGACAAGTAGCATACATAATATCAGGATGACTCGCTGTAAGATAAAGAAGAGAGCTGATCATTCCTCTATAGGCAGTGATATTAACAGGTTTTCAGAGGGATCCTTGTTAAGTGTCAGCAGAGGTGCCATAGGAATTCTCATAGCTGAACTTTGAGTAAGATCAAATTTCTTCAGCATATCTTTAACGTACTTACCTTGGTAAATGAAAGTGCCTTTATCACTTTGCTTGATTTGGAGTCCAGGGAAGTATGTCAGCTCACCCACCATACTCATTTTATAATCAGATTTCATTCTTTCAGTCAATCGATCACAAAGAGATGGGTTAGTAGAACCAAATATAATATCATCGACATATATTTGAACAAGAATGATATGACCTTTTACTTTTATGAAAAATAGAGTGTTATCGATTTTATCACGTTCAGATTTTTCAATCAGATGAAAAGAAGACGGAATGTCGTACCATGCACGAGGTGCTTGCTTTAAGCATAGAGTGCCTTATCCCGTTTATAAACATAACCTGGATGCTTAGGATCAGCGAATCCTAGAGGTTATTCAACGTAGACTTCTTCATTCAGCTTTCCATTGAGAAACACTGACTTAACATCCATTTGATGAGCTTTGAAGTCCCTGTGAACTTCATAGGCTAGAAATAGTCAAATTGCTTCGAGTCTAGCTACTGGGGCAAAGGTTTTATCGTAGTATATGCCTTCCTCTTGTTTGTATTCTTGAGCAACAAGTCGAGCCTTGTTACGAGTTACAGTACCAAATTCATCCAACTTGTTTCGATAGACCCACTTAGTGCCTATCACTGACTTGTTAGATGGTCTGGGAACAAGATTCCAAACTTTGTTTCTTTCAAATTCTATCAGCTCTTCTTGCATAGCGCCGACCCAGTTTGGATCTTTGAGGGCATCGTCAACTTTCTTTGGTTCAATCAGAGAAATAAAATTAACAAAGAGACAAATGTTACATGAACTTCGTCGAGTCCGAACACCTGAGTTTGTATCACCAAGGATTTGATCAATTGGGTGATTTAAGTTCCATCGTTGAGCCGGAGCTTGAGTCACTGACCCAGATGGAACTTCTGGAGTAGCTGAAGAAGAGGCTTCAGCAGCAGTTTCAGGTATGCCAGGCAAGATTCGGTGAGGTTCAAATGAAATTTCATTCACTGATTGCTGAGAAGTTGATGGGTTTTCAGAGGTTGAGGGTTCAGAAGGAGGCAAAGTGTTAATGGGAAAAGCTGAAACCTATAAGAATGATTCAGCTTCACTTGTCTCCATGCTAGGAATGATGTTAGGAGCAACATCAGCGATAGGATTGTTGACTTGAGGGTCAGGGTTAAGATTAGCTTCTGATTCCCCAAAATGAGAAAACATCCATTGATTCAGTTCTTCGTTATCAGCAGTAGGTCTGGAATTCACTGAACGGGATTCGTCAAAGGTGACATGAATTGTTTCTTCTACAGTTTGTCTTCTCTTGTTGAAGACTCTGAAGGCTTTGGACACTGAAGAGTATTCTAAGAAAATTCCATCGTCAGCTTTGGGATCGAATTTTCCAAGAGCATCTCTGTTGTTTAGGATGAAACATTGACAACCAAAGATGTGAAGAAAGCAGATAGATGGCTTTCTTCCATGGAAACGTTCGTAGGCCGTTTTGTTGAATCTTTTGACGATCAGTGACCTATTTTGAGTGAAACAGGCAGTGTTGACAGCTTCTGCCCAGAATTGTGTCAGAAGACGAGAATCGTTGAGCATTGATCTGGCAGCTTCGATGATCGTTCTATTTCGTCTTTCAGCGACGCCATTCTGCTAAGGAGTTCTTACTGCAGAGAAGTTGTGAGAAATTCCCTTGCTCTCAACGAAGTTATCAAGAGAACTATTTTTGAATTCAGTCCCATGATCACTCCTTATTGAGCGAACAGTCATATTGTTCAGGACTTCCATTTTTCTGACAAATGAGATAAGTTTTTCTGGGGTGTCACTCTTTGCACAGAGGAACATAACCCAGGTATAGCGAGAGAATTCGTCTACTATGACTATTGACAAAGCCAAATAAATGCATGTGGAGGAGCTGAAGTGGATTTGTCACTGAGGAGACTTTCTTGGATTTGAAACTAGCTTTTGTTTGCTTTCCTTTCTCACACGCTGAACAAAGAGATTCCTTAGCGTATGAGTGTTGAGGCAAGCCAGTGACCAATTCTTTGGAGGTGAGAGTATTCAGCGTCTTGAAGTTGAGATGAGAGAGCCTCTTATGCCATAGCCAGTTGACATCAGATGAGGCTTTGGAAAGAAAACAAGCATTCTCAGTGGTTGTTGAGTCCATGTTTATGACATAAACATTTTCCAACGATATCCACTGAGAGCGATTTTCTCTTTCTTATCACTGACAAAGCATGCTTCTTTAGTAAAGCAAACTTTATAGTCCTTATCACATAGCTGCTGATGTTAAGAAGATTGTGCTTCGGTCCTTCAACACATGCGACTCTTCTGAAGGTAGTTGTACTATTGGAAAGTACGCCAAACCCTCAGGTATATCCTTTACCATTTCCACCAAAGGTCAATGAGGGACCTTTCTCTTCCTTATATTCAGTGAGCAGGATTCTTTTTCCAGTCATGTGTCGAGAGCATCCACTATCAAGATACCAGATACCCTTCGAGACCGACAAACAAAGGAAGATTAGTTTGAAATAGGCACCCACTTTACAATGGGTCCACACTTGTCAGTGGTAGAGGAAGTAAAAGGATCAGCGGTCTTCGCAGCATCTGATGACTCAGCGGCAGTGGTAATCTTCACTTTGGTTAATTTTTTTAACCTCAGTGGCATTTTTCACCTTGGCTTGTTTTTCACCAGGGATATTCTTCTTTGCCTTGGGGGCAGTAGTCTTCACCTTGGCTAATTTCTCAGCTTTGGTGGTTGTTGGGCACTTACTAGCAATATGATCGGTAAATCCACAGTGATAACATTTTCTATAGCTGAAAGTAGCTTTAGGACCATAGGAATAATTATTTGAAATTTTCAAATAGGCAGGGCCTGTACCAAGAATACCTTTGGCATCAGATATCGGAGGAACCTTTGGTTCTTCAGATTTCTTGCCAATGACATCCACTCTTATTCTTGGAGTAGATCGTTGAACATGTTCAGGGATCTTGTTCTTGAAGTAGAGGGTTGATTAGCTAAAGGTTTAGAAGTTTTCAGCTTTGGTACTTTGGTACCCTTCTGAGGTTTTTGGAAAACTATTTTTTCTTTACCTTTAAGTTTGGGGCTTAAAGTAGATTTTTCCTCAGGGATTGGATTGTTAGAAGAAGAGCACTGAGATGACGAGGTGTCAGGGATAGAAGACACGAAAATTCCAAACTTAAGCATGGAATGATCAGTGGTTGGTTCTTCAGCGTCAGCTTTGTAACCAAGACCACTTCTGTCATTGACAGGGATCTCAGCACTAATTATCTCAGTGATCTTTGCTGATGATTTATACCATCCTTTAACAGTATATTTCTCAGCTTTCAGTTCAACGATAGCTTGTTCGCGTTCGATGTTGATGACTTGATTTACATAGACCTGATCTTTCAAAAAAAAAATTTGAAAGCTCTTGTATTTTTAAACGACAGTTTTTAAGCTGCTTAGTTAGATCTAGATTTTGTTGTTCAGCTTTGGTCTTGCCATTCATGGCATCATATAAATCGACAATCAGCATATCGATAGCAAGAAGTCTATCAGCGTCAATGAGAGCAGGAGAAGGAGAAAGAGAGGGTAATACATGAGAGGTAGAGGTAGAAGTAGAGGGAATTTCAGTGGGTTCTTCCTCTTCTTCATGAATTTTGGCCATGAGACAAAGATTGGCCTCATCTTCTTCATCTGATTCTGATTCTTCATCAGATTCAGCCCAGTCATGATCTTCAGCGATCAGACCTTTACCTTTCTTTTTATAGCTTTTCAGCTTCTCATATTTTTCCTTGAGCTTCAGGAATTTGTCATCTCTACTTTTAGGAGTAGAGGAGTTCTTGAAGGATGAAGAAAGTTTAAAGACTTTCTTTGACCTGCATTCACTAGCAAAATGTCCTAGTTTTTCACAATTAAAGCATGTAGCAGTAGCCTTATCAATAGGAGATGATTTTGGCTTGTCAGTGATGGTGAGAGGTTTATTCCTTCTAAAGTTACTCTTTCTAGCGAACCTCCTAAAAGAATTTGTCAGGAGTGCCAGAGATTCATCAAGCTCTGAAGGATCAGCTTTTGATGAATCATCAGAGTTAGATTCCAACTCAGTGATAGTAAGAGTAGATCGCTGAGCGGGCATTAACTCTGAAGAGAGTAAAGTAACAGGTGTGCTTTTTTAATCTTTCACAAGATTCTTCTTAATAAGACACGGCTGCTCATGATTGAGCATAGTGCCAAATAAGGTACTAAGGGTCATAATTTCAGATCCTTTGAGAGTTTAAGACACATGGTGTAGTTGTCCCAACTTTCAAGAAGACATTCCAAGAACTTTGTCAGGATCTAGGAGTTAACATAGGTCTTACCAACAGTTCTTAAATCAATAATTAAACGGTTAAAATGTTGGTGAACTTCAGAGAGAGTTTCATTCTTACCACAGATGAAGCTTTCATACTGTCTTACCAGGTTTATTCTCTTGGATTCTTGTACGTCAGCAGTACCTTCATATTGAACACAGATTGTGTCCCACATGATTTTTGAACTTTTGAGGTTCATGACGGAATGGTAGACTTTATCAGGAAGAGCCATAGAAATGATAGATCTGGCCTTTGTATCCATGGCCACCTTCTTCTTGTCTTCATCAGTCCACTGAGAGAATTCTGTGATGATCTGCCTTTCAGGAATGGAAGGAGTGGTAGCAGTGGCTGGAACTGGGCCATTTATCATGTGTGGAATATAAGGTCCATTTTCCACATAATAAGGTATAGTAGGATCTATACCTTCTAGAAAGAGCATCGTTCGATTCTTCCAAAGATTGAAGTTATCTTCGCTAAATCGAGGTGGTTTGGCAAGAGAGCCATTATCTATGTAATTAGTGTTTGTGGTGTTTGCCATTTTAGAGAATAGCAAGAAAGAGATAGTATAAGCAAGATCTTGTTTATGGAGATTAAACAATCTGCTCTGATACCATTTGTTGGTCCCGAAGGGTTATATAAGTTTGTAGAAGGGAAGGTTTAATACAAAACAAGTTTTTATCTTTCTAAATTGTTTATTGATTAAATCAAACAATTTATAGTTTGTTGTGGAATAAGACTAAGTATAAAATCTAATCTAACCAAACTATGAGAATCACACAGATTTCTTGCACTAAGAAAAGAATGAAAGAAGTTAAGAAAATCTAAGGATAGTTTTTCTTAAGGCACTAAGAAGTTCAGGGGTCGCCACCTTCAAAATGAAGGTGTTCATCCTATTTATACTGCATGCATTAAATGCATGTCAGAAAGACTTTACATATGTCAGCACTTGGTTGGTTGCATGATTCTGACTTTCACAAACATATTTTTGGTCGCATGGTGAACAGTGTAGTTGGCAGAGTGGTTTGTACGATCTTGGACAAAGGCACGTCCTTCTGACATATCGTACAAAAGCGTGCAAGGGGATAAGACAAACATTTCTTGTAGAGCAGGCTTCATGATCAGTGATCGCTGAGTTGATCTTCTTCAGGGAGGCCTGAAAGAAGGTCAGCTCTCGCTGAAGTCTTCTACTTGAAATATCGCGTGTAGTGGACAAGTCTTTGTTTCACTGATGTCCGCATCAGATCATTAGTAGACTCATCACGTGTTCTTCTGCTTCATCTTCGATTTAGCGTAGAACTCTTTTATCGCAAAACTTTTCTTTAGGGATTATAAGCAACAACACTTACAAAATGATCAATCAGTGATCATCAGCTAGACTGAACATGCTCAGTTGTCGTTGATGTACATGTATCACTGAACAATAAATTAAGAGTGGTGGTTTCACATCAGCGATACTAAACAGACTTAGTATATTTTCTTTGATGGTGAAACACTAATACATAATGTTTACTTACAATTTTCACTAAGTGATTCTAAGGGTCATCATCAAATCACTGAAGGGTTTGGATCAACACGTTAGTTAGGCACAAGGCATTTGCTAAAAAACTCGGACAATCTCCGAAAGGTTTTCACCATTGTATTTTATTGGCACACCCGCACTTTCAAAGCACTATCACTAAACTTGGTGGGAATTGCTTTGTAGCATCCCTAAACCATACAATGTTGATTGGGTACCTGATTTTTTACATCGAACTTTTCATCACAAATGGTGTAGAAATCACGGTAAGACAAACCCCGGTTTGTTACTCTGCCACCATTATAAATGAAATTTTGGGATTAGAACCACCTCCGAAGAAATCCGAATTTTGGAGACTTGCAAATTATGCCACTGACACAGACCCCGAGGCTGCTCTTAAACGGATTGCCCATGACGGGTCCGATTGGTCATTTCAAGGACACACACGTGTTTTGCGCACTCACTGTTTAAAACCCAAAGCAAATGTCTGGTTTTACTTTTTAAGACACGCGTTGTTTCCCACGACACATGACACAAGTCTATGCATGGTCAGAGTCTTAATTCTTTAATGTATTATGGAGAGCCATAAATTTGATGTTGGTCGGCTCATCTCCAATAACATCCTTGGAGGTGCTGATAGGGCTAATGCACGCATGCCGTATCCCACCATAATACATTCCCTAATGGAAAGAGCCAAGGTTCCCACTTTATCCACGGACCATTTTTCAAAAGATAAACTGGTCATGGATGAAATGAACGTCGAACGGCTGTTACGTAACAACACGTACTTCCAAGCAAAAAATGAGAATGCCGGTCTGGCTTCCTTGGAGGCAAACATTCGGTCCTTTAAAAAGGAAATCAAGGTTGCACTAAGAGAGCGACGGTTTATCACCAAACAAATCACAGTCCCTTCTGGCGACCATTGGGAAGAGATCAAGAGATTGAGGAGAGAGGACAAAGAAGAGATGAATGCATGGCTACGTCACGAGAAGGCCAGAGATGATGCTATGAGAGCAGTTTGGAGCAAGGACCACCCGGATGTACTAAGACCCTACCACCTTTCCCCATGCACTTGTTATGGCAGCCTGCTGAGAGGCATAATATTTTATGTTTATTATTGCGTCTGGGATCTTGTTGATTATAATTGGAAAGTTGCAATTTTTGTATTTTCATGCACCCGTGCATTTCATGCATACGGATCACATGTGAATTGTGCTAGTTTGTTTGGTAGTTTGATAGCCTCATTAAATCGACTTGTTTCTCACTTATGTTTTGAAAGCATAACTAGAACTAGCCTCATAACTTTATGCTTTCACCGTTTTTGTTGGAATAAAAAAATTTGTGCACATCTTACCAAATTTTGGTTTGATACATTCAATGTTCAATGAGGACATTGAACCCTTCAAAGTTTTGTTGAGGAGATATGGTTACTCATTCATACCATATCATTTTCATATATCTCCATGCATACCCACATATAATTCAAAAAAATACACAAAACGTGAAAACACACACGCAAAAAGAGCAAAGCTCTATTGTTGTTTTCCGTGCATACAATTCAAGTGTCAAAGACACCAAGGGATCAATGTGTCCACATGCAATTCCTTAAAATGAGAAGATGGCAAAAAATTGTCATGTTTAGAAAGTGGTAAAAGGCAATGCATCACCAAAATGAAAAAGCTGATTGCATAACCGTTCCTTTTATGTGCAATTTTTTTTTTCAATTAGGCAATTAGTTGCTTGGCTAGCATATGGATTGATGTCTTTTTATGTACAAGTTGAGAAAAGTTGGTTTAGGAAAGGCTATGATCACTTACTAAGCTAACTAGTTGCAATAAAGTCATTGTGAGTCAAATGCATGCATACCGGGTTCATGAAAATTCCAAAGATTTTTTTTCTTTCCTTTTTGAATCAATAGTATTAAGCTAAAAAAATTTCTTTTTAATAAAGTTGCTTGCGGGCAAGCAACAGTTCGAATTTGCGGTTGTGATAGGGTTATTTATTTAACCCTATTTTAAACGTTTTAATTCCAATTTTGAGCTAATTTTATTTACCCATTGAGTCATTTTTAGTGAATTTTAGTGTCTTATTTAGGAAATAAAAGTTTGATACTCTTTGGTATTAACTTGGTTAAAATCATACGAAAATCGCATAAAAAATCTAAGTTTATAATTTATGTATTTTTAGGTTGTAAAAGACGGTCAATTTGAGTACACTATAATCAAGAAGGATGCGGGTTGCAACTCTTGGACGGAACCGAATACTCCAACTTTTGAAGACCGGGCTTACAATATTTTGCGGATAACCTTTTTGGGTCGGCCGAACTATTGGGCCTAATTGTGCTTTTGTGGATTCGTTAACTTGTGGGCTAGACACTTTAATTTTTTATGGGACTTGGTATTTTTGGTTATGAGGCCCATGGGCCATACTTGTTGATCAAGTATTTATTCTACCTTAATATATGTAATGTTAGTTGCTAGATGAAACATCCATCATACATTAGACACTTATCATTAAAGTAGTAGTTTGGTAATAGTAGTGAGCACCAAGCTCACGGTTCTTGCAATCGTAGCTATTTCTCACGGCTTGAACTGTGTTGGTTCGGCCTTCGTTGGTTACTTAATCTATTAATAGTTCCGTTCCATTTCCGACGTTTCTTGCAATACTTAGTTGCTACTTGCTCGTTTTCTACTCGCAAATCTTAAGGTTTTTACAATCTCTTCGCAACTTGAGATTTCAATTGCTTCCCATCGATTTTCTCCTTACTCATATACGGTTTTAGATAACAACACGTTACGGTTTTAATCTCATTGCTACCTTCGGTTTTTATGCTCTAACTAATCCTCGAATTCTCTCCCTTTAATCACTTACGGATTGGATACAATTTCAACACTTGCGATTCCTATATGATTGGTTCTAATTCCATCTCGTTACTATAATTAACCGGAAGTCCGACAAGTCATTTCGGGTCCCCAATCTCAATTAGTTCACGGTTAATTATTGTTAATTCCTTGTTTGAACATCCAATAAATAGAAATCCACTTACTTGTTACTTTGAGCTTTTTATTATAACTCAAGTGTTAATTGTTAATCTCACAACTCAATCGCTTTCAAATACTTAACTCTTCGTTAATTAATCATTAGGCTTTTTAAGTAACCAAATCCATAGTTTAACGATTGAAATTATATTTCAATCGTAACCGGTGGTGGTTTACTTAAGGGTTCCATTCGCATAATTTCAGTAATTCCCATCTTAATTCCACATTTGAAACAAAATTTCCCATGCAATATTCTTACTTTGTCGTTAACTTCTCGCTCTATAATTATGTTTTTATTTTACTGTCAATTTACTTATCGCATTTTAATTTCTGCACTTTAATTTCTGCACTTAACTTCTGCAATTTACTTTATGCAATTTAATTTTATCGTTCTTTAATTTACGCAATTTATTCACTACTAGAAAAACTCAAATTTCCGACGAAAATTACAGACGGATACAAACCGTCGGTAATTACCGAGGGATTACCGACGGATTTCATTTAAAAAAATTAAAAAAATAAATAAATAAATATCCGTCGGTAATCCGTCGGTAATTACCGACGGATTATTTAATTAAAAAATAAAAATTAAAAATTAAATAATCCGTCGGTAATTACCGACGGATTATTTAATTAAAAAAATAAAAATAAAAATTAAATAATTCGTCGGTAATTACCGACGGATTACCGACGGATTATTTAATTAAATAAATAAAAATTAGAAATTAAATAATCCGTCGGTAATCCGTCGGTAATTACCGACGGATTACCGACGTATTATTTAATTAAAAAAATAAAAAATAAAAATTAAATAATCCGTCGGTAATCCGTCGGTAATTACCGACGGATTACCGACGGATTATTTAATTTTTATTTTATTTTTAAAAAATTAAAGTATTTTTTATATATTTTTAAATATCTTAAAATATATATTTTTTCACGACTTAAACACAAACATATGTTAAAATATGATTCGTCAAGGCCCGATCAAGTTCATTAAATGTCACTGAAGTCCATAAAGGTCTATACACTGCATTAACAACCACTAAGTCAAATATGATTCGTCAAGGACCATTATAGTTCATAAAGAGTACTTGGAATCCATCAAGGCCCGATCAAGTTCATTAAGAGTCACTCAAGCCCATAAAGAACCATACAGTATGAATGTTTGTATGTATATACATGTATGTGTGTATGTATATATGTATGATAGTATATGTACACGTATGTATATACAGTACATATATGTTTTGTGTGTCATGTGTACTATCTATATATTTATGTATGTTTGTATATGTGTATATATGTATGAATGTTTGTATGTATATACATGTATGTGTGTATGTACATGTGGATGATAGTTTACGTGTGATAGTAGTATATGTGTATGATAGTTGTAATACCCCGGGTAAGTCCGTTAGTTAAATTCCCTTTTTCCGTTAAATAAAGTTAAATTTAAAGTTAGATGTTTAGGGTATGTTTGGAATAATTATAAGTTTAGGGGTGTTTGGGTTATATGTGAGAAGTTCAAGGTTCAAATGGTAAGATTTGGATTGATATTACCTCATCAACCTCAGATATTATTCATATACCTAAAATTAGAAAGAGTGAGAGTTGTGCGGGAGTTTGGAGGCGAAGAAAGCGAAAGAAGAAAGTTACGGTCTGAGCATCAATCGACTGGGTTGAATTCGATTTTGAGGTAAGCTCTTTGGTCTTTTATGTTGGTAATCATCTTTAGACAGTTTCTATCGGATTAGAATGGTTAGATTGAAGTTATATAGGTTTAATTTGAACCTGGGTAAAATTGGAACCGACTGTGTTCTTAGAACTCCCGGTGAAAACCCGGTATATTCGACTCCCGGTGAAGTCCCGGTAGTATGAACTCCCGGTATAGAAGGACTCCCGGTAGTATGAACTCCCGGTATAGCAGACTCCCGGTACTATAAGTCCCGGTACCCTGTATAAGTCCCGGTACTGTATAAGTCCCGGTACCCTGTATAAGTCCCGGTACTGTATAAGTCCCGGTACCCTGTATAAGTCCCGGTACCCTGTGTAGTCCCGGTAGTGAGTTAAATACAGTGTGTAATGAAACAATTGGGGATGGGAAATTGTTAGTCTTTACGTATTTGGTTAGTAAAGCAAGTTGTGTATATTAACTTGTTTCAGATTCCGTGGAATCGTGGTACGGGATAGGATCGTTTTGAAAGAAGCTTACGAACGTGTGAAATAACCAAAACAGGTGAGTTTTGCTTTGAAAACACTTTTTAACTGGAATACATACATGTGTGGAGTTGGGAGTGAAATTGTTAATAATTATGTGCTCGTATGTGAATTATAATATAGTGAGGTATTATATTTACATGTGTATTATAAATGTGTTATAATACGTTGGCCGTGTTTAAGACCGGTGTGATTGGCTATAGAACCTGTATAGCGTTGTTTGGCTGTAGTTGTTGTACAGCGTTGTATTTTATTAGTTGGCTTGCTACCTCTAATATGGCCAGGAGGAAATGAGAAGGGAAGGTACATGATATGTGAGCTTAATTGGATATATTAAATTGTGTTGCGTGATTTATATGAACGAAGTTATATAAATGGTTTTCAAACTAACAGGGATTTCTCACTTAGACCATCATGTCTAACCCTCATTTTGTTTTAAAATATGTATTCCAGGTGGTGGTTCAAGTAAAAGCAAGTAATTAGAGTATTCAATGGATGGCTTTTGTGAAGGGTTATAAGAAGAAGATTTTGGATTGTTTAGCAGTTGTATCATCTTATTAAATGTGATGTATGTAATAGTACAAAGTTAGTAGTAGAATGGTTTCTTTTATTTGTAAAAGACTGCGGGACCGAACTTGTAATTTGATGTTTCTTTTGTTATATGAATGTTATGTTATGCTATGTGATTGGTTGTACATATGGGATATGGGATGTTACAAATGGTATCAGAGCCTTAGTTTAAGGATTTAGGTATTAGTATCTGTACCTAGACTTAAACTGCATGTGAAGTAGGATGTCCTTATTATTGTAGAACCTCGGGATACTAAGTATAAAAGGTAGAAGGAACATCATGTAAGGTAATTTCATACTACACCTGGCCAGTGTAATTGTGATCTTACAGGTACATGTTTGAACTGGAATACCTTGTTATATGGGGTATGTGCTTATGTGTATATTAACCCTGTTTAAATCTACAGAATGGCAAGCGGTACAAGAAATTCGAATCTAGGAGGAGGAAGAAATCCAAACAGAATTAATACGTCGGTAGGAACAGGGGACAGGGGAGGCAGAACAGGGGGAAGAGTTGGGGGTAGAATTGGAGGTAGAGCTGGAGGTCGAGCCGGAGGCAGAACCCAACAAAATAGTACGGATTTCATTACCAGGGCTGATCTAATGGCAGAAATGGGAAGATTACAAGACAATATTCAAGCTATGTTCAACCAAACTCATAATACCGAAACAGAAGGACCAGACCCTACTCATGAAGAAGAGATGCCAATCACCCCTACGGTCTTACCGGTAATGAGAAGATGTGATTACAAAATGTTTCTTAGTTGCAAACCTCCTACGTACTCAGGGGATCGGGATCCAGTAAAAGCAATGAGATGGATGAAGGAAATTGAAGCCACTTTCAAAACAAGCAAGTGCGCGGATGAAGATAGAGTATTGTATGGGGCAGCTATGTTAAAAGGAGATGCATTGTATTGGTGGGAATCTTTTATTCATTCAAAAGGATCCGATGTTTATTCTACCCTCTCTTGGGAAGAATTTGTGGTAGCCTACAGGGAACAATTTTGTCCCCAAGCAGCCGTCAAACAACTGGAAGGAGAATTCATGAATCTACAACAAGGAAACTTATCTGTTCGAGATTATACTGCTAGCTTTCTGGAAAAGTCTCGATTTGCAGAATACTATGTTGCCACGGAGGCGATGAAGACGGAAAGGTTTATTTTTGGATTGAACTCAGAAGTTAGAAGGTTAGTGTCTGCAACAAGACCCGATACCTTCTCGGCTGCAGTTAATGCCGCGGAGAATGTGGAACGAGATATTAGAAGAGATGCTGGGGATAAGAGTATCGGAAAGAGAAAGTGGGAAGGACCACAATACGATCCGAAGAAGCCCCGATTTCAGAGGTATGATAACCGCCCGCCTTTTCGACCAGCGGAAAGACCATGTCCGAAGTGCAACCGTGTCCATCAAGGGAATTGCCAAAGTGATTTACGAGCATGTTATAAGTGTGGAAAGACTGGACACATCATCAAGGATTGTAGGGTAACGCGGTTATGTTTCTTATGCAATTCTCCGGATCATCTTTAGTCAAACTGTCCATGAGGGAGGATACAGCAGGGTGGGTCATCAGGCAGGCCAGCGATTGTTAAACCAGTAGTACCAAGGCTGGAACCGCTAGTAACCAGGGGTCGCGCATTTCAGATGACTGAGAAAGAAGCGGAGGAAACTCCGGATGTGGTCACAAGTACATTTTTTATAAACTCTACGCGTGCTAAGGTGTTATATGATTCCGGTGCAAACCGATCGTTTGTGTCTCCTACATTTGCTGCTTGTCTGTGTTTGAAACCTAAAATGTTAGAAAATACTCTATTAGTAGATATTGCAAATGACAACCAAGTGTCGGTTAGTGAAGTATTTGATGGTTGTGTGATTAATATAGAGGGGTGTGGAGTGCCTATACAATTGTTTCCTATAACTTTAATAGAGTTTGATGTAGTAGTGGGAATGGACTGGTTAGCCGAGAATCAGGCTAATATAGTGTGTGATAAGAAGATAATAAATGTTGTATTACCTGGGAGGGGACCAGTAGTGATTTATGGTGATCGCAGGAGTCATCGGTCTTGTCTTATATCAATATTAAAAGCACGTAGGTGTGTTATTAAGGGTTGTCAGAGTTACCTGGCCTACGTGATAGATGTTAAGCCGGAAAAGAATAGGATGGAAGATATTCCTATCGTTAGTGAATTTCCTGAAGTATTCCCTGAAGACTTGAATAGTCTTCCGCCCGTTAGACAAGTAGAATTCGGTATAGACCTGATTCCTGGAGCCACTCCTGTAGCCCGTGCACCGTATCGTTTGGCGCCTCCAGAGATGAAAGAAATGATGGCACAACTACAAGACCTATCCGATAAAGGCTTCATCAGACCTAGTTCTTCGCCGTGGGGAGCACCGGTGTTATTTGTGAAAAAGAAAGATGGGTCGATGAGAATGTGTATTGACTACCGAGAATTGAATAAGCGCACGATAAAGAACAAGTATCCACTACCCCGAATTGATGATCTCTTTGATCAGTTAGTTGGAGCTTGCTATTTCTCCAAGATTGACCTAAGGTCCGGTTATCACCAGTTGAAAGTTAAAGAAGAAGACGTTTTAAAGACTGCTTTTCGAACGAGGTATGGTCATCATGAATTTCTAGTAATGCCATTTGGATTGACGAACGCTCCAGCTGCCTTTATGGATTTAATGAATTGGGTATGTAAGCCGTATCTCGATAAATTTGTAATTGTGTTTATCGATGATATCCTTATCTATTCTCGATCCAAGGAAGAACACGCGCAACATCTTCGTTTGATTCTAGAGCTGCTGAAGGAGGAAAAGTTGTATGCAAAATTTTCGAAATGTGAATTCTGGCTACGGAAAGTACAATTTCTGGGGCACGTGGTTTCTGAGAAAGGTATACAAGTCGATCCGATTAAAGTAGAAGCAGTTGAAAAGTGGGAACAGCCGAAGACGGCAACAGAAGTGCGTAGTTTTCTGGGTTTAGCCGGCTACTATCGGAAATTCATAAAAGACTTCTCTCGTATCGCAACGCCTTTGACCAAGCTGACCCGGAAGAATTTGAAGTTTGAATGGAAAGCATAACAGGACGAGGCATTCCGTATATTGAAAGAGAAACTGTGCAGCGCGCCGATTTTATCACTACCTGAAGGTTCGGAAGACTTTGTGGTTTATAGTGATGCGTCCAAATTAGGATTGGGATGTGTGCTTATGCAGCGTGGGAAAGTTATTGCTTATGCTTCTCGACAATTAAAGGATCATGAAAGACAGTACCCTACGCACGATATGGAACTTGCAGCAGTCGTCTTTGCATTAAAGATTTGGAGGCATTATCTATATGGTTCCAAATGTCAGATTTATACCGATCACAAGAGTCTCCAACACCTCTTTGATCAGAAGGAACTAAATATGAGACAAAGGAGATGGCTAGAATTGTTGAACGATTACGACTGTGAAATCCTTTATCACCCAGGAAAAGCAAATGTGGTAGCTGATGCATTGAGTCGTCAAGAAAGGGGTGGAACAATAAAAGTTATTTCGCTACGAACTGAGCTTCTACCCAACATATTTGACGAACTGCAGAAGTTTCAAATGGAGGCTTATCAGGATGAACATTTGAAATCAGAGTGGGGATGTCAGCATTGTTAATAAAAGATGATCGGGGGTTATTGTGTCTGGGAAACAGAGTGTGGGTACCTCGATTGGGTGGGTTACCTGATCGTGTTTTACAAGAAGCTCATCAATCCCGTTTCTCTATTCACCCAGGTACAAACAAGATGTATAAAGACTTAAAACAATTCTATTGGTGGCCGGGGATAAAAAGGGGAATTGCTCATTATGTGGAAAGATGTGATACATGTAACAAAGTAAAGATCGAACACCAAAAGCCATTTGGTCAACTACAACGGCTAGAAATACCTATGTGGAAGTGGGAGCAGATTACCACAGATTTCATCACGAAGCTACCGAGGACTCCGAAGGGATTTGATTCTATTTGGGTGATCGTCGACAGATTGACAAAGTCTGCACACTTCCTACCGATTAAGGAAACCGATTCGATGGAGCGATTAGCTAAGTTGTACATTGATGAAATAGTAACTCGACATGGAGTTCCAATCTCGATCATTTCTGATCGTGATAGTCGTTTTACTTCAAGGTTTTGGAGAAGTTTTCAAAGGGAAATGGGGACTCAGATAAAGTTAAGTACAGCGTATCACCCTCAAACAGATGGGCAGAGTGAACGAACAATTTAGACCTTAGAAGATATGCTCCGGGCTTGCATTGTTGATTTTGGGGGATCGTGGGATAAGCATTTACCGTTGATTGAATTCGCTTACAACAACAGTTATCATTCCAGCATACAAGCGGCACCGTTCGAAGTACTGTATGGTAGAAAATGCCGAACGCCTCTGTGTTGGAACGAAGTGGGAGAGAAACAGTTAGCAGGGCCGGAAATAGTTCAGCTAACCGCCGATAAGGTTACTCAGATTCGAGAAAGGTTGAAAGTGGCTCAAGATAGACAGAAGAGCTATGTTGACCGCCGTCGAAAGCCATTGGAATTTCAAGTTGGGGATTTCGTAATGTTAAAGGTTTCGCCGTGGAAAGGAGTCATCAGATTTGGAAGACAAGGTAAACTTAGCCCAAGGTATATCGGACCGTTTGCAATAACAGAAAGGATCGGTGAAGTGGCTTACCGATTAAATCTTCCTCCAGAATTGAGCAGGATTCATAATGCATTTCACGTATCGAACTTCCGAAAGTGTTTGGTTACTCCAGATCAGTCGGTCTCCCTACCAGAAATACAAGTCGATGAAAGACTGAACTATGTGGAAGAACCGGAAGCTATAGTTGATCATAAAGTTAAAGTGCTACGGAATAAGGAGATCAGGCAAGTGAAAATTCAGTGGAGACATCATAGAGGTTAAGATGCTACGTGGGAATCCGAATCAGAAATGAGAGCCAAATACCCTCATCTTTTTGCTTAACTGAATTCCGGGACGGAATTCTTTTTAAGGGGGAGATGATGTAATACCCCGGGTAAGTCCGTTAGTTAAATTCCCTTTTTCCGTTAAATAAAGTTAAATTTAAAGTTAGATGTTTAGGGTATGTTTGGAATAATTATAAGTTTAGGGGTGTTTGGGTTATATGTGAGAAGTTCAAGGTTCAAATGGTAAGATTTGGATTGATATTACCTCATCAACCGCAGATGTTATTCATATACCTAAAATTAGAAAGAGTGAGAGTTGTGCGGGAGTTTGGAGGCGAAGAAAGCGAAAGAAGAAAGTTACGGTCTGAGCATCAATCGACTGGGTTGAATTCGATTTTGAGGTAAGCTCTTTGGTCTTTTATGTTGGTAATCATCTTTAGACAGTTTCTATCGGATTAGAATGGTTAGATTGAAGTTATATAGGTTTAATTTGAACCTGGGTAAAATTGGAACCGACTGTGTTCTTAGAACTCCCGGTGAAAACCCGGTATATTCGACTCCCGGTGAAGTCCCGGTAGTATGAACTCCCGGTATAGAAGGACTCCCGGTAGTATGAACTCCCGGTATAGCAGACTCCCGGTACTATAAGTCCCGGTACCCTGTATAAGTCCCGGTACTATATAAGTCCCGGTACCCTGTATAAGTCCCGGTACCCTGTATAAGTCCCGGTACTGTATAAGTCTCGGTACCCTATATAAGTCCCGGTACCCTGTGTAGTCCCGGTAGTGAGTTAAGTACAGTGTGTAATGAAACAATTGGGGATGGGAAATTGTTAGGCTTTACGTATTTGGTTAGTAAAGCAAGTTGTGTATATTAACTTGTTTCAGATTCCTTTGAATCGTGGTACGGGATAGGATCGTTTTGAAAGAAGCTTACGAACGTGTGAAATAACCAAAACAGGTGAGTTTTGCTTTGAAAACACTTTTTAACTGGAATACATACATGTGTGGAGTTGGGAGTGAAATTGTTAATAATTATGTGCTCGTATGTGAATTATAATATAGTGAGGTATTATATTTACATGTGTATTATAAATGTGTTATAATACGTTGGCCGGGTTTAAGACCGGTGTGATTGGCTATAGAACCTGTATAGCGTTGTTTGGTTGTAGTTGTTGTACAGCGTTGTATTTTATTAGTTGGCTTGCTACATCTAATATGGCCAGGAGGAAATGAGAAGGGAAGGTACATGATATGTGAGCTTAATTGGATATATGAAATTGTGTTGCGTGATTTATATGAACGAAGTTATATAAATGGTTTTCAAACTAACAGGGATTTCTCACTTAGACCATCATGTCTAACCCTCATTTTGTTTTAAAATATGTATTCCAGGTGGTGGTTCAAGTAAAAGCAAGTAATTAGAGTATTCAATGGATGGCTTTTGTGAAGGGTTATAAGAAGAAGATTTTGGATTGTTTAGCAGTTGTATCATCTTATTAATTATGATGTATGTAATAGTACAAAGTTAGTAGTAGAATGGTTTCTTTTATTTGTAAAAGACTGCGGGACCGAACTTGTAATTTGATGTTTCTTTTGTTATATGAATGTTATGTTATGTTATGTGATTGGTTGTACATATGGGATATGGGATGTTACAATAGTATATATACACGTATGCATATACAGTACATATATGTTTGTGTGTCATGGTGTACTATCGGTATGTTTGTATATACGGTACATATATGTATATGTGTATGATAGTATATGTACACGTATGCATGTATATATAGTACATATATGTTTGTGTGTCATGCATGGTGTACTGTCTATATGTTTATGTATGTTTGTATATGTGTAGATATGTATGAATGTTTGTATGTATATACATGTATGTGTGTATGTACAGGTGGATGATAGTATATGTGTACATATGTATATACAGTACATATATGTTTGTGTGTCATGTGTACTATCTATATGTTTATGTATGTTTGTATATATGTATGAATGTTTGTATGTATATACATGTATATGTGGATGTATATGTGTGTATGTATATGTACATGTATATATGATAGTATATGTATGAGTGTTTGTATGTATATACACATGTATGTATGTGTATATACACATGTAGTTGCTTATATGTATACAGTACATACTATACATACATATGTTTGTATATCTCATACATGTCTAGCTATATGTGTATGTAAGTTTGTATATATGTCATATGTATGTCTATATGTGTATACATGTCTATATGTGTATGTATATTTGTATATGTGTATATATATGTATGTATGTGTGTATACATGTATATGTATGAATGTTTGTATATATGTATATACATATGTGTGTGTATATATGTATAGGTACATATGTACATGTATTGTTTAACGTACGTCATTATTCAGTAGTTTTGGTGCATTTTTCTAACAATCGTTAACTTTTTTCGTTAAGTCAGTTAATATACAGGGCATTTAGTCATCGTAAATCTAGGTCCAACGAATTAAAAATTCATATTTAGCCATGTGGTGGCAAAAATTAACCCAACAAAAATGCACAAATGACTAAAATACCCGTGATCTAACTGGACTTAACGGAAAAAGTTAACGGCCGTTAACTTCTTCCGTTAAGTCTAGTTAATAATTTTAATATTAAATGTTATATAATAACTTATTTAATAATTTTAATGTCAAATATTATATATTAGTTTATTCAATAATTATAAATAATTATTATTTAATATTTTGAATTAAAAATTATTTTTATTTAAAAAATACGGGAACCGTTGGTAATCCGTCGGTAATCACCGACGGAATTTGTGGGTATGTATATAGGTATGTATTAGGGGTGAGCAGCGGAACTGGGTACCCGCCTTTGGAACCGGAACCGCTCCGGAACTGCCGGTTCCAGAACCGATGTGACTGGTTCCGGTTCCGGTTCCTAAAATAACGGAACCGATGTGAATGGGTCCGGTTCCGGTTCTCATTTTTTTAGAACCGCTACCCGCTGGGAACCCGTCGGAACCGGTTCCGGGACCGGGTACCCATAACCGCTGGGTACCCAGAACCGGAACCGCTGGGTACCCGGTACATGTTAATAGAAATTATCTAATATTTAATATTTATTACATATATATATTATATATATATATATATATAAATATTTAATCTAAATAATTGTTGGTCCCGAAGGCCTATACAAGTTTGTAGAAGGGGGGGTTGAAAACAAACACACAGATTTTACTTTTCTAAATTGTTTATTGATAAATCATTAATAATTTACAGCTTGTTGCGGAAACAAGATTAAGGATAAACCTAAATCTAAACAAGTTGGAACACTAAGGTTTCTTGCACTAAGAGAGATAAGGAAATTACTAATAATAACCTATCTTGAGATAAGAGATTGAACTTGTCCAGAGTTACCAAGTTACTTCAAAAGAAGTGGGTTCATATATTTATATACTGCATGCATTTAATGCAAGTCAGTATACACTTTACACGTGTCATCAGCTGGTTGGTTGCATGTCATTGACCTTGGTTGACAACCTTAGTAGCCGCATGGATGAACAGTGTAGTATCAGAGTGGTTGTACGATTTCAGACAGTCGGAGGTTCTTTTCTAACATTTCGTACGGAGTCGTGCAAGGGAGGTTAACACAAAAGTACTTTGTACGGAGGACTTCATGATCAGCTTTTCGTTGATTCAGCGATTATCATTTTCTATTCAGCGAATGATAAAGTTCAGCGATAGCAGAAGTCTTGTACTTGATACTTCACGTTGAGTGGACAAATCTGAGTCTTCTCTGATCCGCATCAGTTCATTAGGAGACTTGTCGCTGGTTCTTGAGCTTGATCTTCGACTTCAGCGTAGAACCTTTGTTGACGTGAAACTTGTTTTCAGGGATCATAAGTAAACAACTAACTTATCAGCGATCATCATAATGACTGAACAGACTCAAAGCATTAATGGTGAACAGTGTTCGCTGAATGTTTAATTTAAAGAGCGAGAGTTCATATCAACGGTACTGTAAGATCTTAGTACTTATCAGCGATAGTGAAACTCTGATACATATTGTTTACTTACAATTTTCACTAAGTATATAAGAGAGGGTCATTATCAAATCACTGAGGGTTTGGATCAACAATCTCCCCCTATTTGATTATGACATAGCAACAAAGAAAATTGCTATTTAATGAAAACATAAGGATAAAAAGAACTCATAAAATATTTGTCCCTTTTACTGTTTTCTGGGATCTTTTCAGTACTGATGGAGTAAAGTACATTCGCTGAAATCTTTCTTTAAAACTTTGAATCAGGTTACAAAGTGAAATGGAAAGATTACAAGTACGAGCGAAATAAATTACAAGTACAGAAGAATAACTGATACAATAGAGAAAAGGGCGATCATATCAGCTTATAAAGGTTCTTCTTTGATGAGAAGTTCATCAAGGGTCTTTGATGTGGGGATCATCCAGTCAGGGACATCTTCTCCTTGATTCTTTTTCTTCAGAGCTGCTTCAAAAATCAAGGGCTTCAGGTGTCTAGCTTTGATGTTGCGTCTGACTTCACACCAATATACGAGATCTCTGAGTTGTTCGATGGGAGCGATGTCTAGCTCAGAGATACGTTGAAAGTGATGATTTCCATAGTCGTCTAAAAAGAATATACCATAGGGATCACTTACAACTGTGCCAGGAATGAATGTTTCTCCAGGTGGTAGGGAGGTGTCAAGCATTGAGAGATCGGCATCAGGGCCAACAATTTCAGCACGAGAGAAACCAATGCCCGTTTCATTCCGAATATGAGGACCTGAACCAGAGGCTTTCTTTTTCTTATCAGAGACTTTTCTTGGTTGAGGAAGAGTAGGAGGAATATCCACAGCAGATGAAAGCAGGTCGATCTGTTTGTTTAAGATCTTCTCGACATGGCTTTTGAACTTTGAGCGCGATCCCTGAATGGCTAATTTTGTTTCTAACCATTCAGAGAGACCAAACTTTTCTAAGGTAGCAGCATAGAAAGTTTGCTTGGTTTCGTCATCTCTGTAGACGTCCACTTCAACAACAGGAACTTCAGCGTACAGTCTTCTTCTGATGTTTGCCTTGACGATTTTGGATGGTCTAGATCGATAGGACAGCATTTGTTTAGCCCATTCCAAAGTCGTATCAGAGACCTTAGTCTTTTCTCTAACGATCTCTTGAGCATCGTCCCATAGCTGACGTTGAACATCAATGGGAACTCTTTTCAGCTTGGGGTCTTTTATTGATCGTTGAGTAAGCTTGATGGCGTATTCTCTGTCTTTTTCTTCAGCTTCCTTTCTTTCAGCGATTAGGCGTTCAGCTCTGAGGTGTTCCTGGTATTCATCTTTGGAAATTCTGAACTTTGGAGGAACTGAAGGAAGTTAATCACGCCTCAGAATGATTCGTTGATCCTCGAATCGCTTTATTATTTCCTCTCTTCTTTTCTGATCCTCTTCACTTAGCTTTTGAGGAGCTAAGGAAGGTTTGCCTCTGTGCGAGAGTAGTTGTTCTTCTGGTTCATCAGTCTTAGAGATTAAATCTAAGACTGGGATTATTTCTTCAGCAGCAGCTGGTATTATTGGTGAAGTCGCAGTTGTGGAGCCTTTAGCGATATCCTCAAACAGGGGAGAGGACTAGCTGAAACACAGCGATCTTACCAGTAAGAACTTGGGTAGAAACAGATAGAGAGAATTGGTTCAAGTGTATAGGCTTGGGTAGTAGAACTGATAGTGTATGATAGAGGAGGGATGGAGTGAGAGATGTTTAGTTTACCTTACAAACCGGCTTTTCAAGCAAGATCATCAGATTGTCATCTTCAGCGACGCTTTTGCCTTTGCCTTTCTCAGCTCCAGAGGCTGAGGGCTTTGTCTTTGTCCGCTCCCCTGAAGGTTCATTTATCGAGATTCCCTTAAGAGCTTTGATCCTTGGAGCAGGTTTGACGATAAAGAAGTCATCGTCATCTTCGTCGTCATCATCATCATTCTTTGGAGAAGAAGATGGTTCATCATCAGGGATGTCGACGGCTTCATCATCTTCTGCTTCGGATTCAGTTTTCTCAGCTTCTTCTTTGAGTTTCTCCCCCTCAGACACAGAGGCGAGCTTCTCGGTTTCCTCAGGGTTTTCATCTCCCTGAGGTCCAGCGGTGGTTTCTTCAGTATTCGTCTTCTCTCCCCTGATAGATTCATCATGGGAAAGGTCTTCAGCGCTCTTGGAGAGGTCTTCAGCGCTCTTCTCCCCCTCTTTTTCATGATGACTGGGGGAGGAATGGGTAGATTCAGCAGCGTAGGTAGGTTCTCTGTCTTCTTGGCCAGAGAGACCTATACAAACTTCAATCGTTGCTATTCTGTCTTCAAGGCCAGAAATAGCAGGATTGATCTTCTTCAGCCCAGTGCGATCCGCCGCTGTGAAGTTGTCAGATGCAGGGACGGGGGCAGGTGCAGGAGCTGTAGTATTCACTTTGTGTAGCAGTTGCTCGATCATCATTTTCATCGAACTAACGTCGGTCTTTACAGAGCCTAAGTCAGTCTTCACAGTAGACATATCCCCCTCTAGATGTCCAACCGATGTCTTCAGCGATGTAACCTCGCTGGACATGGATGAAACTGAATTTTTGAGAGAGGTGTAGTCTGTGTAGATGTCAGCGAGCACCTTGGCGAAGTCGCTGAGAGTTTTATCTACCTGCTTCATGTCATCTGCGGAAGCCTTATTCTCCACCACCGTTATCAGCTTTGTAAGATTCTCTCCAGCGTTTGTTACAGCTGTAGAGTTATTTGAAAGAGTAGTGGTGAGACCTGTCAGCTTTGTCTCCACGGACTTCAGAGAGGTGTTGATATCTCCCAAATTAGGACCTGTAACATATAAAAACTTGTGAACAGAGGAAAGCTCAGAAGATTGGGGTTTAGTGACAGTGTTTATGGGTGGTTGTGTACCTGCAGGAGGATTGGTGAATTCATCAAAATCACGGGTTCCTGAGTAAAGTTCCATGTCATCTTCAAAAGTGCCCATGGATTGTTCTGCAGGTCCTGTCTTCATCATTCCTGGAGAATCAGCTTTAGGTTCCGTAGAAATGATGGCAGCTCCAGTGAGATCTGGAGTAGAGACCAAATGAGTAGAGGGAGGAGCGAAGGATAAGAATGGGGGTTGGGTTCTGAGTTCAGCATTGGATTCGCTGACAATCACTTCATCAGTCTTTTGAGAGACTGAAGGAGGTTGGGTAGGTTCCAAGTTTGTAACATCAGCGTTTAGAGACGCTGAAGTTGGAATTAAAGGGATGGCTTGTTCAGGTGTGGCAGAGCGTACCACTGAACGTTCCTTCAGCTCTGCAGAAAGAGCTGAGGAGTCTTCAGCATGAGATTGCTGGGGTTGCTCATTTGTTTTCTTGATCCTTTTAGAACCAAGTGGGGTAGATGAATGTTTCCTTTTCTTAGAAGGAGAGGATTTTGTGGCCAGGGTATCAGCGATGGGTATTGTCGCTGAAGGAGCCACAGAATGAGAAGAAGAAGGGTTGAGAAGAGACAAGAGTGTAGAAAGACATACCTCATTCACCATCGGTTTGAAGTCGAGTATCTTTGGGCCGACCTGAGAGAGTTTCAGGTCACCTTCAGTTGGGTAGCTCTCCTTCAGGCCATATTGGAAGATGGCGCTGATGAATCGGGGGTAGGGAACCCATGGAGGTCTGTCAGCGACGGTGTCCACCCTTAGAACTAGGTCATCATAGATAATCGATGCCCAGTCTATGTTGAGACCTTTCAGCAGTGCATACCCCATTGCTTGCTGAGGTTTAGCGGCTTGGTCAGAGGAGCCGCTCTTTGCAGTCATACTGCTGATAAGATGAGCGAAGATGAAATACATCTCGCTGGGCATTTTCGATTTCTTGATAATCGTCAGCTTCTTCTCGGCCTTCATGTCTCTGCCGATTTCCCATACATAGCCCATTGCATCGAAAAATGCAATGATGGCTTCCCTGTCTGAGTTTTTCTTGGGGTCAGGGAGGGGAACGAAAGGTTTTTCCTTGGTAGCTATTGGAAGGCTGAGAGCTTTGCGAATTATGGCAGGGGTGATCTTCATGGTGTCATATTCGATGTCGCAGAGGATGCAATCGATTGTTTTGGAGGGGTCTTTGACTGAAGGTAGTTGAGAGTGTCTGGCTGAGTACCAGAATTGTGAGAGCAAGAGCTGATGAGCAGGAGGTGTTATGGTCAGGGCTGTGGAGATGCATCAATTCTTTAGGAAATTCACAGCATCATCTAGATGTGTGACTTGCTTTCGAGGAGGAAACTCGAAAAGCGCATAGAGGTTGTTTACCTTAGTCCAATCCAGTTTGTCAAGGGCAAACTTGACTTGAGGAGCCTTGAGGATGTCCACTTCCTCAGAATCAGCGAATACGTTCTCAGCGGTAGCAGGAATGTCAGACGAAGCCATTTCTCTGTATTATCAGTTCAACCAAAGATGTTAACAAATAAGAATGATCTTAATGTGGAAAGAATTTCCATTAAGATGGTTCAAATTTTATTCATTTCATTCAGACACAAATGTCTTAATGAAGATTAGGGTTTTTCTTGATTTTAAGAAATGAAATAGAAAACCCATTTATTCTTGTTATCCAGTTTTCTATGAAGAAATAGATTCTGGAAAAACGAATGTGTGAAGAACAAGTCTAAGATTTTTGCATTTAAACATGAAGAACAACCATGAAATGGTTGTGTTCATAAAACCATGAAAGAAAATGATTTTATTTTTAAGAAGTTCTTTTGTTTGATCATGTTAATCAAAGAGTAGATCAGAAACAAGTTATTTGCATTCGGTAAATAATAAGAACATATTAACCTTGATGTTTGATGAAGAAGATGATGAACAGTTCTTGAAGTTGTTTTTGAAATCACAAATGCAACAGTGAATTCTTTCTTGCGGAGGAAGATTGATCGCGTAAAAGAAAAATATAAACTTCGAGTTTGTTTATATAGAGAGATTAGAGAGAGAAAATCTTGAGCGGGAAAAGATTTTCATCATGACACGGACACGTGTTTGCATTTGATTGGAAGTTTGAACGAGACGTGCAAACGTGTGTCAGGAAGAGAAAACGTGTCGGGGTTTATCCGTTGCAATGACGTCACAACTGTCCTTTCATATTCTTGGTTATCTCTGAGGTTTTGAAAAACTCAGGGATACTTTTGAAAACATGAAGCACTGAATGAAAGTATTCAGCGATGGTTTTAAGAAATTTCAAAATATCGTTGTTAAGGAATAGATATTCAGCGATGCATTTTGTTTTAAAATCTTGCATTTCATGCGATTGTCAGAGAGAGAAAACATACCTTGATATCAGCTTTAACCAAGTTTTATTCAGAGAGAAGATGATTGAATAGGTTATATGAGTTGATTTTATCCTGTCGCTGATCAATGTGAACCGTTTAGGATTTTACCCTTCAAAGTTCAGCATTCCAAGCTCGCTGATGAGAAAGTTGAATCTTGTCTCATCAAGAGGTTTGGTAAATAAATCAGCTAACTGATAATCAGTTGGGATAAAATGAAGTTCTATATCACCATTCATCACATGATCTCTGATAAAATGATATCTGATTTCTATATGTTTGGTCTTTGAATGTAGTACTGGATTGTTTGCTATAGCGATGGCACTTGTGCTGTCGCAATAGATTGGAATTTTGGAGAGCTGAAGATCATAGTCTAGTAGCTGATTTCTCATCCACAAGACTTGAGAACAACAGCTTCCAGCAGCTACATATTCAGCTTCAGCTGTGGAAGTGGACACTGAATTTTGCTTTTTACTTGTCCAACTTACCAGCTTTCCACCCAGGAGCTGACATCCTCCTGTGGTGCTTTTCCTATCCATTTTGCAACCTGCAAAATCACTATCTGAATAGGCGGTTAGATCGAATCCTGAATCTTTGGGATACCAAAGACCTAGATTCGCTGTACCCTTAAGATATCGAAAAATTCGCTTTACAACTTTCATATGAGATATCTTAGGTTCAGCTTGATATCGTGCACACAAGCATGTTGCAAACATAATACCGGGTCGGCTAGCTGTAAGATACAATAGTGAGCCGATCATCCCACGGTACAGCGTGACATTGACAGGAACACCCTTAGTGTCCTTATCAAGTGTCAGCGGTGGTGCCATAGGGGTTTTCATAGCTGAGCTTTCAGTTAAGTCGAATTTCTTCAGCATATCCTTAACATACTTTCCCTGATTAATAAAAGTTCCTTTTTCAGTTTGCTTAATCTGAAGACCAAGGAAATATGTTAGTTCACCCATCATGCTCATTTTGTACTCATCTTTCATTCTATCAGCGAAACGAGTACAAAGCTCAGGGTTAGTAGAACCAAATATAATGTCATCAACATATATTTGAACTAAAATGATATGACCTTTCAGTTTTCTAAAAAATAGAGTTTTGTCAATCTTACCTCGCTCAAATTTTTCAATATGGAGATAAGTAGAAAGAGTGTCATACCATGCACGAGGAGCTTGCTTTAAGCCATAAAGTGCCTTATCCAGTTTATAAACATAACCTGGACGCTTAGAATCTGAGAATCCTGGAGGTTGTTCCACATACACTTCTTCATTCAGCTTTCCATTTAGAAACGCTGACTTAACATCCATCTGATGTACTTTGAAGTTTTTGCGTACAACATATGCTAAGAATAGATGAATAGATTCAAGTCTTGCTACTGGAGAAAATGTTTCGTCATAATCTATACCTTCCTCTTGTCTGTATCCCTGAGTAACAAGTCGAGCTTTGTTGCGGGTTACAGTACCATGTTCGTCCAACTTGTTTCGATAGACCCATTTAGTGCATATCACAGTTTTATCAGTTGGTCTCTGAACAAGTTTCCAAACTTTGTTTCTTTCGAATTCAGTCAGCTCTTCTTGCATGGCGCTGACCCAGTTTGGATCTTTGAGGGCATCATCTACTTTCTTTGGTTCAGTTAGTGAAATAAAATTTACAAATAAACAAATATTACCTGCACTTCGTCGAGTCTGAATCCTAGCGTTTGGATCACCAAGAATTTGATCAATTGGATGATTTATAGTCCATCGTTGAGCCGGAGCGTGAGACGCTGACTCAATTTGAACTGGAGGAGCTGAAGATGAAGCTTCAGCGACGTCGGGAGTATCAGCCAAGAGAGGAATGGATGCAATTGTCATTATATTCACTGATTGCTGAGAAGTAGATGGAATGTCTGAGACATTTGGTTCAGCGTTAGGTATAGTGTTTATAGGAACAGCTGAGACCCAAGAAGTTTCAGCTTCACTATTTTGCATATTTGGAATGATAGGAGGACTATCATCTTCTACTGGATGAGCATGAGAAGTGGTAATATCTTCTAAATCACCAAGATGAGAAAACATCCATTGATTCAGTTCTTCAGTATCAGCGGACGGTTTAGAGTTCGCTGAACGGGATTCGTCAAACGTGACGTGAATAATTTCTTCTACAGTTTGTCTTCTACGATTGAAGACTCTGAAGGCTTTGGAAACTGAGGAGTATCCAAGAAAGATTCCATCATCAGCCTTAGGATCAAACTTTCCAAGAGCATCTCTATTGTTCAGTATGAAACACTGACATCCAAAGATGTGAAGAAAGCTGATTGAGGGCTTTCTCCCATGAAAGAGTTCATAGGCTGTCTTTTTTAATCTTTTAACTATCAGCGACCTGTTTTGCGTAAAACAAGCAGTGTTGACAGCTTCTGCCCAAAACTGAGTAGGCAGGTGAGAATCGCTGAGCATTGAACGTGCAGCTTAAATAATTGTTCTATTTCTTCTTTCAGCGACTCCATTTTGTTGTGGTGTTCTCACTGAAGAAAAAGTTGTGAGAAATACCCTTACTCTCAAGGAAGGAATCAAGAGAACTGTTTTTGAATTCAGTCCCATGATCACTCCTTATTGAGCGAACGGTCAAATTGTTCAGGGTTTCCATCTTCCGAACAAAGGTGATGAGTTCTTCAGGGGTGTCACTCTTAGAATGGAGAAACATTACCCAAGTGAAGCGAGAGAATTCATCAACTATGACCAGCGTGTATTTCTTTCCAGCGATGGATTGTTTGTTAACAGGGCCAAACAAATCCATATGGAGTAGTTGTAGAGGAGATGACACTGAAGAAACTTGCTTTGATTTAAAGCTTGCTTTGGTCTGCTTCCCTTTTTCACACGCTGAACATAAAGACTCTTTGGCGTATGAATGCTGAGGTAGACCAGTGACTAACTCTTTTGAAGAAAGAGTGTTCAGTGTCTTGAAGTTTAGATGAGATAGCCTCTTATGCCATAGCCAGTTGACATCAGATGAGGCCTTTGAGAAGAAACAGGAGTTCTCAGTGGTTGTTGAGTCCATGTTTATTACATAAACATTTTCCAAACGATAACCGCTGAGAGCTATCTTCTCCTTTTTGTCAGCGACAAAGCAGGATTCCTTAGTAAAGATTACTTTGTTATCCATGTCGCAAAGCTGACTGATGCTTAGAAGATTATGCTTCAGCCCTTCAACATATGCGACTCTTCTGAAGGAGTTTGTACCATTTGAAAGTACACCATACCCTCGGGTATGTCCTTTTCCATTTCCACCGAAAGTTACAGAGGGACCCTTCTCTTCCTTGTATTCAGCGAGCAGGCTTTTCTTTCCAGTCATGTGTCTAGAGCATCCACTATCGAGATACCAGATACCCTTCTTAACCTGCAATACAATGGAAGATTAGATTTTCTTGGGTACCCACTTAACCATGTATACACATTTGTCAGTGGAAGTAGTTGGAATGGAAGATTCAGCAGTCTTCGCAGCATTTGAAGATTCAGCTTTGTCTTTCTTCACTTTGGTTAATTTCTTAACCTCAGTGGTAGGATTCACCTAGACCTGATTTGCACCAGGGTTGGTCTTCTTTGCCTTGGGGGCAATCTTCACCTTAGCTATCTTTTCAGCTTTGGTGGCTGTGGGGCACTTACTAGCAATATGATCGGTAAGTCCACAGTGATAACATTTCCTATAACTAAAAGTAGTTCTAGGACCATTTGAATGCTGAGCTTTTAATTTCGAATTAGAAGTGCCAGCACCAAGTAAACCATTTGGGACGAACATTCAGTTCTTCAGATTTCTTACCAAGGACATCCAATCTGAGTCTAGGAGTAGATCGCTGAATAGATCCAGAGATCTGCTTCCTTGATCCAGAGGGATGAGCCACTGAAGCTTTAGAAGCATTCACCTTTGGTACTAAGGTACCCTTCTGAGGATTCTGGTAAATAACAATTCCTTTACCTTTGTCTTTAGAGACAGAGGTAGGTTTTGAATAAACCATTTTCTCCTTGCCTTTTGAGGAGGTAGGAGTTTCCTCAGGGATTGGTGTAATGGACGAGGAGCACTGAGAAGATGAAGTGTCAGCGACTGAGGATACGAACGTTCCAAATTTAAGCATTGAATGCTTAGTGGTTGGTTTTGGAGTATCATATTTGTAACCCAAACCACGTTTATCACTCAGGGGAATCTAAGACTTTATTATCTCAGTGATCTTTGTTGAAGAGTTACACCATCCTTCAACAATAGCTTTTTCAGCTTTTAATGCAGCGATAGCTTCTGCTCGTTCGATTTTGACTAGCTGATTTAAATATACTTGATCTTTAAAATCTTCTTCAATTTTAGAAAGCTTTTCTATTTGAAGGTGGCAGTTTTTAAGCTTTTCAGCGAGATCAAGATTTTGGTTTTCAACCACAGTTTTGCCGTTCATGGCTTCGTATAAACTTCTAGTCAAGAGATCGATCTTACGGAGACTATCAGCTTCATCAATATTTGCAATATTGGTAAAGAAAGAAGGTGATACCTGAATAGCAGAGGTTGAAGTGGAGGGAATGACTGAACTTTCTTCCTCTTCTTCAATCTTGGCCATGAGACATAGATTTGCTTCATCATCTTCAGAGTCAGATGATGATGCTTCTTCATCAGAAGCAGCCCAATCATAGTCAGCCGTCAGGCCTTTATTCTTCTTCTTAAAGCTTTTCAGCTTTGCATATTTTTCTTTCAGCTTTGAATATTTGTCATCTTTATTCCTTGGAACAAAGGGTTTCTTTGTAAAAGCTGAGGGTCTAGAAAATTTCTTAGACCTGCACTCGTTAGCGAAATGTCCTGTCTTTTCGCAGTTAAAACAAGTAGCAGTATCCTTATCAACAAAAGATGATGATCTAGGCTTGTCAGTTATGGAAAGAGGTTTGTTCTTTCTAAACATTTTCTTTTTGGCAAATCTCCTGAACTTTTTAGTTAGGAGAGCCAAAGATTCATCATCATCTGAAGAATCAGAATCTGATGACCTTTCAGAGTTACTTTCTAACTCAGTGATAGTGACTGAGGGTCGCTGAGTAGAAGGTTCCTCTGAGATTAAAGCAACAGGGGTGCTTTTGGAATCTTTTACAATATTCTTCTTAAGATGGCTCGATTGCTCATGATTCAGCAACGTGCCATATAAGGTTGAAAGGGTCATTGATTTTAGATCCTTTGATAGCTTGAGACACATAGCATAATTGTCCCAGCTTTCAGGTAAACATTCTAGAAACTTTGTCAGTACTTCAAAGTTAGAATATTCCTTACCAACAGTTTTCAGATCTATAATTAAACAATTAAAACATTGGTGAACTTCAGAGAGAGATTCATTCTTACCAGAAATGAAGCTTTCGTATTGTCTTACCAGGTTGATCTTTCTTAAGTCCTGGACTTCTGACGTTCCTTCATACTGAACACATATTGTGTCCCACATGGCTTTTGATGTTTTCAGATTCATGACGGAATGGTAGACTTCGTCAGGAAGAGCCATGGATAGTATGGATCTGGTTTTTGTATCTATAGCCACTTTCTTCTTATCTTCGTCAGTCCATTGAAAGATTTCCTTAGGTACCAGCCTTTCTGGAATAGCAGGTCTATTCTCAGCGGCTGGAACAGCAGCATCAATTCTTACAGGGATGAATGGACCATTTTCGAGATAGTAAGGCATAGTAGGGTCTACACCTTCTAAGAAGAGTGCCATCCTATTTTTCCATAAGTTGAAGTTATCTTTGGAAAATCTAGGGGGTTTAGCAAGAGAACCATTGTCTATATAATTTGTGTTTGTGTTGGTTGCCATTTTCAGATAATAGCAAGGAAGAGAAGTATCTTAGATTAGATCTTGTTTATGAGATTAAACAAATCCGCTCTGATACCACTTGTTGGTCCCGAAGGCCTATACAAGTTTGTAGAAGGGGGGTTGAAAACAAACACACAGATTTTACTTTTCTAAATTGTTTATTGATAAATCATTAACAATTTACAGCTTGTTGCGGAAACAAGATTAAGGATAAACCTAAATCTAAACAAGTTGGAACACTAAGGCTTCTTGCACTAAGAGAGATAAGGAAATTACTAATAATAACCTATCTTGAGATAAGAGATTGAACTTGTCCAGAGTTAGCAAGTTACTTCAAAAGAAGTGGGTTCATCTCTTTATATACTGCATGCATTTAATGCAAGTCAGTATACACTTTACACGTGTCATCAACTGGTTGGTTGCATGTCATTGACCTTGGTTGACAACTTTAGTAGCCACATGGATGAACAGTGTAGTATCAGAGTGGTTGTACGATTTCAGACAGTCGGAGGTTCTTTTCTGACATTTCGTACGGAGTCGTGCAAGGGAGGTTAAGACAAAAGTACTTTGTACGGAGGACTTCATGATCAGCTTTTCGTTGATTCAGCGATTATCATTTTCTATTCAGCGAATGATAAAGTTCAGCGATAGCTGAAGTCTTGTACTTGATACTTCACGTTGAGTGGACAAATCTGAGTCTTCGCTGATCCGCATCAGTTCATTAGGAGACTTGTCGCTGGTTCTTGAGCTTGATCTTCGACTTCAGCGTAGAACCTTTGTTGACGTGAAACTTGTCTTCAGGGATCATAAGTAAACAACTAACTTATCAGCGATCATCATAATGACTGAACAGACTCAGAGCATTAATGGTGAACAGTGTTCGCTGAATGTTTAATTTAAAGAGCGAGAGTTCCTATCAGCGGTACTGTAAGATCTTAGTACTTATCAGCGATAGTGAAACTCTGATACATATTGTTTACTTACAATTTTCACTAAGTATATAAGAGAGGGTCATTATCAAATCACTGAGGGTTTGGATCAACAATAATAAAAATTAATAAAGTAACAAAATGTCCTTTTAGGGTTTAGGTTCCATTCACATTTCACATTTCCATTACTGCCGCACACAACACATGAACACACAGACCTCACGAACACGAAGTCATGATTCAAGAAGGTAACTCAGCCGCCGGCCACCGTCCGTGCGCACACAGCCACCGTCCGTCCGTCCGTGCGCACACAGCCGCCGTCCGCTCGCACACAGCCACCGTCCTCGCACACAACCGTCGTCCGCTGTAAGGTATGTTCTCAACTTGTTGTTCTCGATTTTTTCCAATTTGATTATTTTTATTCATAACTAATAACTAATAACCCTGTGGATTTAGGCATCTTACTCGATCATTTTTTGTTTCGTAATTTTTTGTTGAGGATTTTCATTAGTTATTGTTGGTAAAGGTGCTCAAAAACCCGACTAACCCGATCAACCCGACTCGAAAAAACCCGAGAAATCCCAACCCGAGGTAACACGAAGCATTGTCGATAAAAAAAGTAGCCAACCCGAAGCATTTGGGTCGGAATTGGGTCTGGCCCAATAGAACCCGACCCAACCCGATCAACCGATCACCCCTTAGGCCCTTAGCGCTATTCTTGATTTTTAGAGTTAATTTTAAGTTGTTCTCTTTTTTGCTTCCTCCCACAGCCGACCTCCCACTCCCACGCTTCTTTTCTTCTTCAATCTTCAGGTATGATTTTGTATTTCATTTCTTTTACTTTTACAGTTTTACTTGTACGCTTCTTTTCTTTTTCAATCTTCACTTCTTCAGTACTTCTTATGTTCTTCACGACACGCATCTAACATCTTCAGTTCTTTTAGGTTTAATCACCTCATGTCCCGTCGTCACGGCTTCACGCAACACGCATCTCTTTACTTCACGGATTCACGCATCTCTTCAGTTCTCGGTTAGTGAAGTTTTTTTTACGATTTTGTTTACTTCAGTCAACACTCAACAGTAGGGTTTTTTGTTTAAGATTCTGTTTTACTTCAGTCAACAGTTGGGTGTTTTGTTTAGTTTACTTCAGATTTGTTACTTCAGTCAACAGTAGGGTTTTTTGTTTACAATTTTGTTTAAGATTATGTTTTATTTCAGTCAACAGTTGGGTGTTTTGTTTAGTAGGTTTTAAAATTCAATAGTTAGTTTACTTCAATACAGTAGGTTTTAAAAATTCAATACAGTAGGTTTACTTATGTTTTACTTCAGTCAACAATTAGTTTACTTCAATACAGTAGGTTTTAAAATTCAATACAGTAGGTAATTGTTTAATTGTTTTTGCATTTCAATACAGTAAGTTTTGCATTTCAATACAGTAGGTTTTGGTATTTGGTAATTGTTGTTTAATTGTTGTTTGTTTGGTAATTGTTTAAACACAACCCGACCAACCCGATCAACCCGAACGGGTTGGGTTGGGTTGGGTTGTATCTTTGTTTGGGTTGGGTTGGGTTGACATTTTTTCAAACCGCCAACATTGGGTTGATGTGTCGAAACGCCTTCAACCCGATCAACCCAACATTGGAAGACTCAACATAGCAACCTTTGGGAGGAGTCTCAAGCCTAACCTTTCTTTTCACTAACCATGAATGATTTGATGTATTTTGTGAATTGTGCAACGTGACCTCTATTGATTCAGTGTATTTTTTGAATGATTAGGCCAAAGATATGTGTTTATACCATTATTGGTTATATATTTGTTATATGAACACAAAAAAAGTTGAGTTCAAACCATCAAAATTGGTTTTGGTTGCTATAAGCTCGTGTTTCTGATTGATGTTTATCTGGATAAGTTGTTCGTTTTAATATCTGATTGATTCCATTTTGGATTGCAAACCATCTATTCCAGTGTCTTTAGGGCTCTAAATTCTAATGTTATGACTCTAAAAAAGGAGGTGATATTTTTGTGGGTGAGGTCAAGGTTTAGTCGTCGATCCTTTCAAGTTATTTATGCCAAAATCTTATTTATAGTAACCACTCTTGGCTAAAAATATCAAGGATCAATTCTCAACCCCAAAAGGATTTTTTGTTCTTAACCTTTTGCAATTAATTAAGAATTTATGATCAATTGTTTTTTTTTTTTGATGTCGATCGGTCTGTTTTTAAATATGAGATTTTGTTGATGATGAAATTTCAAGAAATATAAACAAATAATTGATACCTCGAATTGTCGGAATATGATCGCCATATCTTTCCAATATTCTTAATTGTATTTTCGCTTTTTTACTACTCCTATATTTTTAAAAGCAGCAAATGAAAAAAACCAAATTACAAGAACAAGGAAGATTATTTTTGCAAGATAGAGAAAGCTAATAAAGAAAAGGTACCCAACACTAAAGAGGAAGAGAATACTGTCCACATAATTCCAAATAAAAATAATTTTTGCACAAGTGAATACTGTCCACATAATTCCAAATAAAAATTGCTACATTAATCAGCTGGATATACTTGCTGTTTTTTCTTGTTGTTTTTGTTGTTTTTGAAGTTTTTTGCTGTTTTTTGCTTGTTGTATAGTCAAATCACAGCTCAGGCCACTCTCAATCGAAAACCTAAATCAATTCAGGCCACTTGAAATTTGGTGAAATCACGGTATGTGAAATCGACATTGGGTCATGTATTTTTCATTTTGAGTATTTTGAATATGCTGGAAACCTGCACTTCGACATTGTGTTGATTATTTATAATTATATGAAAGTATGGTGTGAAATCAAGTTCGATTATGGTTATTGTTATTGTTTTCAGGTTTTTTCTAGTTCGAATTTTCAAAGTATATGTTGAACTGTTGTGGATTTTTTTTTCAGTAATTTGCTTTGTGTTTACAGTTTACATATGTGGATTAATGTTACTGTGTTAAACTTACACACTCACACTGGCTTACAACTTTACATTCGATTAGTATTATACATTTGAGA
This sequence comes from Saussurea involucrata, assembly GCA_033807775.1. Taxonomy (NCBI): domain Eukaryota; kingdom Viridiplantae; phylum Streptophyta; class Magnoliopsida; order Asterales; family Asteraceae; genus Saussurea; species Saussurea involucrata. The sequence continues at coordinate 80,429,760 of CM066319.1, forward strand.
AAACGGTCATGTTTTTTATACTGTTTTATAAGACTTAATATATCAACGGGTGTTTTCTATAGCTTTGTTGATTATTATTACCTTGCATTATTATAAAACCAAAAACTTAATATATCAAACAACCCCATCGTAACTCGTAAGGCTTGAGGCTTGATCTCGCCGCCACGCCACGCCACACGCCATTTAGAACCTTGGTATATATATTCAATAGACGTGTCATCCAAAACTCTTTTAGACCTACGGTTTGACTTCCAAATAGTCAAACCATTACATTAGTGCTTTCAAGTCATTCAATAGACTTCTAACTTCGTTGACACCTACGATTTGACTTTCCAATAGTCAAATCATTACACGTAGGGTTTTAAAGTCATCCAAAACTCTTCTAGACCTACGGTTTGACTTTCAAGTAGGCAAACTATTACATGTCGTGCTTTCAAGTCATTCAATGGACTTATAACTTCATTGACACCTACGGTTTTACTTTCCAATAGTCAAATCATTACACGTAGGGTTTTAAAGTAATCCAAAACTCCTCTACACCACTTGTACTGATTATGTCGACTAACTACTTCTTTCCTTGTTGTAGTTATTGAATATGTCGACAAATAGAGGATGGATGTATAAAAAGAATGACCGTCAGGGGTTTCTTAGGGTCGATTTTATTGTTGCGATGGACAGTTTTTTGGACTATGCCTACGCCAATGTAGGGACGGTTGACAAGAAACCTACGCGTAATGGGATAGTGCTTCGTATCAGATGCCCTTGTAGGAAGTGTGAAAACTCACGCTTTAAAGAAAGAGATGAGGTGAGGTTGTATTTGATGAAGCACGGTTTCATGCCTGATTATACCATATGGTGGGGACATGGTGAAACCTTTTACTATGCACCTGATCAAGACGTGGGTCAATCTTCTACTGCCCCGGTGGTAGATCACAATGAAGGTTATGTTGAAATGGTGAACGATCACATGATACATGATGGCATGACATGGGAAGAAGAAACCCCTAATCCGTCTGCGCAAGGGTTTTTTAACATGTTACAAGCTGCTGACGAACCTTTATGGGATGGGTGTCCAAATTACTCGAAATTAGGAGCTGCGACGAGATTGTTGAATTGGAAGGCAGAATGTAATGTACCCGAGACGACTTATAACCGAGTTGTTCCCATAATTAAAGAGATGCTACCCGAGGGTGACAAACTACCCGGTAACTTCTACGAGACGAAGAAGAGTTTGAAAAAGCTTGCTCTACCAAAAGTAAAGATCGACACTTGCAAAAACCATTGCATGCTATTTTACAAGCTTGATTCTGAGTTGACCCATTGTCTGTATTGCAATGAAAGCCGTTACAAGATTAGTGGACGAAGCAAGGTCCCAAACTTGGTGTTGACGTACTTGCCTATTGTTCCTAGACTTCAAAGATTGTACATGTCAAAGAAGACGTCTAAAGAGATGACTTGGCACAAGGATCATCAGACAAAACCGAATGTGATGGTACATCCCAGTGATGGTGCGGCTTGGAAACATTTTGACACGGTGGATCCTGATTTTGCTTCTGAGCCCCGTAATGTGCGTCTTGGCTTATGCACCGACGGTTTCAACCCGAATAATTCTAATTCGAATCCGTATTCACTATGGCCGGTCTTTCTTACCATCTACAATTTACCTCCGTGGATGAGTTTGAAAGATGCATATGTTAAACTTGCTTTGGTCATTCCTGGTAGAAAGAGCCCTGGCCAGAATTTAGATGTGTTTCTTAGGCCGCTAATAGATGATCTTAAGATGTTGTATATCGAGGGCGCTCTTACGTATGATGGTCATCGTAAGAATAATTTTGAGATGAGGGCTATACTACTATGGACCGTCAGCGACTTCCCTGCCTATGCAATGTTGTCGGGTTGGAGCACACATGGCAAGTTAGCGTGCCCGTACTGCATGGGCGTAGTCGATTCGTTTCAGTTAAGAAATGGAGGAAAATCATGTTGGTTTGACTGTCATCGAAGATGGTTACCTACTACGCACCCCTTCCGACGTGATCGAAAAGGATTCAAGGACGGATCTACGGTGTTAGCCGGTCCACCACCCGAGTTAACCGGTCAAGAAATATGGGAGCAGGTTCGTCATCTTCCAACTGTTTATGAGGGCTCCCCGTTCCGATCGACCAATAGAAAAATTAGCGGCTTCGAAATCACTCATAATTGGGTGAAGAGAAGCATTTTTTGGGAGTTGCCATATTGGAAGACATTGTTAATTCGACACAACCTGGATGTCATGCACATTGAGAAGAACGTTTTTGAGAATCTCTTTAACACTCTCATGGACACGTCGAAAACAAAAGACAATATAAAAGCAAGGAGGGATGTAGAGATTTATTGCAATCGACCGGATTTGCGCATTGCCACGTCAGGCAATAAAGTAGTGAAACCGAAGGCATCGTACACTTTGAGCAAACAACAGGTAATAAAAGTATGTAAATGGTTGAAGACGCTGAAGTTTCCGGATGGGAATGCTTCAAATATTGGGGGGTGTGTAAACATTGCAGACTATAGCTTTTATAGCTTCAAGAGTCATGATTGTCATGTGTTTATCCAACGATTGCTCCCTATTGCTTTACGAGGGATGATACCGACTCCGATATGAGATGCGATAACGGAGTTGTGCACATTCTTTCGTGCAATATGCTCAAAGGTGTTACACTTAGAAGACTTGATTCCATTGAAAACGAGTATCGTACAAACAATTTGTAAGTTGGAAAAAGTCTTCCCGCCCGGATTCTTTGATTCTATGGAACATTTAGTGATACATCTGACACGAGAGGCCATAAATGGTGGGCCGGTCCAATATAGGTGGATGTATCTTTATGAAAGGTAGATGAACCTTTCATTCAAACACTTTTCATTAAATTTTGGTTATCACTCATTTATTTACTTACATGTATTTTCAATCGTTGTTTAGGAAGCTTGGGTCGTTGAAGAGAACCGTTAGAAACAAAGCAAGGGTGGAGGGGTCTCATGTTGAGTCCTATCTAGTAAATGAACTCTCCACCTACTGCTCTCTGTATTTTTATCCGCAGATAGAAACTCGACATAATCGAGAGTCAAGAAACTTTGCCCCCGATATTCCTACTTATTCCGAAGTAGACAATTGATTGAGCATATTCAAGGTTCCTTCCCGTAGATTATTCGAGAAGGGCGGAAAAAAGGCCGTTTTGACTACCGCCGAAATTCACAAGATCCACACGTATGTGTTGTTGAATTGCAAAGAAGTTGAGCCTTTCCAGTGGACCTTTGATGCATGGATACGACAAACAGAACCTCATCTTGATGAAGTTGCACGAGTTAAAGCTCGAGATGAAAGGTTTTCTACATGGTTTAAACAACACGTGAGTATACAAATATGAAATTTACGCATGTAATGTTATACATGTGTTTTTAATATCTTATTTGTTATTTATAGGTCATGTTCGGAACAACCAACTTCACCGATCATTTGAAATCCCTAGCACGTGGACCGGGCCGATATGCTTTGTCGCATAAGGGATACTTCGTCAATGGATACAAGTTCCATACGGTAACACATGCTGCTGGGCGTGTGACACATAATAGTGGTGTATGTGTTAGAGGATCTTGTTATGACGACTCTGAGACCGACTATTACGGATTGTTGGACGAAGTGTTAGAGGTGGAATATTACGGTGTAGGCCATTGCGTTGTAGTTATGTTCAAGTGTACCTGGTTTGATAGCCCAAGGGGGGTTAGAGTCAATCCTAAACATGGGTTGATTGATATCAAATACAAGTCCAGACTCGGAGGTGACGACTATTACGTTCTAGCATCACAGGCGGAACAAGTGTACTACACACCGTATCCTTCAGACACTAAGGATTTAAAGGACTGGTGGGCTGTTGTGAAGACCAAAGCTCGTGCAATATATGAAGTTGCAGAAAGGGCTATTGATGTCTTGGATGATGATAACGCGGACGAAGAACCATTCTTTCAAATCAATGAACGGGTAACTCATAATACAAACACAGAGGTAAATGAGGACTTCGATTCTGTCCGTCTTGTCACAGGGGAGGTCACCGTAGTCGACACCCATAACGAAGATGCACCCGATCACGAATCTAGCGACGACGAAGATGCACCCGGTCACGAAGCTAGCGACGACGAAGAAGAATTTGAAGATGTGGACGACGATTCAGATAGCGAAAACGAACCTATGTTATCTGATCACTCGTCTGATGACTAGCATGTCTTAGTTATTTAGACATTATTTCATAATAATTATATCTTTATAAGTTGTACGCTTGTATCCTTTGTGTTTGCAAATTCGTTCGATGACTAGTGTGTTTTATGATTTATGTATTACATCTTCGTGTCTCCAAATTCAAACATTGACAGCTAGTGTGTTCGAACCATTCTTATATATTTAGATGTCGGCACGCCCTACTCGAGGTAAAGGGGGTAGAAGTAGAGCGGGGAGTACCAACTCCGCAGGGCGTGGTGACATGTCGATGGACAATTCCGAGTCCGTGGTAGGTACCGACGGACTAGACCAGGTTGCGGATGACGTGGTTGCGACGCCGTCACCTGGATCTCATTCGAGGGTTAGAGGCATCAGTATTTCATCTCAGACGCCTCGGTCTCAGGGTACGAGACCGCCGATCGAGTTGACTACAGACGGCGTGTAAGTAGATTTGGTATATGTTTAATCCTAGTACATAATAAACCGGTTCTAATGTTTTTTGTATTGTATATTTTGCAATTGTGAAGGTTTAAGAAAACGGAGGTTCGTCGGGATGTTATGAAAATCTTTCGGACCACGTTCGCCGGTTCATGGGCTCACTATAAGGATGTCCCTGATTCACACTTCACGATGATGTTGGATCATGTCCGGGTTTGTATTTTAGTCCATTAAACTACTTGTTTCAATTTATTTTACTTAATCCAAACAATGTGTATGCAGTTGCTTTATAGTTGGCCGCCTCATATGGACGTCGACATTCTACTTGCCATACGACGTTATGTGAGGAGCCGGTATTCAGATACGATGTCTGATGCCCGTCAGTATGCCGCCGATCAACTAAGAGCTATCGAGCGTATAGAGTTCGATAATTATGACTATCGAAAGCTTATCCCATACCCCCCTGAGTGGATGATGAACGAGTATTGGGTCCAAATGATTGACCGGGTAAGCGTTGTTGAATATTAGCATTGTTGAATATTTTAATCTGGTTGTACAATTTGATTTATGTCTACTTTTTAACAGGCATGGAACAAGGACGAGTTCAGGCGTTCAAGTAAGGCTAATACGTCCAATCGTAATACCAAGTATCGAGGGAAGACATCGAGTCACTGTGGCGGATCTATTACTACTGCTATGCATCGGGACCACATGGTAATTTATTATCCACTACACTAAATGTATATAGTTGATGAATATAAACCTATATATGTATATATACATGACTTTGTTATCTACTGACATTTGAAGTTGTCTATTGTAGAAAGAGGCTTGGGGCCGTGAGCCTACTGGTGGGGAGGTCTATGAGAGGTTGCACTGCACTAACCGGAAGCTTATACTGGGTGCGACCGGTCCGTCCACGGATCCTCCGATCTACTCATACCCAAAAGCAGCTGACGTTGCGGTAAGTTCCATTATAGTGGTAGATTGTTTTTCTATATATGTATACGTGTATATAAGTGGCATATGTATCGGCAATTTCATATAAGAGTATGTGTATGCGTACATGTCTATATACGTACGAATGTTTGTATGTCTGTACATGTATTGCTTATGTATATATATTTGTTTTTGTTTTACAAGATAGATAGAAGAGATAGCAAACTTTGTTATAGAGTTGTGTAATTTGATTCATTTAGTTTGGGCTGCCATTGTTGGGTGGACGATAGGATTGTTTTGATACTACACATATAATGGATATGTTCAAATTACAGTCGAAATTCTGCCGAATTTTCTATATACGTTAACACATTGTTTTTTTTAAACCATAGGATACCTACGGACATATTAGAGCGGAGGAGTACCCCGATTTACCTCCCGACGCCGTTCCACCCAATGACTCAGACTTGTGGAAGCGTAGTGTCGGGGGACGACGTAAGGGCCGCTATTTTGGATTCGGGACTCAGGATCCCGAATATGCTATGTCCGGTAATTCAGGTGCCGCTACGAGTGGGAGCTCTCATCGCGACGAGGAAGTATGTATGCTTGTCAAATGTGTAATAGTTATACGTTTGTCAAATGTCGTCTAACATTTGTTTTATGTTTATCAAATGTTGAATTTTAGTGGGATGCACTTAGAGAGGAGGTACGGAGAGAAAAAGAAGCGAGACTCAAAATGGAGGAGGAAGCGATAGAAGACCGAGAAGCAAGGAAAGTATTGGAGGAGAAAGCGAGAGAAGACCGAGAAGCAAGGAAAGTATTGGAGGAGAAAGTGAAAGCATCGGAGGAGAAAGTGAAAGAGTTTGATGCCTTTATGAAGAAGTTTGGAAGTTCCTTCGCTCCCCCCTCAGTTTAGTTTGTTTTGTATTTGGGATAAAATTATAATTTGTTTACGGATATGATATTTATTAAATAGAATAGTATTTTGTAATAGTTTTTGTCCAGGAATTAAATACAGGTTTTTTGTACAGTTTATTCTGTATTTTTAATTATTTTTTTTAATTAAAATAAACATTACCGACGGATTACCGACGGATTTGCTGTCGGTAATTTTTAATAATATAATTTAATAATTAAATTGATTTAGATTTAATTTAATTTATATAGTTTTACCGACAGCAAATCCGTCAGTAATCCGTCGGTAAAGGTGGCCGTCGGTAATTCGTCGGTAAATATCGCCGTCGGTAATCCGTCGGTAAAGGTGGCCGTCGGTAATCCGTCGGTAAATATCGCCGTCGGTAATCCGTCGGTATATGGCGTCGTCGGTGATCCGTCGGTAATCCGTCGGTAAAGAGGGCCGTCGGTAATCCGTCGGTAAATTCCGTCGGTAATCCGTCGGTAAATCAATTACCGACCAGGTTATTTCTGACGACGATTACCGACGGATTACCGATGGATTTAGCCGTTTACCGACGGATTTGGCCGTCGGAAATTTGAATTTTTTTTGTAGTGATTTATTGTCGTTTATTTTCTGCACTTTAATATTCACTTTATTTTGAAGAGTTGGTTAGTTGCATAACAAGTTACGTTTTCTCAAGTGGAATTATTGTGAATTGTTTTATGCATTGTCCATCTCCATTATTAATTACTTTTAAAGTTCGTACATCCTTTATAATTAGAAACCGAACGATGATGGGCTAAGCGTCCTAGTTCGGGGTATAAAGTGAAGTTGGGACCGAGACCGATAACAAAATAAAGAGGTGTATCCAACGTTATTTAAATCAAGGTTATATTTTGTGCTGGATCACAATTAATCAATTGACAACTGATTCGTTGTATCATAAAATATCGTACTCTAGAGATAACGAGGGAATGTTGTCTCGTCTTTTTATCTAATTGATTGTTTCATCCTAATGGATCTTTATACCTTGTGCTTCTCTTTATAATTGATTTTCCATTAGTTGTTAACCAAAACCCCCCAACAAAAGATTATCTTCGAATTCGCCATCGGAGACCTGCTTTTACAAACTCGACTTTTAAGGAAGAACTTTTCGACGCTTCCATATGGGATCAATATTCGGTACTTTGTACCATTATTACTTATTCCATATGGGATCAAGGTTTATTTATAAACACTTTTTAAAGGGTGTAGTCAAACAAACAATAGATGCGGTTCCCCCTAAGTTTTGAATGCAGACTATACCGGCGATTGCTGTCCCCTTTTACCATTATTACTTATTCCATATGGTACTTTGTACCGCCAAGAGATCATTCACCATAAAAGGTGTCTCCCACTCGTCCGTGACCTTTTCAATCACGTGGACGATGCGCCAAAACTGAGGCATCGTCTGTCCAGGTGACAGGTCGAACCTACTCAAGGACGCCTTGGATAACGGCGAATATGACCACCTAAATCCTATCTTAAAGGGATATTCGTACATAACGAAATAACCCTTCGGACATTGCTGCGGACGAAGCTGGTCAGGAAGATTTAACCTAATTTCAGCAAGGATCTGGGCCAGAACCCTGAAGGCGTCAAGTTCGTCGCCCTCGTTGATGGAACTGGGTGGTTCGCTTGACATAATGAAGTCAGGAGAAGTCACTTGGGCTACGTATAACTCCCTAACGTCCCAGTTCTTAGAGAGTTTCTTCGCTAAAGTCTTAACGTGCATAGAGAATGGAGAAATCGTACGTTAAATAAGCTCCTAAACCTCGAAAAACTTGGAAAGTATTCGGTTTTTGCAGATTTCGGCAAAGATCACCAAGAAATCTCTCTCTAGAATGCTCAGAAGCATAAAAAAGGAAACGGTCGAGCCTCAAACCCTATTTATACGGTTTTCAAATGTCAGGTCGAGTCGCTCGATGGTCGACACGTGTCATCACCCTTTCGCATGCCACTGTCAGATGAACGACACATGTCACGTAGTTGTCATCCACGCGTGATACGTCAGAATGACGTCGATGATCTTATCGACTTTTCAGTTACCGTCGAATCGATTCGGTTTCTTTTGAACCAGAGTCGACTCTCTAGTCAACACGTGTCCATTCAGTTACCCCGAAAATTTAAATTTAAATTCCCGCACTAAATTCAAATTTAGGGGGCAAACTGTTTGGGTAGAAAATCAAACCTCACGACCGACGCAAGAAACCAAAGGACTTCTTTCGTGCGACAAACCTTATATTAAGATAAGTCCTGTAAGTTACACACGATCGTGACCATAGTCGTCACTTGTAAGACATCTGAGTCGTACGACCAAAATCTCCGTCGAAACATGCGACCGTCGTAAGATTATCCTCGACCATGATTTACTAACGATCGACAAACGTTTCTTTTATGGTTATTTAATGCAGGTCAAGCACATTAAATGACAACGGTCATAACTGAAGACCGCAATCAAGCGCATTCAATGCCAAGACCGTTTTCCACATTTATGAAGACCATTAATGACGCCAAAGCCTATATATATCAAGCCTGAAGCCACACTCAAGGAGAGGTCATTCACAGACATACACACAAAATTTACCAAAGCACATTCGAAGATCTCAAACGATCGCTCGTATTCTTCCACGAAAAAACGCACGACGAAGCATTTTCTCACACGACGCACTACAAATCTTTACGATTAAGTCTATTTCCTTTGTAATTGTAAACTATTGTATTCATGACACTTGTTAAAGGACATCGTCCCTGCTTGACGACCATAGTTCACCGTCGACTCTCACAGTCGACTGCGGTTTTTACCCTCGACGGGGTTTTCAATTCTGCATCACCAAATTTTGTTGTCTCTTGTTATTTTTATTTCCTGTCGTACGATTTGTCGCGAAGATCCTTTATTTAGTTGTTAAAGCTCCACATCGACCTTAAGTTATCTTTTGGATGATTTTTGGCATTAACACATATCATCATGTTAATTGGTTCTTAAGTTCATTTTTTTCTTTTCATGTGGGAAAATTACATCACCATGGAGTTATTATATTTTCCCAGTAGGATGTCATATGTCCTACCTATTTAAGGATTAGAACCCATAATTACTCAAGTCAGTTCTGGCATAGGATTGTGTTTAATTTTCTCTAAAAGAGTGCTTTGTAGGTCATGGTGGCTTAAGATTATACCATTACAAGATAGTTGAAACTAACGGGCAACGAATGTCAGATTTCGGTAGTAGTGTAACGTCCCAAAAATTACAAGCAAATTTAAATTTTTAAATAAACATTTCATTTATAACAACTCATTAAATGATCCCAACGTTTCGTTTGCAAACTCATAATTAATATCTTCATAATAGAAACCAGCGGAATAAACGTTTAATTATTAAAAACCATAAAGCAACCAGCTCTCCTCGCGCGCCAGTGTGTACTCGTCACGCCTTGGAGCCGCCCGTACCTGAAACCACAAACTATTGGGAAAGGGTAAGCACGAAGCTTAGTGAATTCTACACCATAAGTAACACAGTTATCTCCACACCACCATAAACAGATATTTGCACATAAACAACATTCAAGTCTACGAACAAATCATAAACCTGCATACTCACACCAACCCACCTAATAGGCATACGTCGGTCCCACCGACCACACGACCATCGTGTAAACGCAACCCGGCACCCCCGGGTTCATACGCCACCCGCGTATACAACCTTCGGTCCCACCGAATTACTACGCCACCCGCGTATGTGACCCTCGGCCCCGCCGAACTCCTACGCCACCCGCGTAGTCACAATAATAAAGGTCCGACTAGACACCCCACTATTTAACCCCGCATCAAAAGCAAATAGAACTACCACAAACATACACAACGTAATGTAAAAATAACCGTCATTAGTTATAGTGAGAGAACTCACCTCGAATGCGCGCCTAGCTCAACAATACAAATTCAAGCTTCCCAATTACGGCCACTTCCCAGCACCTAAACGCACGTTAAAACATATCAATACGAGACCCGGATCCTACGACACGACACCCGCTTAAACCGTCACTAAAACTATTTTCCGTTCTCACTAAACAGGTCTGTTCGGGACCTGTTTCGACCCCTTTAAACCCAGAAAATCCCCAATATTATTTCATGGCCAGAGAGTACTATGAGTTAGGGTTCCAAGTACATATTATACGCCTCCTAACGATTTTTCTACCATTTATTATGGATTTTACAAAAACAGTTCCCCGAACAGCGAAAATCAGCACCTTTCAGTATAAAACGACGATTTTACCTATGCTACGTCCCGAACTGGATTTTGCACAAAACATAGAAAAGTTACTAGACTCAAAAAGGGAACGTTTGGCACCAATTTCACCCCAATCCGAGTTACGAGTAAAAAGTTATGACCAAAACAAAACAGAAGCAGAAAAACGAGGATTTTACGTTAAATGACTAACTGCTGTAAAACGACCACTTTTTCACCAAGCTAGAGGCTGAACCAGATTTCCGCTAAAACACGGAAAATGTGCCCGACCCAAAACGTGAACCGTGGGCACCAGTTTCGACTCAATCCGAGTTACGACGGGAAAGTTGTGGTTGACGCAAAACAGTGGCAGAAAACGTTTTCACATAAAATGACGATTTTATAAAACGATTCGCGTTCGGCTTAACGGTTCGGGTTGCAACTAGGGCTGGACAACCCACGCACCACCCACTGCCACCTCCGACAGTGGTGGTCGGCGGCGGCGGCAGCCACCGCCGGTGGTGGTTTCACGGCGACACGAAAGAAACAATCAAGGGGGAAAACACTTACCTACGACGACGTCTCGCCACCACAACCAATCTTCTCTCTCTCGATTCCTCCGACGACCCCGGTGGTGGCGACCTCCGGCGACAACAGCAGCGGCGGCGAAGGGTGGCTGCCTCTGCGTTCTTTCTCCCTCTTCTCTCTTCTTTCTCTCGATCTCTCTCTCTCTCGTTTCTCTCTCTCTCTCTCTCGGCCGCACCACACAAGGAAAAAAGATGATGGATTGTAGGGTTTTGGTTTTTGTTTGTGCTTTTTTTTCCAAGAATAAGAAACAAGAATGAAAATATGGAGGAGAGAGGTGGGGTTCTCGGCCATGGGCCGAGACCCATGCAAGGTTTCTTCTAAAACAAAATAAAAAAGTTGTACATTACTGATTACAAACATTTTTGGATGAATGTATATTTATTGATCTTATCCATTTTAAACTACAAAATAAAATTAATATTTAATTCTTTCTTTCTCTCTAATTCTCCCATCATCAAAGGGTCATCTCTCTCTCTTTCTCATCCTCGTATCCAAAATTGTATTCTATTAATAGATCTCTTATCTCTCTTGAATTTCGTTTCATGGATTTAAGAGGTCGTCAAATGTTGGTTATGAAGACGATCGACGATGGAGAAGCAGAAGTGGACGATCAGTGACCATGGCGGCCTGAGAAAGGGTCTGATCAGAGGAGACAAACAAGTAGAGGTGATATACATCTATTAACCACTCTTTTCTTACTTAATCGATTTCTACTCTATTTCCGGTTTTCAAATCTGAAAAAACAAAAAAACAATATTAATACTCACATTGAATTAGATAAATCTATTTGCATATCCAATTTCAACTATTGGTATTCCATAGACTTAAATAGGCTATGAATTGATTGTTAAAAGAGTGAATTGCATTTTTGGTCCCTATGGTTATCTGATTTCTTTGAAAGAGGTACCTAAACTTCAATATCTCAAGAAGTGGTCCCTTAGCTCCAAATGGAGGACCTGGTCACTAACCCCATCTGAAAACTCCGTTGATGTCAGGGGTATTTTCGTCCAATCATGTATTCCTTCCCAATCCGAGTTACGAGTAAAAAGTTATGACCAAAACAAAACAGAAGCAGAAAAACGACGATTTTACGTTAAATGACTAACTGCTGTAAAACGATCACTTTTTCACCAAGCTAGAGGCTGAACCAGATTTCCGCTAAAACACGGAAAATGTGCCCGACCCAAAACGTGAACCGTGGGCACCAGTTTCGACTCAATCCGAGTTACGACGGGAAAGTTGTGGTTGACGCAAAACAGTGGCAGAAAACGTTTTCACATAAAATGACGATTTTATAAAACGATTCGCGTTCGGCTTAACGGTTCGGGTTGCAACTAGGGCTGGACAACCCACGCACCACCCACTGCCACCTCCGACAGTGGTGGTCGGCGGCGGCGGCAGCCACCGCCGGTGGTGGTTTCACGGCGACACGAAAGAAACAATCAAGGGGGAAAACACTTACCTACGACGACGTCTCGCCACCACAACCAATCTTCTCTCTCTCGATTCCTCCGACGACCCCGGTGGTGGCGACCTCCGGCGACAACAGCAGTGGCGGCGAAGGGTGGCTGCCTCTGTGTTCTTTCTCCCTCTTCTCTCTTCTTTCTCTCGATCTCTCTCTCTCTCGTTTCTCTCTCTCTCTCTCTCGGCCGCACCACACAAGGAAAAAAGATGATGGATTGTAGGGTTTTGGTTTTTGTTTGTGCTTTTTTTCCAAGAATAAGAAACAAGAATGAAAATATGGAGGAGAGAGGTGGGGTTCTCGGCCATGGGCCGAGACCCATGCAAGGTTTCTTCTAAAACAAAATAAAAAAGTTGTACATTACTGATTACAAACATTTTTGGATGAATGTATATTTATTGATCTTATCCATTTTAAACTACAAAATAAAATTAATATTTAATTCTTTCTTTCTCTCTAATTCTCCCATCATCAAAGGGTCATCTCTCTCTCTTTCTCATCCTCGTATCCAAAATTGTATTCTATTAATAGATCTCTTATCTCTCTTGAATTTCGTTTCATGGATTTAAGAGGTCGTCAAATGTTGGTTATGAAGACGATCGACGATGGAGAAGCAGAAGTGGACGATCAGTGACCATGGCGGCCTGAGAAAGGGTCTGATCAGAGGAGACAAACAAGTAGAGGTGATATACATCTATTAACCACTCTTTTCTTACTTAATCGATTTCTACTCTATTTCCGGTTTTCAAATCTGAAAAAACAAAAAAACAATATTAATACTCACATTGAATTAGATAAATCTATTTGCATATCCAATTTCAACTATTGGTATTCCATAGACTTAAATAGGCTATGAATTGATTGTTAAAAGAGTGAATTGCATTTTTGGTCCCTATGGTTATCTGATTTCTTTGAAAGAGGTACCTAAACTTCAATATCTCAAGAAGTGGTCCCTTAGTTTTCAAATTTGCTCCAAATGGAGGACCTGGTCACTAACCCCATCTGAAAACTCCGTTGATGTCAGGGGTATTTTCGTCCAATCATGTATTCCTTCCCTTTTTGTAATATTTTTTGTTTTTTCATTTATTTGTAAAATCCAACAAAATTTCAGGACCAAAAATGTAAATAACTCTAATTATATATATATATATATATATATATATATATATATATATATAGGGTGCGTTTATTTTGCAAACCAAACAATTTGTACAAACTTTGCAAACCACTATATTAGGCAACAACATATATATTTATGGTAATTATTATCATTCATTAATAATGATTGTGATATATATGGAAGATGATTAAGTTCATTAATTATGATCATGAATTTAGATTAGGAAACATAATAAAATCAGATATTTATATATATATATATATATATATACAACCCACCATCTCCGGTTAACCCAAAAACAAGGACCAACCCACCATCTTCGTCCTTTCACCATCACCAAATCACGGGAGCTCGAGGTTTGCCTTTTGGTAAGGTATCATATTCTAGAATTGATATCTAGGAGATGAATTTTTAGTGATTTTATTATTTTAAGAAGTGGGTTTTGTAGAGTGAGAAAAAACATAAAATGGGTTCTTGGAGGAATTCAAGCACATCATCTACAAAGCTTTTATGGTTGATTCTATCATTGATGGCGATCAGTGTATTTATATATATATATATATATATATATATGATTGGAGATGCAGAGGGAGAAGGGAGGGAGGCGTGGGACGCCGATGAGATGTCCGGTAGTCATGGCCGGAGGTGACGACGGAAGATGTCTGGTAGCCATGGTTACGTCGTTGCATCGAAGGGACGATGTTTTTTTTGCACAGGGACGAAACTCAAATCTATTCTTCATCGATTCAACTTCTACCTTTTGGTCTCTGTGGTGATTACCATCGATTCAGATGAAAAAGAGTGGCGGTGGATGGTGGAATGGTTGATCGTCGGAGATGGGACTTCGTCCCTGTGCTTTTTTTACACCGTACACACAAGTGTGTGTATATATATATACACATATATATAATTAGAGTTATTTACATATTCGGTCCTAAAACTTCAATGGATTTTACAAAAACAAGGAAAAGCAAAAAGAATTGCAAAATTAGATAGAAAACCTGGTTGGACGAATATGCCCCTGACTCTAACTGAGGTTTTTAACAAAGTTAGTGACCAGGTCCTCCTTTTAGAGCAAATTTAAAAACTGAGGGACCACTTCTTGAGATATTGAAGTTTAGGTACCTCTTTCAAAGAAATCAGATAACCACAGGGGCCAAAAATGCAATTCACTTTTGTTAAAGTCATACACTCTAAATGTTTTCTTAATTCCTTATTCATGGTGCATTTTCAAATACGACTTTCATTGTTTGACGAAAAAAAGCTAGCTTATAAGCTAGTTTTTTTTCTACATGTTTGGATAACCATAAGCTAGTTTTTTGAAACGCTACTTGGAGTAGTTTTTTGTGAATATCCCAATATTGCTCCTTATTAATATTAATTATTATTTATTAACTATTATTATAAATAAATATTAATTTTTTTAATTATTATTAGTTAATATTAACTGAAAATTATTAAACTAAATTTTTAATTATACATTAATATTAGAGTAAACTACAATTTTGGTCCCAGTGGTTTACACGAAAATGCGAAAATCGTCCCTAAACTTCAATAAGTGCAGTAAACATCCCTACTGTTTGCATTTTGCTTTGAGACTGGTCCCTTATCGTTAACTCCGTTAAAAAACTCAGTTAAATGAGGGGTATTTTCATCCTTTTACTGCTTTTTGTCTTTTTCTGTTAAAAAATAAAATAAAATATTTTATATATTATTATATCTAAATATATATATATATATATATATACACACACCGTGAACCACCCCGTGAACCATCCCATCACCCCTCTCCTGAACCTTCTCCGATGATCTTCTCCATCACCGACCAACACATACATATACATACACACTACATATGGCTAAAAAGAATCTGGTGAGGAAGTCGAAAGTGCAGATGGATTAAAAACTCATCCACAATGGGGAGAACGAGGGCTGATCGCCGGAGATGGCAAACCACTCATCGAAGATGGTGTAGGATGGTCCTGTCGTGTATGTATGTAATTGTTGATCCAAACCCTCAGTGATTTGATAATGACCCTCTCTTAAACACTTAGTGAAAATTGTAAGTAAACAATATGTATCAGAGTTTCACTATCGCTGATAAGTACTAAGACTTTACAGTACCGCTGATAGGAACTCTCACTCTTTAGATTAGATATTCAGCAAACACTGTTCATCATCATATAGCTTTGAGCCTGTTCAGTCTATGAGATGATCACTGATAAGTTAGTTGTTTACTTATGATCCCTGAAGACAAGTTTCACGTCAACCAAAGTTCTACGCTGAAGTCGAAGATCAAGCTCAAGAACCAGCGACAAGTCTACTCATGAACTGATGCGGATATCAGCGAAGCAAGACCTGTCCATTCAACGTGAAGTATCAAGTAGAAGACTTCAGCAATCGCTGAACTTTATCATTCGCTGATAAAGCTCTGACTCAACGAAAGCTGATCATGAAGTCTCCCTGTATGTTACTATTGTCTTACCTCCCTTGCACGTCTCCGTACGAACTGGCAGAACGGACATCCCTTTTGTCTGTAATCGTACAACAACTCTGATTCTACACTTTGCACCATGCGGCTACTAAGGTTGTCTACAAAGGTCAATGACATGCAACCACTCAGCTGCTGCCACGTGTAAAGCCATACTTCCATGCATTAAATGCATGCAGTATATAAGAAGAACCTTACTTCAGTTTTGAAGTGTGCTCGGACCATCTTCGTAATTTCTTTAACTCTTTCTAGTGCAAGAAACTTAGTGTTTCTCAAGACTTGTTTAGATTAGGTTTATCCTTAATCTTGTTCCGCAACAAGTTGTAAATTGTCTTGATTTATCAATAAACAATTTAGAAAAGTAAAAACGTGTGTTTGTATTCAACCCCCCCCCCCCCCTTCTACAAGCTTGTATAGCCCTTCGGGACCAACAAGTGGTATCAGAGCGGATTTGTTTAATCTCATAAACAAGATCTGATCTATACTAAGATTTCTCTTCCTAGCTATTTCTTAAAATGGCTACCAACACAAACACAAACTATATTGACAACGGTTCTCTTGAAAAACCCCCTAGATTCTCCAGAGATAATTTTAATCTATGGAAAAATAGGATGATTCTCTTCTTAGAAGGTGTAGACCCTACTATGCCTTATTATCTTGAAAACGGCCCATATATTCCTGTAAGAATTGATGCTGCAGTTCCAGCCGCTGAGAATAGACCTGCTATTCCAGAAAGGTTGATTCCTAAGGAAATTCATATGTGGACTAATGAAGATAAGAAGAAAGTGGCTATCAACACCAAAGCCAGATCCATACTCTCCATGGCTCTTCCTGACGAAGTCTACCATTCCGTCATGAACCTGAAAACCTCAAAAGCTATGTGGGACACAATCTGTGTTAAGTATGAAGGTACTTCTGAAGTCCAGGACTCTCGAAAGATCAACCTGGTAAGACAGTATGAAAGCTTCATTTGTGGTAAGAATGAAACTCTCTCTGAAGTACACCAACGTTTTAACTGCTTAATAATAGATCTAAAAACTGTTGGTAAGGAATATTCTAACTTTGAAGTACTGACAAAGTTCTTAGAATGTTTACCTGAAAGATGGGACAGTTATTCTATGTGTCTCAAGCTGTCAAATGATCTAAAATCAATGACCCTTTCTACCTTATATGGCACGATGCTGAATCATGAGCAATCGAGTCATCTTAAGAAGAATCTTGTAAAAGATTCCAAAAGCACCCCTGTTGCTTTAATCTCAGAGTCACCTCCCACTCAGCGATCGACTATCACTGTCACTGAGTTGGAAACTAACTCTGAAAGATCATCAGACTCTGACGTTTCAGATAATGATGAAACTCTGGCATTCCTGGCTAATAAGTTCAGGAGATTTGCTAGAAAGAGTAATTTCAAGAAGAATAAACCTCTTGCTATTACTGACAAGCCAAGATCATCAACCCATGTTGATAAGGCTACTGCTATTTGCTATAAATGTGAAAAGATAGGACATTTTGCTAGCGAGTGCAGGTCAAAGAAAGTCTCTAGACCCTCAGCTTTTCCCAAGAAAAACTTTATTCCCAAGAATAGAGATGAAAAATATAAAAAGCTGAAAGAAAGGTATGCAAAGTTGAAAACCTTTAAGAAGAAAGGCAAAGGCCTCATGGCAGACTATGATTGGGCTGCCTCTGACGAAGAAGAATCATCTGACTCTGAAGATGATGATGAAGCCAATCTATGTCTCATGGCCAAACTTGAAAATGAGGAAGACAATTCTGACATTCCCTCTACTTCAACCTATGCAACTCAGGTATCACCTTCCTTCTTTACCAATATTGCAAATATTGATGAAGCTGATAGTCTTCGAAAGATCGATCTCTTGACTATAAGTTTATATGAAGCCATGAATGGCAAAACTGTAGTTGAAAATCAAAAGCTTGATCTTGCTGAACAGCTTAAAAATTGTCACCTTCAAATAGAAAATCTTTCTTGTTGGTTCCCGTTTTTGTTTAGACAAGATTAACAGATCTATTAGTTTGAGTTTATGTTTGATGCGGAAGCGTATTTGAAGAACTAACAGATATGTTTGTATAGAAACAATACAGAATATAAAGAAACAGTGATCAGAATATGATATCTCAAAGTTTACTGAGTTTCAATATATAGCAAGAACAGATTTAAGAACAGTGAGTATGCAAAGCTTTAAACAGATATGACTCTAAATGTGCATAAGCTATGTGTTCTTGTATGTTGATTTTTCTGTGTGTTCTTCGTGTTGTGTTGTTGTTATTGTTGTTAGGAAGAACTAAACATTAGTCTTCCTTTTATACTACTCTAAGGGGACCATAAAGTATAAGCTACTGTTGATCGGACGGCATGAATAGTTGTACGTATTATATTGCATTAAATGCCGCAGATGTCTATGTTGTACTAAGCCCTATTGAGTCCACTCAGAGTTTGACACGTGTTGAAGTTGGACAGGGCATGCTATCATGCAAGTTGATGGACAGGTCCTAGGAACAGTAGCAAGATATTTCTTCAACAGTGGCAAGATATTATAAATATCTTCCAACTTTTCAGTCTGAACCGCAGAGGCTCTGTCAAGGGTGACAAAGGTTCTGTGATTGGTCCTTTGTAGAGTAGTCTTCACTGGGTTCCTTGTCTTCTGATATTGTCCGCAGAGGCTCTGTTATTGGTAACAGAGGTTTTGCGGTCTTGGTCTTCTGAAAGCGTCCTTCTGTAGTTTCTTCGGTCTTTGATCACTCTTGATCAAACTTCCTTTGATTCTTCTGAGATGCCCGGCAGAGCTTCTGTTGTACTCAGCAGAGCTTCTGTGGAAGTTCTTCTGTACTTAGCCATTTTTCAATACTTCTAATATTTCAGAATATTGGAGCTAACAATCTCCCCCTAAGTATTGAAAAATAAAAGGTTGAATTTATGCATTTTAACCTAAGTAATAAAAAGAGGTTAAACAATACCTCAGAAGATTATTTCTTTCATTTGGAAATTATGCCAGAGGCATTTACATTTGAGTACATTAAATGAACAAAAATAAACGTTGACAGAGGTTCTTTGAAGAGACTCAGATTTTTGCATTTGGGAAGTCGTCGAACTTTCTGTTGTCTTTTCCTACTTCCTTGAGTTCTTCATAGAATTTAAAGCAGAGATTTCTTATGCCTAGTGCAGCATCAATCTCTTTGATCATCATTGAAGAAGATTCTTCGTCCATAAGCTCTGTTGCTTTGTTCTCTTCTAGTATTTTTCTGAACATGTTCAGAGTACAGGTTGTGTACTTCTGACAGTCAATTATCACAAAACGTTTAAGTTGATCTGCAGGATTCTTGTAAACTAACCCGTACCTTGGAGTTTTGATAATCGAATTGGGTGTGGCATTGGGTGGGCAGAAATCCTCTGGAGGTCTGATACTTAAGGTAGTTACGCCTAGATCGATGGCTAGTTGAAAGTCGAGCATGTTGTAGATTAGAAGCTTTTCACGCATCGCCTTTCTGAGAACTCGATAAGACCTTTGGTGGCAGTCGTCATTGAAGTTGTCTTTCGTCCATTGCAGAAGGTCAGGTAAGTCATAGGGATTGAGGTTTCGGATATCAGCATCAGAGAATTGATTCTCTGATCTGTCAGACCTTTTGACTTTCCAGATTGTATACATCGTATGAGGATAGGTTCTCTTTTTAGAGTATTTACAATAGATTACCTTCTTTATTTTGTGAATGGAGTAAACTTGGTTGACCGGTTTTGACTTTGTAGTGGTGAAGATGGCATCGAATTCCTTTCTGAGCTTCTAATCTCAGACATGAGTTGGCAGATCGTTCTGGAAGTGCTGTCTGTAGAGATAACTGTAAACTTGCTCTTTCATTTGTTCAATGGTTGAAGTAGTTCTTGGAATTGGTCTCCTTAGCTCATCCATCTGTCGAGTGATGTCTGCTACTTTAGCTGTGGGATCCAGGGTTGGGTTTTCTGACAGAGGTTTCAAGTTGAATGCCCAGTCTTCCTCTTCGGGTTTAGGAGTGACGAAGGCATTAAAGGCACCTTTCATCAACTTCTCTGTAGCAACTGGTATCTTCTTCTTTGGCTCTTCTTCTGTCATTTTTCCCTTGCCTTTATCTTTTGGTTTTGAGGTTTCAGAGGTTGGGTTTTGGATTTGTGTAGGTGGGGCCTCTGTAGATTTATCAGTGAGAGGTTCTTTGGGTTTTGGGGTTGGATGCTCTGATGTTTTGGTTGTTGCCTCTGAAGGTTTTGATACTTCGGGTTGTGAGGACTCTGTTGGTGAGGACTCTTTGGGTCTTGGAGGTGGGATGTCAAAATGCTTTGCTGATTGAAAAGCAGATACAAATTCCATTCTGCGAAGAATGTACTCTGCAGTGCGTTTTGGTCTTTGGGGTTTTCGAGCCATGGATTTTACTCTAGTTTTGCGCGGGATTGTTTGTTGTGAGGTTGGTGTTGGTTCTTTGGGTGAGAGTGGAGTTTGTTCTGAGGATGAGGATGCAAAAGTGATTACCTGAGGTTCTGTGGTTGGTGCATCCTCTCCAACGATATTTTGACTCTTCTTCTGAGTTCCTTGTTGTGGGGTTTCCTTCGGAGTTTCTGTAGTAGAGGGTTCTGTGGTTTTCTCTGTTGTTTTTGCAGCGGCAGCCTCTGTTGTTTCTTTTGCTCTCTCTCCCTCAGGATGACCAGATGCACCATCATCAGGATCATCCTGCCTTCTTTTAGCAACAGCTTTTGTTATGCAGGTGTCTTGTGTTGTTTGCCTTGTTGCTTGTTTCTTCATTGTTTTAAAGTAGATTGCGATCGAAGTTTTGAAGGCTTTGGTCGCACTTTTCTCGAATTCTGCAGCGGTTGTTTTGGCAATGTTAGTGGCAGAGGTGATGGCAGCATCAGCAGAAGTTTCTGTAGTTGACTTCATTTCTGCAAGGGTTGTTTTAACCTCTGTGAATAAGGTATCCACTTTGGTATTTAATCCTGTAAGCGCGCCTGAAGTCGAATCTGTAAAAGTCTTGAATGAGCTTTGCAACTTATTCAATGTTTGAGTTACAGAGGTTACAAAGACTTGGAACTCATCCTTCGTAACATGTTCCTCTTCGGTAACCTCTGGAGGAACAACCCCTTCTCCAGAGTGAGTCCCTGTTCCTGGGACACCTTCTTTCATTCCTGTTTGAACGTTGAGAATGGAAGGATTTCCATCTGATCTTTGAGAAGAAACAAGAGTTTCAATCTCTACAGAAGTTCTGCGAAGAACAGTGTCCAAATCCACTCCAGAGGTGGGTATCGGAATGTTCTTCTGTTGACTCGGAGACTTGTCTAGAGTCTCTTCGTCTTTGTGCTCACTACTTCTCTCTGAAAGAAGTTTTGGCCCTATATTGTGTGTGGCAGAGGAAACGAATTCCTCTGTAAGGTGTTCTAGTGTGATATGGGCGATGGATCACGAAATATAGGTGAGTCTCTTTGAGGAGACTCCCTAGGAATGGATTCCCCGGTTTCTGTGGGCGCAGAAGTCGAAAGAGTGACCTCTGGCTGTTTGGTTTGGGTAGGGATCGAGTTGTGCGACTCTTTTTCAATAACTCCTTCTACAGCTAGACCTGCGGAGTTAGATGTGTGGGTTGCACTGGGAGTGCTCAGAATGCACTGGAGAGGGTGGTGGAGAGTTCGTCGGTGAAACATGAGTAGCTTTGGAACTGGAAGCCATTTGTAGGTTTGAAAGTTCTAGGTTTTCAGAAAGAAATAAGCAAGTTCGCCGGAGAACATGAGAGAATAGTAAAGTTTTGAAAGTGATTTTAACTTAGGTTTTATACTGTGGTAACGGATAGAGTTTGGAACGGTGAAAATGTGAGAAAGTTAAATAAAATTTGAGGTCCGCACTCGAGTTCATTCGGCGTGGTGCATGTTTCCAGGACGACGTGATATGTACGTCAATGAAAACTCGACACATCATCAGTGTCAGTGACGACGAGACGTCGTGGGCGGCCACATTAAATGAAAAGCGCGTGGGTTTTAAATTTTCACCACAGAAAAGTTACCGTTACAGATACAGAAATTCCCAAGTGGAAATCTTTACAGAGGTTCTGTGGGTACAGAAGCTCTGTGATTTTGGAAAACTTTTATCTCTTTAGATTGTACCTTTAATGAAAATCGTTTGAAAAACACGGAGAGGATCAATAAATCTTTAGTAGAGAGAAATTATCCTACAGAGGTTTTTGGACCTCTGCCAGAGCTAGCAGAGGCTCTGTGACAGGAAATTTCAAATAACTAATAATTTATAAACATTTTTTATCATCCAAGTTTTTGATCAGATTTAACAATGTATTTAGGACCTATTTAAAAGTTGGTGTCCTAGAAAATTGTAAATCTCAAAGATTTTGTGCAGCAGAAGTCATTTGAATGATTTGAGTGATCTACAGAGGTTCTTCAGTTGAAAGAACTCTGCGGCTTATGACTTCTGTAGCATTGTGTGAGTACGAGATACCAACCTATTTTTCTTCTTGATTTGGCGAATGTGATCTCTTCTGTCGCATTCTTAGCTCCCCCTTGACTTATGAATCTCTGTAGATTTAGCAAGGTCTCCTTTTTCGCTCCCCCTTGATCTAACAACCTCTGTAGATCAAGTATCTTCTTCTGCTCCCTCTTGACCTATGCTTGGTTCAGAATAAGATAAGTTGAGCATAAACCATAGGTCAAGACCATCAGAGGTTCTGTGAAGGTCGTCAGAGGTTCTGAGCAGACCTTACAGAAGCTCTGTGATTTCAAGAACTATTGAAGATTTTAAGAATTTACAAACAAAACAAAAAAAATAATAGAAATAAATAAAAATATTTACAAAGTTTACAGAATATCTAGGTTATACTTACAGAGGTTTTGGGTACCCATATTCGTATGGGTCCTATTGTATGAAACGCCTTTATGCACTTGTCATACATACCAGAAATGAAAGGCTTTTTGTCATTTTGAACATTTTGAACAGGTATAGAGCCTTTCACTATCCAAACCTTTTTCATCTTTTTAAAAGCTTGATTAACTAATTTGTTCAACCTATGATCATGAAAAAATTTCGATGTTGAGGTCTGAATTTTTGAAAACATATTTGGCTTAAAGGATCCTTTTAACAAATTATTCCTTGAATTTGAAGTTGTGTTAAGTGAATGATTTGAGTTTGCAAAATCAAATTTCTTGATCCTTTTAGCAAAAATATTCTTTTTCCTTAAATTTACCTCAAGCATCTTTTGGAGATTAAATTTGCATCTCTTCTCCAACATGATCTCAGTTGATAAATTAGAGAGTCTTTTTGTTAATCTGGATATTTCTGTTGTAAAAATCCTTCTCTCTCTTTCAAAGTCATCTTTTTGACTTAAATCTTGAAATTTTTGAACCTTCAACTGTTCAGATTTTTTTCTTTCAAAATCATATTCTTTCCTTTCTTTTTCAAGGATTTTCTGTAATTCTGAGATTTTACAAGTAAGCTTCATAGACTTTGTTTCAAGAACAGTTTTCTTCTCTTCATAATTTCCTTTTTCATTGACCACAATCTTTTCAAAACTGGAAATCAGTTTAGAGAAATTTAAACATTTTAGTTCAAGTCTTTTCTTTTCTTCATCTGACATAGATAAGTTCCTTTTTAGTTTAAGATTTTCACAGTTTAAGATTTTAACAGATTCTTCAAGTTTAGCAATTTTATCAGAAATAATAAAAATGTTTTTGTTCTTTTCATCTAGTTCTTTTTCAAGAGAAGGAATTATTTTGCGAAAATTTGTGCTGAGTTTTGAATAAAAATTGAATC
This sequence comes from Saussurea involucrata, assembly GCA_033807775.1. NCBI lineage: Eukaryota > Viridiplantae > Streptophyta > Magnoliopsida > Asterales > Asteraceae > Saussurea > Saussurea involucrata. Next base: position 80,453,981 of record CM066319.1, read on the forward strand.
AGCATCACCACAAAATTTCATTCTAGACATTTTAAATGAGGTTTTTAACGGAAGAAACAGTTTCTATGATGTTACCAGATCGAATAAATCAAAAATGGCAGTAAAACAGAATCTGTTTGAAGGAATGAAGAACAGGTTAAAAACAGACAGTTTTTTTTCACAAATCTTGTAAAAACGAGGATCACTTGATATTAAAAAATCAAGCTTCGCTCTGATACCAATTGTTGGTTCCCGTTTTTGTTTAGACAAGATTAACAGATCTATTAGTTCGAGTTTATGTTTGATGCGGAAGCGTATTTGAAGAACTAACAGATATGTTTTGAAAGTGCAGGATCTATTCTTACAATCAATATAGAAAGAAGTAATTGAGAAATTGTATGATCAAGCCCAATTGTATTCAATGATGCACAGAATTACAGATCTAAGAGAGAGATCACCTCAAAGATTACAAGGAAAGAATACAAGTAATATGGAAAATCAATCAGTTAGCAACGTAGTGCTAACCACTCTATTTATACTGCAACAAACATCTTAAAGCTACAGTACAAATAAGAAAGACTAATAAGAACATAACACGTGTCCTAATTAGTTTACACATTACTAAATAACGAAACTCGTCATAAGTTCTGAACAGGTAGTTCAGAACTTCTGAACATTCTTCTGATCACGCTTCTCAGAACTTCTGACTTCTCTTTCTCAGATCTCTGACTCTTCTTCTCAGAACTTCTGACTCTTCTTCTCAGAACTTCTGAACCTTCTTATCAGATCTTCAACACTTGGTTTATTGACAAAACTTCAGATCTAACATGTTTGTATAGAAACAATACAGAATATAAAGAAACAGTGATCAAAATATGATATCTCAAGGTTTACTGAGTTTCAATATATAGCAAGAACAGATTTAAGAACAGTTAGTATGCAAAGCTTTAAACAGATATGACTCTAAATGTGCATAAGCTATGTGTTCTTGTGTGTTGATTTTTCTGTGTGTTCTTCTTGTTGTGTTGTTGTTATTGTTGTTAGGAAGAACTAAACATTAGTCTTCCTTTTATACTACTCTAAGGGGACCATAAAGTATAAGCTACTGTTGATCGGACAGCATGAATAGTTGTACGTATTATATTGCATTAAATGTCGCAGACGTCTATGTTGTACTAAGCCCTATTGAGTCCACTCAGAGTTTGACACGTGTTGAAGTTGGACAGGGCATGCTATCATGCAAGTTGATGGACAGGTCCTAGGAACAGTAGCAAGATATTTCTTCAACAGTGGCAAGATATTATAAATATCTTCCAAGTTTTCAATCTGAACCGCAGAGGCTCTGTCAAGGGTGACAGAGGTTCTGTGGTTGGTCCTTTGTAGAGTAGTCTTCACTGGGTTCCTTGTCTTCTGATATTGTCCGCAGAGGCTCTGTTATTGGTAACAGAGGTTTTGCGGTCTTGGTCTTCTGAAAGCGTCCTTCTGTAGTTTCTTCGGTCTTTGATCACTCTTGATCAAACTTCCTTTGATTCTTCTGAGATGCCCGACAGAGCTTCTGTTGTACTCAGCAGAGCTTCTCTGGAAGTTCTTCTGTACTTAGCCATTTTTCAATACTTCTAATATTTCAGAATATTGGAGCTAACAATTCTAAAATTGAAGAAGATTTTAAAGATCAAGTTCACCTAAATCAGCTAGTCAAAATCGAGCGCGAAGAAGCTATCGCTGCATTAAAAGCTAAAAAAACTACTGTTGATGGATGGTATAATTCCTCAACAAAGATCACTGAGATAATTAAGTCTCAGATTCCCATGAGTGATAAACGTGGTCTTGGTTACAAAGCTGATACTCTATAACCAACCACTGATCGTTCCATGCTCTTATTTGGAACTTTCGTATCCTCAGTCGCTGATACTTCATCCTCTCAGTGTTCCTCTTCTAAACTGCCTATCCCTGAGGAAATCTCTACCTTAACTTCTAAAGGTAAAGAAAAAGTTATTTATCCAAAACCTACCTCAGTCTTTAAAAACAAAGGTAAAGGAATTGTTTTTAACCAAAATCCTCAGAAGGGTACCTCTGTACCAAAGCTGAACGCTTCTAAAGCTTCAGTGACTTATCCCTCTGATTCAAAGAATAAGATCTCTGGATTTATTCAGTGTGGATCTATTCAGCGATCTACTCCTAGAATCAAATTGGAAATCATTGGTAAGAAATCCGAAGAACTAAATGTTCCTCCCATTTCAAAAACCAATAGCTTACTTGGTGTTGGTCCTTCTAATTCAAAATCTAAAGCTCAGCATGCAAATGGTCCTAGAACTACTTTTGGTTATAGGGAATGTTATCATTGTGGACTTACAAATCATATTGCTAGTAAGTGCCCCACAGCCACCCAAGCTGAAAAGATAGCTAAGGTGAAGATCATTGCCCCCAAGGCAAAGAAGACCACTGAGGTTAAGAAATTAACCAAAATGAAGACTGACAAAGCTGAATCTTCAAATGCTGCGAAGACTGCTGAACCTTCCACCTTTTCTTCTACCCCCACTGACAAGTGTGTACGCATGGTTAAGTGGGTACCCAAGAAAAACTAATCTTCCTTTGTAATGCAGGTTAAAAAGGGTATCTGGTATCTCGATAGCGAATGCTCTAGACACATGACTGGTATGAAGAACCTGCTCACTGAGTACAAAGAAGAGAAGGGTCCCTCTGTAACTTTCGGTGGAAATGGAAAAGGACATACCCGAGGGTTTGGTGTACTATCTAATGGTACAACAACCTTCAGAAGAGTCGCATATGTTGAAGGGCTGAAGCATAATCTTCTAAGCATCAGTCAGCTTTGCGACAAGGATAACAAAGTAATCTTTACTAAGGAATCATGCTTTGTCGCTGACAAAAAGGATAAGATAGCTCTCAGCGGTTATCGTTTGGAAAATGTTTATGTAATAAACATGGACTCAACAACCACTGAGAACTCATGTTTCTTCTCAAAAGCCTCATCTGATGTCAACTGGCTATGGCATAAGAGGCTCTCTCATCTAAACTTCAAGACACTGAACACTCTTTCTTCAAAAGAGTTAGTCACTGGTCTACCTCAGCACTCATACGCTAAAGAATCCTTATGTTCAGCGTGTGAGAAAGGCAATCAGACCAAAGCAAGCTTTAAGTCAAAGCAAGTTTCCTCAGTATCATCTCCTCTACAACTTCTCCATATGGATTTGTTTGGCCCTGTTAACAAACAATCCATCGCTGGAAAGAAATATACACTGGTCATAGTTGATGAATTCTCCCGATATACATGGGTTATGTTTCTCCGTTCTAAGAGTGACACCCCTGAAGAACTCATCACCTTTGTTCGGAAAATGGAAACCCTGAACAACTTGATCGTTCACTCAATAAGGAGTGATCATGGGACTGGATTCAAAAATAGTTCTCTTGATTCCTTCTTTGAGAGTAAGGGTATTTCTCACAACTTTTCTTCAGTGAGAACACCGCAACAAAACGGAGTCGCTGAAAGAAGAAATAGAACTATTATTGAAGCTGCACGTTCAATGCTTAGCGATTCTCACCTGCCTACTCAATTTTGGGCAGAAGCTGTCAACACTGCTTGTTTTACGCAAAACAGGTCGCTGATAGTCAAAAGATTCAATAAAACAGCCTATGAACTTTTTCATGGGAGAAAGCCTTCAATCAACTATCTTCACATCTTTGGATGTCAGTGTTTCATACTGAACAACAGAGATGCCCTTGGAAAGTTTGATCCTAAGGATGATGATGGAATCTTTCTTGGATATTCTTCAATCTCCAAAGCCTTCAGAGTCTTCAATCGAAGAAGACAAACTATTGAAGAAACTATTCACCTCACTTTTGACGAATCTCGTTCAGCGAATTCTCGACCTTCTGCTGATACTGAAGAACTGAATCAATGGATGTTTTCTCATCTTGGTGATTCAGAAGATATTCCCACTCCCCATACTCATACAGTTGAAGATGATAGTCCTACTATCATCCCAAACATGCAGAATAGTGAAGCTGAAACATCATGGGTCCCAGCAGTTCCTTTAAACACTATACCTGCTTCTGAACCAAATTTCTCAGACATTCCATCTACTTCTCAGCAATCAGTAAATGAGATGACATCTGCACCTACTCCTCTCTTGGCTGATTTTCCAAAAGTTGCTGAAACTTCATCTTCAGCTCCTCCAGTTCAATTTGAGTCAACGACTTGTGCTCCTGCTCAGCGATGGACTGTAAATCACCCAATTGATCAAATTCTTGGTGATCCAAACGCTGGTGTTCAGACTCGACAAAGTGCAGGTAATATTTGTTTATTTGTTAACTTTATTTCTCTGATTGAACCAAAGAAAATAGATGATGCCCTCAAAGATCCAAACTGGGTCAGCGCCATGCAAGAAGAGATGACTGAATTCGAAAGAAACAAAGTTTGGAAACTTGTTCGAAGACCAACTGACAAAACAGTGATAGGCACTAAATGGGTCTATCGAAACAAGTTGGACGAACCTGGAACTATAACCCGCAACAAGGCTAGTCTTGTTGCTCAGGGATACAGACAAGAGGAAGGCATAGATTACGACGAAACATTTGCTCCAGTAGCAAGACTAGAATCTATTCGTCTATTCTTAGCATACGCTGTACACAAAGACTTCAAAGTATATCATATGGATGTTAAGTCAGCATTTCTAAATGGAAATCTGAATGAAGAAGTCTATGTGGAACAACCTCCGGGATTCTCAGATCCTAAGCGTCCAGGTTATGTTAATAAACTGGATAAGGCACTTTATGGCTTAAAGCAAGCTCCTCGTGCATGGTATGACACTCTCTCTACTTATCTCCATATTGAAAAATTTGAGCGTGGTAAAATCGATAAGACTCTATTCTTCAGGAAAGTAAAAGGTCATATTATTCTTGTTCAGATATATGTTGATGACATTATATTTGGTTCTACTAACCCTAACCTTCGTACTCGTTTCGCTGATAGAATTAAAGAAGAGTATAAAATGAGCATGATGGGTGAGCTAACATATTTCCTTGGTCTTCAGATAAAGCAAAATGAAAAAGGAACTTTCATTAATCAGGGAAAGTATGTTAAAGATATGCTGAAAAAATTCGATTTAACTCAGAGTTCAGCTATGAAAACCCCTATGGCACCACCGCTGACACTAGACAAGGATTCAAATGGAATACCTGTTAATGTCACGCTGTACCGTGGGATGATCGGCTCTCTCTTGTATCTTACAGCTAGCCGACCCGATATTATGTACGCAACCTGTTTGTGTGCACGGTATCAAGCTGAACCTAAGGAATCTCATATGATCGCTGTAAAACGAATCTTTCGTTACCTTGAGGGTACTATGAACCTAGGTCTTTGGTATCCTAAAGACTCAGGGTTTGATCTAATTGCCTATTCAGATAGTGATTTTGCAGGTTGCAAATTGGATAGGAAAAGCACCACAGGAGGCTGTCAGCTCCTGGGTGGAAAGCTGGTGAGTTGGACAAGTAAAAACAAAACTCAGTGTCCACCTCAACTGCTGAAGCTGAGTATGTGGCCGCTGGAATCTGTTGTTCTCAGGTCTTGTGTATGAGAAATCAACTACTAGACTATGACTTTCAGCTCTCGAAAATTCCAATCTATTGCGACAGCACAAGTGCCATCGCTATAGCCAACAATCCAGTGATACACTCAAATACAAAACACATCGAAATCATGTATCATTTTATCAGAGATCATGTGATGAATGGTGATATAGAACTTCATTTTCTCCCAACTGACTATCAGTTAGCTGATCTGTTCACCAAACCTCTTGATGAGACAAGATTCAACTTTCTCATCAGCGAGCTTGGAATGCTGAACTTTGAAGAGTAAAATCTTCAGCGGTTCACATTTGATCAGTGATAGGATAAAATCAACTTGTATAACCCATTCTATCATTCTCTCTCTGAACATAATTGATTCGCTGATGTCAAGGTATGTTTTCTCTCTTACTCGCTGACGTTCGCATGTGAATGTAAGATTTCAAAACAAATTGCATCGCTGAATATCTGTTCCTTAACAACGATACTTTGAAATTTCTTAAACCAACACTGATATTTCTATTCAGTGCTTCATATTTTCAAAAGTGTCCCTGAGCTTTCAAAACCTCAGAGACATCCTAAAATATGAAAGGACAGTTGTGACGTCATCGCAACGGATAAGCCCTGGCACGTTCTTTTTCTTACACACGATTGCACGTTTCGTTTACCTTCAAATCAAATGCAAACACGTGTCCGTGTCATGATGAAAATCTTTTCCCGCTCAAGATTTTCTCTCTCTACTCTCTCTATATAAACCATTTTGGGTTTATATTTTTCTATTTACGCGAAAAACTTCTCCTCCAAGCAAGAAAAAGATTTATTGTTGCATTTTGAGCTCTCAAAATTTCCAGAAACTGTTCATCTTCTTCTTTGATGAACCAGGTTAATACTCTTATTATTTACCTACATTACTTATTTATGATCTTATTCTTTGCTTTTAACAGATCAAACAAAAGAACTTTTATAAAATGAAATCATTTTCTGTTCATGATTTTATGAATACAACCTTCATGGTTGTTCTTCAAGTTTATATCAAAACTCGTAAACTTGCTCTTCATATGTTTTTCCAGAATTCCTTCTTCAAATGAAAACTGTAAAACACATAATCTCTACGTTTTGTAACTCTTTCTCAAAACAAGAAAAGCCCTAATCTTTCTCAAAGGGATTTTTGGCTGAATGAAATGGACAAAATTCAAAAACATCTTATTGGAAAATATTTCCACATTATGACTATTTGTTTTGTTGATCTTTGGTTGAGCTGATTACATAAATGACTGCTCCTTCTACTGGTATTCCAACTACTGAGAACACTACTGCTGCTGAGGAACTTGAAATCACCAAGGCTCCTCAGGTCAAGTTCAAACTTGAGGATGTCTCTTTTACAAAATCAAACAACCTCCATGCGCTGTTCGATTTTCCTCCGACAGAGCAAGTCAAACATCTAGACGACGCTGTGAATTTTCTGAAAACCTGTTGCCTCTCTACAGCCTTGACCGTAACACCCCTTGCTTATCAGTTACTATTATCTCAATTTTGGTATTCCGCCAGACACACTCAGCTACCATCAACCAAAGACCCTACCAAACTACTTGATGTCATCCTCTGTGACACAGATTTTGGCACCATCAAAATCAACCCTGCTATCATTCGAAAAGCACTGAATCTCCCTGTTGCCACCAAAGATAAACCATTTGTTCCTTTTCCTGATCCCAAGAGACATACTGATAGAGAAACACTCATTGCATTCTTTGATGCAATGAAGTACGCTTGGGATCAAGGGAGAGATGAAAAAGCCGAGAAGAAACTGACTGCAATCAAGAAGTCAAAAATGCCCAGCGAGATGAACTTCATCTACGCACACCTGATAAGTTGCATGACAGCGAAGAGTGGCTCCTCTGATCAAGCTGCTCAACCTCAGCAAGCCATGGGCTATGCATTGCTGAAGGGTCTCCATGTTGACTGGGCCTCGATAATCTACGACGATCTTGCGCTCAGAGTAGATTTTTTTGATAGACCATCATGGGTTCCATACCCAAGATTCCTCAGCGCCATCTTCCAAACCGGCCTTAAGGATAACTACCCAAAAGTAGGAGACCTGAAACTCTCTCAGGTTGGCCCTAAGGTGCTCGACTTCAAGCCCCTGCCAAACGAGGTACGTCTCTCAACTCTCTTATCTATTCTCAATCCTCCTTCTTCTACTTCTGCGGCTCATTCAGTGAAAATCCCCACCGCTGATACCCCAGCTGCAACCTCCACTCCTTCTAGAAAAAGGAAACAATCTACTACCCAACTTGGTTCCAAAAGAATCAAGAAAACCAAGGAGCAACCCCCCAGCATTTATATGCTGAAGACTCCTCAACTCATCTTGAAGAGCTGATGGAAAGTTCAGTGGTACGCTCTGCCACAGCTGAACAAACCACCCCTTCCATCCCAGCTTCAGCGTCTCTAAACACTGAAGTTATAAACTTGGAAATGAACCCACCTCCTTCAGCCTCTCTATAGACTGAAGTGATTCTCAGCGTATCCAACGCTGAAACCCGCACCCAACCATCATTCTCATCCTCCATTCCTCTCACCTCTTCTTTGGTCACTCAATCTATTCCCCTATTCTCCTCAACAACCGTCATCCTCAGCGACACTACTGCTGAACATTTTCAGAGGATGATAGGACACACCACAGGACCTGCAGGTACTTCAAGTCGTCTAGGAAATATTGAAGACAACTACGAAACTTTTTCAGGACATCGAGGTTTCGACAACTTCGCCAACCCGCCTGCAGGTATACACAAAATCCCACACACTTCTCTCTCTCAACCCCAAACTTCTGAGCTTTCTTCTGTTCATAAGTTTATAACTTTTTCAGGTCCTAATTTGGGGGATATCAACACCTCCCTGACGGCCCTGGAAACAAAGTTGGAGTCTTTCAACAAAACTCTAACTGCCAACTCTTCAGCGGTTACAAACGCTGGAGAGAACTTGAAGACTTTGACCACTGAGGTCGAAAAGAAAGCCTCCAAAGCTGATCTGGAGAAGGTGGATGGTAGCATTGCTAAATTTGCTACCACCCTCGCTGAAAACTCAACCGCCACAACCACTCTCTCAACAAACTTCACCTCTCTGTCCAATGAAGTCACATCATTGAAGACAGAGGTTGGTTCTCTTAAGAGTGAAGTTTCCACGATCAAGACTGAAGTTTCTGCGGTCAAAGAGATTGTTCAGAAAGTGCTTGATCGCCTGAACACCCCAACTTCTCATTTCACTCAGGCCGATCGAGACAATCTCAAAAAGATCAGTCCTGCTATTACTGGCCTAGAAGACAGAGTAGCAGCGATTGAAAACTGCATAAGAATTACTGGCCAAGAAGACAGTAATCCTATTGCTGCTGCTGCTGCTGAAAAGTCCGTTACCTCCCCCAACCATGATGTGGAAGAGGGGGAGAAGCCTAAAGAAGACCTTCCCCATAATGATGAGGGTGAGAAGAAAAATAAAGAAGACCTTCCCCATGCTGAGTGGGAGGGTATTGAGACTGAAGCCGATGCTACTTCTTCAAAACCTCAGGGAGTTGAAAACCCTGAGGGAACCGAGAAACCTTCATCTGTATCTGAGGGGGAGCAACTCGAAGAGCAGAACATTGAAGTTGCTGCTGATGTAACCACACCCTACGCTGAAGAAGTTGAATCTGATGAAGACGAAGCTGAAGACGATGAAGCTGTCGACATCTCTGATGATGAACCATCTTCTTCTCCAAAGGATGATGATGACGATGATGATGATGATGATGATGACTCCTTTATCGTCAAGCATGTTCAGAAGACTACAGCTCTCAAAGGGATTTCGATAAACGAACCTTCAGGGGAGCGGACCAAGACAAAGCCTGCAGCGTCTGAAGCTGACAAAGGCAAAAACAAAGGCCTTGCTGCAGAAGATAATCTGATGATCTTGCTTCAAAAGCCAGTTTGTCAGGTACACTACCTCATATTCCCTTACACTGCATCCCTCCTCTATCCCTTCTCAATCTCAATCCTTCTATCCATAAAACCTCTATACACTTAACCACATTCTTTTCTCTATCTCTTTCTTCCCCAACTCTGCTTACTTAAACGATCGCCGTGTTTCAGCTAGTCCTCTCCCCTGTTTGAGGATACCGCTGAAGCTCCTTCGACTACACCAGGAATAATCCCAGCCACAAGAGCTGAAGAAATAATCCCAGTCTTGGATTTAACCACTGAGACTGATGAACCTGAAGAACAGCTGCTCTCTCACCAAAACAGGCCTTCCTTGGCTCCTCAAAAGCTGAGTGAAGAGGATCAAGAAAAGAGAGATGCAATGATCAAGAGATTCGAAGATCAGCGAATCATCCTGAAGCATGATCAACTTCCTTCTATTCCTCCAAAGTTCAGACTTTCACAAAAGGAATACCAGGATCACCTCAGAGCTGAAAGGTTAATCGCTGAAAGAAGGGAAGCTGAAGAAAAAGACAGAGAACTCGCCATACAGCTTATCCAACAATCGGTGAAAGACCCCGCGCTGAAAAGAACTCCCATTGATGTCCAACGTCAGCTATGGGATGATGCCCAAAGGATCGTTGAAGAAAAGACGAAAGTATCTGATACGACTTTGAAATGGTGTAAAGAAATGCTGAATTATCGATCTCGACCATCCAAAATCATCAAAGTAAACATCAGAGGAAGGCTGTTCGTTGACGTTCCTGTTGTTGTAATTGATGTATTCAGAGAAGACAAAACCAAGCAAACCTTCTATGCTACTACTTTAGAGAAGTTTGGTTTCTCTGAATGGTTGGAAATGAAATTAGCCATTCAGGGATCGCGCTCAAAGTTCAAGAGCCATGTCGAGAAAATTTTAAATACTCAGATCGACTTGGTTTCTTCTGCTGTGGATATTCCTCCTTCCACTATTCTTCCTCCTCAACAAAGAAGAGTCTCTGCAAAGGAAAAGAAAGTCTCAGACTCAGGTCCTCCTATACGAAATGAAACAGGTATTGGTTTCTCTCGTGCTGAAGTTCTTGGCCCTGATGCTGATCTCTCAGCGCTTGACACCTCCCTACCACCTGGAGAAACTTTCATTCCTGGAAAGGTTGTAAGTGATCCTTATGGTATATTCTTTCTAGACTACCAAGGAAATCATCACTTTCAACGCATATCTGAGCTTCCAATCACTCCCATCGAACAACTCAAAGATCTCATATACTGGTGTGAAGTCAGACGCGACATTAAAGCTAGACACTTGAAGCCCTTGATTTTTGAAGAAGCTCTGAACAAAAAGAATCAAGGAGTAAATGTCCCTAACTGGATGATTCCCACATCAAAGACCCTCGATGAACTTCTCATCAAGGAAGAACCTTTTGACGGATAGGATCGCCTTGTAATTCTTTCTATCTTTATATGTCTACATCTTTTGTACTTGTAATTTTATTTGTTGTACTTGTAATTTTTCCACTTCCCTATGTAATCTTTACGAAGTTTAAAGAAAAATTTCAGCGAATGTACTTTACTCCATCAGTACTGAAAAGATCCCAGAAAACAGTAAAAGGGACAAATATTTTATGAGTTCTTTTTATACTTATGTTTTCATTAAATAGCAATTTTCTCTGTTGCTATGTCATAATCAAATAGGGGGAGATTGTTGATCCAAACCCTCAGTGATTTGATAATGACCCTCTCTTAAACACTTAGTGAAAATTGTAAGTAAACAATATGTATCAGAGTTTCACTATCGCTGATAAGTACTAAGACTTTACAGTACCGCTGATAGGAACTCTCACTCTTTAGATTAGATATTCAGCTAACACTGTTCATCATCATATAGCTCTGAGCCTGTTCAGTCTATGAGATGATCGCTGATAAGTTAGTTGTTTACTTATGATCCCTGAAGACAAGTTTCACGTCAACCAAAGTTCTACGCTGAAGTCGAAGATCAAGCTCAAGAACCAGCGACAAGTCTACTCATGAACTGATGCGGATATCAGCGAAGAAAGACCTGTCCATTCAACGTGAAGTATCAAGTAGAAGACTTCAGCAATCGCTGAACTTTATCATTCGCTGATAAAGCTCTGACTCAACGAAAGCTGATCATGAAGTCTCCCTGTATGTTACTATTGTCTTACCTCCCTTGCACGTCTCCGTACGAACTGTCAGAACGGACATCACTTTTGTCTGTAATCGTACAACAACTCTGATTCTACACTTTGCACCATGCGGCTACTAAGGTTGTCTACAAAGGTCAATGACATGCAACCACTCAGCTGCTGCCACGTGTAAAGCCATACTGTCATGCATTAAATGCATGCAGTATATAAGAAGAACCTTACTTCAGTTTTGAAGTGTGCTCGGACCATCTTCTTATTTCTTATTGTTAAGTTATTATTCGTAATTTCTTTAACTCTTTCTAGTGCAAGAAACTTAGTGTTTCTCAAGACTTGTTTAGATTAGGTTTATCCTTAATCTTGTTCCGCAACAAGTTGTAAATTGTCTTGATTTATCAATAAACAATTTAGAAAAGTAAAAACGTGTGTTTGTATTCAACCCCCCCCCCCCCCCTTCTACAAACTTGTATAGCCCCTCGGGACCAACAGTAATTTATATGGAAGCTTTTCCAAAAACAATAATCAAACTACCATCTAACACACTGGAAGAAACAGAAGCATGTTCATCTTGTGCAGCTGGCACAGAAGGAGCGAGCTTGAACGCTTCCATATACTGCACACACATACACACTGGGAGGGGTGGAGACGAAGACGGGGGGTACATGGTTCTTCAGGCTAGAGACCTCACGAAAACCTCTAACTTTCCGGCGAGATCTTAACTGACCATAACCCTTCCCCCTACGACTCTGGCGCCCTCCTGTGAAACTCCACTGGTCATCGATCTCTGCCCCGTTCCCCTCCTCCTTCTTCCTCGTTGGGATACCCACCACCAACCGTGACCCATAAATATGCAACTGTGTGTGTTTCTGCAACAAACCACAAATCTATAGATGGGTATACTATGGGTATACATTGTGTGTATATACATATGAGTGAGGAGGGTGGGGAGTTGGGTCGCTGGAGGAGCTTGTCGGAAAAGACCGTCGGAGATATAACGTATTTGTCTTCGTATGTATATATGCATCAGATATATAAATATAATATTAATATAAAATAGACTAAAATACAATTTGGTCCCTCTGATTCAAACAAAATTATAAAATTTATCCTTGTAAACAAAAAAGACGAAAATATCTCTTAACTTAACTGGGTTTTTTAACGAAGTTAACGTAGAGGGACGATTTTCAAAGCAAAATACAAACAATAGAGATGTTCCTTGCACTTATTGAAGTTTAGGGACAATTTTCGTATTTTCATGTAAACCATAGGGACCAAAATTGTAGTTTACTCTTAATATTAATTTTTAACTGTTTAGAGTTATTGTTAATCATATAAATTATTTTTATTTATTTTTTAATATTAATGAATATATTTTATTTATCAATTGCTATTATTTTTTGATTATTATTGATTATTTTTTCAGATTGTATGTAACGGTTATTTAAAATCATAGGTTAATATATATTTTTTCTAAAACTTGTTTTAACAAATTCAAAATTTATAGTATATATATAATAAATTTTAAATTCTTTTAATTAACATGTTATATTGTTTAATTTTTTATTACATTGGTCGTATTAATTAACATATTATATTGCTGTAAATTTGTTTTAATTATATAACTAAATATTGTAATTGATAATTCTTTGAAGATGTCTTTTTTGGTCATTTTACACGTTTATAAGCTAGTTTTTGCCAAACTTGACTTCTTCATCAGCTAGCTTATCAGCTACCAACTAACTTATCAGCTAGTTTGTCAAACATACTCTAAATGTTTTCTTAATTCCTTCAAAAAATTTAAATGACAAGTATATTCTCATCACTATATCTCACCGTATTTAAGGTTTATCCTACTTGTAATAACAAATTCTCAAAAATAACTGAAGATAAAAGAAAAAGTAAATTATGAACTAATTTTTGGGTATCATTTGATGGTAAAGAGGCTCTTCAAGTGTTGAACTCAAAGGTCTATGTTAAGTATCTGGGTAAAATACGTTTAAATTTAATAAAGTTTGGTTTAGTTCCTATTTAAAGTAACGAACTTTATTTTTTCTCAATTAATATAACAATATTATATTTTTTTCTATTTTATACATATTTTACCTACTAAACAAGTTACTAATCTACATGTCACCAATATTTATTGACATAAAAAATTTCTTTTCTTTTTTCCTTTTTAAATCCAAATCAACCTAATTTAAGTCATTTTGTATTTTACCCTATTTTATAAGTTATTTAATGCACACCGGTATTTGATGCATTATGTAAAAACATTACTGCTCTGCCCTATTAATAAATTTTTATCTTTTGTATTTTGTTTTTAACTTTTAGTATATGGTCATATATCACAATAATAATAATAATAATAATAATAATAACAATAATAATAATAACAATAATAATACAAAGCATGCCTCAAATGTTTTTATATAATGTATTAAATACTGATACATTACAAAAAAGTTATAAAAGAGGTAAAAGTTCTAAAATTACTTAAATTAGGTTGATTTGGAATTAAGAAAGAAAAATTTCATGTCAAAAATATTGGTGACATGTAGGTTAGTAACTTGTTTAGGAGGTAAATATGTATAAAATAGAAAAATTTAGAAGTTTATTATATTAATTGAGAAAAAATAAAATTCATTACATTAAATAGGAACTAAACCAATTTCATGATATTTAGACCCATTTTGCCCAAAGTTTTTATAGGTTTGAAACTAAAATTTTCAAATTTAATCACTAGCCCGTCTAGCTCAGTTGGTAGAGCGCAAGGCTCTTAACCTTGTGGTCGTGGGTTCGAGCCCCACGGTGGGCGCATTTTTAAAATGGCACTTTTTTAATTAATGGTGGGTCAAGTATTTATAGGAAAGAATTAAACAAATGAAGCAAAAGCCCGTCTAGCTAAGCTGGAAGAGCGCAAGGCTCTTAACCTTGTGGTCCTGGGTTCCAGCCCCACGGTCGGACCGTTTTTAAAAGGTTACCTTTTTTATTAATGGTGGGTCAAGTATTTATAGAAACGAATTAAATAAAACAAAACAAAAGCCCGTCTAGCTCAGTTGGTAGAGCGCAAGGCTCTTAACCTTGTGGTCGTGGGTTCGAGCCCCACGGTGGGCGTTTACTTTTTTGACATTTTCATAAAACAAATTGTTTTTTTTGCCACCTATTGAACTTTATTTGTTGTTCGTGGTCTATCTTGGCTTTGGTTTATAGAGTGTTATTATAAAGTTGTTGGGAAAATGTTGGGTTTGATCCATTTCATTAAAAGATGTCAATTTTTTTAGTTTAACTAAGAAGTGAATGATCGGTTGGTTTGAACCATTCCTTGTTCAGTTGGTTTTTAAATAAATTGTTGCTTCAATTTAGTCTTTTTTTTTCTCTTTTTAATCCTTTTCATATTTTCTTTCAAGAAAATAAAATATAATGCTCCTCCTGTCCTTCACACCCATCCCTCCCTTCTTTCTCCTCTTTTCAAGTTCCTAAAACCCACGATCACTTGTAGCCTCCATCTCCATGACCAACTTAACACACACACATATTAAAAAAAACATACACCCATCTCCAATGCCCATTATCCCATCAACTACCCAACCCCTAGATGTATGCATAAACACACACACACACACACATACGCAAACACATCAGAGATAAAAAAAAAGTTTCAGTTGTTACAAGTTAAAGTTGAACGGCGTGTGTAGGAGGTATTCACTATTTGTTAGAGGTGAGGAGGGAGGGGAGACAAACAGGAGAGCAAGTAGTTATAGTGAGGTGGAAGGAAATTGGGGTGATTGTAAAGGTGTACGAAAGGGGGAGAATGGTTGCAATTGTGGAGGTAAGGGTAAGGGATTTAGAAGCGACTTTCGTTTTTGGCAACTAATACTCGAGGATGGTTGCGATGTTTCAAGAAAAAACCCAGTTGTGATCCTTAACCTTAACTGTGCAGACAAATTGGAGAATGCCGGCTTGCTCAAAACAGGGAGTCCTCACCACTTATATAAAGACATGAAACATAATACAATATACCCTAAATAGTGAAAAGATGTAACACCTCAAAATGGGACGACAAAAACATTTACAAAGAGAATGGAAATGTGGTATATAAATATCAAGATATGAGTCATCTCAAAAAGGGGAAATCAAAATATACCTATTAATTACAAGTTTGTAACCAAACGGTATAAATATAACAACCTACTACTCTAATTTCTTAAAAGAAATAAGATTACATTTGGGTGTCACCTAAACCACAAAATAACGTTCTTTAGAAAGGGCGTCCCAAAAATGCTCCGCAAGCTCACTTTTATAGTCCAGCTAGACCTTCTTGGCGGTCACGTCGCTAGAACCTGAGATACATGTCGACACCAAACAAATGTTAGGCCAAAAAGCATTGTGAGCTTGAACATACAACATATAGGGGGTGTTTGGGATTGCTTATTTTTTTGACTTATGCTTATTTTTAAAAGTGCTTATCAACTTATGTGGTGAGGAAACGGAGTTTTTTAAAAAGTGTTTTTTAGTGTTTGACAAATTTTGTGTAGGGTTTAGTGTTTAGTGTTTAACGAGTAAATAGTTTTTTTAGTGTTTGGCAAATTTTGCTTTTATATGTAAAATGACCAAAAAGGGTATTCTTCTATATTGGGGTGTCTTGTGTAGGGTTTAACGAGAGTAGATATGTTCGTATCTTGTGTAGAGTTTAAAAAAGTTGGGTTAAAAATGTAATTTGGAAAAATAGTGGATAAGGAGAAGCAAATAAGTTAGTATGAACTAACTTATAACAAACAACTTGTTTGTGGTGAGGAAAAGTCATAAGCACTTTTGTTTTTTTTTCAATCCAAACACTAGAAATAGCTTATTTGCGGTGAGGAAAAGCTATAAGCAAATAAGTCAAAAAAAATAAGCAATCCCAAACACCCCCATAATGACAATAATAGGTGAAACCATTTGGAGACCATACGTACATTTATTTGGAATCAACGAGGGAGACTCGCATCACTTTAACAAGTTTCACCTCAAGAGACATTTCACCTTAGTGTCTACTCTCATGCGTAACACCACAAGACCCGACACGCTTAAGGACTACCTCAAAGACATTACCTCAAGTGGTGAAGATCCTAGTGCATACCTCCAAGGTGGCAACACAAGACTAAACCCTCCTAGTGCCTACTTGAAAGTTCATCCACAAACACCATTTCAATTAACAATATACATTTACTTCAAGTAAGAATGTATATGTTACTATTCAAGATAAACTAGTGGTCCAACCACTATATTAAATGCATGACATGTGTTTTTCCAAAATATCCAAGAACCTCCACTTAGGTCAAACATAACATGTAACACCATTTAGGGCATCCCCAAGATTTAGAACCAAGTATCATGGAACTAAGATACAAAACCATAAACGAGTAGTTTCACTTCTCTTCATACTCATAATACCCCATGTAAATGAGGCTATGCAACCAAGACATCAAATAATAGGTAAATACTTGAAATAAATATAGAAGTGTAGTTAATATAGACATTGTGTCATGTATCTAGTTTTACAAAACATTTCACACTCACATATTAGGGTTTTGAAGGAAAACCTAGAAAACTTAGCAAACCCTAGAAGTTTGGGGAAGATGGAGTTGTTGCTTAACCCTAGCTTGAAGTCTTTGTCCTTAAGAGCCAACAAACACCAAAAAGGAGCTCAATAAATGTCTTGATAACTCTCTTGATTGTATTTGATGAAAAGGGAAGGAGGAGGAATAATATTCTCCAAGGGATCCAAAATCGCTACGCAAAACTGATTTGAGTGAAAAATGAGGAGAAAAACGAGTTTAAGGGTTTTTATACCTAATTCACCCTGACGCGATTATGCCATGCGAATGTGCCAGGGGTACTTTTGTGGGCATTCTCTTTTGATATGTACCAAGACAGATACCTTCTCCGCTAGAGTGACGTGCGATTGTGCCCAAAGGTATTCTCGCTGTCACTTTCGCCTAAATGGTACTGTGGCCTTCTTTTCCTCAGCGATTGTGACTGGATACTCATGCTTATAAGGTTGATATCTCGAGACTAAACTTTAATCATGCTTTAACCAATAGGGTATCGCCTCTTCATGTCTTCTTTGGCCTCTTAAGTCATATTTACACCTAAATGGTGTTTCTGTTGAACCTTGACCATAGGCACTTCCTTGTGACAAAATTTCTTCAAATTATCCTCTAAAATGGCCTTTTGTCCCTCTACACAACGATTACCGTTATCCACACGGATCTCTGACAAAGGAATAACGCTCTTTTCTTTCGCTAAACATTTACGTAAGTAACAAACGTGAAAAGTGTTATGGATCCCTTCCATTTTCGTTGGTAAGTCCAATTTATACGCTTGGAGCATGACGCTTTCCAAGATGGCAAAGGGTCCAAGGAATTGGGCACTAATCTTCCTACACTTCCCGAATTGGATTATGCCCTTCCACAGGGACACCTTCAACATAACCCAGTTACTTGGAATTCAATTGGTCTTGGTTTCTTGTCAGTGTAACTCTTTTGCCGGTCTTGAGCCGCCTTCAAGTGCTTTCAGATGTTATGCACTTTACCTGTCGTTTCTTGCATAATTTATGGCCCGACGAACTTGTTTCTCTCTTGCTTCAAGCCAACCTATGGTCCTACATTTTTGACCATACAAGGCCTCATAAGGTTCCATCCCGATGCTGGAGTGCTAACTATAATTGTAAGCAAAATCCACTCAGGGTAGGTGTGAGTCCCAGTTGCCTCCGAAGTCGATAATGCACGCAATCAACATGTCCTCAAGAGTTTGAATAGTCCTTTCGCTTTGACCATTCGTCTAAGGATGATATGTAGTGCTTAACTTTATCTTTGTGCCCAACTCTTTTTGTAGTCCTAACTTTTAGAAGTGAATCGGCTATTCCGGTCCGAAACAAATAAAAAGAGTACACCGTGCCTTGATACCACTTCATCAATATAAAGCTTTGCTAACTTGTCCATTGGCAACGTCTCCCGCATTACCAGAAAGTGTGCGCTTTTGGTTAGATGATCCACCACTATCCAAATCGTATCGTGACCCCTCAATGTCCTTGGTAATTTTGTCACGAAATCCATGGTGATGTGTTCCCATTTCCATTTCGGGATCTTAAGGGATTAAAGACTCCCGTATGGCTTTTGATGCTCCGCTTTGACTTGAAGACAAGTAACTCATCTTTCCACATAGTTTGCTACGCCCTCATGACATGCCACCAATATTTTAGCTTCAAATCCCTATACATCTTCGTGCTACCATGATGAATATAATACTTAGATTTGTGAGTGTCTTCTAAGAGTAATTCCCGGTTTTCTCCCAACTTTGGTACCCAAATCCGGTCTAGGAAGAACTTGAGACCACGAATGTCTTCCGTTAATAGGTCACGTTGTTTCACCATGACGTCCGTCTTGAAAATTTCTTCCAAAAGTGTCTCGACTTGGCACACTTTGATTCTCTCGACAAAGCTTATAACTACCTCGATCCTCATGAGCGACATATGGATGCCACCATCGTGGCTCTTCCATCTCAAAGCATCCGCTAGTACATTTGCCTTGTCGGGGTGGTTAAGTAACCCACAATCGTAGTTCTTCAATAATTCTAGCCACCTCTATTGATCCCACTTTGAGACTCAACAATGATTCAAACCGCAATAGTTCTAAAATAGAGTATTATAGAGTTAAGTGCGGAAGCGATTTAAGAACAGATTGGGTTTGTTTATGGTAGATTACACACAGAAATAAGAGAATAAAGATGTAAATGATAAGATTTCAGCCCAATTTCATCTCTATTTGATTCTTCAAGGTTACACCAAGAACACCGTAAAGTATGTGTTTTACAGAAAGTATGTGCTCTAAACTGGTGTGTGTGTTGTGCAATTGTTGCCCGAAAAGGTCTGGTAGAACCTTCTATTTATACTAGACGACAGGGGACAAACAATAGACAAAAAGTACAAGGGTACAAGAGACAAGGTCGTGGGACATATCCGAGTACACGTTGATGTAGTGCGCCGCATTCTGCAAAAGCTGCGACCCTTCAGAAGATGACACGTGGAAAGTAGAAGGGCACGCCTTGTACTATTGATCTTCAGGATCTTCGTACAGCAGAGGCACGTGAGTGACACGCTTGTCCTTGTCTTTGTCTTCAAGTAACTTAATCTTCTGAGTCTTCATACCACAGAGGCTCTGTCAAGGGTGACAGAGGCTCTGTGACCTTGTCCTCTGATTATCATCTGATGAATGCGAGTGAAGGTTCTGATGTTCTCGGTGTCTGGTAGAGGCTTCTGCTGGTGTCTTCCCTTAGCCTATTTTTTAATACTTTTTACAATAGAAGTTGGAGCTAACAATCTCCCCCTAAGTATTGAAGAACAAGAGGTGAAACATTTGACCTCTTTAAGAAAGACAACTATTCATTGAGTGTATCCCAGAGGCATTTACATTGATTTAAAGTAAGTTACAGAATATGAAAAGTAAACATAAGCGTAAGATAGTTGCAGAGGCTAAATCCTTGTGTTTGGGAAGTCATTGATGGACTTGGTGAGTCCTCCAGACTTAAGCTCTCGGTACATGAAGGCGTAGAGGTCTCTGAAGCGAATGACAGAGTCAATACACTGAATCAGCCTATTTGCGAAGTTCAGGTTCATGAATTCCGTTCCTCTGTGGTTCAAGAGAATGGTCCTAAATTGGAGAAGCGTCTTTGTTGCATATTTCTGGCAATCAATCTCTACAAATAGCTTCATTTTTCTTTGAGGGTCAAGGAAAACATATCCAATCTTTGGGTTGCTGATGATGATGTTTGGTTTAATGTCGGCAGAAGAGGGGCAATGATCATCTGGGGGTAGTAGATTGATTTTTCTCACTCCCAGGTCAAGTGCCACTAGAAAGTCGATCATGCTGTAGAGTAGGAGCTTTTCCCTCATTGCCTTCTTGATTTCTTCGTAGGCACTCATGTGTTCAAGTCTCTCATTGTAGTTCTTTCTGGCCCAGCTGAGGAGTTCAGGTAGATCATAGGGGCTGAGGTTCCTTAAATCTGCATCAGAGAACTTTGTTTCAGATCTATCTGCCCTCTTGACATGGTAGAGGTTGTACTAGAAGTTTCGGCATTTGGTGTGTGAGAGCTTGCAGCTTAAGACCTGTGTGATTTTGGAATCTGAGAAGACATCTTTGATAGGTTTGGCTTTATCTCTGAATAAGTCTTCCCTTGCTTGTTCAATGATGTCGCGGCTCAGAGTGGGAGGTGGCAGAGGATCATTGATGTCTCTGCTGTAAAGATACTTATACACCACTTCTTCCATTTGGCGTTGAGGAACAGGGGGTGGAGGCATGGGTTTTCGCAGAGCTTCCAAGTCTCTGATCACTTTGGCCACTCTGTCATCTGTTTGTTTGGTTTTGGGATCTAGGATGGGTTTTGTTGATAGAGGAATTCTGTTGGTCCCGAAGGGCTATACAAGTTTGTAGAATGGGGGGGTTGAATACAAACACACAAATTTTACTTTTCTAAATTGTTTATTGATAAATCATTAACAATTTACAGCTTGTTGCGGAAACAAGATTAAGGATAAATCCTAAATCTAAACAAGTTGGAACACTAAGTTTCTTGCACTAAGAAGGAGAAGGAAATTACTAATAATAACCTATCTCAAGATTAGAAGGATGAACTTGTCCAGAGTTAGCAAGTTACATCAAAATGAAGTGAGTTCTTCTTCTTAAATACTGTATGCATTTAATGCATTGCAGTTTACACTTTACACGTGGCAGCAGCTGATTGGTTGCATGTCATTGACCTTTGTTGACAACCTTAGTAGCCGCATGTTGAACAGTGTAGTATCAGAGTGGTTGTACGAATTCAAACAATAAGGAGGTTCTTTTTCTGACATATCGTACGGAGTCATGCAAGGGTGGTTAAGACAAAAATACTTTGTACGGAGGACTTCATGATCAGCTTTTCGTTGATTCAGCGATCTATCAATCTTTATCAGTGAATGATAGAATTCAGCGATAGCCAAAGTCATGTACTTGATACTTCACGTTGAGTGGACAAATCTAAGTCTTCGCTAATCCGCATCAGTTCATTAGGAGACTTGTCGCTGGTTCTTGAGCTTGATCTTCGACTTCAGCGTAGAACTTATGTTGACGTGAATCTTGTCTTCAGGGATCATAAGTAAACAACTAACTTATCAGCGATCACCATAAGAACTGAACAGACTCAGAGTATTATGGTGAACAGTTTCGCTGAATGTTTAAACTAAAGAGCGAGAGTTCCTATCAGCGGTACTGAAAGATCTTAGTACTTATCAGCAATAGTGAAACTCTGATACATATTGTTTACTTACAATTTTCACTAAGTTTATAAGAGAGGGTCATTATCAAATCACTGAGGGTTTGGATCAACAATCTCCCCCTATTTGATTATGACATAGGAACAGAGAAAATTGCTATTTAATGAAAACAAAAAGGATAAAAAGAACTCATAAAGTATTTGTCCCTTTTACTGTTTTCTGGGATCTTTTCTGTACTGATGGAGTAAAGTACGTTCGTTAAAATTTTTCTTTAAACTTTGTAAAGATTACAGAGGGAAGTGGAAAAATTACAAGTACAGCTAATGAAATTTACAAGTACCAAAGATGTAGACATAAGGATAGAAAGAATAACAAGGCGATCATATCCGTCAAAAGGTTCTTCCTTGATGAGTAGTTCATCGAGGGTATTTGATGTGGGAATCATCCAGTCAGGGACATCTACTCCTTTATTCTTTTTCTTCAGAGCTTCTTAAAAAATCAAGGGCTTCAGGTGTCTAGCTTTAATGTCACGTCTGACTTCACACCAGTGTATGAGATCTCTGAGTTGTTCGATGGGAGCGATGTGGAGATCAGAGACACGTTGAAAGTGATGATTTCCATAGTAGTCTAGAAAGAATATACCATAGGGATCACTTACAACTGTGCCAGGAATGAAAGTTTCTCCAGGTGGTAGGGAGGTGTCAAGCGCTGAGAGATCAGCATCAGGGCCAAGAACTTCAGCACGAGAGAAACAATACCTGTTTCATTTCGTATAATAGGACCTGAGTCTGAGACTTTCTTTTCCTTAGCAGAGACTTTTCTTTGAGGAAGAAGAGTAGAAGGAGGAATATCCACAGCAGAAGAAACCAGGTCGATCTGTTTGTTTAAGATCTTCTCGACATGGCTTTTGAACTTTGAGCGTGATCCCTGAATGGCTAATTTCGTTTCTAACCATTCAGAGAGACCAAACTTTTCTAGGGTAGCAGCATAGAAGGTTTGCTTGGTTTTGTCTTCTCTGTAGACATCGACTTCAACAACAGGAACGTCTGCGTACAGTCTTCCTCTGATGTTTACTTTGATGATTTTGGATGGTCTAGATCGATAGGTCAGCATTTGTTTAGCACATTCCAAAGTCGTATCAGAAACCTTAGTCTTCTCTCTAACAATCTTTTGAGCATCATCCCATAGCTGACGTTGAACATCAATGGGAACTCTTTTCAGCTTGGGGTCTTTTATTGATCGTTGAGTAAGCTGGATGGCGTATTCTCTGTCTTTTTCTTCAGCTTCCCTTCTTTCAGCGATCAGGCGTTCAGCTCTGAGGTGTTCCTTGTATTCCTTTTGGGAAACTCTGAATTTTGGAGGAACCGAAGGAAGTTGATCACGCTTCAGAATGATTCGCTGATCTTCGAGTCTCTTGATCATTTCATCTCTCTTTTCTTGATCCTCTTCATTTAGCTTTTGAGGAGCCAAGGAAGGTCTGTTTTTGTGAGAGAGAGTTTGTTCTTCAGGTTCATCAGTCTCAGAGATCAAATCTAAGACCGTGATTATTTCTTCAACGTTGGGAGCTGGGATTATTGTTGGTGAAGTCGCTGCTATAGGAACTTCAGCGATATACTCAAACAGGGGAGAGGACTAGCTGAAACATAACGATCTTACAAGTAAGAACTTGGGTAGAACAGAGAGAAAAAATATGGGATAAAGTGTATGGAGGTTTATGGAGTGTAGAACTGATAGTGTATAGAGGAGTGATGTTGTGTAAGATTAATGTACCTGACAAACCGGCCTGTTAAGCAAGATCATCAGATTTTCATCTTCTGCGACATTTTTTCCTTTGCCCTTGTCAGCATCAGATGCTGATGGCGTTGTCTTTGTCCGCTCCCCTGAAGGTTCATTTATTCGGATCCCTTTAAGAGCTATTGTTTTCTGAGCAAGCTTGACGATAAAAGAATCATCATCATCGTCATCTTCGTCATCATCATTCTTTGGAGAAGAGGATGGTTCATCATTAGACAAGTCGATGGCTTCTTCATCTTCAGCTTCAGACTCAGTTTCTTCAGCTTCTTCTTCGAGTTGCTCCCCCTCAGATACAGAGGCGAGCTTCTCGGTTCCCTCAGGGTGTTCATCTCCCTGAGGTCCAGCGGCTGCTTCAGCTTCAATAGTCTTCTCACCCTCTTTAGTGAAGGTGAGGTCTTCATTCTTCTCTTCCCTGATAGATTCATCATGGGAAAGGTCTTCAGCGCTCTTGGAAGGGTCTTCAGCGCTCTTCTCCCCCTCTTTTTCATGATGACTGGGGGAGGAATGAGATGATTCAGCAGCTCGTGTGGTTTCCCTGTCTTCTTGGCCAGGGATCCCCACACAGATTTCAATCGTTGATAATTTGTTTTCTATGTCAGAAATACCAGGATTGATCTTCACAAGTTCAGCATGATCCGTCGTAGTAAAAGATGGAGGTGCAGGGGCAGGTGCAGGGGCGGTCGTGTTGGTCAGGATCTGCTGTAACAAGTTCTGAATAGAAGAGATGTCATTCTTCATCGTGTTGACATCAGTCTTCACAGAACTCATATCAGTTTTTATTGAACTGACATCAGCCTTTACAGCAGACATATCACCTTCGAGTGTGCCAACCGATGTCTTCAGCGTTGTGACTTCGCTGGACATGGTGTCAACTGATTTCTTGATGTCGAGGTAGTCTGTGTAGATGTCAGCTAGAACTTTGGCAAAATCACCGAGTGATTTATCAACCTTCTTCACATCAGCTTTGGAGGCATTCTTTCTGACTTCGGTTGTAAGCTTTAAAAGATTATCTCCAGCGTTTGTTACAGCTGTAGAGTTGTCGGAAAGAGTAGTAGTGAGACCTGTCAGTGACGTCTCTAGTGCCTTCAGAGAGGCGTTGATGTCTCTCAAATTAGGACCTGTAACATATAAAAACTTGTGAACAGAGGAAAGCTCAGAAGTTTGGGGTTCAGTTACAGTGTATAGGGGTTGGTGTGTACCTGCAGGAGGATTGGTGAATTCATCAAAATCGCGGGTTCCTGAGTAAAGTTCCATATCGTCAGCGAGAGTACGTGGATGTATGGTCAGCTCTGCAGGTCCTATGCCCGGTATTTCCTGATTGTCAGCTTTAGCTTCTGGAGGAATGACCGGTGCTTCAGTGATAACCGGAGTTAAGTCCAAATGAGTAGAGGGAGAAGTGAAGGGTAAGAATGGAGGTTGGTTACTGAGTTCAGCGTTGGATTCGTGTGAGAATCACTTCATCAGTCTTTTGAGAGACTGAAGGAGGTTGGGTAGATTCCAAGTTTGTAACCTCAGCGTTTGGAGACGCTGAAGTCGGGATAGAGTGGGTGGCTTGTTTAGCTGTGGCAGAGCGTACCACTGAACTTTCCTTCAGCTCAACAGGAGGAGCTGAGGAGTCTTTAGCAATAGATTGCTGGGGTTACTCCTTGGTTTTCTTAGTTCTTTTGGAACCAAGTTGGGTGTCAGAATGTTTCCTTTTAAGAGGAATGGAGGTTGCAGCTGGGGTATCAGCGGTGGGTTTTTCCGCTGAAGGAGCTGCAGAAGTAGAAGAAGTAGGGTTTAGAAGAGTTAACAGAGTTGAGAGACGTACCTCATTTTATACCGGTTTGAAGTCGAGAATCTTAGGACCGACTTGAGAGAGTTTCAGGTCACCATCAGTTGGGTAGCTGTCCTTCAGGCCTTTTTAGAAAATGGCGTTGATGAATCGAGGATACGGAACCCATGGAGATCTGTCAGCGACGGTGTCCACTCTGAGTACCAGGTAATCATAGATAATCGATGCCCAGTCTATATGTAGACCTTTCAGCAATGCATATCCCATTGCTTGCTGAGGTTTAGCGGCTTGGTCAGAGGAGCCGCTCTTGGCAGTCATGCAGCTGATCAGATGAGCGAAGATGAAATTCATCTCGCTGGGCATTTTCGATTTCTTTATAATGGTCAGCTTCTTCTCGGGCTTTATATCCCTTCCAGTTTCCCATACATAGCCGATTGCATCAAAGAATGCAATGATGGCTTCCCTGTCTGAGTTTTTCTTGGGGTCAGGGAGGGGAACGAAGGGTTTTTCTTTGGTTGCGATGGGAAGGCTGAGGGCTTTGCGAATGATGGCAGGGGTGATCTTCATGGTGCCATATTCGATATCACAAAGGATGCAGTCAATTGTTTTGGAGGGGTCTTTGGCTGATGGTAGCTGAGAGTGTCTGGCAGAGTGCCAGAATTGTGATAGCAAAAGCTGATGTGCCGGAGGGGTTATGGTCAGGGACTCAGGGCTGTGGAGATGCAGCAATTCTTGAGGAATTTCACAGCATCATCTAGATGTGTGACTTGCTTTCGAGGAGGAAACTCGAGAAGCGCATAGAGGTTATTTACTTTAGTCCAATCCAGCTTGTCAAGAGAGAACTTGACCTGAGGAGCCTTGAGGATTTCCACTTCCTCAGCAGTATCATCAGCAGCAGTGTTCTCAGCGATGGTGTTCTTGGGAATGTCAGAAGATGCCATTTTCTGTATTATCAGTTCAACCAAATATTAACAGATAAGAATAATCTTAATGTGGAAAGATTTTCCAATAAGATGGTTCGAATTTTGTCCATTTCATTCAGACAAAATGTCTTAATGAAGATTAGGGTTTTTCTTGTTTTTGAAAAACGAAATTTCAAACCCAATAAAATCTTGTTGTCCAGTTTCCTTTGAAGATTGGGATTCTGGAAAAACGAATGAAGAACAAGTTTAAGATTTTTGCATTTAAACTTGAAGAACAACCATGAAATGGTTGTGTTCATAAAACCATGAAAGAGAATGATTTTATTTTTAAGAGGTTCTTTTGTTTGATCTTGTTAAAACAATGAGAAGATCAGAAACAAGTTATTTGCATTTGGTAAATAATAAGAACATATTAACCTTTGATGTTTGAAGAAGATGAACAGTTGTTCTTGAGAAATCGAGAGCAAAATGCAACAGTGAATTCTTTCTTTGCTTGGAGGAGAAGTTCGCGTAAAAGGAAAATATAAACGAGGAATTTGTTTATATAGAGAGATTTAGAAAGAGAAAATCTTGAGCGGGAAAAGATTTTCATCATGACACGGACACGTGTTTGCATTTGATTGGCGAGTAAACGAAACGTGCAACCGTGTGTCAGAAAGAAGAACGTGCCAGGGCTTATCCGTTGTAATGACGTCACAACTGTCCTTTCAAATTCATGGTTGTCTCTGAGGTTTTGAAAAACTCAGGGATACTTTTGAAAATATGAAGCACTGAATTTAGAAATATCAGTGAAGGTTTTTAGAAATATCAAAGTATCGCTGATAAGGAAGATATATTCAGCGATGTAATTTATTTTGAAATCTTGCATTTTCATGCGATTTGTCAGAGAGAGAAAAACATACCTTGATATCAGCGAATCAAGTTTATTCAGAAAGAAGATGATAGAATGGGTTATACAAGTCGATTTTATCCTATCGCTGATCAAATGTGAACCGCTGAAGATTTTACTCTTCAAAGTTCAGCATTCCAAGCTCGTTGATGAGAAAGTTGAATCTTGTCTCATCAAGAGGTTTGGTGAACAGATCAGCTAACTGATAATCAGTTGGGATAAAGTGAAGTTCTATATCACCATTCATCACATGATCTCTGATAAAATGATACCTGATTTCGATGTGTTTTGTCTTTGAGTGTAGCACTGGATTATTGGCTATAGTGATGGCACTTGTGCTGTCGCAATAGATTGGAATATTTGAGAGCTGAAGGTCATAGTCCAGTAGTTGATTTCTCATCCACAAGACCTGAGAACAGCAGCTTCCAGCGGCTACATACTCAGCTTCAGCTGTAGAGGTGGACACTGAGTTTTGGTTTTTACTTGTCCAACTTACCAGCTTTCCACCCAGGAGCTGACATCCTCCTGTGGTGCTTTTCCTATCCATTTTGCAACCTGCAAAATCACTATCGGAATAGGCGATTAGATCGAATCCTGAGTCTTTGGGATACCAAAGACCTAGATTCGCTGTACCCTTAAGATATCGAAAAATTCGCTTTACAGCTTTCATATGAGATATCTTAGGTTCAGCTTGATATCGTGCACACAAGCATGTTGCAAACATAATATCGGGTCGGCTAGCTGTAAGATACAAAAGTGAGCCGATCATCCCACAGTACAAAGTGACATTAACAGGAATACCCTTAGTATCCTTATCAAGTGTCAGCGGTGGTGCCATAGGGGTTTTCATAGCTGAACTTTCAGTTAAGTCGAATTTCTTCAGCATATCTTTAACATACTTTCCCTGATTAATGAAAGTTCCTTTTTCATTTTGCTTTATCTGAAGACCAAGGAAATATGTTAGTTCACCCATCATGCTCATCTTATACTCATCTTTCATTCTATCAGCGAAGCGAGTACAAAGATCAGGGTTAGTAGAGCCAAATATAATATCATCAACATATATTTGAACAAGAATAATATGACCTTTAACTTTCCTGAAAAATAGAGTTTTGTCGATTTTACCTCGCTCAAATTTTTCAATATGGAGATAAGTAGAAAGAGTGTCATACCATGCACGTGGAGCTTGCTTTAAGCCATAAAGTGCCTTATCCAGTTTATAAACATAACCTGGACACTTAGGATCTGAGAATCCTGGAGGTTGTTCCACAGAGACTTCTTCATTCAGCTTTCCATTTAGAAATGTTGACTTAACATCCATCTGGTATACTTTGAAGTCTTTGTGTACAGCGTATGCTAAGAATAGACGAATAGATTCTAGTCTTGCTACTGGAGCAAAAGTTTCGTCATAATCTATGCCTTCCTCTTGTCTGTATCCCTGAGCAACAAGACGAGCCTTGTTGCGGGTAACAGTTCCATGTTCGTCCAACTTGTTTCGATAGACCCATTTAGTGCCTATCACTGTTTTATTAGTTGGTCTTCGAACAAGTTTCCAAACTTTGTTTCTTTCGAATTCAGTCAGCTCTTCTTGCATGGCGCTGACCCAATTTGGATCTTTGAGGGCATCATCTACTTTCTTTGGTTCAGTCAGAGAAATAAAGTTAACAAATAAACATATATTACCTGCACTTCGTCGAGTCTAAACACCAGCGTTTGGATCACCAAGGATTTGATCAATTGGATGATTTACAGTCCATCGCTGAGCCGGGGCGTGAGACGCTGACTCAACTTGAACTGGAGGAGCTGAAGATGAAGCTTCAGCGACGTCTGGAGTATCAGCCAAGAGAGGAATGGATGCAGTTGTCATTATATTCACTGATTGCTGAGAAGTAGATGGAATGTCTGAGACATTGGGTTCAGAAGCAGGTATAGTGTTTATGGGAACAGCTGAGACCCATGATGTATCAGCTTCACTATTCTGCATATTCGGAATGATAGTAGGACCATCATCTTCAACTGTGTGAGCACGAGGAGTGGGAATATCTTCTGAATCACCAATATGAGAAAACATCCATTGATTCAGTTTTTCAGTATCAGCGGACGGTTTAGAGTTCGCTGAACGGGACTCGTTAAACGTGACGTGAATTGTTTCTTCAACAGTTTGTCTTCTTCGATTGAAGACTCTGAAGGCTTTGGAAATTGAGGAGTATCCAAGAAAGATTCCATCATCGGCCTTAGGATCAAACTTTCCAAGGGCATCTATGTTGTTCAGTATGAAACACTGACATCCAAAGATGTGAAGAAAGCTGATTGAAGGCTTTCTCCCATGAAAAAGTTCATAGGCTGTTTTATTGAATCTTTTGACTATCAGCGACCTATTTTGCATAAAACAAGTGGTGTTGACAGCTTCTGCCCAAAACTGAGTAGGCAGGTGAGAATCGATGAGCATTGAACGTGCAGCTTCAATAATTGTTCTATTTCTTCTTTCAGCGACTCCATTTTGTTGCGGTGTTCTCACTGATGAAAAGTTGTGAGAAATACCCTTACTCTCAAAGAAGGAATCAAGAGAACTATTTTCGAATTCAGTCCCATGATCACTCCTTATTGAGCGAACGGTCAAGTTGTTCAGGGTTTCCATCTTCTGAACAAAGGTGATGAGTTCTTCAGGGGTGTCACTCTTGGAACGGAGAAACATAACCCATGTATAACGAGAGAATTCATCAACTATGACCAGTGTATATTTCTTTCTAGCGATGGATTGTTTGTTAACGGGGCCAAACAAATCCATATGGAGTAGTTGTAGAGGAGATGACACTGAGGAAACTTGCTTTGATTTAAAGCTTGCTTTGGTCTGCTTCCCTTTTTCACACACTGAACATAAAGACTCTTTGGCGTATGAGTGTTGAGGTAGACCAGTGACTAACTCTTTTGAAGAAAGAGTGTTCAGTGTCTTAAAATTCAGATGAGAGAGCCTCTTATGCCATAGCCAGTTGACATCAGATGAAGCTTTTGAGAAGAAACAGGAGTTCTCAGTGGTGGTTGAGTCCATGTTTATTACATAAACATTTTCCAAACGATAACCACTGATAGCTATCTTCTCCTTTTTGTCAGTGACAAAGCAGGATTCCTTAGTAAAGATTACTTTGTTATCCTTATCGTAAAGCAGACTGATGCTTAGAAGATTATGCTTCAGCCCTTCAACATATGAAACTCTTCTGAAGGTGGTTGTACCATTTGAGAGTACACCAAACCCTCGGGTATGTCCTTTTCCATTTCCACCGAAAGTCACAGAGGGACCCTTCTCTTCCTTGTATTCAGCGAGCATGCTTTTCTTTCCAGTCATGTGTCTAGAGCATCCGCTATCGAGATACCAGATACCCTTCTGAACCTGCATTACAAAGGAAGATTAGTTTTTCTTGGGTACCCACTTAACCATGTGTACACATTTGTCAGTGGAAGCAGTTGGAATGGAAGGTTCAGCAGTCTTTGCAGCATTTGAAGATTCAGGTTTGTCAGTCTTCACTTTAGTTAATTTCTTAACCTCAATGGTCTTCTTTGCCTTGGGGGCTATCTTCACCTTAGCTATCTTATCAGCTTTGGTGGTTGTGGGGCACTTACTAGCAATATGATCAGTGAGTCCACAGTGATAACATTTCCTATAACTAAAAGTAGTTCTAGGACCATTTGAATGCTGAGCTTTTGATTTTGAATTAGAAGGACCAGCACCAAATAAGCTTTTGGCTTTAGAAATGAGAGGAACATTTAGTTCTTCAGATTCTTACCAAGGACATCCACTCTGAGTCTAGGAGTAGATCGCTGAATAGACCCACACTGAGTAGATCCAGAGATCTGATTCCTTGATCCAGAGGAATAAATCACTAAAGCTTTAGAAGCATTCAGCTTTGGTACTAAAGTACCCTTCTGAGGATTTTGGTTCAACGCAATTCCTTTACCTTTATCTTTAAAGACAGAGGTAGGTTTTGGATAAATCATTTTCTCTTTACCTTTTGAAGAGGCAGAGATTTCCTCAGGGATAGGCGGTCTAGAGGACGAACACTGAGAGGATGAAGTGTCAGCGACTGAGGATACGAAAGTTCCAAATAAGAGCATGGAACGATCAGTGGTTGGTTCTTGAGTTTCATATTTGTAACCAAGACCACGTTTATCACTCAGGGGTATCTGAGACTTAATTATCTCAGTGATCTTTGTTGAAGAGTTACACCATCCTTCAACAGTAGCTTTTTCAGCTTTCAAAGCAGTGATAGCTTCTGCTCGTTCGATTTTGACTATCTGATTTAAGTGCACTTGATCTTTAAAATCTTCTTCAATTTTAGAAAGCTTTTCTATCTGAAGGTGACAATTTTTAAGCTGTTCAGCGAGATCAAGGTTTTGGTTTTCAACTATTGTTTTGCCATTCATGGCTTCATATAAACTTCTAGTTAAGAGATCGGAGACTATCAGCTTCATCAATATTTGCAATATTTGTAAAGAAGGAAGGTGATACCTGAATTGCAGATGTTGAAGTAGAGGGAATGACTGAACTTTCTTCCTCATCTTCAATCTTTGCCATAAGACAGAGATTGGCTTCATCATCCTCAGAATCAGATGATGATTCTTCTTCTTCAGAAGCAGCCCAATCGTAAACCATCAGGCCTTTGCCTTTCTTCTTGAAGCTTTTCAGCTTTGCATTTTTTTCTTTCAGCTTAGAATATTTGTCATCTTTATTCCTGGGAATAAAGGATTTCTTGGGAAACACTGAGTTTCTCGATACTTTCTTAGACCTGCACTCGTTAGCGAAATGTCCAATCTTTTCGCAGTTAAAACAAGTAGCAGTAGCCTTATCAACAATAGCTGATGATCTTGGCTTATCAGTTATTGAAAGAGGTTTGTTCTTTCTGAACATTTTCTTTTTGGCGAATCTCCTGAACTTTTTAGTTAGGAGAGCCAAAGATTCATCATCATCTGAAGAGTCAGAATCTGATGACCTTTCAGAGTTACTCTCTAACTCAGTGATAGTGACCGAGGGTCGCTGAGTAGAGGGTTCCTCTGAGATTAAAGCAACAGGGGTGCTTTTGGAGTCTTTTACAAGATTCTTCTTAAGATGGCTTGATTTCTCGTGATTCAGCATCGTGCCATATAAGGTTGCAAGGGTCATTGATCTTAGATCTTTTGACAGCTTGAGACACATAGAATAACTGTCTTAGCTTTCAGGTAAACATTCTAGAAACTTTGTCAGCACTTCAAAGTTAGAATATTCCTTACCAACAGTTTCCAGATCTATTATTAAGCAATTAAAACGTTGGTGTACTTCAGAGAGAGTTTCATTCTTACCACAAATGAAGCTTTCATACTGTCTTACCAGGTTGATCTTTTGAGAGTCCTGGACTTCAGCAGTACCTTCATACTGAACACATATTGTGTCCCACATGGCTTTTGAGGATTTCAGGTTCATGACGGAATGGTAGACTTCGTCAGGAAGAGCCATGGATAGTATGGATCTGGCTTTTGTGTCGATAGCCACTTTCTTCTTATCTTCGTCAGTCCACGTATGAAATTCTTTGGGTACCAGCCTTTCTGGAATAGCAGGTCTATTCTCAGCGGCAGGTACTGCGGCATCAATTCTTACAGGAATAAATGGGCCGTTTTCAAGATAATAAGGCATAGTAGGGTCTATACCTTCTAGGAAGAGAGTCATCCTATTTTTCCGTAGATTAAAATTATCTCTGGAGAATCTAGGGGGTTTTGCAAGAGAACCATTGTCGATATAATTTGTGTTTGTGTTAGTAGCCATTTTTCAGAAATAGCAAGGAAGAGAAATCTTAGTATAGATTAGATCTTGTTTATGAGATTAAACAAATCCGCTATGATACCACTTGTTGGTCCCGAAGGGCTATACAAGTTTGTAGAAGGGGGGGGGGGGGGGGGGTTGAATACAAACACACAGATTTTACTTTTCTAAATTATTTATTGATAAATCATTAACAATTTACAGCTTGTTGCGGAAACAAGATTAAGGATAAATCCTAAATCTAAACAAGTTGGAACACTAAGTTTCTTGCACTAAGAAAGAGAAGGAAATTACTAATAATAACCTATCTCAAGATAAGAAGGATGAACTTGTCCAGAGTTAGCAAGTTACTTCAAAATGAAGTGAGTTCTTCTTCTTAAATACTGTATGCATTTAATGCATTGCAGTTTACACTTTACACGTGGCAGCAGATGATTGGTTGCATGTCATTGACCTTTGTTGACAACCTTAATAGCCGCATGTTGAACAGTGTAGTATCAGAGTGGTTGTACGAATTCAGACAATAAGGAGGTTCTTTTTCTGACATATCGTACAGAGTCGTGCAAGGGTGGTTAAGACAAAAATACTTTGTACGGAGGGCTTCATGATCATCTTTTCGTTGATTCAGCGATCTATCATTCTTTATCAACGAATGATAGAATTCAGCGATAGCCAAAGTCATGTACTTGATACTTCACGTTGAGTGGACAAATCTGAGTCTTCGCTGATCCGCATCAGTTCATTAGGAGACTTGTCGCTGGTTCTTGAGCTTGATCTTCGACTTCAGCGTAGAACTTATGATGACGTGAATCTTGTCTTCAGGGATCATAAGTAAACAACTAACTTATCAGCGATCACCATAAGTACTGAACAGACTCAGAGTATTATGGTGAACAGTTTCGCTGAATGTTTAAACTAAAGAGCGAGAGTTCCTATCAGCGGTACTGTAAGATCTTAGTACTTATCAGCGATAGTGAAACTCTGATACATATTGTTTACTTACAATTTTCACTAAGTTTATAAGAGAGGGTCATTATCAAATCACTGAGGGTTTGGATCAACAAATTCCATAAGCCCAGTCTTCCTCTTCTGGTTTAGGAGTTATGAAATCATCGAAAGAGCTTTTCATTAGCTTTTCTATAACTTGAGGCTTTGGTTTCTTGGGCTTTGGGTCCTCTGTAGCTATGGATTTTCCCATGTCCTTTGCCTTAGGCTGAGTTGCTTCTGTTGGTTTGGGTAGGGTTGCTTCTGTTGGTTTGGGTAGGGTTGCTTCTGTTGGTTTGGTTTTGGGTATTGCTGCCTCTGTTGGTTTACATGGTGGTTGGGTTGAAGAATCTTCTGTTGGTTTGATTGGTGATGAGGGTTTGGTTTGTGTAGGCTCTTCTGTTGTACCTTCTGGAAATAGAGGTTTCAAAACCTTAAGGACTGCAGCAGATATTGTGTGTTGTTTCTTAGACGCTCTGAATTTGTCTCTCTGTAGTTGTTTCGTCTGAAGCTGGTTCACAATTTCTTCTGTTGTGGGTTTGGGTTTACTCAGGTATTTTCGTGGTTTCTGAGCTATGGTTTTTGTTCGGGGTTTTGATTTGGGTTGATCTTCTTTGGGTGTGGGGATGGTAGTTTGGTTTCTTCAGGGATTGGTTTTGGTGTTGGGGAGGGTAAGTCTTCTTCAGAAGTAGATGTAAGTGTTTGGATTTCTTCTGTTGTTGGCTTGGGTGTGGGTGAGGGCAAGTCTTCTAATTGTTGATTTGTTTCCACAGAGGTGGGTGTTGCCTCTGTGGTCTTCTGCTCTCTTTTTTTGGTTGGGTGATTGGGTTTGTACGGGTACCTGTGCCAGAGGTTTGATTGCTAATGGCTTTGGTAATATTGCTCTGCTGGCTATGCTACTCTTCTCCCCCTCAGGATGATCTGATGGCCCATCAGAATCCCTGTCAGAATCATCCTGCTTCTTATCAGATTTACCTTCTGCTTGGTACGACGTTGGTTGCTTCTTTGGCTGGCTCGCCCCTGCTGCAATAATTTTTGCACAGAGGTCGTCGCATATTCCAAGCAGGTATGCAACCTCTGCCTCGCACTTAAAGTGAAACTTA
The DNA here is from genome assembly GCA_033807775.1 of Saussurea involucrata. NCBI lineage: Eukaryota > Viridiplantae > Streptophyta > Magnoliopsida > Asterales > Asteraceae > Saussurea > Saussurea involucrata. The sequence continues at coordinate 80,489,192 of CM066319.1, forward strand.
CCCACACTGTTCTGGAACTCTTTAACGTATATAGCGTATACAGAGGTGAAGGATTTAATGAACTCTGTCATTTCGTTCAGGACGCCTTGGCCTAGTTTAGTGAGTTGGGCCCTTGTCATGTAGTTTGAAGGTTTCATGGCCTGCGTTTGCTCTGTGGTCTGTTCTTGAACTTTTTCTAAGGCCCGTCGAAGGTCTTTTGCGGTTATACCAGGAGATGTAGGGGATTGGGTAGACAGAGCTTTGACCACTTTGTGTGCCTTCTTCATCTGTTTGGATAGATTGGTGATAGAGGTTTCCATTGCAGAGGTGGAAGTGGTTCCTGGTGCAGAGGTGCTTGTAGACGTCTTGAGCAGGGCATTTGTATTCTTTACCTCTGTTGATAGAGTTTCAACTTTGGTTGCAAGGTCAGTAAGGGCCTTCTGCGAGGACTCTGCAAGAGATTTGATAGAGCTTTGCAACTCTGTCAAAGAAGTGGTCACAGAGGTGACAAAGGTTTGGAATTCATCCTTTGCGACATATGGGCCAGTGGTAACCTCTGGGTGAACACATCCATCCACAGAGTGAGTCTCCATTCCTGAGACGCCTACTTTTGTTCCTGTTTTTGCGTTGAGAATGGTAGGACTTCCTTCTGATCCTCGAGCAGAGGTTTTTAAGGCCTCAGATTCTACAGAAGTTCTGTCAAGGACCTTGTTCTGAGCCACTTCAGAGGTGGGGACAGAAGTATCCTTGAGTTGACTAGGGGACTTGACTAGAGTCCCTTCGTCGACGTGCACTCTACGCTCCTCTGAAGAGCGGTTTGTTTCTATTTGTGCTTGTGTGCCAGAGGAAACGAATTCTCTGTGGGGATTTCAGATCTGATCTGGGGCAAATGATCATGAATAAGAAGAGTGTCCTTTGGAGAGGACACCTTCTGTGGGGATTCCCTGGTTTGTGCAGGAGCAGAGGAGGAAAAAGGTTCCTCTGCCCGGTTTGATGGGGATGGGTTCGAGGTGTGTTGCTCTATTTCAATAACTCTATCAGCCACTAGACCGGCAGAGTTAGTAATGTGGGTTGCACTGGGAGGGGGAGATGGATGTGTGCCTCTTCTTTCTTCGACATCTTTTAAGCTTTCCTCTTCTGTGAGGCATCCTAGAACTATAGGAGTTTCTATCTTAGGTTCTACCTCTACCCAGGTGTCCCCCGTCTCCATCATTTCTTCTGTGAGTTCTAGTTCTGGGTCATAGCTTGGAGGTGAGGCAAATAAATTTGAGTTCATTGGGCCCTCTAGGGTTTCTGCCCGATTGCCAGTAGGGGTTCTGTCATCTTCTTCTAGGTCAGAGTCAACCTCTGCCACTGTGCAGGTCATTTGGAGCCGCGTCTGTGTTGAACTCTGGGATGGCTTCTGCTTCCCAACCAGAAGTATCCAAGGTGTTGGCAATATATGCGCGCTCAAGGAATGCAGCGAAGTCGTTTGGCTCTGCGAATTGTAGAGGAGTGGGGGATCGCAGAGGTTGTTCTGTGATTGCTTCTTCTGCTTCCTCTGCGATGTTCTGCAGAGGGGATTTAGGCTTATGGGTTCGCTTTTTCTTCTTTGGTTTGGGGGCCCCTTCCTCAGAGGTTTTGGATTTCCTCTTTTTCTTTTTCTCTTTCTGAGGAGAGGGGGCAGAAGATGCTACCACTGTGTGTTCGATGGGTGGTTGTTGGGTTTGTTCAGCACTGGCAGAGGTCCCTTCTTTTGCTGCCTTTGCTTTTAGAGCCTTCTTTGGTTTTGGGAGTTGCTCTGTGGTTTTTGGTGGGGGTTCAGAGGCCTCTGCTCTTGATCTTGTAAGTCTTACCTTTTACATCTTCTGCATGTGCTTCTCTATAGCCACAGCCCAATCCTCCTCACTTAATCTCTCGACTACTTCAGATCCTATAGGGGCTCCTAGACGTGGGGGGTCACAGGGCTCGGTTGGGGAGTCCTGTGTGCACGTATGTACGCTCTCTTAAGTTCTAAATCTGAGGCATAAGTCAACATCTTCTTTGACAGAGGTCTGCAGAACCTGTAGCCATCAACATGTTTGGTTGGGACGTTCTTTACCATGGGATAGATCTTCACAACATCCCCTTCTATTGGCCATTTTTCGGCTGTAAGCAGAGGTTCTAGCAGAACACCTATTGTCCTTTGAAATTGCAGAGCATGGAGTTGAGTTTTCGCATTTTTGCCCTTTGCCCTCTGCGTGGACTGTCTGTGCTCGATAGTTGCTACTAGTTCTTGCATCATCTGAGCAGCATAGTCAAGGGGTCAATCATAGTATATTCCATACATGATTGAGAAAATTTGGTGGGAGCTCTGGTCTGGGCTTCCAACTTTGCTAGTGAGGCATCTGTTAAGTATGGAGAAGAGGGTATTCCACAGAGGAGGAAGAAATCATTTCTTTTGGCAAGGGGGTGTTGTATCTCATCATCTCTGCGAAGGTACAGAGGTCGGCATCAGAGGGTTCTTCCACATACCTCTTGATTCCTAGCAGACCTTTGGTGGGGAGTTCAAATTCAATGGAGAGCATGGTTCTGTTGAAGCCGATGTTTAGGTTATGTGAGTTATCAGGTTTGGACAGATAGCCATTTATTTGTTTGGTTTCGGAGTCATAACAACAGCTCTGCCAGAATTGGTTCAGATATCTGGCAGGAATCTTGGTGACGTTCTTGGTTAGAAGGGTTTTCAGGGGATGGTGTTCCAGTATGTTCATTAAAATGGCTTGTTCTTCCCCAAATGCATATCTAGAAATTACCAAGTAATGATTATTTGGCTTTAGAGGGAGGGAGTTCTCGAACATGTTATTTGCCAAGAAATTTTGCAGGTGGGTCATCGGAGCAAACTCAACCGAGTTACCACTGTTGTCCTTTTCAGCGTCATTTCTAGCTGCTGAAGGATGCTGAGAGAGCTCAGAATGAGCAAGGGAGTTCACCAGAGAGTTGGTGGTTGCCATTGAAGGATTCTTCAAAGAAATGTGGAGAAAATGAGAAGTCGCAGGTTTCTTGCTTGAGTTCGCCGGAGAAATTAGTGACAGAGAAGGAGTGTAAAGTTTGGGACGATGGGTAAAAGAGGGTTTTATAAGGGTTTAAAAATGGATAGAATTTGGAGCGGTAAAAAGTGAAATTGATAAGTTTTGGGGTCCGCACTCGAGTATACAACTGTGATCAACGCTTCAGTACCATCGTGTGACAGACACGTCCAATAGAATCGTGCCATGTCAGAGATGGCGGTGCACGATGAGACGTCGTGCGACGCCCATTAATGCTCAGCGCGTGGGAGTCTCTACACCCGAATGACTGTCACTTTGGTAAATGACCCGCGCCTCAGAATTCTTTAAGACACGGGTCAGAATCGACAGAAGCTCTGTGGTGGAATGAGCTCTGTGATCTGAAACCTTCTTCCAATATCTCTGTACATGTACCTTTACCAAAAACATTTGTAAAATACAATTGTAATGATCGATAGGGTATCCATAAGAGATTTTCAGTTACAGAGGCTCTATCGAGCTCAGCATAGGCTCTATGACTGAAATTTTTTAGTTGCGGAAAGCTCATAAAACTTTTTGATCATTCAAAGTTTTGACTGTTTTAAACTGTATTTCTAAGACATATTTTGAAAGTGGTGTCCTAGAAAAATATTTTGGAAAGAGGATTTGTGCGAGGAACTTACTCTTAGATTCTCCTTTGTTCGGCATAGTCTCTGACTTCTGTTGGTTTGTTCGACCAATTATCCTCTTTAGCTCCCCCTTGACTGATTAACCTCTGTAGATCATCACAAGGTCTCCTTCTGCTCCCCCTTGACCTATGGTTGGATCAGATATTGATAAGTGGTGCACAAAACATAGGTCAAACTCATCAGAGGTTCTGTGAGAATGGACAGAAGCTCTGGGCTATTCCACAGAAGCTCTGTTGGGTATTGAACTTTTAAAGAAAGAATTTACATACAGAAAGATTGAAATATTTACATATATACGAGAGGATTTTATCTCACTTACAGAGGGATCAGCTCATGTTTAGCATACCTAACTTACTCACCAAGAATAAGAATCTTTTCTCATCAAGGGCTTTGGTGAATAAGTCTGCAAGCTGATATTCTGTAGACATAAAGTACATCTCTATGGTGCCTTATTCAACGTGATGCTTTAAGAAGTGGTACCGGATATCTATGTGCTTTGTCTTAGAGTGCTGCACAGGGTTGGCAGAGATCGCAATGGCACTTTTGGAGTCACAGAGGATTGGTATCTTTTGGATGTCTAGACCATAGTCTTTTAGCTGAGTTCTCATCCACAGAACTTGGGAGCAACAGCTTGCAGCAGCAACGTATTTGGCTTCTGATGTGGATGTTGACACACAGTTCTGCTTCTTTGAAGTCCAACTGACTAACTTACCACCTAGGAATTGGCAACTCCCAGAGGTACTTTTTCTGTCAAGCTTGCATCCTCCGTAGTCTGAATCTGTATAAGCCATAAGATCAAAGCTAGAGTTCTTTGGATACCAAAGACCAAGATTCTTGGTTCCTTTAAGGTATCTAAAGATTCTCTTGACAGCAAATAGGTGGGATTCTTTGGGGTTAGCTTGATATCTTGCATAGAGACATGTTGCATACATTATGTCTGGCCTACTAGCAGTTAGGTATAAAAGAGACCTGATCATGCTTCCGTAGAGCTTGCACTCGACAGACTTTCCTTCTAAATCTGAGTGTAACTTAGATCCAGTGGCTATGGGGGTCTTCATGACAGAGGCATCAGAGAGTTTGATTTTTGAAAGTATGTCAAAGACATATTTTGATTGATTTATAAAAATTCCCTCTGATGACTGTTTGACTTGGAGTCCTAGGAAGAAGTTTAGTTCTCCCATCATACTCAACTCAAACTCACTCTGCATGAGTTTTTCAAAATCAGTACAATAAATTGCATTAGTAGAGCCAAAAATAATGTCGTCCACATATATTTGGACAAGTAGAATCTCTTCACCTTATCTTTTATAGAACAAAGTTGTATCGGTAGTACCTCTTTCGAATTCATTATCAAGGAGAAAGGTTGAAAGTCGCTCATACCATGCTTTTCGGGCCTGTTTGAGTCCATACAGAGCCTTGTCTAGATAGTAGACATGGTTTGGGTATTTAGCACTTTCGAACCCTGGTGGTTGTTGGACATATACTTCTTCTTGAATCTGTTCGTTTAGAAAGGCAGATTTGACGTTCATTTGAAATACCTTAAAACCTCTGTGGGCTGCGAAGGCTAAAAAGATTCTTATAGCTTCAAGCCGTGCGACAGGGGCAAAGGTCTCATCATAGTCAATCCCTTCTTCCTGACAATATCCCTTAGCCACCAGTCTTGCCTTGTTTCTGATGACCACTCCATCCTCATCCTTCTTATTTCTGAAGACCCATTTAGTCCCTATAGTTGTTTTCCCTCTTGGTAGAGGAACTAAGGTCCACACTTTGTTTCTCTCAAATTGGAGAAGCTCTTCTTGCATTGCTTCCACCTAATTTGGATCTTCTAGGGCTTCAGAAACTCTTTTAGGTTCGATCACACTGATATAGTTTGTAAAGAAACAAAAATTAGCAGTGGCTGATCTTGTCTTAACATTGTCGGAAGGGCTGCCAATGATTTGGCTTTAAGGATGATCCTTTGTCCACTTGGACATCCTTGGGAGATGGTCATTTGTGGCATCTAGTTGAACTTCTGTTGTTGCACACGATGGTTCTGGTGCAACTTCTGTTGTTGATGGTACTTCTGTGCTTGTACATGGAGTTTCAGCTTGAGATATTTCAATAAGAGTTGGTACTGAATCCTCTGAAGAGGTTGAGACAGAATCCTCTGGTGTTAATTCCTCTGTTGTCACAGGAGTTGGTATTTCCGGTGCCTTTGTTGTGGAGTTCTTGTTCACATTATCCTCTGCTAGCTCCCCCTCGACACTTGTATCTGCACAATTGATTGAAGAGGGTGAAGAATTTGAGGGACCAGTAAGAGATATACCTGAATTTGTCTGGTCAGCAGAGGATGTCTCTCCAGAGGCTCTGGGAGCTCCTACTGAGGGATCAACATCATCATTGAACATTTCTTCAAACAGCAGATTTATCTCTGCTTCTCTTGATTTTGAAATGCCAGAGGTTTCTTTGTTCAGCCCGAGTTCTGAACTGATTTGCTCAGAAGTATTTTGGAAAGAGTCGTGAAAAGAAACATTAATACTTTCCACGATTGATCGGGTCCGCAAAACGTAGACGCTGTAGGCCTTAGAAGTGGCAGAGTAACGGATAAATTTGCCTTCATCTGCCTTAACATCAAACTTCCCTCGAGTCTCTCTATCGTTGAGGACAAAGCATTTGCATCCAAATACAAGGAAGAACTTGATATTTGGCTTCCTCTGGTTGATCAAATGGTATGGTGTCTTGATGTGTCTTTTCACCATTGTTGATCGATTCTGGGTAAAGCATGTAGTTGAAACAGCTTCTGCCCAGAAAGATAAGGGCAATCCTGATGCTGTGAGCATGGTTCTTGCAGCCTCCACAAGCGTGCGATTTTTGCGTTCGACCACACCATTTTGTTGTGGGGTGCGTGCGGCAGAGAAGTTTTGTGAGATGCCTTCTTCTGTAAGGTAAGCTTCAATGACAGAGTTTTTGAATTTTGTTCCATTATCGCTTCTTAGCTTCTGTATCCTTCACTCATAAAGAACCTGGATTCTTTTCATTAGATTAATCAAGATGTTTGGAACATCTGACTTCTTTCGTACAAATTCTACCCATGTATATCTTGAGAATTCATCAACCAACACTAGCATATATTTCTTGCCACCTAGGCTATGTGTAGCGATGGGACCACAGAGGTCGACATAAAGCATATACAGAGGCCTAGTGCAAGACACATCAGATTTGCCTTTATGGGAAGCTCTTTTGAGTTTTCCCATTTCACAGGCAGAGCATAAATGATCCTTATTAAATTTAACATTAGGCAAACCTTTCACCAGATCAAGCTTAACAAGTTTATCCAGAGTGTGGAAGTTTAGATGGCAGAACCTGTTGTGCCACAACCATGCTTCTTCGTTCTTGCATGAGACAAGACAGAGCTTGTCATCTTTGTTCTTGGCCTTGAAGTTCATAAGGTACAGATCACCTCTTCTTTCGGCTCGCAGAAGTTCTACTTCTGTGTCTTCCCCTAGCAGAGAGCAATAGGTTCTTTTGAACTTTACATCAAAACCTGTGTCGCAGAGTTGGCTTACACTTAAAAGATTGTGCTTGAGGCCATCCACATATGCAACTTTGCACACAGTTATGTCTTCTTTCTTGATGACTCCATAGCCTCTGATGTACCCCTTTTTGTTATCTCCAAAGGTTACTGATCCTCCTCCAAGTTTGTCTTTATATGAGGATAGTAAACCTCTGTCGCCAGTCATGTGCCTTGAGCACCCGGAGTCTAGGTACCAGATCGGCACATACTGCTTCTGTAACGTAATCAGAGAGATTTAGGTACCCATTTCCAAATGGGTCCAATTTTGTTAGGGGGCTTTAAGGTTACCTTAGCATCCTTAGGTTTGGTTTTAACTTCTTTTGAAGAACCATTTTGTTTCTTCTTACCCTTGAATTTTGCATTCTTTGCTTTAGGTTTAGAGAGGAAACAGTGAGGACCGGAGAAGTGTTGATTTAGTTGATACATGAGTTCAAAGCAATTACAGTAATCGATATGTGAAGAAATTTGCTTAAACTTTTCATTAAAGACGTTGAACATGGGTACAGAGGCTTTATGTTTACAATCTCTCCTAGCATCATACTTTCTATTACAAAAAGACCTATCTAGGCTAGATTGATTTTTTGAAAAATTTCTCTTTGGAGTAGCCTTCTGTTGTACCCATCCTCTGTGGTGAACCTCTGCCGATTTCACTGTCACAGAAGAAAAAGACTTGTTATTTTCAACCCATTTTCCCTTTTGTCGCCAAGTTAGTTTTTCTTGAAATGGCCTAAAAGGTTTTGAACTTTGAGAGGACTTTTCTTTTTGTCCTTTAATTTTCTCAAGTTCAAGAGAATTTTTCGCTTGTATACACATATCTAGAAAGTCTGGGCAGATAGGAACACTTGTGAATTTCTCCTTTGGAGGAATAGTTCTGTTAAGAATGCTAGAGGGAAGCTTAAATCCCTTTGATTCACAAGGAACTATCTCTGAGTCGTCAGAGTCAGTCTCAGATTCGACAGAGGTTGAGTCATCTTCGTATACAGAGGATTGACCACAAGAGTCTCTATCGTCAGAGGCTGGACTTTCTGTGCATGTGTCATACTCACTTTCTTCCTTGTTTTTGGGAATATCTTCTAAATCTTTGGAAGTGTTTACAGAGATTTCATCACAGATATCTTGTTTGACAGAGAGAGTATCAAGGTTTTCATAGAAGTTCTTTTTCCCAATTTTCCTTAACTCTTTTTCAGAAATATTTTGCAAATTTTCTTCTGTAGAAGCGGGAACAAATTCAGGTGCCTCTGCAGATAGCTCCTTTTCAGAATCTATAGTGCATACAAAAGCAACCTGAGTCTGAGTCTCTGGGTCACCAAATTTGAAGATTCATATCTGATCCTGAGTTTTCAAATATTTCTTTGGTTTGGAGTCTCTTTTAACAGAGTCTGAGGGTGATAAATGTAACACCCTCAAAATTGGAACGAGCAACTAACTGTGATTTTAACAAAATAACCAAAAGAGGAATAAATCATTTCTACAGATCATCCCTAAAAATACCTCAGAATTTAAACATCATAATCTCCGCAATAAATAACTTAAGATGGGCGTTACTTAACACAACACAAGTTGCTAATCCCAAATAAATGCGGAAGACTTCACTAATCAAAGTCACCTCTCGTGCACTCTACTAGCACTCGCCACTTCACAGTGTAGCTAAAGCTACTCCCAACCTGAGCCTGTTGCACATGCCGATAAATAAAAAGGGTTAGGCTAACGCCTAGTGAGTTCAAGAGTTTTATCGTGACCATATAAATTTATAAATAGAGAGATACACTTTAAGTCATGAGTTCAAAAGAATTTACTTTAGATGCAAATCACCAATTTTCCAACTCACACAAATCCCGTGCTGAAAGCTTTAATATAAAATGATTTCCAAAATGGACTCATTCCCAAAACCAACGTGAAAGGTGAAATAGCATTTGATTCTCAAAACGATTGAATTCATAAATAAATCACCAATATTCCAAACATCCCCACACATGGATGAAGCATAACCCATTATTCATATAACGTGGAAAACGATTCATATAAATATGATACGTCACCGAAAACATGGATAAACACAAATACCCAAAACAACAAACCTTTCGGTGACGGGGGAGGCCCGTATACATTGAACGTGACGGAACATAAAAGTGGGTCACCTACTATGCAATAAAACAACACGTGGACTACTCTCGTAAACTGAGCTCAATCACTCCAGATCTATTGTCCGCGAGACTAGGGAGCCCCCAACTTCAACCACTCCAAGTCTATACATTGGGTCACTCTAAATCCACAACAACACATTTGGGATTACACCTTACTGCCCATGAGACGACGCCCGACCATATAGGCCCACGCCTTACTTATCATGGAACCCGATGCCTATCCCGTGCCAAGCACATATGGAATTACACCTTACTGCCCATTAGACGACGCCCGACCATATAGGCCTACGCCTTACTTATCATGGAACTCGATGCCTATTCCGTGCTACAAAAGAGAAACTAACGTCTCATAAACTGAGCTCAATCAATCCCGATCTCTTGCCCGCGAGACTTGGGAAACTCATATGCCTATGGATCCATATTTAACAAGGTCTAAAACATTACACGACCCCAAAAGAATAAACCAGTGCATTCAAAACATGCAATTCCCCAATAACGTAAACCATGATCAAAACTCGACTTTGAGCTATCAAAACTGGACAATTGTCCTCAAGACTTAACAAAATCCAATACCGAGCCATAAAACTCAACTGACTCAAAAGATAATTCATGAAAAGTCATAACATGAGATTAAACGTAGCAATACACATTTTTGCCGATAATATTTCAAATCCATGAAAATCCGAAAATAGAACCTTGGGTTGGGACAACCCTCTTTTCCAAAGGACTCACACCGTACACTTCCAAATCGTCCCATAATGTACTAAATGCATGTTTCCAAATATACACAAAATGCATTTTCATAACAAGTAGACTCCATCTATAACATAAATCAACAACCCATTTTCATGTATGATTTATCTACCACATTTTCTCAAAATTCCAAATGTAAGTGCTTTACAATATTTACCACAATAAATACCTCAAAAGTTAAAACCCACCAAATAACTCAACATTGATAATTTTTCATGTAAAACACATAAGTACATGGAAAAATAACATTTTTGGCATGTACAAAGTTTTCACAAAGCAACTTGAACTCACCTTGCTAGATTAGGCTAAATCTAAATTTCTCCCAACGTAAGCTCCTTTGAAGAAATACGAATCTTCAAGTTCAAATCTTCCAAAACCTAGATCCATAAGTTTCCAACCATGAATATTCATATTCAACCACTTTAAACCATTCCCCAAACATCTTATATAAAAATCTCCATTTTGACCAAAACCCCAATATTAACCTAACTTCCCCAAAATCATCCAAACCAAGATTTGATAAGCATACAAACTAGGAAGCCATCAATGGATCATTCATAACTCATATGAAAGTATAGAATCTAGGAGGATGAACTCACCACTTAGGTTTTGATGAAAACCTAGAAAACCCCAAAAATCTCTAGTATTGTGGATGAAACTTGCTCTTGCATCAATAAATGAAACCACTAGCATAAAATGGAGAAGGAACACATTAATCTCCAAGAAAAGCCCAAAATCAGTTAGGGTTTGTGAGGGAAGAAGAGGAAATGATTTGGGAGAGAAGAGATGGAGTTTGGGAGTGAGAAATGAGAAGCTTACCACCACCAAATGCTCTTGAATCTTCCAATAAACTTCCAAACTCTTTCTAGATCCTTGAAGAGCTCTCAAAAACGGAACCATAGCAACTTGAATCACCAAAATCGGAGTTGAAATGAGAGAGATATGAAGAAATGAAGTTTAGGGGGTGAAATTCGTTTTTTATGCTCATCAGACGCGATGCGGACGTCCGTGTGGAGTATGCGGACGTCCACGGGCACCCACCCAACTTTCTGCTGCTTCCGCGGAAGCATACGCGGACTTCCACACCATGCGGACGTCCACGAGCACCATGCGGACGTCCACGAGCACCATGCGGACGTCCGCGAGACCCTGGTTTCCCGATTTATTTCCCAATCACAGTTTTGGTCATAACTTCTTCGTTTTAGCTCTGTTTGTGCTCCGGAAAGGCTCGTTGGATTCGTATTTAAATTCCCCATCAAGACGATAAAACCTAGGATTCAATCAAAATCCTATTTTTCTTATTTATCATGAAAGACCGATATATTCCAAAAATTGGGGTGTTACAACCCTCCCAACCTTAAAGAGATTTCGTCCTCGAAATATAGTTCTCACACAACTAATGGCCACCGCGCCCAACACATTCTAAGTTCCCTCGGTTTCATACAGGTTTAAATTTATTTCCCACAGAATTACCCACAACGGCTTCTTGGTGTTACTCACAACAAATCTTCGCTTAGGCATAAAACACTTGCATCCAATTGAAGGCCTAATTTACTAGAGTGGCTTCCGACTACCAGACTTAAGTTGCCTCCCAACCTTAAGTGATCCATACTTTCCCAATGACATATTCGAACACCCCAATCACTCCACACTCACATGTTCTTAGATTTTCTCTTCAAACTAGCCCAAAGTTTAATCACCACCGAAATCAACCAAAACCTCTGAATCCCAAATATCCCCACCACTGGACTAGCATTCACTCCTAACGGATTCCATTAACTCCAACACCGACGGTCATCACTGACCTATCAATTACTTAACTCCAAAGATACGTCCAATTATCAATTATCCAACCGACAGATTTTCTTACCACACAAGGAAGGTCATCTCACTAATTCCACTTATCACAATTGAACATCTTAAGAGTACTACCACCATTACCATCATTCCTTTCAAATCGGACTACAATCCTCCGATTACACTAACGGTGATTGGCCTCAAGCCCAAAAGTTGACACCTAGTTATACCACCAAACTTTGAATCACTACTTACTCAACACCCGAGTTTCTCTCGTCGAGCATTCTTACAAAGCCAAGGTTATCAATATGGTGTCCACAAGGTCCTACACGCCCCTTTACGTGAAAATCGGCCAAGACCCAAAACAAGGTTGCCAACAAGACGGTTACCACCAATACTAACGGAAAATGCCACGAGTCTAACCTTCCAGTTACAAAATAGGTCGACTCTACAAACAGCACTACTTAGCCTACGGTACCAACACGCGTTAAAATACCCAGCCTTCCACTGACGAAGTTCTACTCACACTTACTTTTAACCGGGGTTACTTGACCATTCCAGGGTCCTAATGAGTTCAAGGCTCTCAAGTGTATTATTTAATAAATATGCCAATCGAAAACTTTTTATAGAAATTTTCAACACAAAGATTTTCATATCAAGTTAACCGCACGCATAAAAACTACTACTATCAGTTAGGTAGTTGCGTAAAAATGGACACACTCGTCCCACATATGAAAATCATCTTGAAAACCATTTCACCAAAATTCAAGTTATCGACAAGGTGTAAAAGTATGCTCAACAATCTCATGAAATGAACCGCCACGGTCTTAGCATAGATTTATTTAGGTCATGCACGTAAAGAAACTCTCATACTTTAAATAGTGTGCAACAAAAGATTTGTACGCATTTCAAAAGGAGTTTAAACGTCCTCCGACTTCCCAAAATCCCTTTTTAACCATAAAATGACATGGAATCAAATTCACCAACAAGGTTCGCACACATACCCGTTTATTTCACAAAAACGGTGAAACGATCCATAAACATGCTTTGGTTAAAACACAAAAATGATTTGCGTTAGTTCCTAGTTCAAAAATAAAAGTCAACACGTTTTCACCATTCGAAGATATTGACTAAAACATCATGAAGAAATTTCAAATTGGTGTACGCATGCAAACTTGTAACACTTCCCTAGTGGTTTTCCGGAAATAAAATTACATGCATTAGATAATTAGTAATAAAATCTCAACAGATGAAATTCTCTAAATCAAATTTCAAAATTTTCTCACTTAGTCATATAATGACATAAGAGTAAAACATTTTTGACAAGGCTCACACGTTAATGTGTTTTTTTCCCCAAGACTGAGGAGAAAATAAGTGCTTGTAAACGGTTGACACCAAAAAGGGTTTAAATCGACTTCGAATGTCGAATCGTACAAACAAAGTGCATTAGTGTTCCAAAACATCAATAGTTTCACACACTCTAGATTTAGACAATTAAATTTTCCACAATCCCCATCACGGAGCATTTACACCAAAAGTTTCACACTCGCAATATAAAACGTTAAAATGTTGACGCTTAAAATTTTCCCATTAAAATACTCAAATTACACATTTTCTCTCCAAAACCAAAAAGGTTTACCATTTTCCAAAATGTCCATTAAGCCCAAAATTGACCAAAGTTCAACGACTCACACATTCATGTTTTCAAAATGTATCGTATCGTAAACCATGCATAAACCCCAAAATCTTAAAACGTATTTTTGACCACATGATCCTCACTTATGCAATAACTCATTAAAACACATCGTTTATTTATCAAAGTGTCAAGGGTTAGTGGCTACCAAATTATGCATATCCCTAGATCAATATCATGTATTTGTGCGAAATGATAATAAAATAATCATTTAATCAAAAGCGTACAAACCAAATCGTTAAGAAATACAATCAATATGTTCTTTCATACACTACTCATGCCACGTATAAATCAATCCGTACAATTGAATAAATCGCAACAAAATGTGCTAACACAATTCTTTGAAATGGAAATTACTCGACACCAAAGTTCCAAAACATTCCATTTGGCCGTCTTACGACTTAAAATAATATTTCTCCACAAGACTCACGCGAAAGAAAATGCCCAATGTAATCCAAAATTAACACACGCAATAACTAAAGTGTGCACCTTACAAAATTGCACTCACACGACACAAAACGTCGTAAAACAAAACTCTGTAAAACTCTATGAGCTCAACGACCTCAAACCAACCAAATGGCTCCAAACCTTTCGCTTCCATACATCAAATTGCATATCGCAAAACCATGACTAAAATGCCAAACTTCCAAAATTCCCCTTTTGTTGTAATACAATCTAAACAACATTTTTCGACAAAACTTGCATTAATTAATTTTTTCAAATAAAACTCGACATAGACACAATGGAAGATAACTTTTCGTCCAAACCTTAACATATGTGGAGGAGATCCAATGTTAAAGCTATAAGTCGTAGTTACTTGCCCAACATCTTAAACAACATCAATAATATGGATAACACTGTATCCGAAAGTAACGTTGGACAATCAACGAAATAAAACAAGTTCCGATGGAGTTTGCAACTCTCGCAATAAAATAATTTTCATGCATGTTCAAAACCGCGATTTAATATCTTGTGTGTGTTAACCATTTTCTGAGATTTTGTAACTCAATCCACTGGAGGATTTGAAACACAAGAAATAACTGATACAATTTATTTTAAAATAAATTATGTGCATGAATTTAGTCGGCACTCAACGTCTCAACCTATACTCCTCCAAATATCTCCGGTCACACTACCGTCATCCGGATTCTCGATCATCTTAAGGCAAAGTTAGGAACTACATCGATTCACTTTACGATTCCTCCTGGAATTAAGGTCGATTCAATAAATCTATGGTTCTAATCCAACCATCAACTTCGACCCGAAACGGTCCACTTAAGACAATTATCATGCTTATTGTCACCCTAAGTGACTATTACTAAATTCGACAATCTTTTCCGGCGACTATCCTCTTAGAAACTTCTTCACTACCCCAACGGTCATCACATTAAAGTAGTTCAAGTATGCACATGTAACTAGCAGGTTCACCATGACACTGGCCAGGTGTCATTATGAACTTACCGTACATGATTATCCTTGCTACTCTCGACGTGATTCTCGTTTCTAGCAACTCCATTGACCTCAAAAACATCCTATCGTAAGGTGCCTAGTGGTGAACTTCACTTTCATTTACTTAAAAGAACGCTAGTTTGAGTCTAGGTATTCAAAATCAACACCTAATTCTCTCAAACTTATGCTCTGATACCAACTTGTAACACCCTCAAAATTGGAACGAGCAACTAACTGTGATTTCAACAAAATAACCAAAAGAGGAATAAATCATTTCTACAGATCATCCCTGAAAATACCTCAGAATTTAAACATCATAATCTCCGCAATAAATAACTTAAGGCGGGTGTTACTTAACACAACACAAGTTGCTAATCCCAAATAAATGCGGAAGACTTCACTAATCAAAGTCACCTCTCGTGCACTCTACTAGCACTCGCCACTTCATAGTGTAGCTAAAGCTACTCCCAACCTGAGCCTGTTGCACATGCCGACAAATAAAAAGGGTTAGGCTAACGCCTAGTGAGTTAAGAGTTTTATCATGACCATATAAATTCATAAATAGAGAGAGATACAGTTTAAGTCATGAGTTCAAAAGAATGTACTTTAGATGCAAATCACCAATTTTCAAACTCCCACAAATCCCGTGCTGAAAACTTTAATATAAAATGATTTCCAAAATGGACTCATTCCCAAAACCAACGTGAAAGGTGAAATAGCATTTGATTCTCAAAACGATTGAATTCATAAATAAATCACCAATATTCCAAACATCCCCAAACATGGATGAAGCATAACCCATAACTCATATAACGTGCAAAGCAATTCATATAAATATGATACGTCACCGAAAACATGGATAAACACAAATACCCAAAACAACACCTTTCGGTGACGGGGGAGGCCCGTATACATTGCACGTGACGGAACACAAAAGTGGGTCACCTACTATGCAATAAAACAACACGTGGACTACTCTCGTAAACTGAGCTCAATCACTCCAGATCTATTGCCCGCGAGACTAGGGAGCCCCCAACTTCAACCACTCCAGGTCTACACATTGGGTCACTCTAAATCCACAACAGCACATTTGGGATTACACCTTACTGCCCATGAGACGACGCCCGACCATATAGGTTCACGCCTTACTTATCATGGAACCCGATGCCTATCCCGTGCCAAGCACATATGGAATTACACCTTACTGCCCATGAGATGACGCCCGACCATATAGGCTCACGCCTTACTTATCATGGAACCCGATGCCTATTCCGTGCTACAAAAGAGAAACTAACGTGTCGTAAACTGAGCTCAAACAATCCCGATCTCTTGCCCGCGAGACTTGGGAAACTCATATGCCTATGGATCCATAGCTAACAAGGTCTAAAACATTACACGACCCCAAAAGAATAAACCAGTGCATTCAAAACATGCAATTCCCCAATAACGTAAACCATGATCAAAACTCGACTTTGAGCTATCAAAACTGGACAATTGTCCTTAAGACTTAACAAAATCCAATACCGAGCCATAAAACTCAACTGACTCAAAAGATAATTCATGAAAAGTCATAACATGATATTAAACGTAGCAATACACATTTTTGCCAATAATATTTCAAAGCCATGAAAACCCGAAAATAGAACCTTGGGTTGGGACAACCCTCTTTTCCAAAGGACTCACACCGTACATTTCCAAATCGTCCCATAATGTACTAAATGCATGTTTCCAAATATACACAAAATGCATTTTCATAACAAGTAGACTCCATCTATAACATAAATCAACAACCCATTTTCATGTATGATTTATCTACCACATTTTCTCAAAATTCAAATGTAAGTGCTTTACAATATTTACCACAATAAATACCTCAAAAGTTAAAACCCACCAAATAACTCAACATTGATAATTTTTCATGTAAAACACATAAGTACTTGGAAAAATAACATTTTTGGCATGTACAAAGTTTTCACAAAGCAACTTGAACTGCCTTGCTAGATTAGGCTAAATCTAGATTTTTCCCAACGTAAGCTCCTTTGAAGAAATACGAATCTTCAAGTCCAAATCTTCCAAAACCTAGATTCATAATTTTCCAACCATGAATATTCATATTCAACCACTTTAAACCATTCCCCAAACATCTTATATAAAAATCTCCATTTTGACCAAAACCCTAATATTAACCTAACTTCCCCAAAATCATCCAAACCAAGATTTGATAAGCATACAAACTAGGAAGCCATCAATGGAGCATTCATAACTCATATGAAAGTATAGAAGCTAGGAGGATGAACTCACCACTTTGGTTTTGATGAAAACCTTGAAAACCCCAAAAAAATCTCTAGTGTTGTGGATGAAACTTGCTCTTGCATCAATAAATGAAACCACTAGCATAAAATGGAGAAGGAACACATTAATCTCCAAGAAAAGCCCCCAAATCTGTTAGGGTTTGTGAGGGAAGAAGAGGAAATGATTTGGGAGAGAAGAGATGGAGTTTGGGAGTGAGAAATGAGAATCTTCCAATAAACTTCCAAACTCTTTCTAGATCCTTGAAGATCTCTCAAAAACGGAACCATAGCAACTTAAATCACCAAAATCGGAGTTGAAATGAGAGAGATATGAAGAAATGATGTTTAGGGGGTGAAATTCGTGTTTTATGCTCATCAGACGCGATGTGGACGTCCGCGTGGAGTATGCGGACGTCCACGAGCACCCACCTAACTTTTTGCTGGTTCCGCAGAAGCATACGCGGACTTCCACACCATGCGGACGTCCACGAGCACCATGCGGACGTCCGCGAGACCCTGGTTTCCCGATTTATTTCCCGATCATTGTTTTGGTCATAACTTCTTCGTTTTAGCTCTGTTTTCGCTCCAGAAAGGCTCGTTGGATTCGTATTTGAATTCCCCATCCAAAAAAACCATAAAACCTAGGATTAAATCCAAAATCATATTTTTCTTATTTATCATGAAAGACCGATATCTGTTGGTTCCATATGCTCAAGAATGATTATAAAATAATATTACCGGTAATATATGATCCTATAGGGTCACACCATATAGCAAGTAGACAACAAAATGGATATTTATAAGAATTTGATTCTTGATAAATATTAATTATTTCTTGAAAATATTAATGAATATGATTCATAATATTAGATGCAAATAATAAATTTTTAGTTTGTTAATACATATGATGGACTCATATGTAACTAAAATTAGAAGGAGGGACTTTGAGGAGAAAGTTTAAAATAGTTAAAATGTGATTTTAACCATTTTAAACTAGAAGGGTTAATATGTAAAATTGCATAGCCTTCTTTTATCTCATTGGCCATGTTGGGTGGCAAAGTGATGGGCACGCTCTTATATTTTTATACTTGCTCATAACAAGCAAGCAAGACACAAAAAACATCAAGTCACCACTCTCCTCTCTCTCCCTCTCTACCTTCGGCCGAAACCACCCATTTTGGTGGTGGTTTTTGCTTCTTCTTAATTCAAGTCTAGTGTAGTATTGAATAAGAAGCCATCTTTTGCATCTTTCATCAAGAAGGTACTAGCATACTTTGGTGTTGGAGCTTGTTGGTGGATTTCTCTAGAGGAGCTCTTGGTTGAGTTCTTGCCATCTCCATCTTCTCCAACTAGAAGACTTTGCAAAGGACTACAAATGTTGTATTTTCTAAAAACCCCATATGTATGTTTTAATCTTTCATGTTCATGCAAATGGATCCTTGGTGGGTGTTAAAATGTTTTTAATGTTGTTCAAAATTTTAAGCTTCCGTTGCAATATGTTATGATTTTTAAATCGTATTTTGAACAAGACCCAACAAGTGGTATCAGAGCCACTTTTGCATGCATGTTAAGATTTCTTGTTTATATGAAAAACTTGGTTTTTGGAAGCCATGGATGAGTTTCATCTTGCATGAGGAGTTCATGCATGGCATCTTTGGCAACCTTTTTTTTAGTTCATAATTGTTATTTTATGTGACCAAAATTTACATGCATTTTTTGTCATAAAAGTTGCCTTAGAAAAACAAAGTGTTTGTTTATTTTGTTGTATGTAAATGATGTGTATAAACAAGCCAATGACCCCTTGTGATGATGGTTGTGTTGTTTATTCAAATGGTTGTAATATTTATTTATTCATAAAATATGTAATAGTAAATAGGCATTCTTTTATTTTGTTAATCTTTGTATATGATAGATTAATTTTAGACTAGTTTATTTATATAAAAATGTAACAAGTTGAAGAATGAAGACCATTTGGAGACTTTCAAGGAGCAAACACACACACCATGGAGTTCCTAGAAGATTTTGCATGCAATGGTTGTTTTGGCAAGGGGGAGCTTGAAGACATCATTTGGAGTTTTGGTCTTTAGTCCCTTAGGAATGGACTTGACATTCTTGTTTGGTTCACAAGAATTGTCACTAGAAATTTTGGCTTGGTTTATACACTTTTTACATAATGTTGATAATGTTTATGTTAATATTATCATGTGTGGTTGAAATAGGATTTTGCATACTAGATAATATTTTGAACATAAAGGTAAATCATCTTTTGGAGTTTGGCTTTTCAAAAATAACATTTTAATGATAAAATTGAGTTTTTAAAATAAAAGGAGTTTTATTCTAAAAACTCTTAATTTTTTTTGAAGTGGTAAAATGAGTTAAAATTGTGATTTTAAAACTCATCCAAACTCCATGTCTAAATAATAAAAGGTTGTTTTATTAAAAAGACTAAAATTGGTTCTAATGCGCTCAAACTCAAACTTTAATATAGGATATTAGTTTAAAATTGACCGCAACGAAATAGTTAATAAAATGGAGATTTTATTTTGAATTAAAAGAACCAATAAAAGAAAAATATGATTTTTAAATAATAAGTATCATGTGATATTGGATTCATCCAATATACATGATACAATATGTTGTTTTTAAAGCTAGAATTATAATACATCTAAAATCCCTTTTATGAACGCAAGTCTATGTCATCCTCTTGAAAACACTCGCACGTCACTTGTATGATCCTTGTGGGATAAAGGTCACCTAACTACTTGGATCGTCTTTTGATGGCCGAGGTGGTTTCGCGTTTTCTAGTGGGATAAAGGTCACCTAACCACTAGTTATGCGCCGATTCCACATGTTGTTCAAGTTGGATGACTTGATCGGGAATCTTTTGTGATAAAGGTCACCTAAGCATTAGAAACCCGAGGCATAGATGGGATCAAACATGCCAATTAACAAACGTTGTTAAGGATCCCATATTGCTAGGAATTACATTTGGATGTAATTGGTAAACGTCACCTACCTTGTTGAATTAAATAGATGGGATAAAGGTCACCTAACCATTTATTTGTTTTGCAACGTTGGATCCTAGACTTTATATTATTAATGTTTTAAGTACATAAAGGGTCTTAATAAATAAAGTTTTAAAAATCGAAAATACTAAATAGAACTTTGTTAAATTTTGTAGATGGCACAAAGTGCGAACCACCACACCAATTACCTTCGATCCATCCTAGAAAAGGAAAAACTTAACCACACCAACTTCCTGAACTGGCGCCAAAACCTGAGAATTGTTCTCAAGCCAGAAAAGAAGTTGTATGTGTTGGATACCCCAATTCCCGATGAACCTCCCGCTACTCCTAGGGCTCCTCACGCTGAATGGTCGAAACATTTGGATGATTCGGTTGAAGTGTCGAGTCTCATGCTGGCCTCAATGATTCCCGAGCTTCAAGAGATTTTCAAGAATCACACGGCATATGATATGATCAATCAGCTGAAGGAAATGTTCAAACAGCAAGCCCGAACAGAACGCTTCGAAACCGTTCGATCGTTGCACGCATGTAAGATGGAGGAGGGAGGAAATGTGAGCAATCATGTCCTCATGATGAAATGTCATTTGGATCATTTGGAGTGTCTCGGCTCTAAATATCCAACGGATTTGGCAACGGATATAATTCTGAACTCTTTACGTAAATCCTATGACCCCTTCATCATGAACTATAACATGAATGGTTGGGAGAAACCTATCTCAGAGCTGCATCAGATGCTCAAAACTGCTGATAAGAATCTCCCAAAGAAAACCCCTCATGTGCTCATGATTCGAGAAGGTGGAACCAAGAAACCCAAAACCCCTAACTCCAAGGCTAAGTTTGTTAAGGGCAAAGGCAAGAAGGTTGCCCGAACCCCACGAACTAAAAAGAAGGAGAAAGTGGCCAAAGAGGACGCATGTTTTAAATGTGGCGTGATTGGTCACTGGAAAAGGAACTGTCCTACTTACCTGGCAGAGTTGAAGAAGAAAAAGACGGAGGCAGGGCCTTCAGGTATCTATGTGATAGAATTAGATCTATTTACTTTTTCACCTAACACTTGGGTATTTGATACTGGGTGTGGAACTCACATATGTAACATGTTACAGGGGTTCAGAAAAAGTAAGCAACTGAAGACAGGCGAAATCGTACTCCACGTGCGAAATTGAGCAAGAGTTGAAGCTCAAGCTTTAGGAGATTACGATTTACATTTACCAAATGGCCTGTATTTAACATTAAACAATGTGTGTTATGTCCCTGGCTTGACCAGGAATATTATTTCAGTTGCTCGTTTAAAACAATCTGGTTTTACTTATCGTTTTAAATACGATTTTATTCATGCTTACAAGAATGATATGCTCTATTTCGAGGCTAGACCTCTTAATGGAATATACGAAGTAAAACTAGATAGTTCAATAAACGATAGTTCTATATACCATGCTAACACCAAAAGACTCAAGAATGATTTAAGCAATTCTTATTTATGGAATTGTCGTCTTGGCCATATAAACAAGAAACGCATATCCCAACTTCAAAATAGTGGTATTTTGAAGGCAAATGAGGATGAATCATTTGTCTATGTGGGAAGATGACCAAAGCTCCTTTCTCTGGTTCTAGTGAAAGGGCTAAAGATCTGTTAGGAATCATACATATTGATGTATGCGGTCCTTTCAGAACCATATCAAGACATGGTGCTAGATTCTTCATCACCTTCACTGACGACTTCAGTCGTTATGGTTATGTTTATTTGATGAAACATAAACATGAAGCATTTGAAATGTTCAAATTGTTTCAAAGTGAAGTTGAGAATCAACTCAATAAAACCATTAAAGTCCTTCGCTCCGATAGAGGAGGTGAATATCTGAGTGATGAATTCCTAAATCATCTAGAGGATCGTGGGATTATCTCACAACTTACTCCACCTAGAACACCACAACATAATAGTGTGTCTGAGAGGAGGAACCAAACTTTACTAGATATGGTTCGCTCTATGATGAATAGGAGTACTCTTCCTTTATCATTTTGGAGTTACGCCTTAATTACTGCTACCCGTATTTTGAATATGGCTCCAACCAAGAAAGTAGATAAAATACCTTATGAGATTTGGCATGGAAAGGTTCCATCCTTATCCTATTTAAGGGTATGGGGATGTGAGGCTTATGTGTAGAAACCAGGATTCAATCTTACAATCAATTATGAACAATTAAACAGTAAATTGACATAGAATAGGATCCAAAAGCTTTGTATTCGATTAAGAACAGAATACAGATCTAGAGAGAGAGTCTCTCAAATATTACAAGTGAATACAAAGATATGACGAAAGTTAGTTAGCTTACAGTTGCTAACTTCTATATATACTGTAAGGAAAGTCTAAAGCCACAGTACATATACAAGACAAACCAATAGAACTAATACACGTGTCCTAATTAGTTAACAGAATATAAAGGAAAATATCCTGACTTAAGTTCTGAACAACATGTTCAGAACTTCTGAACATTCTTCTGATAAAGCACTTCAGAACATTTGTCTTCTTCTTCAGAAGTTCTGAGTCTCCTACTCAGAACTCTGAACCTTCTATTCAGACTTCACACTTAGCAAACTTTGCAGTACAAAACTTCTGAGTCTTCTTACTCAGAACTCTGAGTCTTCACTTCAGATCTCAACACTTGTGTTTTTGACAAAACTCTAGATCTAACAATCTCCCCCTTTTTGTCAAATAGTCTTGAACTTTTCATCATTGAATTCTTTAAGTGCAGGAACAATCTTCAGAAGAATCACATTTCTCAAAGCAAGCCTTCTATCAATCTGCTCAATGTGATCTTTTGTCTTTTGAACCTGGACACCTTTTTGTACCTTCTTTTCCAAACTTTTCTTGATAAACCTGAGAGTTCCAGAGCAATATTTGGCAGCTTCACTAGCTCTGAAAAAGATCTTTTGCTTTTGAATATTCTTCAGTGCAACTCCCAATTCTGGAAATTCACTGACATATCCAGTCTTCATCTTATCTAATTGCACATGTTCATTGTTTGGCTTGGATAAATACACACAAGATCTACCTATATATAGAGCAATTTGAAAATCTGTATATGCATGCCATCTCAGAATGTAAAACATAGCACTTCTCACTGTTGCCAGTGCTCCTCTTTCCTTTTTGTACTTGCTGCAGTCTTTATTCTCTAAAAGACAATATAATCTGTAGAAATCAAAAATTGAGATCTCATCAAAGTCAGCTTCAGTGAAGTAGTAGACTTTTCCATCTTCTCTCAGAACTTCAAATCCATAGTACTCATGTTTCTTGAACTGTCTGACAACCAATTCTCTGATTCCAGTGATCATGAAATCAGAATATACAGACTTCTTTTTCTTTCCCACAATCCTTTTCATTTCAGCATGAAGCCATTGAGAGATATCTGGCCTATCATGATATACACTCAGAAAGTTCACTTCTCTTGGTTGAAAGAAGTTTGGCAAAGTAAATTCCAAGAACATAGCACTTAGATCAATAGATATCTCTTCTTCATTTGCTTCAGATTTTTCTGCTTGTTCAGTATCTTCCATCTGGACATCTTCTTGAGATAACACTTCTGGAATAGTCTCCTCAATGTCATCTGAGTAAACACCATTTACTTCATATTCAGCAGGAAATACAAAGTCAATATGCAGTAACTTCTTTGGATTTTCTTCTGAAAGCATACATTCACTGCTCTCCTTGATTCTTGTTCTGAGATCCAACCTTTCTTGGATGTGCCTTAAACATTTTTTCTTCAAAATAGCTTTCTCTCCCTCAGCAGGTACATTCATCTCTATCAACAAAAATTGTAGAGTAGCATCACTGTACTTTACCAAATCATTCAGTCTGAAAAACTTTGGTGAGTCAGAAGCAATGTAGAAGAAGCCTTCATTCTCAACTCCTTCAATCACAAATCCACGAGCACCATTTTCATTGCTAGGCTTTCTGATTGGACAACTCAAGTTACATTTATCTTTTCCTGCTTCAATGGCCAATTGAAAATCATAGAAATGCATGTTCCTGACATATATCCCCAAAATTCTTCTGCACTCAATTTCCATCCAGGTTTCCTCTGTGCTTGCAAAGAACTTTACCAGAAATATTTGATCATCAAGAAACAGCCTATGAAAGTCAAAACTTGTAAGACTCACTTTCAGATTTCCTTCCTTCAGTACTGTCATACTCACATATTCAGTTTGAAACTCCAACACTTTTTCTATTCTTTTCTGAACATGTAACCTTTCATCAGGTTTTCTTAGTCTGTTTGAAGCTTCTACATATGTCATCTGAACTCTTTCATCCATAAAGCCATCAATAAAATTTTCAATCACCACAAATTCATCTTCTGGGCAGTAAAGATGCTCATAGGTTTCTTCTGGAAAAATATCATGAAAGTAATGTCTTGCAAGAGGAGTGTTAGTCTGATCAATAATAAAGTCACATAAAGGTTCTTCCAGTGTTGGTAATTCAATTCTTGGAATCACAATGAGTTTTCTGAACACATATTCTGAAGGCATGAAATAGTCCTCAACTCTGTTATACACTTCACCAATATCTCCCAATTCATCCGCAAAGTGTAGTTGAAATTCATTTTGAAATTTCTGTGAGTAATCAACTGAGTGGTCCTCTTCTCCCAACAAATCGATAGGCCTCACTGTTCTGATACATCTTTGAACATTCTGAATGTTAAGAGCTCTGACCAACTCACTGTCCATTCTCCTTATCAGAACCTCATTTAACCTTCTTTCTTCCACCTCAGAGTTAAAAAGCTCACTTCTGGTATAAGGAACAATCTCTAAGCATGTATTCACCTCAGATCTTTCCATTAAGCTTTCTTCAGAAACATCTGCCATACTTATCGCATAACCTTCTTTAGAAGAATCAGTCATCATTTCCTCTTCTGCCATAACATTTTCATCATTCAAAGTAACTTCATCTGATCCAAAGATACTTACTGCCTTAACATTTTGATCTGCCATAACTACATCATCTGCCATAAGTACTTCAGTTTCATCAGAATTCACCTCCACCTCTGTGTTTAACTCCAATTCCTCTGTTTTATCAGTACCTCCTTCAAAAGACTTTTCATGTATCACTTTATCAGTTTCCATATCATCCTCAGAATATGAACTTATTGTTTGAACAATTATTGCCTTTTGAACATCTGCTGATTTCTCAACAACTTCTACCTCAGTGCTCTCAACATTTTCTAACTCAGTACTTTGCTTCTGCCGTTTCTCCCCCTTTTGATGATGATGAGGCTCATTATCATCAAATTTCCTTTTAACGGACTGAGTTGCTTCAGGTTCTGGCTCTGCTATAGACAAAGGCAAGATGGCAAGAGGTTTTGAGAGATTAGCAAGATTTGAACTGAATGCTTGCAGTAGTGAAGACTTCATATCATCCATATTTTTCAGAAGCTCTTTTTGAAATTCTGACAATTCATCCTTGATCTCCGTTTTATGAGATTCCAAGGATTCTGTCACTTCATCCACCATTAATTCAACAGATTTAGCTTTGCCTTCCAACAATGTTCTGAGATCCTTGATTTCATCTTTCAAGAAATCAACAGTTTTCTCCAATTTCTCCACCTTTACACCAAGATCATGATTTTGTTTCTGAATCTTTTCAAATTCAGAAGAGTCTAACTGTGAACCTGGATCAACAAATGACCCAGTTTTCATGTGTTTAGAGAACTCATGGCATGTAGGTGTCACAAAGTCACCATGTACAACAGATGCATTGTGTAAGGAAGCTTTTAAGATGTTCACTTCCCCAGGACTTCCATCCAATCCTTGACAACAAATAATAGGAATGTCTATGGATGTTGATACAGGAATACGAAATTCTTGTTATGTGCATGTGTTCAAAGGAATTTCAGGCTCAAATTGGATGTTACTGTGTAATCCAGACTCTAAGTGTTGAAGAATATCTTGGGATTTATCACCACCCTCCAAATGAGTATGGGATGGTTCCCCTGTATATGAAGTGAAACAGTAGCATGTTTGAATGCTTCTGAGTGGCTAGGGATGGGTTGTTCAAGTTCCACCACGGGCTCCATGATGTTTTCTTCAATATTGGTCACCAAGGGTTGTGAACCAATAGTAGATGTGGTTGCCCGGATTAATTCGGCTGGATCAGAATTATCTCTTTCTGTTTCTAATTTTGTTAACATTCTCTCAGCCTCACCTCTCTCTTTCTGTTTTTCACTTTCCATTCTAACCAATCTCTCTTAATTTTCCCTCTCAATTCTCTCAGAATGTTCTCCCTCCTGAACATTCTCCCCCTCTCTAACTGCACTAGACCCCTCACCTCTCCTCTCAGGGTTGTCCTCATGGGTAGGGATCTGAGGTTGTTCATATCCCATAGAGGTGCAATATACTTTTAATATCTCACTCTCCCTTGGAATATATTGCCTAAGTGACCTTGGAAGAGGTCTGTGATTGGGAAAATTTTCAAGTTTAAGAGCAGAAATCATTTTACCCATGTAGAAGATTGGCCCATGCTCCTCATTTGATCTTCTTGGGATGTTTCTATCTTGATCCATTGCATACCAGATTACCAACTGCCAATACCTCTGATAAGGTATATATGTAAGTGGCTTATCCCTTGTTTTTCCCTCTAATGCTTTCTGATTCCTCTCAAAAGTATTCTTCATATCTTCCCATAAGATAGAAGCATAATCATAGTGCCTATTCTTTATTAACCCATGAAAAATCTGCAATATCTGTCTTGATCCTTGATCCAGAGAACTGTGTTTCCCAGATAAACACTTGTTAATGATATTGAAAAAACATGCCCAGATTGGTGGTAGTTTATTTCTTCTGAATAAACTAAGATTCCTCAACTCTTCATTATACCCTATTCTTCTAAACTCAGTTATTAATTCCTCTATCAATGGAGAATCTTCAAAATCTAATCTCCCCTGTAAATCATCTTTTTTTGGTAGCCTCAGCATTGTTCTCATAAATTGTACAGTCAAAGTTACAGTAACTCCCCCTATTTTAGATACAAATTTGTTACCTTGTAACTCCAAATGCTTCCACCACTTTGTATATACTGTACTAGAACAGATTTCTTCATTGTAAACCACTTCTTGAATGGATGGTATTTCAGCAATTCGATGATTATCCTATGTTCTTCTTTGAACTTTGTTTCATCCAACACTAAAACACAGTTATTCTCAACTAGGTCTAAGTATTCACTTTCAGGTACAACTCTCTCCAAAGAATTTGATCTTCCAGACATTACAGACCTAACCGCACTCTGTTCATGTTGTATATTTTCATTTTCCCCATCTGCATTACCCTCTGATTCAGCCATATTCTCATCCCTTGTACCTCCTTCAACATTTCCTCCTAGAACAATATTCTCTCCTATAGCCCCTTCTTCTATGGCTCTGTTCTCAGGCATACGAACTTCATCGTTCTCTGAATCTGAGGATTCCATCAAGGTTTTCGAGGAATGTAATGATATAGCTTTACTTCTTCTTGAACCAGACATGATTAATGTAGAAGATTGAAAGAAAACAGAATCGAAGAACTCTGGATTTATGCGTATCTCACTTTTCACTCTTGGAATTCAAATGAAATTGAAAGAGGGATTTTAAGGTCTATTTAAAATCCGTGAAGCTGAAAGGTTTCAAACGGTGAAAAGTTGCTTTTTGCCAGAGTTATAACGGATTCGAACACTGTGAAGTACCACAAAAGATATTAAATGAAACGTGGCAACATCAATTGAATTTGAAGCTGACACGTGTTATTTGATAGAAATTAAATCAAGTTAAAAATTCTGAATAACACGTTCAGAGTTCTGAGAATGCATACTCAGAAGTTCTGAGTATTCAGTTCAGAATAAATTCCCTTGAAATTCAAAATTCATTTAAATCTCAACTTCTGATTATATAAAGCATTTAATCATCCAGAAGTAGTTTGAACAGATAGAAATCTATTTTATCATCAAAATTTTGTCCATCTTTTGATGATATGAGATTTCTGAAAATTATTTAAAATCTAACATCTGATCTTGAAAACCTTTTATGGATTCAGAAGTAGTTTGAACAAGTAAAAAATATTTTGTCATTTATAGCTTGTTCCCCTAAAAATGCTTAGAGATAAGAAAAGAAATACAAACCTTATAAGCACCTCAGAATGATTTTTGAAAGTTATCAATGCTCCCCCTTGACTTTAGCATATACTCAAACACATATTAGATATAAGAAGTAAGAAAATATATCATAGAAAACCTATAATCAACAAAATTGAAACACTTGTATTTTTCAGAAATGAGTTCTGAAAGGTAGTCAGAAGTTCTGATTAACCTATTCAGAAAGAAATTTGAAGTCAGAATTCTGAAGTACTGACTCAGAAGATCTGAACTCAAGACTCAGAAGTTCTGAACTTAAGATTCAGAATTCTGAACAAGAGAGTCGGAGTTCTGAGTACACTACTCAGAAAATCTTACTTAGAAAAATATTCATTTCTGAAAAATAACAAATATACTCAATTAGTCAGATTAAGCATTCCTATTTTACATATGAGAAAAGTAAACCTTTTGTGATCAAGAGGCTTTGTGAACAAGTCAGCCAATTGATACTTTATGTGCACAAATTGCATTTTTATAGTTCCCTTTTCCACATAATCCTTAATGAAATGGTATCTTACATCAATATGCTTGGTCTATGAGTGCTGAACAGGATTCTGAGTAATAGCAATGGCACTTTCTGAATCACAATATATGGGAATTTTGTTGAGTTGATAGCCATAATCCATGAGTTGTGTTCTCATCCACAAAGTTTGAGAACAGCAAGCAGCAGCAGCTACATACTCTGCCTCAGTAGTTGATGTGGACACACAATTTTGTTTCTTTGAAGCCCAACTCCCTATCTTGTCTCCCAAAAAGTGACAAGCACCAGAAGTACTTTTCCTGTCCAATCTACTTCCTGCATGATCAGCATCAGTAAAAGCAGTCAATTTAAAATCAGTTTCTTTTGGATACCAAAGGCCCAAATCAGGTGAACCTTTGAGATATCTTAAGATCATTTTAACATCCAGCAAATGAGATTCTTTTGGATTAGATTGAAATCTAGCACAGAAACATGTAGCAAACATGATATCTGGTCTACTTGCAGTCAGATAAAGCAAAGATCCAATCATGCCTCTATAAACCTTGTTATCTACTGAAACTCCAGAGAGATCAGCATCTAACTTGACATTTGTTGCCATTGGTGTTCTCATAGCAGCACAATCAGACATCTTAAACTTTTTCAAAATATCTTTTACATATTTTCCTTGATTTATAAAAATTCCATTTGGTAATTGTTTTACTTGAAGACCAAGGAAAAAATTCAACTCTCCAATCATGCTCATTTCAAATTCTGATTTCATGACTTCAGAGAACTCATCACAAAGTTCTTGATAGGCGGGTTTACACCCCCCTTGACTAACCGCAAGTGTACGGTGTCGTCTCAAGTAATACGTACGAAAGTACGAGTATCGAATCCACATGAACCAGGTGTTAAGTACCGCACTGACTATAGTTACTATTAACTGAGCGATTAAAATTGATTTGGTTTGATTGTTAAAATATCTTGACTAGTAAAACGTATGAAAACAGGACAATTAATTTGGATTAATATCAAAAGAGGGAATGGAGGGTTGGACTCCGAATGAATTCAATTGATGAGACTTCGAAATTACTTATAAATGGTTAAAACGATTTATGACTTGTAAAACCTAAACTCGTTACACTTCTTCAAGCTGCACCGAGACTTAACTTAATTGAAATTGCTTATCTTTCGATCTAACAGTTGAATTAAGTTAAAGTGATTGGTTTTTACCACAACACCGAAGGAAATAGATTATCTCTAACTAATTCCCTTCGGTGGCCATTGAATTCGAACTAAATCTTGAGATTTCCATCGAACACTCAAGAGTTATCAAATCATTTAACAAGTGATCAGTTTATTAAAAGCATTAAGCTTGAATTCAAAGTCGTCATCCATCTATTAAAACCGAAATAAGAATCGTTCAAAGCCTACATCTATGAAACATCCATCATCCAACCCCCCAACATGAAGTTTATCTCATGTTGGGGGTGTGTACAGAAAACTGAAAGATTACAAACAAAGTAGAAGAAATCATGTTCTAAAAGTTCTGCAGAAAAGAAATAAGTAACTCCCTGAGAAGAATCCCTTCCACGATCACGTACTCAATCGTTGTTGTCTTCCAATCGATCTCTTGTCACCACGGTATTCGTGCTCTCGATCTTCTCCCAAAAATCGCCTCTCAACACCAGCCGCTCACCCCGTCTGACTGATAACCCTAAAATTAGAAAATAGGGCTTTTAAATCGTATCTGCGAGTTGGCGCCAGTTACGGCGCTACTTAAGTCGCGCCACAAGGCGCGCCACGCTCTAGAAAGTTCTGCCTTTAAAAACCCGCGCTCATTTTCGCGCTAGTTAAGTGGCCCCAAAAGGCGCGCCACCCTCTGGAATCTTCATATTACACAACCCGCACTAGTTTCGTGCTAGTTAAGTGGTGCCAAAAAGCGCGCCAGCTTCTGCTTGCTCCACTTTCGTCTTTTTCCGGATTTTGAGCTCTTCTTCGGAAAATGTACTCGCGATCCTCTTCAATTCCCTTCCAGGCCGACTAACTGTACATCTCATAAAACTCATCAGTAAAATCCACTATTTCACCTGAAAACACCCAACAACCACTCGATTTAGTAGCCGAAATAATGTCGAAAATCGACATTATCAACAACCCCAAACCGAGCGTTGCTTGTCCTCAAGCAAAATAGCGATAATATTAATCAAAAACCAGAGTTGAAACATAATTCGCACACATGGGAAGTCGGTGGTGTCATTATGGATCTTTACATATCTTATTCAACTAACGGAATTAATCGGTTAATCCGAACCCTTTCCAAAACACCCCCAGTCCGCAGAGGTTAAAACACTAACTCGTTGAGAATAAAACTGGTCGGGACCACATTGCATCAACTTCCACCCAATTTCATGCATGATTAGGGAGGATTTCGCCTCGACCCTACCTTACGGGATGCTCTCAATTCGCTCGAACCTAGGCTATCGCACATGTTGCTCATGCTTTGGAGTTTATGTACAAAAAAATCACGAGATATATGCATGAACAACTAATCATGAAAAACGCACAAATGTACAAGAAGGTGATCTCAGAAAGAATCAAGTAGCAAGATAAGGAATATCGGTAGAGGTGGTTGTAAACTCTAATCACATTTTCCAAAAGATCATTCAGGTCTTTAACAGGGTTGTAACAGGGCTAGGGTTATGGTTAGGAAACGAAGGGTAAAATGGATCAAAAATCCTGAGTGTGTCAATCTTAAAACAGTTCTGAACTTTCTGACTTTTCTTCTATCACTCCGCCCTTTTTGTCATCGCTATGGTTGCTTGACCATTTTATTTACTCGTGTCTATTCTATCTAGACAGTAATATTTATATATATATATATATAAATAAATATAGAGGAAGGTTCATGTGAGGAGCGCGTCAAAACGTGAGAACGTGAGGAGCACTCCCATACTTCTGATCACATATGATTTACAACGCTAAAAAATCGGAACTTTCTCGAAAATTCGCGCAAAAGTGGCGCGAGGCGTGGCGCGATGCTGCAGGTTGCGGATCACATGTGATTCAACACTGTAAATCATTAATGATTCATAACTGTCAATTCGAGTCCAGATCAGTTGTGAATCACATGTGATCCACAACTGCGAATCACATGTGATTCATAACTGTCAATTGCTCCTCACGTTCTCTTAAATTGGTACGCTCCTCGTTTGAACCCGCCTCTATAAATATATATATATATATATATATATATATATATATATATATATATATATATATATATATATATATATTGGGGGCATCATTGGCCCTCTTTATTTATTTGGGACTACATTGGCCCCTTTTCTCTCTATGACTGGCCTGCATTTCTCTTTTCTGCTTTCTATTTGACTGTTCATTACTGCTTATGATGGACACACTTTCGGATCAGGGTTGGTTAAGGCTTTTCGGCTAGGGTTTGATGGTGGGGTTTGAACTGAAAACTTTGGAGAGTGTTTGGCTGCAAAAAGGGCTTTGGTTACACACATAATGGGTTAGAAAGGAATGATAGCTAAAAACTGGTTCAACAAACACACAATGCCTGAAATCATCTCTTTAGGTCCACACGATATGGTTTACTATACCTTTTCCTAATATCCTGATGGTTATCTTTGCTACTCGACACAAAAGTACAGCGAGATCAATCTATACTCACGACAAGGAAATTAAAAAAGTGTATCAGATTTTACGCTTAATTCCCTCGCATTGAAAGTACGTCATGTTAGGCTCGAATCTCACTATCCGGTGGTCTCCACTAATGTCCCTAATACATGCAATCTGTCAAGTCTCACTTGATGCTACATTATCCGTCCCAGTTCATTCCTCAAAAAGAAGTATTTGACTTACCACTAACGGTGACTCGGAAACAAGTTCCATCATAATGACCACAATTCCGTTACTTGCCTAAGATACAGTAAACATCAAAATGACACTATTGACTTACTTCCACCCCAAACCAAACTACACATTGTCCCCAATGTGATAATATCAATTACAATATTCCAAAATATGCGTGCGAATTAATTACAGTCATCCAAAATAAAAGTATGCAGTTAAGTACAGTCATCCCAAATGAATTAAAATCAAAGATCATGAAGGGAAAAAGAGATCAAACCGCCTTCCCTAATCGCGGTTCCGTCTCCTTGAAGATGAGCTTTCTCCTTGTTGTCGTCTCCTAGCTCGCTGTGCCGGTGGTGGGTTCGACGCTCCTGCTCCATCCGGATTCTCTCCCTCTTCATCTGGTACACCCAAGTATCTGAGCCCCCTGTTTATTCTCGCGAATCCCTGCCGCATCTCTAGTATGGCCTCATCCAAGCGTGCGTGCAATCGTGTGTCGGAGCCAGTTGGTTGGTGGCCCTCATCCTGTGCGGGATCATAATCCACATCATCAGCATCTTGATCATCAACTCCTTGAGGAATGTTCATCCTCTCGTTGCAAACTGCCTCTTGGCTGGTCAACTTGTTAGCAGCTGTCACTTGTTGGCGATAGGCGGTTCGGTTATAAGATGCGAACGATGGAATGGTCACTCTCGTTGCAATCCCTGCATTCCTGCAAAACTGAGTTATTAAACATGGGAACGGAAGTACCCCCGTACAGTTCTCAGCAGCCACGTCGATCATGTGCAATCGGATAATGTGTCCGACATCTAGTGGCATGCTATGCTGAATACAGTACATGATCCGTGCTACATATGGATTTAAGGTCGTGTAGTGAGATGAAGGCGCCAGACTTCCCTTCACAAACAACAGCCACAGCCCCAGTTCCTGTTCCATCTCACTTTTCTTAATTTCTGCTTTGCGTACCTCCCACCATCCTCTACCACTCCGGCGAAGAGAAGATGAGATTATCTAATTATGCGTTTCATCTTGTCTCACCCTAGGGATGGGTGGAATCCCAAATGTAGCATCGAGATCTTGGTGTCTCGGGACTCTGTAAAAGTTGCAGATGTCATCATTTGTCGTCCGGATTGGTTGGCCTTGAACAATAACGGTCGAAAATTCCTCGAACGAAGGTGGGACCATTGCAGCATAGAATTCCATCACGAGCGCCGGATCATAAGAATCTGGGTTCTGAATGTAGTTCTGCCAGCCTCTCTCCTCTATAATTTGCACAGCCCACGCATTATCAACCCTCGATAAATCCAATCCCCTTTCCACTAGAATAGATCGGGGTGCGAAACTTCGGAACCGAGTCTCGTAGGTCGGGTTCCGTCGCTGACTCCATTGTATTCTCTCTTGTTGGGGAAGGTTGTAGTAATGAAAGAACCGCCCTGCAGCGTCGGGATTTGTATGCACCATTTTCTGCAAAAGATAGTGAACTATTAGTATTTAACCTCCTATGGTATCCACCCCAAACCTAATCCTTGGATTAGGTTTGTTGTACAAAAGGGCTATACAAATTGGAACAGGAAAGGATACCCCAAACCTCGGTAAAACCGAGGTTTGCAACGGGGTAACATATGTGAAAATAACGACAGTGGCCACCCCAAACCTAAGTGAAACTTAGGTTTGTTTGGTCTTTTTGTCTAGCGAAAGTATAACTCAAAATCACACACAAGCACATAAACCACACACACTCAGCAGCTTAATCATTAAACACAACTATTAAGCACAAATATTACAGCAGAATTCCACCACTCTTTTAGGCTTTAAGTAAAACAAGGAAGTGACACCAAAGCTTTATACCTATCAGATTCACATTCTCAAATCAGCAGACCTTAACCAAAAAGCATTCATCACCCATAAAATTAAAACATTCTTGCTCATCTTCCACAAAAACCACATGCATTATCAGTTTAGTACAAGTCATAACATGAAGAAAATTGAGTACGCAACTCATACTAACATCCCCTAATGCACCTATTCAAGAATAGAACCCAAAATCCCTCTTTTACCATGAAAATCATAAACCCAAGAAGAAGAAGTTTCATGTAGATAGCACAAACACAACTCATACAGTTACATGAGAAAATATGTTCTTAAGTGAAGAACTCAAGGAAAAACATGGTAGAACCATCTCATGGCATCAATCTTCAAAAAAAATGTATTTTCACTTGAAGATGAAGAACAATAGAGGGGGAAAAAATCGCCATACCTTCGGGTTTGTGCACAATAATCTGAACCCAATGTGAAGTTAGGGTTAGGAGTTCGTACCTTGATGTGTTGTGGAAGATTGGAAGGTGAAGATTTGGAAGAACCTTGCAATTGGGATCGAAAATGAAGAAAGGGTGTGTAATGGGAGCAGAAATCGGCGCTAGTTGCTCTTAGGGTTTACAAAAATGAAGCCAAAACCCGAAAGTGAATTTTTATACTCATCAGACAGCCCGCGCTAGTATTTGCGCTAGAAATGTAGCGCCAAAAGGCGCGCGGCCCTCTGTTCGTTTTAAGGCTTTCGAACGGCGCTCCTTTCCGAGCTAGTTTACCCGCGCCAAAATGAGCGCCAGTTTACCCTTCAGTGATCGGCGCTAGTTGTGCGCTAGATAAGTGGCGCCAAAAGGCGCGCCACTTCCTGTTCCTTCTCCTTTGGCCTTTTTTCGTTCCTTTTCGCTTCTTCCGCCGATTCTCATTCTCGAAGGTATACTCCTCAGGGAAAAACACACAAAAGTTAAAAGAAATAAAACTCACAAAAAGAATTAAAATGAAAACTAACCTATGGTGGGTTGCCTCCCACCGAGCGCCTTATTTAACGTCGCGGCACGACTTCTCTTGCAATTACTCCTTAGGCTCGGCAAAATAGATGCTCGAAACTCTTGCAACTTCACCACCCAGATACGGTTTCACCCGTTGACCATTCACCTTGAATCTTTGACCGTCCGGTCCTTCTAGTTCCACTGAGCCATACGGAAACACCTCAATCACCTTGAACGGCCCCGACCACTTGGTCTTCAGTTTACCTGGAAATAAACGGAGACGAGAGTTAAATAAAAGAACTTCTTTTCCAGGGATAAGTACCTTTTCTCGAATTCGTCGATCATGAAACATCTTTGTCCGTTCTTTGTAGATTGATGCGTTCTCATATGCGTCCAAACGGATTTCCTCTAATTTGTTCAGTTGTAGCAAACGCTTTTGCCCGGCTTTTTCTGCATCCATGTTCAATTGCTTCACTGCCCAGTATGCCTTATGCTCCAACTCGACCGGCAAATGACATGATTTTCCGAATACCAACCGGTATGGGGTGGTTCCGATGGGAGTTTTGAATGCAGTCCGATACGCCCATAAGGCGTCATCTAATTTCAGCGACCAGTCTTTCCTTGATGCATTCACCGTCTTCTCAAGAATGTGCTTCAGTTCCCGGTTGGAAACTTCAGCCAAGCCGTTAGCTTGTGGATGGTACGGAGTAGTCACACGATGTTTAACCCCATACTTCTTCAGTAATGCCTCTAGATAGCGGTTGCAGAAATGACTCCCTCCGTCACTGATTAATGCTCTCGGGACCCCAAATCTAGTGAACACGTTCTTCTTCAAAAACTGGATGACCGTCTTCGAGTCATTAGCTGGGGTGGCAATAGCCTTCACCCATTTAGAAACGTAGTCGACCGCGACTAGGATGTACTCATTCCGGTATGACGGCGGGAAGGGACCCATGAAGTCGATCCCCCATACGTCGAACAGTTCTACCTCTATGAATATCTGCATCGGCATCTCATCCTTCTTTGAAATGTTCCCCGTTCGCTGGCATCTATCACATCGAGAGATGAAGTGACGAGTGTCTTTGAACATCGTCGGCCAGAAAAATCCCGACTGTAGCATCTTCGCAACCGTTCGATCACCACTAAAATGACCTCCACATTCCAAAGTATGGCAGAATGTGAGGATACTCTCTTTATCTTCATCGGGTACACAGCGTCTGATCATCCCATCTCCACATCTCTTGTACAAGAATGGCTCATCCCAATAGTACCGTTTAGCATCCGAATAGAACTTCTTTCGCTAATGTGAGTTTAATCCAAAGGGATTCACATTACCTGCAAGAAAATTAACTAAGTCAGCATACCATGGGTCAACAGAACTTACCGCGAAAAGTTGCTCATCAGGAAATGCGTCATTGATTGGCTTGGTATCTATTGGCTTTGCGTCTTCTTCTCCAATTCTGGACAGGTGATCGGCTACCGTGTTCTCCGATCCCTTCTTATCCCGGATTTCAATATCGAACTCTTGAAGTAGAAGGACCCATCTGATCAGGCGTGGTTTTGCGTCCTTCTTTGCCATTAAGTACTTCAATGCCGAGTGATCGGTGTACACGATGATCTTTGATCCAACCAAGTATGAACGGAATTTCTCACATGCATACACGACCGCTAATAGCTCCTTTTTGGTGATTGCATAATTCACTTGGGCTTCATCTAGCGTTTTGCTCGCGTAATAGATGACATGCAGCTTCTTCTCTTTCCTTTGACCCAAAACAGCCCCTACAGCTATGTCGCTTGCGTCGCACATCAACTCGAAGGGAAGACTCCAATCGGGTGCTGTCAAAATGGGGGCTGAGATGAGTTCCTTCTTCAACCTGTCAAATGTAGCAATACATTCGTCAGTAAACACAAAATTAGCATCCTTCAAAAGTAAAGAGCTTAAGGGTTTAGAAATTTTGGAAAAATCCTTGATGAACCGCCGGTAGAATCCGGCGTGACCCAAAAAGCTCCGCACTCCCTTAATCGTCGTGGGATGTGGAAGATTCTCTATTACGGCTATCTTCACTTTATCGACCTCAATGCCTTCTTTGGAGATTTTGTGACCCAAAACAATCCCCTCGGTCACCATGAAATGGCATTTCTCCCAATTCAGCACCAAGCTTGTCTCTTGGCATCTTTTCAAAACCGCCTCCAAATGGTCTAAGCATGTGTCGAACGAGTCCCTGAAGACCGAGAAATCGTCCATGAAAACCTCGATCGTTTTCTCCACCATATCAGAGAAAATGGCCATCATGCACCGCTGAAAGGTAGCCGGTGCGTTACACAACCCAAATGGCATTCTCCGATATGCGAAGGTGTCGTATGGACAAGTAAAGGTCATCTTGTCTTGATCTTCCGGTGCAATGGGGATCTGATTGTACCCCGAATATCCGTCAAGAGAGCAATAGTATGCATGGCCCGAAAGTCGCTCCAGCATCTGATCAATAAACGGGAGTGGAAAGTAGTCTTTCTTGGTGGCGTCGTTCAATTTGCGATAGTCGATACACACGCGCCACCCGGTCATTGTGTGCGATGGAATAAGCTCGTTGTCGTTATTTTTCACGACCGTAATTCCTCCTTTCTTGGGTACCACTTGTACCGGACTTACCCACGGACTGTCGGCTACCGCATAAATGATTCCAGCATCCAGAAGTTTTAACACATCTTTCCGAACCACTTCCTTCATGTTTGGATTCAGCCGGCGTTGGTGCTGAACCGTTGGCTTGTGCTCTTCTTGCAGGTTGATTCTATGCATACAAAAAGTTGGGCTCAACCCCTTTAAGTCTGCTATGGTCCACCCGATGGCAGATTGGTGAGCCCTCAAAACTCGGATCAACCTTTCCTTCTCTACCGGAGTAAGGTGTGCAGCGATGATTACCGGTAGTGTTGAATTGTTGCCTAAAAAGGCATATTCTAGATGTGTCGGTAACTGTTTAAGCTCTAACGTGGGTGGCACTTTTGAAGATGGTTGTGATTTAGCAATTGGTTCACCCAAATCCTCTTTCGTCGGTCTTTTCGGGCCTCGGTACTCGGACAATGCATTCAGTTGCTTCACACTCTCATTCTCGCTATCGGTGCATATTCCGGTTAAGGCATTCCCGAGTGGATCATCACTATGATTAAATTGGGAAGCCTCTTCAACAATCTCATCTATCACATCAACCCGATAGCAAGTGCCTCGCTCCACTCCTACTCGTGCTGTTGGGAAAACATTGAACACGACTCTTTCCTTGCCAACATTGAGAGAAAGCTTTCCTCCTTGCACATCGATTAGTGCACCTCCGGTGGCCAGAAATGGTCGGCCCATAAGGAGAGGAATCTCTTTATCTTCATCCATGTCTAAGATGACAAAATCTGCTGGAAAATAGAATTTATCCACCTTCACCAAAACGTCTTCGATAACTCCATACGGATATTTAATGGACCTATCCGCCAGTTGGAGTGTCACGTTCGTCGGCTGCACCTCTCCTAATCCAAGCTTCCTGAAAATGGACAAAGGCATCAAGTTAATACTCGCACCTAAATCACAAAGTGCCTTACCAAAATCAAAACCTCCTATATGAACAGGAATCGTAAAACTCTCTGGATCTTTCAACTTTTGAGGAAGTTTGTGCTGGATTATTGCACTGCACTCTTCAGTAAGTGCCACAGTTGCGTGTTCCTCAATTTTCCTCTTGTTGGAGAGGATGTTCTTTAAGAACTTCACGTACGAAGGCATCTGAGCTAATGCATCTGCAAAGGGAATGTTAATGTGTAACTTTTTAAAGACTTCTAAAAATTTAGAAAACTGAACCTCATCCCTTTGTGCCTTCAAACGGTTTGGATATGGAACTTTCGGTGCCACCGGTGGTATGGTTATCTTCGG
Source organism: Saussurea involucrata (assembly GCA_033807775.1). Lineage (NCBI taxonomy): Eukaryota > Viridiplantae > Streptophyta > Magnoliopsida > Asterales > Asteraceae > Saussurea > Saussurea involucrata. The sequence continues at coordinate 80,528,752 of CM066319.1, forward strand.
TGTAGATTTTGGTATCTCAGTGCTGGGAGCTTTCTTATCTTCCATTTCCAGCTCCTCATCTACCTTCTCTTCATCTTCTCCTACCGTCGTAAGATCATGAGAATCTCTTGACACCTCTCTCGCTTCAAGGCGTGGGTCTTTGATTAACTCTTTCCCACTCCTCAGCTAGACTGCCTTACAATCCTCTCTTGTCTTCTTCTCGCTTTGGCTCGGGAACGTACCTTAACTCCGAACAGCTAACGCATCTGCCATCTGCCCCATTTGTCCTTCTAGAATTCGGATCGATGCGGTGTTTTGATCCGTTGCAGCTCTTATTATTCCAAATGAACTGGTCAAAGTACCAACAGATGATGTCAATTCTCCGACCGCATTATCCATTTTCGAGACAAATTTCATCAACATCTCCTCCAATCCGGACTTCTTCTCACTTCCTTGCCCCTCTTCTTGCCTCCTTTGATTGTAACCTGGAGGACGATAAACGTTAGTAGGTTGAGTAGAAGAGTTAGAAGTATTACCGAATTGGTTCTGCTGTTGCTGGAACATGGGCTCTTTTTGCGTGTTCTGTGGTTGACTCCATGAGAAGTTTGGATGTCGTTTCCATCCCTCATTGTAAGTATTTGAGAAAGGGTCGTTCCTCGGCCGGTTATTGCGGTTTTGAAGGAATTGCACTTGCTCTGGAGGAAATTCTTGAGACAACCCCATTGGCTCTAGGTAACCCATATCTCCTTGACAAGTTGGCTGAATTGCTGTCCCTTTCAGCTGATTGGTGATGGCTGCCAATTGTGCCTTAATGACTTTCAGTTCGTCGGTCTCTTGCACACTCGCCACCCTCCTAGTGGCTGCCCGAGGTGTGGCATAGCTATGTTCTGCAAGATTTTCAATCAACTCATACGCATCCTCATATGACATATTCATCAATGCACCGCCAGCAGCGGAGGTGAGGTCATTCTTATGTTGTGGATGCAATCCTCCAAAGAACGTTTGGATGACCATCCATTCTTGCAAGCCATGATGAGGGCACTTTTTCAGCATACCCTTGTACCGCTCCCATGCCTCATAGAAGGACTCCTGATCCCATTGGGCAAAATAGGTGATGTCCGACAGCAGTTGGGCTGTTCGCCCTGGTGGAAAGAATTTATTCAAGAAGGTTGTCACTATGTCATTCCATGTACGAATCTGCCCGTGTGGTAGACTCTATTCCTATTCAGTTGCTTGACCCCTCATTGAAAACGGAAAGAGTCGGAGTTTGATCGAATCTGGGTCAACTCCATTCACCTTGAAGGTGTTGCAAATCTTCTCGAACGTTCTCAAGTGGCTATGCGGGTCTTCAGTTGCTGCTGCTCCAAACATGTTTGCTTGCACCAATTGGATGGTTCCAGTCTTGATTTCAAAATTGTTTGCTGCAATTGGAGGAACATAAGGTCCTCTCTGTGCGGCCCCCATGTTCGGGTTGGCAAAATTCCGCATAGGTACCCTCTGTGGTGGTGGACGATTGACATTGTTGTTGACATTGTGATGGATCCCATGATTGGCGTTGTTGTTGAGATTATGATTGATCCCATTGTTGACATTGTCATTGACGCCATGATTAACATTGTAGTTGTTGCCAACACCGTGATTGACATTATTGTTGGCGTCATTATTGACGTTGTTGAGACCATGATTGACGTTGTGGTTCTGATTGATTGCATTCACATTTGGAATTGGTTGACCATTACCCATGGGCAACCCTTCTCCCCAATCTTCCCCGACATTGATGTTGTTTTCGGCCATTCTGTTTCGTGCTTGTCTTCTCAAATCTCTGGCGGTTCGTTCTATTTCGGGATCAAATGGTTCGAGTTCACCAGAGGAACTCCTCCTTAGCATAAACTAGAAGCGAACTGCAATAAGGAATAAAGCACAAGTTATGTCTCGTAGCAATGCAATAGCAAGAAAAACAAAAACAAAATTAAACTTGCAGTAAAAGAAAATGCTCAATATAATAATTCTTACAGCTGGTAGTGATATTAACACAAAACAAGTTCCCCGGCAACGGCACCAAAAACTTGATAGGCGGGTTTACACCCCCCTTGACTAACCGCAAGTGTACGGTGTCGTCTCAAGTAATACGTACGAAAGTACGAGTATCGAATGCACAGGAACCAGGTGTTAAGTACCGCACTGACTATAGTTACTATTAACTGAGCGATTAAAATTGATTTGGTTTGATTATTAAAATATCTTGACTAGTAAAACGTATGAAAACAGGACAATTAATTTGGATTAATATCAAAAGAGGGAATGGAGGGTTGGACTCCGAATGAATTCAATTGATGAGACTTCGAAATTACTTATAAATGGTTAAAACGATTTATGACTTGTAAAACCTAAACTCGTTACACTTCTTCAAGCTGCACCGAGACTTAACTTAATTGAAATTGCTTATCTTTCGATCTAACAGTTGAATTAAGTTAAAGTGATTGGTTTTTACCACAACACCGAAGGAAATAGATTATCTCTAACTAATTCCCTTCGGTGGCCATTGAATTCGAACTAAATCTTGAGATTTCCATCGAACACTCAAGAGTTATCAAATCATTTAACAAGTGATCAGTTTATTAAAAGCATTAAGCATGAATTCAAAGTCGTCATCCATCTATTAAAACCGAAATAAGAATCGTTCAAAGCCTACATCTATGAAACATCCATCATCCAACCCCCCAACATGAAGTTTAGCTCATGTTGGGGGTGTGTAAAGAAAACTGAAAGATTACAAACAAAGTAGAAGAAATCATGTTCGAAAAGTTCTGCAGAAAAGAAATAAGTAACTCCCTGAGAAGAATCCCTTCCACGATCACGTACTCAATCGTTGTTGTCTTCCAATCGATCTCTTGTCACCTCGGTATTCGTACTCTCGATCTGCTCCCAAAAATCGCCTCTCAACTCCAGCCGCTCACCCCGTCTAACTGATAACCCTAAAATTAGAAAATAGGGCTTTTAAATCGTATCTGAGAGTTGGCGCCAGTTACAGTGCTACTTAAGTCGCGCCACAAGGCGCGCCACGCTCTGGAAAGTTCTGCCTTTAAAAACCTGCGCTCATTTCCACGCTAGTTAAGTGGCCCCAAAAGGCGCGCCACCCTCTGGAATCTTCATATTACACAACCCGCGCTAGTTCCGTGCTAGTTAAGTGGCGCCAAAAGGCGCGCCAGCTTCTGCTTGCTCCACTTTCGTCTTTTTCCGGATTTTGAGCTCTTCTTCGGAAAATGTACTCGCGATCCTCTTCAATTCCCTTCCAGGTCGACTAACTGTACATCTCATAAAACTCATCAGTAAAATCCACTATTTCACCTAAAAACACCCAACAACCACTCGATTTAGTAGCCGAAATAATGTCGAAAATCGACCTTATCAGTTCTGCATTTGTAGAACCAATTATGATATCATCTACATATATCTGAATCAAAATCAAATCATCACCTTGTTTCTTTAGAAATAAGGTTGTATCAATTTTACCTTTCTTGAAGCCAGGTTTTAATAAATGTTGAGTTAGAGTGTCTTACCAGGCTCTTGGTGCTTGTTTCATACCATACAATGCTTTATCTAAAACATAAACATGATCTGGAAACTCAGGATCAACAAAACCTTCTGGTTGATAGACATAAACCTCTTCATTAAGTATACCATTTAAAAAAGCTGATTTGACATCCATTTGATATACTTTGAAGTTCTTATGTGCAACATAGGCCAAGAATATTCTGATTGCTTCTATTCTTGCCACAGGTGCAAATGTCTCATCATAGTCTATTCCTTTTTGTTGAGAATATCCCTTAGCAACCAATCTAGCCTTGTTTCTGACTACAACACCTGACTCATCTTTCTTGTTTCTGAACACCCATTTTGTTCCAATTATTGATTTTCCTTCAGGCCTTGGAATGAGTCTCCAGACTTTATTTCTCTCAAACTGTAGCAATTCATCTTGCATTGCCAAAATCCAATCTGGATCCTCTAGGGCTTCATTGGCTTTCTTAGGTTCAATTACACTTAAAAATCCTGCAAACATTGCTTCATTTGCTGTTGCTGATCTAGTCTGCACTCCCACTGATGGATCTCCTATTACTTGATTAATAGGGTGGTCTTTTGTCCATTTGTTTGAACTAGGAAGCACATCAATTTCTGAAAAATTGTTGTTTGTATCATTCTCATCCACAACAGCTTGTAATTCTGAACTATCCCTTTGTTCTGAGACTTGTTGAGGTGTAACATCTATGTTTGGATTCTGAGTAGTAGAGTCAGAATTCTGAATAACGTGTTCAGAGTTCTGAGTACCTTGACCAGAAGTCTGAGTACCTTGTCCAGAATTCTGATTGACTTGTCCAGAATTCTGAGAACTAGGCTCAGAAATTTCATCACTTGTATTGATTAACATTGGACATTCCTCAGATGGACCAGTATCAGAAATTACTGTTGTTTTCAATAATGAAACAATGATTAGAAAGTTTAATTGTGAAGAACAAGTCACAATTAATATATCAGATAAGAATTGAATCATTGATGTGAAATAATGAACTATGAACACAAAGTGGAATTCAAAACGAGTGTATTTTCATTGAAAAATTAACAAGTATTTGAGACATGGAAATAACTAAATCAAGAAAAATTGACACGTGGCAATCATGGAATTTAAAATTGGAGAATAACAAACACAAGTAAGTTATCCAGAATGAATTACCACGGTCTTTGAATTCAGTTGAAGTTTACTTACCTTTCATAGTACTCCCCTTCAAAATCGGCATAACCTTTTAATGCTCGTCATGTGATGTGAATAATAGGAATTAAAGCCGCACATGACATTCCTGCAAAACAGATTAGTAGGATTTTGGTATCCATCCATTGATGGATCCTTGACGGTTAAATGCCCTGTGACTGTGAGGACCGGGGATACTGTAAGTACCATACCAATACTGAGCATGGTCTTTCTTCACAAAGTCACTTGTTCCACAATAAGAGCAACACAGCTTCTGTGTAGATAAGCTGATCAGTTTATTAACAGAGTAAACTCGATCAGTTTTCACAAAAGGTTTAGCGTGGAAAGCTGTGTTGTTCTTGGCATTCTTTACAGGGACGGATGACATTGGAGCAGGAGTGGTTCCTTTAACTCTCCACTCCATTTTTACTTTCTTGAAAGATTGATTATCTGTATTATTAACACCAGAATTATAGAAAAGATAGGAATGTCGAATCTGATCTTTTGAAAAATCATTTGATTTGACAAAATTCTTTGAATCAGATTTAATCACTTGTTTCTTCAATGTCTCGGTTGCTAATCCAGATAATCTCTGTGTAAGTTTAGAAATCTCAGACTGAAACATCTTTCTCTCTATTGAAAAATCATCTTTTAAACATTTTGATCTAAAACCTTCAACTTTCCCTTTCTCAGACTCTTTGATTAGAACGTCTAATTCCTTTTCTAAATCAGTTATTTTCAAATAAAGTTCTCCATTCTTTTTAGAAAAATATTTGCGTTCAGTTTCAAACTTTTCTCTTTCTAAAATGATAACTTTTTCAAAGTCGGAGATTTGTGTTGAAAGTTTTAAACACATAAGCTCAAGTCTCTTCTTCTCTTCAAGAGAGGTGGTTGAAAAAACAGATTGCTTTTGAATAAGCAATTGTCTTTCTTTTTCAAAACTTTCCTTTTCTTTTTCAAAAACCTTTTCAAGAGTAGATAATTTACTTTTAAGCTTAAGGTTTTCACGGTTCAGGAGTTTACCTTTCTCTTCTTCTTCAGCCAGCTTCTTAGAACTAATCCAGATTTGACATTTCAGCTCATTTAGTTCTTTGATGTACTTGTTGCACAAATCATCTGATTGCTGGATATTCTTTTCACAAAGTCTTTGATGTGCTTTCTTTTCAAGTGCCTTTATCTCGTCTGGTGATGACAATTCAGAAAGCTTCTTTTTCAGCTCCGTGTTTTCGGACTCTAAGGCTGTTGCCTTTTCTTCAGATTTGGCAAGCTTCTCAGAACTTTCAATTGTTTGCAATTTCAGTTCCTTCCGTTCTTTGAGGAGCTTGTCTCTAAATGCATCTGCAGACTTGATATTGAAATCATACATTTCTTTATCGGCTTTACATTGAGGATGAAAGCAATACGGCATTGTTACCTGAAAAATGATCGTTGATCGGTGTTAATTTGAAGAGTCAAAATTGCGGAAGAAAATCAAGAATTAAATTTGAGGAACAAATTTAAAAACTAAATTCGTTTCCAAAAATAAGATCTGATTATTATCGAATTTGAACGAACGAAATTAAGCTTCGAGAATGAAACCTGCGAGAGAAACAAACCACGTTAGATCAAAACGACAAAATGAATCACAAAAAAATAATAAGCGTCGCGAGTAAGATCAAATCGTCGCAAAAGTCTCAAACTGTCACAGAAAAAATTGCAAATCGATTGTTAAGAAAAATCGCAACTTTCGTTGTCACTTTTAATCACGAGACGTGCGGTAACTCGGGTACCGACGAAAACTTGCCAATCAAAAATTACCAAAACACAACTTACCGGATGATTGATGTTTCCGGGTACAAACTTACCGGATGAGCTTTTCGGATAAAAGAATACTTACCGGATGTGAACGCTTACCGGATAAAAGGAATTGTGACTTACCGGGTGAAAATAGTTTACCGTACAAGATAGCACTTACCGGATGAGGTTGATTTACCGGATGCGGTCTTACCGGATGAGATGTGCTTTCCGGATGAAAGGTTTCCGATCAAAACCAACCAATCAAATCAATTAAAACAAACAAATGCAATCCAACTATATATGATATATATATATATATATATATATATATATATGCAACGTGAGCTACATGAGTGTGTGCATGAGTTAGTTGTGAGAATGCATGTGATGAGACAACAAAAGAAGAAAAAAAGAACTAACAAAACAAAAAGAACACGTGTACGTATGTGTGTGTTATCGTGAAGATGCAATTGTGGTCAACCAAGAACCAAACAGTCAACAATAGGGGCTGTCCGGATACATTTGTTAGCCGGAAACTTGATTTTGTACGAAAACTTGATTCCAAAGCAAATGTATCCGGAAAGTTATGAGAAATTAGGAAAACTTACTCGAAAACTGCGGTTGATTAAGAAAATCGGATCAGGGTTCGATAGGATTGCTTGATTCCACTCCTGTAGGGTTAGATTTTGACAAAAAACACAAAAACAAACACACCCAAATCGATTTCTAATCAAAATATATCCTATTTTTCACAAACCACCACAAAAACTTGAAGAACACCAAAAGATTCAATAGTTGATTTTTCAATTGAAAGATTAAAACCTTTTGGGAATCGATATAAGTACAGAAAAACAGCAAATAATACGAGTAAACAATCGAGATCTAACAAACGAATTATTAAATCAATGAAAGAACTTTGCAAACCGATTGAAGAACGATTTTCTTCAAAAATTACTGCACTTTTATGACAATCTTTTGGATGCCTTCTGGACATCAAACGATTAATCCAACCAGTCAGAATGTGAAACAAGATGTCCCGAAGCTACTGTTCAAAAATCGCGACGATCCGACGGTTCAATCTCCGGGAATAGGCGAAACGGCTGGCTATGTTTTCCAGAAAAATCAACTACGAAAATTCTTGCTTTTTCTTTCTTTCGTTCGATTTCTTTCGTATCTTCAAATCACCAATTATGCTCTGATACCAATTGATAGTCCTAGATTAATCAGGTAACAACGAAATTAATGGATATGAACACAAACAACTGATGATTTCAAATTGTCATCTCTCTCGTATTCATTCAAATTATCCTTTAGAGAATATTACAATCAGAGTAAAGGAAACGATTCTAAACAATAAGCTCTCTAAACTCTCTAATGAATCGTTAACCTAATTTCAAGGCTAACACTAAACTTATATACCTAGGCCTTTAAACACACAAGACCTAAGCCCAATAAGCAACTAAGCCCAATTAACTATAATTAAGGCTTTTACAGTAATTAATTAAACAAATAAAGCACTATATAATTTATTTATATATCTTTCTAAAATGTAGGACATTTATGGTCCTAACATTTAGGTACCCATACTGGAATGGGTCCTTTTTGTTAGCTTCTTTCATAGATTTAACAAAAGTTCCTTTAACTTTCCATTCAAAATCTTCTTTTAATCACCACTTTCCTTGAACTTTTATGAAATCAGAACATTTTCTGTTCACAAAATTATTTCTCTTCTTCTTGAAAACTTTAGGTTGAGACTGAGTATCACTTTCAGTCTTCTTTTCATTAGATTTAAACAAGTTTTCATTGTTCTTTCCTTTTGATTTAGATTGAGAATTGTTGTCAATCTTTCTTCCTTTTGTCTGAGTTTGAGACACATTTACAGTCTTCTTTTCTGAATTCTAAATTGCTTTGTTTGTATAAAAAGACTTAGAAGATGATTTCAAATTTTGACTTTTCTGAGAGAATTGAAATAAATGACTACCACATTGAACACAATTAAGATTCCTTCTTGCAAGAGACAACAAATCTGAATCAAAAACCTTTTTGCTTTTATTGATAGTATTCATATAACAATTGCATCTATTACAAGAACTACTAGCTTTAGGTTCAGAAGTAGTATTTAATCCAATCTCCTCAGAAATTCTTTTCAGATCATCTTCCCTTTTGCTTTCCTCTCTTTCTGAAACATTCAACTTTTCAGAATTAGTAGATGATTTAGATGATTCACCTTTTTCAAATGTACTTGATTCATCAAAGAATTTCTTATTTTCTTTTAAGGCATTAATCTTGAAAAGATCATACTCAGCCTTTAACTTCTCAAGCTCTGTTATTTTATCAACATAGATTTTGTTTTCTTTTAAAACTTTTCCAAGTTTAAAATCTACATCACAGTAATCATTTTCAAGCTCATCAAAAGTTTCCCTTAACTCTTCAAGTTCTTGACTAACAAGTTTAAACCTCTTTTCAAGTTCTAAGAAACTTTCTGAATTGGATTGAGAAATTTCAGTTGACTCAGAATTTTGACTAACAGTCTCAGAGTTCTGATCTTCAGACTCAGAATTCTGAGTAGAAGATTTAGAATTCTGACTAACTGTTTCAGAATTCTCCTTGTTTTCAGAAACCTTGTTTGCATCAAATATACTCTCAATGTCAGCATAGGAAAAACTTTGTTGTTTATCTTTGTAACTAACATTTAGAGAATCATACTTGAATTTGGCATCATTGTATCTTGGTTTCTCTTCTGTTGGTTTTGAAATTTCTTTCTTAACCTTGTCTTCTGAAATTTCTGACTTCTCAGTTTTTGGTTCAGAAATTGTTTCCTTTGCTTTTACAGGACTTGATTTTTGTAAACTATCTGAACTTGTTATAGAACTTGCAGGTCTTACAAAGATTTCAGCAATCACTAGGATTTATGGTTTAGGAACTTGTAGTTTATCAAAGTCATAAAGATTTATTGGAGCCCTTTTTAAAACACCATTTTCCTCCAACCCTAATCCCATTTTTGGATTATAAAATCTTGTGTCTTTAACATTACTTGTGAGAAGATTCAAGGTTTGTTGAGTTTGACCTCTTTTGAGATTAAGGTCTTCTAACTCTTTGATTTTTGAATATAAATTTTTTCTTTCATCAAGCAACATATCAAATTTAATTTGCAAATCAACCTTTCCATCTTTTACTTCTGAGAGTTCATGTTGATCCAAACCCTCAGTGATTTGATAATGACCCTCTCTTATATAATTAGTGAAAATTGTAAGTAAACAATATGTATCAGAGTTTCACTATCGCTGATAAGTACTAAGATCTTCCAGTACCGCTGATAGGAACTCTCGCTCTTTTAAATTAAACATTCAGCGAACACTGTTCACCATTAATGCTCTGAGTCTGTTCAGTCATTATGATGATCGCTGATAAGTTAGTTGTTTACTTATGATCCCTGAAGACAAGTTTCACGTCAACAAAGGTTCTACGCTGAAGTCAAAGATCAAGCTCAAGAACCAGCGACAAGTCTCCTAATGAACTGATGCGGATCAGCGAAGACTCAGATTTGTCCACTCAACGTGAAGTATCAAGTACAAGACTTCAGCTATCGCTGAACTTTATCATTCGCTGAATAGAAAATGATAATCGCTGAATCAACGAAAGCTGATCATGAAGTCCTTCGTACAAAGTACTTTTGTCTTAACCACCCTTGCACGACTCCGTACGAAATGTCAGAAAAGAACCTCCGAAAATCTGAAATCGTACAACCACTCTGATACTACACTGTTCATCCTTACGGCTACTAAGGTTGTCATCAAAAGTCAATGACATGCAACCAACCAGCTGATGACACGTGTAAAGTATATACTGACTTGCATTAAATGCATGCAGTATATAAAGAGATGAACTCACTTCATTTGAAGTAACTTGCTAACTCTGGACAAGTTCAAATCTCTTATCTCAGATAGGTTATTATTAGTAATTTCCTTATCTCTCTTAGTGCAAGAAACCTTAGTGTTCCAACTTGTTTAGATTTAGGTTTATCCTTAATCTTGTTTCCGCAACAAGCTGTAAATTGTTAATGATTTATCAATAAACAATTTAGAAAAGTAAAATCTGTGTGTTTGTATTCAACCCCCCCCCCCCCCTTCTACAAACTTGTATAGGCCTTCGGGACCAACAAGTGGTATCAGTGCAGATTTGTTTAATCTCATAAACAAGATCTAATCTAAGATATTTCTCTTCCTTGCTATTATCTGAAAATGGCCACCAATACAAACACAAATTATATAGACAATGGTTCTCTTGCAAAACCCCCTAGATTTTCCAGAGATAACTTCAACTTATGAAAAAATAGGATGACACTCTTCTTAGAAGGTGTAGACCCTACTATGCCTTACTATATTGAGAATGGTCCATTCATCCCTGTAAGATTTGATGCTGCAGTTCCAGGCACTGAGAATAGACCTGCTATTCCAGAAAGGCTGGTACCTAAAGAAATCCATCAATGGACTGACGAAGATAAGAAGAAAGTGGCTATAGATACAAAAGCCAAATCCATACTATCCATGGCTCTTCCTGACGAAGTCTACCATTCCGTCATGAATCTGAAATCATCAAAAGCCATGTGGGACACAATATGTGTTCAGTATGAAGGAACGTCTGAAGTCCAGGACTCAAGAAAGATCAACCTGGTAAGACAATACGAAAGCTTCATTTCTGGTAAGAATGAAACTCTCTCTGAAGTTCACCAACGTTTTAATTGTTTAATTATAGATCTGAAAACTGTTGGTAAGGAATATTCTAACTTTGAAGTGCTGACAAAGTTTCTAGAATGTTTACCTGAAAGCTGGGACAATTATTCCATGTGTCTCAAGCTGTCAAAGGATCTAAGATCACTGACCCTTGCTACCTTATATGGCACGTTGCTGAATCATCAGCAATCAAGCCATCTTAAGAAGAATCTTGTAAAAGATTCCAAAAGCACCCCTGTTGCTTTAATCTCAGAGGAACCTTCTACTCAGCGACCCTCGGTCACTATCACTGAGTTAGAGAGTAACTCTGAAAGTTCATCAGATTCTGATTTTTCAGATGATGAATCCTTGGCTCTCCTAACCAAAAAGTTCAGGAGATTTGCCAAGAAGAAAATGTTTAGAAGGAACAAACCTCTTTCCATAGCTGACAAGCCTAAATCATCAGTTTTTGTTGATAAGGCTACTGCTACTTGTTTAACTGCGAAAAGATAGGACATTTTGCTAACGAGTGCAGGTCTAAGAAAGTTTCTAGACCCTCAGCTTTTACAAAGAAATCCTTTGTTCCAAGGAATAAAGATGACAAATACTCAAAGCTGAAAGACAAATATGTGAAGCTGAAAAGCTTTAAGAAGAAAGGAAAAGGCCTGATGGCTGACTATGATTGGGCTGCTTCTGATGAAGAAGCATCATCATCTGATTCTGAAGATGATGAAGCAAATCAATGTCTCATGGCCAAGATTGAAGAAGAGGAAGAAAGTTCAGACATTCCCTCCACTTCAACCTCTGCTATTCAGGTATCACCTTCTTTCTTTACCAATATTGCAAATATTGATGAAGCTGATAGTCTCCGTAAGATCGATCTCTTGACTAGAAGTTTATACGAAGCCATGAACGGCAAAACTGTGGTTGAAAACCAAAATCTTGATCTCGCTGAAAAGCTTAAAAACTGCCACCTTCAAATAGAAAAGCTTTCTAAAATTGAAGAAGATTTTAAAGATCAAGTATATTTAAATCAGCTAGTCAAAATCGAACGAGCAGAAGCTATCGCTGCTTTAGAGGCTGAAAAAGCTACTGTTGAAGGATGGTGTAATTCTTCAACAAAGATCACTGAGATAATTAAGGCTCAGATTCCTCTGAGTGATAAACGTGGTCTGGGTTATAAATATGATACTCCAAAACCAACCACTGAACGTTCAATGCTTAAATTTGGAACGTTCGTATCCTCAGTCGCAGACACTTCATCATCTCAGTGCTCATCGTCCATTACACCAATCCCTGAGGAAACTCCTACCTCCTCAAAAGGCAAGGAGAAAATGGTTTATTCAAAACCTACCTCTGTCTCTAAAGACAAAGGTAAAGGAATTGTTATTTATCAAAATCCTCATAAGGGTACCTTAGTACCAAAGTTGAATGCTTCTAAAGCCTCAGTGACCTACCTCTCTGGATCAAAGAAGCTGATCTCTGGATCTATTCAGAGATCTACTCCTAGACTCAGAGTGGATATCCTTGGTAAGAAATCTGAAGAACTGAATGTTCGTTCCATTTCTAAAGCCAATAGTTTGCTTGGTGCTGGCACTTCTAATTCAAAATTAAAAGCTCAGCATTCAAATGGTCCTAGAACTACTTTTAGCTATAGGAAATGTTATCACTGTGGACTCACTGATCATATTGCTAGTAAGTGCCCCACAGCCACCAAAGCTGAAAAGATAGCTAAGGTGAAGATTGCCCCCAAGGCAAAGAAGACCAACCCTGGTGCAAATCAGGTCAAGGTGAATTCTACCACTGAGGTTAAGAAATTAACCAAAGTGAAGAAAGACAAAGCTGAATCTTCAAATGCTGCGAATACCGCTGAACCTTCCATTCCAACTACTTCCACTGACAAACGTGTTTACATGGTTAAGTGGGTACCCAAGAAAAACTAATCTTCCTTTGTAAATGCAGGTTAAGAAGGGTATCTGGTATCTCGATAGCGGATGCTCTAGACACATGACTGGAAAGAAAAACCTGCTCGCTAAATACAAGGAAGAGAAGGGTCCCTCTGTGACTTTTGGTGGAAATGGAAAAGGACATACCCGAGGGTATGGTGTACTTTCAAATGGTACAACCTCCTTCAGAAGAGTCGCATATGTTGAAGGGCTGAAGCATAATCTTCTAAGCATCAGTCAGCTTTGCGACATGGATAACAAAGTGATTTTCACTAAGGAATCCTGCTTTGTCTCTGACAAAAAGGAGAAGATAGCTCTCAGCGGTTATCGTTTGGAAAATGTTTATGTAATAAACATGGACTCAACAACCACTGAGAACTCCTGTTTCTTCTCAAAGGCCTCATCTGATGTCAACTGGCTATGGCACAAGAGGCTCTCTCATCTAAATTTCAAGACACTGAACACTCTTTCGTCAAAAGAGTTAGTCACTGGTCTACCTCAGCATTCATACGCCAAAGAGTCTTTATGTTCAGCGTGTGAAAAAGGGAAGCAGACCAAGGCAAGCTTCAAGTCAAAGCAAGTCTCCTCAGTGTCATCTCCTCGACAACTACTCCATATGGATTTGTTTGGCCCTGTTAACAAACAATCCATCGCTGGAAAGAAATATACGCTGGTCATAGTTGATGAATTCTCTCGCTTCACTTGGGTAATGTTTCTCCGTTCTAAGAGTGACACCCCTGAAGAACTCATCACCTTTGTTCGGAAGATGGAAACTCTGAACAATATGACTGTTCGTTCAATAAGGAGTGATCATGGAACTGAATTCAAAAACAGTTCTCTTGATTCCTTCCTTGAGAGTAAGGGTATTTCTCACAACTTTTCGTCAGTGAGAACACCGCAACAAAATGGAGTCGCTGAAAGAAGAAATAGAACAATTATTGAAGTTGCACGTTCAATGCTCAGTGATTCTCACCTGCCTACTCAGTTTTGGGCAGAAGCTGTCAACACTGCTTGTTTTACGCAAAACAGGTCGCTGATAGTTAAAAGATTCAAAAAGACAGCCTATGAACTCTTTCATGGGAGAAAGCCTTCAATCAGCTTTCTTCACATCTTTGGATGTCAGTGTTTCATACTGAACAACAGAGATGACCTTGGAAAGTTTGATCCTAAGGCTGATGATGGAATCTTTCTTGGATACTCCTCAGTTTCCAAAGCCTTCAGAGTCTTCAATCGAAGAAGACAAACTGTAGAAGAAACTATTCACGTCACGTTTGACGAATCCCGTTCAGCGAACTCTAAACCAAACGCTGATACAGAAGAACTGAATCAATGGATGTTTTCTCATCTTGGTGATTCAGAAGATATTCCCACTCCTCATGCTCATCCAGTAGAAGATGATAGTCCCACTATCATTCCAAACATGCAGAATAGTGAAGCTGAAACATCATGGGTCTCAGCTGTTCCTATAAACACTATACCTGCAGTTGATCCAAATGTCTCAGACATTCCATCTATTTCTCAGCAATCAGTGAATGAAGTGACAAATGCAAACATTCCTCTCTTAGCTGATAATCCAGAAGTAGCTGAAGCCTCATCTTCAGTTTCTCCAGTTCAGACTGAGTCAGCGACGTATGCTCCGGCTCAGCGATGGACTGTAAATCACCCAATCGATCAAATTCTTGGTGATCCAAACGCTGGTATTCAGACTCGTAGAAGTGCAGGTAATATTTGTTTATTTGTTAACTTTATTTCTCTAACTGAACCAAAGAAAATAGATGATGCCCTCAGAGATCCAAACTGGGTCAGCGCTATGCAAGAAGAGCTGACTGAATTCGAAAGAAACAAAGTTTGGAAACTCGTTCGTAGACCAACTGACAAAACGGTGATAGGCACTAAATGGGTCTATCGAAACAAGTTGGACGAACATGGTACTGTAACTCGCAACAAAGCTCGTCTTGTTGCTCAGGGATACAGACAAGAGGAAGGCATAGATTATGACGAAACATTTGCTCCAGTAGCAAGACTTGAATCTATTCGTCTTTTCTTAGCATATGCTGTACACAAAAACTTCACTGTACATCAGATGGATGTTAAGTCAGCGTTTCTGAATGGAAAGCTGAATGAAGAAGTTTATGTGGAACAACCTCCAGGATTCTCAGATCCTAAGCGTCCAGGTTATGTTTATAAACTGGACAAGGCACTTTATGTCTTAAAGCAAGCTCCACGTGCATGGTATGACACTCTTTCCACTTATCTCCATATTGAAAAATTTGAGCGAGGTAAGATTGACAAAACTCTATTTTTTAGAAAAGTGAAAGGTCATATCATTCTAGTTCAAATATATGTTGATGACATTATATTTGGTTCTACTAACCCTGAGCTTTGTACTCGTTTCGCTGATAGAATGAAAGATGAGTATAAAATGAGCATGATGGGTGAACTAACATATTTCCTTGGTCTTCAGATTAAGAAAACTGAAAAAGGAACTTTCATTAATCAGGGAAAATATGTTAAAGATATGCTGAAGAAATTCGACTTAACTGAAAGTTCAGCTATGAAAACCCCTATGGCACCACCGCTGACACTTGATAAGGACACAAAGGGTGTTCCTGTCAATGTTACGTTGTACCGTGGGATGATCGGCTCACTATTGTATCTTACAGCTAGCCGACCCGATATTATGTTTGCAACATGCTTGTGTGCACGATATCAAGCTGAACCTAAGATATCTCATAAGAAAGTTGTAAAGCGAATCTTTCGATATCTTAAGGGTACAGCGAATCTAGGTCTTTGGTATCCCAAAGACTCAGGATTCGATTTAACCGCCTATTCAGACAGTGATTTTGCAGGTTGCAAAATGGATAGGAAAAGCACCACAGGAGGATGTCAGCTCCTGGGTGGAAAGCTGGTAAGTTGGACAAGTAAGAAGCAAAACTCAGTGTCCACTTCCATAGCTGAAGCTGAGTATGTAGCCGCTGGAAGCTGCTGTTCTCAGGTCTTGTGGATGAGAAATCAGCTACTAGACTATGATCTTCAGCTCTCCAAAATTCCAATCTATTGCGACAGCACTAGTGCCATCGCTATAGCCAACAACCCAGTGCTACACTCAAAGACAAAACACATCGAAATCAGATATCATTTTATCAGAGATCATGTGATGAATGGTGATATAGAACATCATTTTATTCCAACTGATTATCAGTTAGCTGATCTATTTACCAAACCTATTGATGAGACAAGATTCAACTTTCTCATCAGCGAGCTTGGAATGCTGAACTTTGAAGGATAAAACCTTCAGCGGTTCACATTGATCAGCGATAGGATAAAATCAACTTGTATAACCCATTCTATCATTCTCTCTCTGAATAAACTTGATTCGCTGATATCAAGGTATGTTTACTCTCTCTGACAAACGCATGAAAATGCAAGATTTCAAAACAAATGCATCGCTGAATATCTCTTCCTTAACAGCGAATTTTTGAAATTTCTTAAAACCTTCACTGATATTTCTATTCAGTGCTTCATGTTTTCAAAGAGTCCCTGAGTTTTTCAAAACCTCAGACACAACCAAGAATATGAAAGGACAGTTGTGACGTCATTGCAACGGATAAACCCCGGCACGTTCTTCTTTCTGACACACGTTTGCACGTTTCGTTCAAACTTCCAATCAAATGCAAACACGTGTCCGTGTCATGATGAAAACCTTTTCCCGCTCAAGGTTTTCTCTCTCTAAAATCTCTATATAAACGACTCTTGGTTTATATTTTATCTTTTACGCGATCAAATCTTCCTCCGCAAGAAAAGAATTACTGTTGCATTTGTGCTCTCAAATCTTCAAAGAACTGTTCATCATCTTCTTCATCAAACATCAAGGTTAATATGTTCTTATTTATTACCAAATGCTTAACTTGTTTCTGATCTTATCATTGTTTTAAACAAGATCAAACAAAAGAACTTCTTAAAAATAAAATCATTTCTTTCATGGTTTTATGAACACAACCATTTCATGGTTGTTCTTCAAGTTTTAAATCTTAATCTTAAACTTGTTCTTCATTCGTATCCAGATTTTTTTTAGAAACTGGAATACAATACTTTATGGGTTTTACATTTCGTTTCAAATCATGAAAAACCCTAATCTTCATTAAGACATTTATGTCTGAATGAAATGGACAAAATTCGAACCATCTTAATGGAAATTCTTTCCATATCAAGACAATTCTTATTTGTTAACATCTTTGGTTGAACTGATAATACAGAGAAATGGCAACTTCAAAGATCAATATTACCGCTGAGAACATCTCCGCTGACTCTGAGGAAGTGGAAATCATCAAAGCCCCTCAGGTTAAGTTCAAGCTGGATCAACTAGATTGGACCATGGTCAACAACCTCTCTGCGCTTCTCGAGTTTCCTCCTCGAAAGCAAGTCACACATCTGGATGATGCTGTGAATTTCCTGAAAAACTGCTGCATTTCAACAGCCATGACCATCACACCTCCTGCAAGTCAGCTGCTACTATCCCAGTTCTGGTACTCTGCCAGACACTCTCAGCTACCATCCGCCAAAGATCCCTCCAAAACTATTGATTGCATACTCAGCGATACTGAGTATGGCACAATAAAGATAACCCCCGCAATCATTCGAAAAGCCCTGAACCTTCCCAATGCTACCAAAGAAAAACCGTTTGTTCCATTCCCTGACCATAAGAAGCATGCTGACAGAGAAGAAATCATTGCTTTCCTCGACGCAATGGGTTACATCTGGGAAACTGGAAGGGACAAGAAGCCCGAGAAGAAGCTGACGCTGATAAAGAAGTCCAAAATGCCCAGCGAGATGAATTTCATCTTCGCACACCTGATCAGCTGCATGACAGCGAAGACCGGCTCCTCTGATCAAGCCGTTCAACCTCAGCAGGCTATGGGATACGCACTGCTGAAAGGTCTACATATTGACTGGGCATCTATCATTTATGATGACCTAGTACAAAGAGTAGATTATGCTGCTGACAGACCTGCATGGGTTCCCTACCCCCGATTCATCAGCGCCATCTTCCAATATGGCCTGAAGGACAGCTATCCTCAAGAGGGTGACCTGAAACTTTCTCAGGTTGGCCCTAAGGTGCTCGATTTCAAACCTGTCGACAATGAGGTACGTCTCTCTACCCTTCTCTCTCTTCTTAACCCTAATTCTTCGACTTCTGTGGCTCCTCAGCGACAATACCCATCGCTGATTCCCCGGCCACACAATCCTCTCCTTCTAAGAAAAGGAAACACTCTACAACCCAACTTGGTTCCAAAAGGATCAAGAAAACCAAGGAGCAACCCCAGCAATCCCATGCTGAAGACTCCTCAGCTCATTCTGAAGAGCTGAAGGAAAGTTCTGTGGTACGCTCTGCCACACCCGTGCAAGCCATCCCTCCAATCCAGACTTCAGCATCTCCAAACGCTGAGGTTAGAAACTTGGAACCTACCCAACCTCCCTCAGTCTCTCAAAAGACTGATGAAGTGATTCTCAGCGATTCCAACGCTGAACTCAGAACCCGAACCCCATTCTTATCCTTCGCTTCTCCCTCCACTCACTTGGACACTCCTCCAAAGATCACTGGAGATGTCATCATTCCAGAACCCTCAGCTGAAGCTTCTCAAAGAATGATGAAGAAAGGACCTGCAGAGATCACCATACCTCACCGTACTTTCGAAGAGGATATGGAACATTTTTCAGGAACTTGCAACTTTGACGAGTTCATCAATCCTCCTGCAGGTACAAATAAAATCCTATACACTGTAACTAAACCTGAAACTTCTGAGCTTTCCTTTGTTCACAAGTACTTATCTGTTACAGGTCCTAATTTGGGAGACATCAACGCCTCTCTGAAGTCCGTGGAAACCAAGCTGACAGATCTCACCACTACTCTTTCCAACAACTCTTCAGCTGTAACAAACGCTGGAGAGAATTTGACAAAGCTGACAACGGTGGTGGAAAAGAAAGCTACCACAGACGACATCAAGATTGTTGATAAGACTCTCAGCAATTTCGCCAAAGTGCTCGCTGACATCTACACTGACTACACCTCACTCAAAAACTTCGTTTCCTCCATGTCTGGCGAAGTCACAACGCTGAAGACATCGGTTGGAGCCTTAGAGGGTGATATGTCAGCTATAAAGACTGACTTAGGCTCTGTAAAGACTGACTTTGGTGAGATAAAAACGATGATCCAGCAGCTACTCAACAAGGAAAATACTCCAGCTCCTGAACCGACCCCTGCCCCTGCATTGGAAACCTTCACAGCGACGGATCGCAAAGAGCTGGAAAAGATCAATCCTGCTATAACTGGCCTAGAAGTCATATTAGCAAAGATTGAAAGTTGTGTGGGTATCTCTGGCCAAGAAGACAGAGAGCCTCCCACAGCTGTAGAGTCTACCCATTCCTCCCCCAGTCATCATGAGAAAGAGGGGGAGAAGAGCGCTGAACATCCCGAGGAAAAGAGCGCTGAACATACCGATGAGAAGAGCGCTGAGGACCTTGAAAAGAGCACTGAAGACCTTTCCCATGATGAATCTATCAGGGGAGAGAAGAATGAAGATCTTATCGCTGGACCTCAGGGAGATGAAAACCCTGAGGGAACCGAGAAGCTCGCCTCTGTATCTGAGGGGGAGCAACTCGAAGATGAAGCTGAAGAATCCGAAGCAGAAGATGATGAAGCCGTCGACATCCCTGATAATGAACCATCCTCCTCTCCAAGGAATGATGATGATGATGACGAAGATGACGATGACTTCTTTATCGTCAAACCTGCCCCAAGGATTAAAGCTCTTAAGGGGATTTCAATAAATGAACCAACAAAGGAGCGGACAAAGACAAAGCCCTCAGCCTCTGGCGCTGAGAAAGGCAAAGGCAAAAGCGTCGCTGAAGATGACAATCTGACGATCTTGCTTGAAAAGCCGATTTGTCAGGTACACTAATCATATCTCACTCCATCCCTCCTCTATAAGTTCTACTACCCTAGCCTGCACCTGAACATATTTCTCTTTCTCTTTCTACCCAAGTTCTTCTACCCATGTTCTTATTTATAAGATCGCTGTGTTTCAGCTAGTCCTCTCCCCTGTTTGAGGATGTCGCTGAAGGTTCTACTACTGCGACTTCACAAATAAAGCCAGCTGCTGCTGATGAAATAATCCCAGTCTTAGATTTGATCTCTGAGACTGATGAACCAGAAGAACAACCTCTCTCGCACAGAAACATACCTTCCTCAGTTCCTCAAAAGCTGAGTGAAGAGGATCAAAAGAGAAGAGAGGAAATAATAAAGCGATTCGAGGATCAGCGAATCATTCTGAGGCGTGATCAACTTCCTTCAGTTCCTCCTAAGTTCAGAATCTCAAAAGCTGAATACAAGGAACACCTCAGAGCTGAACACCTAATCGCTGAAAGAAAGGAATCTGAAGAAAAAGACAGAGAATACGCCATCAAGCTTACTCAAGAATCTGTCAAAGACCCCAAGCTGAAACGTGTTCCCATTCAAATCCAACGAAAGCTTTGGGAAGAAGCCCAGAAGATCGTGGAAAAGAAAACTGAAGTTTCTCATACCACCCTGATCTGGTGTAAAGAGAAAATTCACTTCAGATATCGTCCAGCGAAGATCAACAAGGTATTCATCTCTGGAAGAACCTCTATCAGAGTACCTATTATTGACATCAAACTTTTCAGAGAAGATGGCCAATCTGAAGCCTTTCGCGCTGACAGTGTAAAAAGGTATGGTCTCTCTGAATGGCTGGAGATGAGGTTAGCTATCCATTCGTCACAATCTAAGTACAAGGATCATTTTGAAAAGCTGATAAACAGATAGATCGACTTGATATCTTCTTGTGTGGACATTCCTCCTCTTCCTGATCTTAAGCTGAAAAGAAAAAGGGCCTCTCCAAAGAAGAAACGTCAAGATTCAAACTCAGGTCCTGTCATACGAAATGAAACTGGAATTGGTTTCTCTCGCGCTGAAGTGCTTGGTCCTGACCCTGATCTATCTGCCCTTGACATTTCTTTGCCACCATGTGAACTTTTCGTCCCTGGTAAAGTCATCAATAATCCTTATGGAATATTCTTTCTCGACTACGACGGATGTAAATGTTTTCAACGGATCGCTGAGCTTCCAATCACTCCAATCGAACAGCTCAGAGATCTCATCTACTGGTGTGACTTCAGAAAAGACATTCAGGCACGACACCTAAAACCCTTGATCTTTGAAGAAGCGCTGAACAAAAGAAAACAAGGCGTAACGGTTCCTGACTGGATGATCACCACTGAAAAGACGACCCTTGATGAACTTCTCATTAAGGAAGAACCTTTTGAAAACTGATATGATCTCCTATTTCTCTATTGTATCAGTTATCCTTCTGTACTTGTAATTTATTTCGCTTGTACTTATAATCTTTCTGTTCTTCATTGTAACCTGATTCAAAGTTTTAAAGAAAGATTTCAGCGAATGTACTTTACTCCATCAGTACTGAAAAGATCCCAGAAAACAGTAAAAGGGACAAATATTTTATGAGTTCTTTTTATCCTTATGTTTTCATTAAATAGCAATTTTCTTTGTTGCTATGTCATAATCAAATAGGGGGAGATTGTTGATCCAAACCCTCAGTGATTTGATAATGACCCTCTCTTATATACTTAGTGAAAATTGTAAGTAAACAATATGTATCAGAGTTTCACTATCGCTGATAAGTACTAAGATCTTCCAGTACCGCTGATAGGAACTCTCGCTCTTTTAAATTAAACATTCAGCGAACACTGTTCACCATTAATGCTCTGAGTCTGTTCAGTCATTATGATGATCGCTGATAAGTTAGTTGTTTACTTATGATCCCTGAAGACAAGTTTCACGTCAACAAAGGTTCTACGCTGAAGTCAAAGATCAAGCTCAAGAACCAGCGACAAGTCTCCTAATGAACTGATGCGGATCAGCGAAGACTCAGATTTGTCCACTCAACGTGAAGTATCAAGTACAAGACTTCAGCTATCGCTGAACTTTATCATTCGCTGAATAGAAAATGATAATCGCTGAATCAACGAAAGCTGATCATGAAGTCCTCCGTACAAAGTACTTTTGTCTTAACCACCCTTGCACGACTCCGTACGAAATGTCAGAAAAGAACCTCCGAAAATCTGAAATCGTACAACCACTCTGATACTACACTGTTCATCCTTACGGCTACTAAGGTTGTCATCAAAAGTCAATGACATGCAACCAACCAGTTGATGACACGTGTAAAGTATATACTGACTTGCATTAAATGCATGCAGTATATACAGAGATGAACTCACTTCATTTGAAGTAACTTGCTAACTCTGGACAAGTTCAAATCTCTTATCTCAGATAGGTTATTATTAGTAATTTCCTTATCTCTCTTAGTGCTAGAAACCTTAGTGTTCCAACTTGTTTAGATTTAGGTTTATCCTTAATCTTGTTTCCGCAACAAGCTATAAATTGTTAATGATTTATCAATAAACAATTTAGAAAAGTAAAATCTGTGTGTTTGTATTCAACCCCCCCCCCCCTTCTACAAACTTGTATAGGCCTTCGGGACCAACAGTTCATTTTTTAATTCAGAAATCTTTTTCAAAAGATCAGAATTCTCTTTTCTGACTTTTTGTTTCTCAACCTCAGATTCTTCAAATTGTTCTTTAATTATTTCTTTTTCTGTTCTGAATTTGTTAACCAGAATCCTATCACCTTTTATCTGTTTTCTGAGTTTAACAAATTCAGCATTCATATTGCCAATCTGAGTCATTAAATCAATTTCAAGGGCAGAATGTACCTCAGTTGAAGATTCAGAACCTGCATCTTCATAGTCAGAATCATCTTCATTTCTCATTTTAGTCATGTAGCTTTGCATTTGAGAAAAATGAATACAGTCATCTTCATCTGAAGAATAGTACAACCAGTTCTCTTGTTCGGCTAACATTGCAATTCCACTATCTTTAGTTTTTGCCAGTTGAGCCTTCTTTGTATAGTACTCATAGTCCTTGACTACTTTTACTCTGCAGTCCCTTGCATAATGACTAGATTGTTCACACTTAAAACAAAGATCCTTTTCTTTTCTTTCTTTCTTTTCTTTCTTTCTTTTCTTCTTTCTTCTCATACTTACTTTCTTCTTTATCTTCCTTCTTCTTAAATTTCTCTTCTGAACTCCCCTGTTCTCTTCTGTACTTACCCTCAAACTTCTTCTTTCCATACCTCTTGTTGAAAGTATTAGTCAACAAAGCTAACTTCTCAGCAATTAACTTGATATCAACATCTTCCTCAGATTCCTCCTCTATCTTTGGTATTTCAAAAAAAAACACAGATTTCTTGGATGTTTTGGATGTTTTGGTAATCTTGGATTTTGAAAGCAAAGCTAATTGATCAGAAACACTTTTCTTTTCCTCAACCACTTGCTTAACAGAATCCTCATGCTGATTCAGAACACAAAACAGATCATTCAGATCTTCCTCGCACATATTTTTGTTCATCTGAAGACTAATGGCAAATGATGACCATTCTGAATTAAGACAATTCATAAATTTGTAATTGATCTCTGACTTTGTTTTCTTCAACCCATTCCTTCTGAGATCGTTCAATATTGTGCAAAACTTGCTGTAAGTCTGAGTTAGACTTTCAGATTCCTTTGCTTTGAATCTTTCATATGCATTAATACTTTGATTTAGTTTTGCTTGAATCGATTTGAGTGTACCTAGCATCTTCTTTTCCAGTTCATCCCACATTTCTTTAGCAGAAGTTCCACTATCAATTCTATTGAATACCTCATTAGGAACTGCCAAAGTTAACAAAGTTACAGCCCTTTTGTCAATTGCATGTCTCTGTTTCTGTGCTTCCGTGTATTGTGAAAAACTTTTCTTCACTCTGGTAGCAGGAATCTCCGGTGTAGTATCTGTTGCAGGTGTAGCAGCAACATCAACATAAACTTCAATAGGACCTTCACGGATTGAAATCATCAGATTCTCATCGATATTATCCAAGAATTGAATCATTCTGATCTTCCATTGCTGATACTCTTCAGGAATAAGAACAGGAGGTTTCGTCTCAGATCCCATCGAGAGAAATTCTTTAGAAGACATGATTTGTAAGATTATTCAACAGAAAGACAAATTCGAATTTCTTGAACAAAAAAAATAGAACGAATTCAAGAATTACGAGTAGCAACGGAATCAATTGTCAAATTGATCAAGAAATCTTCAAGAACACGATCTAGAAACCCTCAAGAACACGATCTTGAACAAATTTGTTTGTTGATTGGCTCTGATACCAATTGTAGAAACCAGGATTCAATCTTACAATCAATTATGAACAATTAAACAGTAAATTGACATAGAATATGATCCAAAAGCTTTGTATTCGATTAAGAACAGAATACAGATCTAGAGAGAGTCCCTCAAAGATTATAAGTGAATACAAAGATATGACGAAAGTTAGTTAGCTTACAGTTGCTAACTTCTATATATACTGTAAGGAAAGTCTAAAGCTACAATACATATACAAGACAAACCAATAGAACTAATACACGTGTCCTAATTAGTTAACAGAATATAAAGGAAAATATCCTGACTTAAGTTCTGAACAACATGTTCAGAACTTCCGAACATTCTTCTGATAAAGCACTTCAGAACATTTGTCTTCTTCTTCAGAAGTTCTGAGTCTCCTACTCAGAACTCTGAACCTTCTATTCAGACTTCACACTTAGCAAACTTTGCAGTACAAAACTTCTGAGTCTTCTTACTCAGAACTCTGAGTCTTCACTTCAGATCTCAACACTTGTGTTTTTGACAAAACTCTAGATCTAACATTATGTGAGACAAGAAGCTTCAAACAAATTATATCCCAGATCTACTAAATGCATCTTTGTAGGATATCCTAAAGATTGTATAGGATACTATTTCTACAATCCCACCGAGAATAAAGTTTTATTGCTCGAAAGGCTGAATTCCTGTAAACTAAGTTTCTAATGGAAGAAGCAGAAGGGAGGAAAATGGTACTTGAGGAAGAACCATTAGCTGATGCACCTGAGGTTGGCACTAGTACTCAACAACGAGATGTTGAACCTGAACAAATGATTGGTCAGGAGACAAATGAGACACAAAGTGTTCGCAAATCTGGTAGAGTACGACAGGAACCAGAAAGATATGGCTTTTCCATATCTTATGATGAATGTTGTTTCTTGGTGGATTCTGATGAGCCCACCAACTACCAAAGTGCCATGACAGGTTCTGAATCTTATCATTGGCTCGAAGCCATGAACACTTAGATGCAATCCATGTATGATAATCAAGTATGGGACTTGGTTGATCTTCCTCTCAACAGCAAGTCTGTAGGAAGTAAATGGGTTTTCAAGAAGAAAACCGACATGGATGGAAATTTGCACACATATAAAGCAAGACGTGTGGCAAAAGGTTTCACTTAAACTCATGGTATTGACTATGATGAGACCTTCTCTCCTGTGGCTATGATCAAGTCTATTAGAATACTGTTTGCCATTGCTGCATATTATGACTATGAGATATGGCAAATGGACGTCAAAACGGCTTTTCTAAATGGACACTTAACTGAAGATGTCTATATGGTTCAGCCTGAAGGTTTTGTCGATCCAAAGTATCCTAATAAAGTGTGTAAGATTAAGAGATCCATTTATGGACTAAAACAAGCGTCTCGAAGTTGGAGTCTTCGTTTTAATGAGAAAATCAAAGAGTTTGGTTTCATTAAAAATGAAGATGAACCATGTGTTTTCAAGAAAGCTAGTGGGAGCATTGTAACATTCCTTGTGTTGTATGTGGATGACATACTGATCTTTAGAAATGATATTCCCTCTATGAAAGAGGTTAAGGCTTGGCTTGAGAAATGTTTCTCAATGAAAGATTTAGGTGAAGCAGCCTATATTCTTGGTATTAAGATCTATAGGTTTAAGTCAAAATGCATACATTGACAAAATCTTGAAAAGGTTCAAGATGCATGACTCTAAGAGAGGGTCATTGTCGATGCCATCTGGTACCATATTGAGCAAATCTCAATGTCCTAGCATAGAGGCTGAGCGAGACAAGATGGATGCCATTCCATATGCTTCTGCAATTGGATCTATCATGTATGCTATGATATGCACGAGACCGGATGTATCGTATGCTTTGAGCATGACGAGTAGATACCAACAAAATCCAGGAGAAGGTCATTGGATTGATGTGAAGAACATTATAAGGTACTTACGAAGAACTAAAGAAATGTTCCTTATCTATGGAGGTCGGGAAGAAAGCCTTAGTATAAAATGTTATACTGATGCTAGCTTCCAGACGGATAGAGATGATTGTAAGTCACAGTCTGGTTTTGTCTTTATTATGAAAGGAGGCGCCGTCTCTTGGATGAGTTCCAAGCAAAGCGTGGTTGCACAATCCACTACAGAGTCAGAGTACATCGCTGCATCACAGGTTGCACAAGAAGTTGCTTGGATGAAGAAGTTCATTGAAGATCTAGGGGTGGTCCCTACCATTCAGGATCCCCTAGAAATCCTTTGTGATAATGAGGGTTCCATAGCCATAGCTAATGATTCCATGTCACAGAAAAGGACCAGGCACATTCGCCGGAAATTCAACTATATACGTGATGAAGTTGAAAGCGGTGAAATAAGTATTCGCAAAGTTCATACAGATCAAAATTTGGCCGACCCATTCACGAAGTCTCTTCCACCAACTAAGCATGAGGATCACGCTAGAGCTATAGGACTTCGTTACTCTAGTGAATGGATTTGATTTGGTTTAGTATTTGGATTTTGGAACAATGAAAAGCAACAACTATTGAAATGAATCATTTTGTCAAGATGTTTTTATTAAATACTTGTTGAGTTCCATATTAGCATGTTTAAATCCTTGAATAAATTAGTTATTCTAAACGTCCATAGTCGATCATAGTTGTGGGAGCAACTATGAAGTAAGACTAATATGAATTGGATTGGTTGACTTTTAAGAGTAAAAGTGGCAAAGTGTTCCAACCAAGTTCATAGGTACTTGCTGGGGAACAAGTACTGTACATGACCCATTTCAAGATCACTTCATGGATCGTCGTCATGAGTGACACTTGAATAAAGGTATTTATCTTTGTATCCTTAGACCTGAGATGCATATTTGGGACTCAAGTGTAGGGAGTGTTATGCTTTGATATGGTTAACCATTGTTCTTGAAAAAGGCAGCTATAAAGGCCATTATTGGGCATGGCATGAACTGCATGAGAGGCGTATGTAGTCAAGATGGGATTTGTTTCTCTAAATATGTTAAGAGTGAGACATCTAAGGCGCCTTACCAAAAGTTGAACAATAGATGAGAATGATAGTGATCCATGTCTCATATTCAACATGATGTCCAAACAAAGGGATAACTGATAACACACCTTATACATCAATTAAAGCTATGAGCTTGTGGGAATTGGATGTTGTTGAATGGCATTTACAGTCATATATTGCTGGGGGCAGTGAGATGTTGCTAGACGTCCACCATTGTCTATATCATTCTATAATACAATCTTGAGCAAGTGGGAGATTGTTGGTTCCATATGCTCAAGAATGATTATAAAATAATATTACCGGTAATATATGATCCTATAGGGTCACACCATATAGAAAGTAGACACCAAAATGGATATTTATAAGAATTTGATTCTTGATAAATATTAATTATTTCTTGAAAATATTAATGAATATGATTCATAATATTAGATGCAAATAATAAATTTTTAGTTTGTTAATACATATGATGGACTCATATGTAACTAAAATTAGAAGGAGGGACCTTGAGGAGAAAGTTTAAAATAGTTAAAATGTGATTTTAACCATTTTAAACTAGAAGGGTTAATATGTAAAATCGCATGGCCTTCTTTTATCCCATTGGCCATGTTGGGTGGCAAAGTGATGGGCATGCTCTTATATTTTTATACTTGGTCATAACAAGCAAGCAAGACACAAAAAACATCAAGTCACCACTCTCCTCTCTCTCCCTCTCTACCTTCGGCCGAAACCACCCATTTTGGTGGTGGTTTTTGCTTCTTCTTAATTCAAGTCTAGTGTAGTATTGAATAAGAAGCCATCTTTTGCATCTTTCATCAAGAAGGTACTAGAATACTTTGGTGTTGGAGCTTGTTGGTGGATTTCTCTAGAGGAGCTCTTGGTTGAGTTCTTGCCATCTCCATCTTCTCCAACTAGAAGACTTTGCAAAGGACTACAAAGGTTGTATTTTCTAAAAAACCCCTATGTATGTTTTAATCTTTCATGTTCATGCAAATGGATCCTTGGTGGGTGTTAAAATGTTTTTAATGTTGTTCAAAATTTTAAGCTTCCGTTGCAATAGGTTATGATTTTTGAAATCGTATTTTGAACAAGACCCAACAAGATCTTCCAAAAATCGGGGTGTTACAATAAATTTGTGTTTTGATACCACACATTGATCATCTTCAGAGGTTTCCTCTTGTGAGGTTCCCCAGAGGTTCTTTGCCTTTTTCTTACAGATATTAAGTTTGGAAAGCCTGGTTTTCGAGTATCTCCAACACAGAATAGAGAAGACAGGGACTTGTCTCTTTTGGTTCCTGTATAAGGATCCAAATCACAGAAGCCAATTCCCCTTCTTCCTATTTGGGTATTTACCTTCTCATATACCCTATGTGCGTCTTGATATTTTTTAATTAAAAGATCTCTGTCGAGTAGATCTTGGTGAAGAACTTATGTTTCTCTTTGAAAAAAGTTTTTAAGAGCAAGTATGTTAAGCCTGTCACTCTCATTATTCGAAAGTTCTTTGGATTTGGCTTTTAAGGCAAAGTGAAGATCAGAAATCTTCTCTTTTAAAGGTTTTAGTTCTTTATGCCAGTTTGATTCAAGATCTTCCTTTTCTAAAGTTATTTTTGCCTTTTCCTGAGTGAGAAGTCTGGCTTCTCTCTCATAGAAGGCAAGCTTTTTCTGAACATTAGCACAAGTCTTTTCAAGTTCAAGGTAATCTTCTGTTAGTTTTAGCAGATTAGCTTCTGTGTTATTGGAGGGAGAGTTAGAAGTGGATACCTCACTATCAGAGTCTGAAGTGCTGACTTCTGCCATCCCACAGAACAGGGCATTCTTTTTCTCTTCCTCGTCAGAGGATTCATCGGACACCCAGTTCTCCTGTTCAACCATGAGTGACTTTTGACTGTAGTACACTGCCTTCTTTTTGTTAAAGGCAGAGTCTCTATGGGGTCTGTTGGGCTTGCTTCTTCAGTCCGCTGCGTAGTGTCCTGGCTTGCCACAGTTGAAGCACCCTGAGTTCTGTGGTGCATTGCCAGCTCTGTCGTTCTGCCTCTGTTGGTGATCTCCACCTCCCTTCTCTTCATAGCTTCTGTCATGCGAGTCTTCTATCCCTTGGTTCCTCTGCTCATACCCTTGTGGTGGCCCATGATTCTGATACTTGCCACCACGATCATCTCTCCCATCTCTCTCATACCCAGTCTTCTTCCTGTAACCTCTGTTCCCAAACTCTCTCGTCAGTAAAGCTAAAGATTTAGCTATCGAGGCCATCGTTGCCTCTTCTTCATCCACCAGATCCTCTTCCTCACTATCAACCACCAGAACCTTCTTCTTTTTCTCCTTCTTCTCTTCCAGAGCCTTCTCCTTCTTGGGCTTTTCTTTCACCTCTGTAGCCTTGCCTACAAGTGCTAGAGGTCCACCCATCTAGGCTTTAGTCTGGGCTATTTGGCTTTCTTGTGCGGCCAAGGTGCTATAGAGGTCCGACAGAGTCCAAATGTCCAAATCCTGATTTGTTTGCAAGGACATGGACAGCTGGAGCCACTCGTCGTTTAGGCTCTTGAGGAACATGACATTATTTTCCTCAGAGGTTCTGTAGATCCCAAACTTCTTGCATTTGTTTATCAAGGAGTTGAACCTGTCATAAGTATTCTGCAGAGTTTCTGACGGCAGAGCTTTGAAGGCATAGTATTCGTTTATACACTGAGCCCTTCTATTCTTCTGAGTTTTGGCTCCACCTTCTAGCTACTTCTCCAGCTCTCTCCATAGATCACAGATAGTTTCACAAGCATCTAAGGACTGGAAGAGGTCGTTGGGTATGACCATTATCAGAAGTCGTTTTGCCTTCTTTCCCCATTCTTACTTTTCCCAATCTTGTAGGGACCACTTATCGATGTCTTTTGGTTTATCATACTCACCAACCTCTAGTGTGGTTTCAGTAGCGGGTACTCTTGGGACCGTAACCATGGGAACATATGGTGGATTGTAGAGATAAGTGATAAGTTCTTTGTCTACACCTTCAAAGAAGTGGATCATACGGATTTTCCACTGAGGATACTCATCTCTGAGCAGAGTTGGGGGCTTGGTCAAAGAACCAGCAGTAAAGAAATTAGCTGCGTTCGCCATTTTTGAACAGTTTTAAAAGAAACAGAAAACAGAGTATGAAGAGAAAATCTTCAGATGATGGGATTGACTTGAAGTATGAGTTTAGACTTTCAAAGATTTGAACAAAGCACTGAATGGATTGATTTTACCAAGGAAACAGTGCCTATTAATTTGTTAAAATCGAACAGGTCAAAAATAACAGAAAAACAGGGGTTGTTTTGTAACTGATGAATAAGGGTCAAAATCAATCCATAAATCTACCAAAAAGTCGAGATCATTGCAGAGTGGATCCTTTGATATTGAGAATCAAAGTTCGCTATGATACCTATTGTTGATCCCACTTTGAGACTCAACAATGATTCAAACCGCAATAGTTCTAAAACAGACTATTATAGAGTTAAGTGCGGAAGCGATTTAAGAACATATTGGGTTTGTTTATGGTAGATTACACACAGAAATAAGAGAATAAAGTTGTAAATGATAAGATTGTAGCTCAATGATTCATCTCTATTTGATTCTTCAAGGTTACACCAAGAACACCATAAAGTATATGTTTTACAGAAAGTATGTGCTCTAAACTGGTGGGTGTGTGTTGTGCAATTGTTGCCCGAAAAGGTCTGGTAGAACCATCTATTTATACTAGACGACAGGGGACAAACAGTAGACAAAAAGTACAAGGGTACAAGAGACAAGGTCGTGGGACAGATCCTAGTACACGTTGATGTAGTGCGCCGCATTCTGCAAAAGCTGCAACCCTTCATAAGATGACACGTGGAAAGTAGAAGGGCACCCCTTGTACTATTGATCTTCAGGATCTTCGTACAACAGGGGCACGCGAGTGGCACGTTTGTCCTTGTCTTTGTCTTCAAGTAACTTTATCTTCTGAGTCTTCATACCACAGAGGCTCTGTCAAGGGTGACAGAGGCTCTGTGACCTTGTCCTCTGATGATCTTCTGATGAATGCGAGTGAAGGTTCTGATGTTCTCGGTGTCTGGCAGAGGCTTCTGCCGGTGTCTTCCCTTAGCCTATTTTTCAATACTTTTTACAATAGAAGTTGGAGCTAACAACCTCCTTTGATGCATATTTAGCTCCTTTTGATAGAAGATGTACTTCAACTTTTATGGTCGGTAAAAAGGACACACTTCGTTTTGTAGAGGTTGTGCCTCCACAAATTTAGTGCGAAGACTACCACTTCCAATTCCAAATCATAAGTTGGGTAACTCTTTTTGTGTTCCTTGAGTTGACGTGACGTGTAAGCTTTTACCTTTCCTCTTTGCATCAACACGCACCCAAGACCCATATTTGAAGTATCTTATACACCATAAAATCTTTTGATCCCTCGGGTAGAGATAATATTGGCACCTCGCATAATTTCTTTTGAAGAGTCCTAAAAGCTTGATCTTGAGTCTCAGACCATATAAACTTAACATTTTTCCTCTTCAACGCCGTTTGTGGTGAGGCGCTCTTCGAATAGTCTTGAGTCTCGGACCATATAAAGTTAACATCTTTTCTCCATAAAGAGTTACCATATTCCCATTTGGCAAAGGCACTCGAATCATCTGTTTAGAGGAAAACAGAGCCAAAAACTCAACAGTTTAATTGACTATTCAATAAAAGTCAGCACATGCAATGAAATGTATTTAACCCACGTTTATGCAAGCATGTGCAAACACATGCTTGATGCTCTAAATGCATGATTAACTCAAAAACTCAACTGTGGTTGAGAGAAATAATTTTCAAAATGAAATCACATTTTGGTGTTGTGTGTAATGTGCAGCAGAAAGCTGCTGTCCAGATTAAGCTTTTGATAACAACAGCAGAGTTAGAGAGACTCGGAAGTTGCAAGGCCATCCAGAGTCATCAAAACCTATAGAGTTCAACTTTGATTTATGCAGAGCCGTTAACCAGTTGTTGTGCTTAATCAGAATATGTCCGCTGCTGTCCATTTGCATACTTGCACAGAAGTTTGTCTAGAAGCTCTGAAAGAGCAATCCAAGGGTGTATATGCAAAGGTTAACCACAGAAGTTCTGTAATGCATGTGAAGAGCTTCTGTAAGGATGTGCAGAGCCTCTGCAAGGCTGTCCAAAGGACGTCCAAAGACTGATCAAGGGCTCTATACACGTACATAGCTTAGTCAAAGAAGCTTCCCAATTGCACTACAGAAGAGTGCAGAAGCTGCACATGCAGAGCCTAATCACAGAGCCTCTGTGAAATAGTGCAGAGCCTCTGTGATCAAAATGTGTTGTCCAGAAAAAGGATGTTATTCAGAATGCTCAATCTACAGAAGTTGTAAACAGAATCTGATCCCAGAGCCTCTGTCATAAAGTCCAGAAGCTGTCCAATACCTCCATAAAGTTGCTATCCAGATTAAGCAGCAGATTAAGCAGTTGTCCAACAAAGCTTAATCATTAAGCTGCTGATGTTTAAGGACAGCTTTGCGATGTCGAGAGCCTTTGTAGGCTATTCAGAAGATGCATAGAGGGTCAAATTTGAAGAAGATTCTCTATGGACAGCTGATTAGAATGTGCGGAAGTAGAAGAGGTGTGAAGAGCTTCTGTCAGCTCTCAGGCTGTCCAAAGCACACAGAGGCTTGGAGTGCACCAAATTAGATCAGACCATAGAGCCTCTGGGAGGCTGACCAGAGCCTCTATACTGATGTGCAGAGCCTCTGTGAGTGATAAATCCAATGCCCAGAGCCCGAAATTTTTGGTTTTCTTGACAGCTTTACGCTGTTTCAGAAACACGTGCACAACTTTTTACTCGGTGGTCCGATTCGCATGATTCTAGTTGAGTTGAATTCCTAAGACAGAGGTGAAACTTGTTCATGTTTTGAGTTTGGTCTAAATCAGTGTTCTTAATGGCCAGAATCTGTGTCAAAGTCAATGGACTCTTGCTGGACCGAAAGCATTGCATTTCACTCGTGCTCTTTCCGCTTTCAAGAACGGCGTTCTCTCGACGGTTCTTCACGGTTTCATGATGCTATTGTGACATATTTATTGTCACTCACTCCTCTGTTATTCATGTTTAAATCTCGGTACTGAATGCTTACTCAACGGGATCTTTTAGAGTCAAATTTTCTGTTTTATGACCGTTCTGCGCAGCTGAGGGAAAACTTACACAACTCACTCGTTTTTCATCCAAAATGGATGAATCATAGCTCGTTGGAATGCTAAGAGGCTGGAGTTCATTATACATGTTTTATTTTTTCTTTCAATTAGTCTCCATGATGGTCAAAAACAGTGGTGAAGTTGAGACATGAAAGCTGGACAGAGAGTGTTATTTGTCTCGGTCTTTCAAGAAGATGAGCCTACATTTGAGGGGGAGCTTGTGATACTTTGAAGACTTGAAGAATGGAACATCAAAGGTTCTAAAGAAAGCAAGGGGAGACTATAAGATGATGCTTTCTTTATAAAACATTAGGGGGAGATTGTTAGCTTTAATTAGCCCCTAATTTATATGAATGTTTTATAAAGAAATTATTGTATGGGCTTTATAATTAGATTTATGTTATCTTTGTAATTAGCCTTATGGGCTTAAGCCTTTTGTGTAAATGGGCCCTATATAAAGGTGTCCATAGGCTTATTTTAGGTTAAGTGAGAAATCTGGAGAGTTCACTTTTTACACACACATACTAGTTTCTTATGAGAGTCGATTTCACGTTTAGTGTGGTGTTCTTCCAATTTCCCCCTCCATACCCTGAATCAATGAATATGAGATAAGATTTCTATGAGTATTGTTCTTAATTTCTATCTTATCTCTACTTTCTCTATGGATTTTATCTTCTATTGTTTGTCTGTCCCAAAAATGGGACCAACACTATTTAGATCTTCAAAACGTCTCATAACACAACAATATGCCTTTTTTCCAAACCACACACACTAAAAATGCATTATCACCAAATAATATCCATTTATAAGATAAATCATTAAAAGTACCCACACTTATGATTTATTTATCAAGATGTTCAAAAATCCCAAATATAGGTATTTCACAAGATTTATAAAATCAAGTGTACCAAGTACGCAATACTCATCAAATAACCCAACATTTGATAAATATCAAACAAAACACATTAATACTTCAAAATGGACATTTTGGCATGTACATAGTTATCACAAATCAATTTTAACTCACATTGCTATGTTAAGTTAATCATAGATTCTAAACCAAATCTTTAGCTTTCAAAGGTGGAGACTTGATATCTAACATTTACTAGCAAAAAAGGTAAAAAAACCCAAATCTCCCAAAAATGCCCTAAATTGGTCAAAATTCAAAGATGTGTAAAGTACATAAGAGGCATGTCTTATGAGACTAAAATGAAGTCTTTTGACAAGTATAAAAGTTTAGAAATGTTAGGATGAACTCACAAATGGTGTTTTATGAAAACCTAAAACAATGTCAACAATGGTGGGAAGATGGTGGAGAAAATGAAGATCTTGAGCTTCCGCCCATAAGTCTTGAATCTCTAGCTCCCAAACTCTTAAATGCGCTTACAAATTTCGACTTGGTGAAATAGATGGGTTTGGACCTATTTGGATGAGAAGAGAAAAAGATTGGTGAAGACACAAATGAAGAAAAGAAGGAATAATCATCTTTAAAGGGGATGCAGGGCCTAACAACTTTATGCCCACGCCTCGCGCCATGCAACTTATTTGCTTGCGGACACGAGCCATGTATTTTTCAACCTTTTCAGTTTTTTTTCCTAATGCGATACCCAACCGAACCAAAACTAAAAATAATTCATCAAGACTATTTTAAGGTTAAAATACTTATAAAACGTGAAATTATATTTTCAAAATCTGGGTGTTACATTTATCTTCTCACCGTAATGGATGAACTCCCACACTTCAATTCCATTAGACCAAACGAAAATGTTCCCAAACTCCTGAAGTCTTTTTTTCTTTTAGCATATGGAGCAGATTCTTCATTGTTGACTGCATTGCCCTCTTCTGTACCAACAACAATGGCTGACGTGACGTCTTCTCCATTATTCGTTTCAATAACAACCACTTCAAGGGCACTTTATATTCTTGATGTGTTTGCACTTGATTCATTTTTAGTTGATTGAAATTCTTGAGGTGTTCATACTTGATTTAAACATTGGTCGTCATGAAATATGGCCCGCTATAAAGATTCAAAATATACTTTTAACAAACTCTCTACAACCATATTTATACAAGACAAGAAAGACTAAAGTTATATGTCTTGTACAAGAAAGACTAATTGCATCATGACACGTGTTCTAGTATCCTCAAATCTACATGTTTTCAGTAGATGAGAGTTGATGAACTAAGAGTAAAATATTCCAAGTGTTAAAGTCTGAATAAGTCTATTAAGACTTTCTATCCGAACTCTGAGTTCATTGATCTCAATCTCTAAAATCTTCATTACTTGGTAGTCTGGCCGAACTTTAAACCTTTACGTCCAGACTTTTATACTTAGTCGCTCAAGCGACTTCAGAACTTTGATCCTCCTATTCCAGTTCTCTGAACCTTTCTGTCCAGAGATGAACACTTAGTCAAAATACCTTTGAACCAACTCTGTAAATCTTTACAGGTAGTTGTTGTTGCTTTCGACTGTCGGTGTCTTGAAGTTGCAAAGGTAGCATCCTTCTCTTCATATATTTATACATATGTACATGTATATACACGATCCCTTGGAATACATAAACTAATTTGTTTTTTTAAATAAAATGTGTATGCAATTCAAAGCATTACACAAAATTATCATCATCAATGGAGAATCAAAATATCTGATTCATAGCCACCAATTACCTCATTTTGTATATTGTAATACTATCCTATAATACATTTTTTTCTCTAAAAGATAGTCTTTAGAAATTTATATAAATACTCATTATTTGTTAATAACATACATAACTTTCTTCATAAATCTTATGTGGTTAATAAGTTTATTTTCATGAACACGTGGTTGCTTCGGTGCAAATTGCTTATGTTTTTTTTTGTAACCGTGTGTTTCTGTACTAACTTACGCACACTAAATAATTCCTTAAGCGACCACAAATGGCCCAGAGTCATCCCAGGTGAACCTCCATAGCCACAAGGGTTTTAACAATGTTTGGATTTGATCCTGAGGAAGATGAAATTTCCACTACATCCCACGAGCCTTACCCATGCACCATAACTTAAGTGGTTGCCAGGGGCGGATGGTCCTATGGGCTACTCTAGGCCATGGCCTATGTGTTTTAAAAAAAATTACTAGTACAATCTAATTTGGTAGGCTATAGTTAAAAAAAACAATTGGGCCCCTCCACTTTAAGTCCACTCTTGACTCTCCAGGCCCAGTCCAGCCAAGAGCCCTTCTCACTCTCTCAGTCTCACGCCTCTCTCTCACTCTCTGTCTCTGTGGTTTGCTTATCGATAAAAAAATCTCAGTCTCTCACCATCGCCGCCGACAGCTCACTGCTCACAGCCGACTCGCCCTCGTCGCCGCCCTCGTCGCCGCCGGCTCGCCCCTCCCCCTTGAACTTCAGACCTTGCTGTTGTGTTGCTGTTGACTGTTGTGTTCCTTCAGGTAAGGTACTGAAAGTCTGAAAATTGAAAATCATTGTTGTTGGCTTGTTGCTCTTGGCCACTTGCTCAGTTACTAACTTGTTGATTGTTTTTTATTTTTGTAATTTTGTTGTTGATCTGAAATCTGAAATTTTTGTAATTTTGTTGTTGTTGCTCAGTTGCTGAAAATCTGAAATTTGAAATAAGTGAAATCATTGTTTTGTTTTGATTATTTGTTGCTGTAAATTTTTGTAATTTTGTTGTTGAAATCATTTTGTTGTTGAAAATCTGAAATCATTATTTAGTATTTACCCTAATGTGGATCCCAGATTAGTGCATACAATGAGAAATCAATAGAATAATATCAACAATCGGTATGATTTCCAACAGTCATCCATGTAATATTGATAAACCTTTCAGAGTGTTTACGATACTTTCAGAAAATAATAATGATGACTAAATGAACGATTAACCTAAAACTAAGGTTAAAACAACTATTTATATCTAGGCCTAATTTAATCAAGCCCATGGCCCATTACAATTATTAAGCCCAAATACAATTTACATTTAATCTCTTGAACTTCTATTCAACTAGAATTTATTCCCAACAATCTCCCCCTTTGAATCGAAGTTCAATCTCGCGCCAGTTCTCGACGTATCTCTTTCGGAGTGCGAACAGAATCTCGAAGCTTCGGATTGCTTTACGAAACTCCATACGGTCTTCAACAAGTTCCAAGGCTTCTCGGGCATTTGATTCGTTTTGATTTGCAGCAAACGAAATCCGGAGTTCTTTTTCCTTGGAGATTATGTCTCTAAGCGCATCTCTGACCTTTAGAAGAGTTCCGTCGCAGAATCTTTCAACTTGACTAAACCGGAGAAACTTCCTCTCATTCTGTTCGTTGAGGTATACGATTCCGAACTCTGGTTGTAGTAGCAGCGAGATGATGGGATACATTTTTAGCTCTGGAGCTTTCTGATCGGGTATCAACAGGTTTATCTTCTTCGTTCGGTGCTCAACTCCCATCTGAAAATCCGTAATGTAAGACATCATCACCTTGTGTTTTATAAAACGCTTTACAGCTTCGAGCGCTTTGGTGATGTGGAGCGGTCGGATCGTTCGAGTTCTGAGGTCTTTGAGTAAGGCGTGGAAGTCGTTCAGTCGGAGATTCTTGAAGTCGGCTTCGGAGAACTTCATTCGTTTCCATCTTCGCGTTTAACCGTAAAGACAGGATACCAGATCTTCAGAATTCTGCCAGATTGGATGTTTAAAACTTTGGTGATCTTGTGCTTTGTTCTGACTTGACTGACTGGTAGACACCTTTTCATAGCATCTAAGTATTGTTTCCTGTAAGCTTCATCGAACTTTGCCAATCCGAGGCAAAACGCTGGGTCAAGCACACACAACTTGTGTACGAACAACCTCTTCAGAGAATCCTCTAGGAAGGGGATGAGGCCGACGATCTTCTCCCATCGGACAGGTTGTTGTGGAGGTTGAGGTTGATCAAAAGCTTGTTGTTGCTGAGGAGATGTCGGATGTGTTGTTGTAGAAGTCTCGGGAATCTGATTAGTGTAGATTGGGGTACTCTGAAGGTTTTTTAGCAGGAATTGATCGTAGTCTATTTCATCGTCGGCATCGGTAGGAAAGATCAGGTTTACCTCGAAGTTTATCGCACTGATGGCTTTTTGATACCATGCGTTTTCGGTCTTTGGGTCGATCTCGGAATCGGGATCTATCAGATCAAGTGCGGGCCTTTCCGGTGCAGAATATACGATCAATGCCTGAGATTCTCCCTCGGGCTTTTCAACCATTAGGTCTTCATCGTCTGAGATGTCTATATTGATGACCTTCTCGGCTACACTCAGTTGGGCTTCAGGTTGGTCTTTGGATTGTACCATAGCTGATGGTTCCGGTTGAACCGTTGGAGTAGTTTCGGGAGCGATTGGTTCGGACTCTGATAGTCGTTGTCTTTTGTTCTCCCCCTCACGGTGATCAGGATCATCCTGGTCATCGTGTCGGCGTTTGAGTCCGCCAGCTTGACTCTTGCAGGTGTTCTCGAGAGAGGCGACTCTTTCGGACAAAGTAGTAATGGCTGTCTGAACGTCCTTCAGAGTCATGTCAAGCTGGTCCAATCGGGTTGTAACGGATGACGGCTAAGCAGATGTTTGTGATCGTAGAACTGTGATGAGATCTGCTTCAGTCGAGGAGTCAGTGTTGTCGTGTTGGAGCAGTTGGGCGAGGAGCATGGTCTTCAGATCATCCACCGAGTAAGTTTGATGAGCAGGTGCCAGTGGATGTGTCGGTCTGGTTTCGGTTTCGACCACTTTTTCATTCCCTCTGATGAGGCTTTTGATCTTGTCGAGCTTCGTTCTGAACTCCTTTTCCAATGTCTCGCGGACAGCCTTTAAGGCGATGTCCAGATACTTCCTTGACAAAATGTCGGGTAAATCACTGTCGGGATCACTTAGATTGCCCATTGAGGTCACAACTGTTGATGCAACATAAGTGCCACCTACGTTCATAGTTGGCGTGACGTTGGCTATGGTAGGATTTCCATCCGATCCTCGTATTCCGCTCAAGGGAAGACATACTACGGATGTTCCGATCGGGTCACTAAGAGCACCGATGGTAGCAGTCTCGATCTATGTCCTAGCCAAAGAAGATGTAATAATATCAAATGTCTCTAGACTCAATGGTGCACAGAAATAAGTCGAGAACGGGGGAGACTGTTCTCTTGTTTCAATACCGAGACTCTCCGATTGAGAGAATGGTAGACTTTGTGCTATATCCCCGTGAGAAATTGAAACAACCAACTGTTGAGAGCTGGTTGAGTAGCTAGGGGGGCTGTGCAATTGTGTCGCTAGGTCCATGACGGCTTCTTCAATACCTCATCCCAACAAATGAGACGAGATAGCAGATGTGGCTACCTGGGCGACACTGGTTTGGATTCGCTCAATAGCCTCTCTTGTTCTTAGTCTCGATCGCTCGTGATTTTGTTTTGACCTCCATTCTCTCTGGCTCGCATGTTCTAAATTTTCAACTAATCATCCCTCCTCTCTCCTTATGTCTCCCGTAATAGGCTGAGATGTAGGGGTTTCGGAGGGTGTGGTTGAGGTAGAGGGAATGTCATCGGTCATGGGTAGGCGACGTCTGATACGGGGTGGTATCAATGATGCATGGATGGCGCGTTCCGTATCGGAGTCGGTTGTGTCAGAGTCGACAACATCGGTTTGTGCGAACGGTGAAATAGGTTCGGTTGTGTCCGTTCCGGGGTCTCGATCAAGCATAGGGGCGGCAGTGACGGCTGGGACCTCGTGTAAGGATGTCGACGGTCCACCGTCAGTCGTGGTTCGGGTGGTGTGTGTAGGGGT
This sequence comes from Saussurea involucrata, assembly GCA_033807775.1. Classification (NCBI taxonomy): domain Eukaryota; kingdom Viridiplantae; phylum Streptophyta; class Magnoliopsida; order Asterales; family Asteraceae; genus Saussurea; species Saussurea involucrata. Next base: position 80,569,181 of record CM066319.1, read on the forward strand.
GGATGTTCGAACGGTGTGTTGGCGAGGTTGTTGGCTGGTACCGGCACGCGTATCCAATGCACCGCCCGCGTCTGTTCCCCTCCCTGGATGTACTCTCAACACGCCCCGTCCGGGAGCCCCAGCTACCCGGACTCTACTTTTGCGTGTCCTTGGACCCTCACGTCGCTCAGGTCTAACTCCTTGCGGAGGTCCCTCCGGCTCTGGCTGGACCACAAGAGCACCTATACCTAACGCTCTTCTATATTCTATCACACTCGGTGCATTGGGGTCCGCGTGTGCCAGTAGGGCTTCGGGTATATGCATGGCTTGGGTATTGGACGGGTTACGAATCACAAGATAGTGTAAGTTAAAAGGAGGACATACCGGGTGGTTTATGCGTCGCGGTATGTTCGGATTCGCGTCCATATGCTGACGGATGGCCAATGACAGGAACCGTGGGTATGGAAGGAATTTCTTTTCCTTCGTTCCGCCGATCTGCCGTATAGTCTGAACTAGCTCGTGCCATATGATCATAGCGAAGTCTATGTGACGGTTGTAGCAGATGGCGTGGAAGAGGCGTAGGAAGTCGGTTGTGCACTGGTCGATCCCCTTCCATCTGGAGGATAGACACCTGTTCAGAATCGTGAACAGGGTGTACCAGATAGGCACCAAGTATTTCCGATTGAAGGCGGATGGGCGGTTGAGTGCGTGATTGTAGCCGAGAGCACGGATGTCGGCGCAGAGAGTGTTGTCGTCGACAGCAGGGTGGTAGGCAGCACGGCCGCCGGCAGTAGCTTCGGGTAATGCTAGAAGACGTCGGAAGGACTCCGGTGTGAGCGTGAACGGATGATGATCGATCATCGCCGTTATCGTCTGAGAGTTGAGCGCCGTGATGACTTGACTGGAGCGCCAAACTTGATATAGGTAAAAAATTGGAACGTCGGTAGTGGCGGTGAGTGCCTCGTGAAGTGGATGTCCGAGAAGGATGTCCACGACCACACGATGTTGTGGTCTGAACTCGGCAACGTCTAGGTGGTGATTGTTCACCGCGATTTCAATTCCATTATCTGCTGGAACCAAGGCATTATCAACCTCTTGACCAATAAACTCCTCTTGAGGAGGATTGTTTTGTGGTTGTTGACCCACCATTAATACCTGAAAGACACGATGTTAGAAAATGGACGTATGCAAAAGATTGTCGGTGCGTACCTTGGCGAAGATCGGCTCAATCTGAAATAGATTGAGGACTGGTAGTGGAGCAGGGTACTGAAATTGCCAATTTGTTCGGACAAGTAAAGGTATCCGGGAAACATAGTGTCCGGATACAATGGTCACCGGAAAACAAAAGTTACCGGGTACATTGGTATCCGGATACAATAGGTTACCGGACAAGGTTAAAAGTACCGGACAAAATAAGCTTACCGGATTAAAGATATTACCGGACAAAATAAGAACATCCCAGATAGTTGAACTTACCGGAAACCACTAGGGTTTCCGGACAACTTGGGTTACCGGGTGAACAGGGTAACCGGACAACCATGAGCAATCCGGATAGTTGAACTTACAAGAAACCATAAAGGTTTCCGGACAACTTGGGTTACCGGACGACATGGTTTCTGGATGACATGGTTACCGGGTGAGGTGACTTTCCGAATAAAATATCTTAAGCTAAGAATGTTTCCGGACGAAGTTGAATGTGTCTGGATAGATTCAAACTATCCGGACGACATTCGGATACCTCAAATCGGCCAATAAACACTAACAACCACAAATCTAAGTACTCTACGCATCACTAATCGAAGATATGAGCAGAATAACACCAAAAGATTGGGCCTACAACTCGGTTGTGTGACCGAATGTGAATCGACGGAAAGTCGGGGTTCGGAAACCCCTTTCGATCCACAAACCGAACGGTTCATCGGTTAAAAACGGTGTATGTGTGCGAAAATCATGAGAGAATCGGTAGATATATGTACCTGTGATTTAGAAAGCGAAACCGATCAAAAAAAATTGAACTCCGAGAGTTTTCGAACGAGAGAAAAACGAGAGGGTTTTTGAGAGGTTTTTCGTGAGTGTCCGGAAAAAATAAAATGGAAGTGGTGACCGGATATTTATATGTGAGGACTAACCGGGTGGGTTATCCGGTCTGGATAGGTGTTCGGTCCGGTAACCTATCCGGATAGGGAGGTATCCGGATACCACATCCGGATAATTTGAGTTTTGACCCAATTGACCCCTGTTTCTTTTCAAAACTATTTCAAACATTCTTTTTGAAGAAAAAATTCACCGCTCCCCCTCAAACATTGCACACACAAAAAAAAATCTCCCCCTCGGATGATGCCTTTTAAAATCAGACTTTAAAAACCGAGGAACGTACACACAAAAAAAAATTTTGAACTTTTAAGAGAAAATATGTGACGCTCCCCCTCAAATTTTGCATAGAAAGAAAATGCTTCCCCTCGGATCGTTCAAGTGGTGCATTTTAGGAAAACTCTGGAATGTCTACACACAAAAAAAAACTTTCGAGTGTACAGAAAAATAGTGTGACACTCCCCCTCAAAAAATAGAACAGACTTACCTGATAAGCTTATGTGTTCCCCCTGAATAAATGAAAAAGATTGTGAAACGCACAGATATATCCAAGAATAAAGCAGACGACAGTAATTGAACATAAAAGGAAACACATGCGAAATGAAAGCAAACAAACGAAATCTACCTAATTAATACAGAGATTTAACAGAAACGTGTATACGATGCAAGTAGAATACATATGCGAGGAAGTGAGTACTCATTCATCTGGAGTGTAGACAACAAATGATGAATAGACAGTTCCTCGTAGGTGTATGGAACTTGGATCGGGCGCACAATTTGGTCAAATCTTCAGATTTAGCATACCAAGCTTGGACACAAGATAGTTAAAACGTTTTTCGTCCAAGGGTTTTGTAAACATGTCTGCTAACTGATGTTCTGTATTAACAAAATAGAGTTCGATTGTACCTCGTTCGACGTGATCCTTGATAAAGTGGTACCGAACGTCTATGTGCTTCGTCTTCGTGTGTTGGACCGGATTGCTTGATATGTCAATGGTGCTCTTCGAGTCGCAGTAGATAGGCACTTTTGAGTAGGTAAAGTCGTAGTCTTTGAGTTGAGTGCGCATCCAAATGACTTGCGAACAGCAGCTCGCGGCGGCTACGTATTCTGCCTCAGCAGTCGATGTAGAGACGCATTACTGCTTCTTGGATGCCCAGTTTACCAAACTATCGCCCAGAAACTGCACATGCCCCGATGTGCTCTTTCGATCCAACATGTTCCCCGCGTGATCCACGTCCGAATACGCTGTGAGCTCAAAACCTGTCTCTTTCGGGTACCACAAGCCAAGATCAGCAGTACCTCTTAAGTAACGGAAAATACGTTTAACCGCAATTAAATGAGACTCTTTTGGTTTTGATTGAAAACAGGGGCATAAAAATGTTGGAAACATAATATCAGGTCTACTGGCCGTCAAGTACATTAAGGAACAAATCATCCCACGGTAGGTTTTGGTATCCACATCCTTTCCGTTAGGATCGGCGTGTAACCGAGTACCGGGTGCCATGGGAGTTTTCATTGGTGAGGATTGTTCCATCTGGTACTTCCGAAGAATGTCCCGGATGTACTTAGCCTGGTTTATGAATATCTCGGTCGAAAGTTGCTTAACTTGAAGACCGAGAAAGAAATTCATCTCACACAACATACTCATTTGGAAATACTACCCCATTAGCTTTGAAAAATTCTTACAGTACTGAGGGTTGGTAGACCCGAAAATTATGTCGTCAACATACACTTGAACTAAGACAATATGACCTTCTTCATTTTTAATAAACAGGGTTGTATCTATTTTACCTTTTGAAAAACCTGACTTTATTAAAAATTTGGACAGAGTGTCATACCAGGCGCGTGGAGCTTGCTTCAGACCGTACAGTGCCTTGTCTAGAATGTAGACGTGATTTGGCTTTTTGTCGTCCATGAACCCGCCCGGTTGCGATACGTATACTTCTTCCTTGATGACGCCGTTGAGAAAGGAGGTCTTCACATCCATCTAGAAGACCGTGAAGTTCTTGTGCGCGGCGTATGCTAGGAACATACGAATTGCCTCGATTCTGGAAACCGGAGCGTATGTCTCGTCGTAGTCAATTCCCTCTTGTTGGTTGTATCCTTTGGCCATGAGACGTGCCTTGTTACGAACAATGATGTCATCTTCATCTTTCTTGTTCTTGAAGATCCACTTGGTTCCGATGACCGTCTTGTGTGCAGGACGTGGGACAAGACGCCATACCTTGAGAGCCTCAAACTGGTTGAGTTCTTCTTGCATAGCCATCACCCAGTCTGGATCAAAAAGAGCCTCAGAGACGGTTGTTGGTTCGATCTTGCTCAAAAATCCGGAAAACAAGCAGAAGTTGGCAGATGCGCCTCGCGTTTAAACTGGTGTGGAAGGATCGATGATGATCTGGTGTAGAGGGTGTGCTCGAGTCCATTTGGTGGTATGTGGAAGCGGTTGTTGAGTTGCATGCGAGGTATCCGGATCCACATAGTCACCGGATGGAAGGTCTTGTACAGCTTCAAGTGTTGATGGTCGGTTTCTCGGAGGAGACGTAGCAGGATTCGTCGAAGGTTGAGCAACTTCCGGTTCCGGGGAATTCAGAGGTTGATCCTTGTGAGTTGTTGAGGACGAATCTTCAGGAGTGATCTCCGGGTTTGGTACTGTAACAACCCGGTTTCCCAAACATGCTTCAAATAACATACATTGCATAACTTCATTACATTCATAATAAAAGATACAAAATAAACCACAAACGGTCCCTTCGGTCTCGAAACTACAAAATACATTAAGCTTCCTAAGCAGCGCCCATCAAATGCTCCTTACACTTAATCCTTTCCTTTGTCGATCCTTAACCTGGAAAACATATTTTTGAAAACAAAATGAGGGTTAGACCAAACGGGTCTAGTGAGTTAATCCCGGTCCTTTCCAAAATCATTATAAACCTTTTATGTAAATCCTTTGTATTAAAATAGTTTAGATAAACCTTTGATAATTCTTTCGTAAAATATAAACATACCACACGTATTTAAATACCAATCCAGACTCGTGCATCGTGTACATCTCATCCACCTTATTCCTCCACAAATGGCCATATTAGTTGGTAGCAAGCCAACTAATAAATCAACGCCGTACAACAACTACGACACATCACCGGTCCGCACACCGGAACCCGGCAATACACCGGTCCGCTCACCGGAACCCGGCAACACACCTGTCCGCTCACCGGAACCCGGCAACACACCGGTCCGCTCACCGGAACCCGGCAACAAGTGCACTCGTGTAGTGCAAAGCTTATATAAATACAATATATAGCTCATTACATCATATTGTCATTTATATACACATAAACATATTACTACCACATAATCATCTCATATATATATACACATACTCACATACATATATAAACACATATATGTATTCCAGTTGAAAACGTTTAAAGCAAAACTCACCTGAATGCTTACAATATGCTTCCAAACCTTTCTCCGAGCTATCCGTTCCTTTATCCAGATACCTCAGAATCTGAAACCATTTACATACAAATATCTCCTTACCAACTTATGTATAAGACTTACTAGCAGGTTATGGACTCTAGATACATCTACATAACTTTTATCCTCAAAATTACCCAAACAGCCAAGTTATCCGGACAACCCAAACAACCCGGACAACACCACTTTTCCGGACAACATGACTTTTCCGGACAACCTCAGTAATCCGGACAGCACGACTAATCCGGACAACACGAGGAATCCGGATGCCATCCGGACTCTAAATCACCCGGAAACTCTCAAACAAATCATCCGGACACTATCAATAAACTACCCGGACACCACCCAAGAAACTACCCGGATACCTTCATATTATCCGGACACCTCTGACTGTTTATCTCATTTTTACCCAGAAATCGACTGAATCAACCTCAGATGTGTATTTAACTATTCTAATCCGATAGAAACCTTTTAATACCAATTACAAACATAAAATATAAAGAGACATACCTCAGATTCACTTCCAAGCATACCAATTGAAGCCCTAACCCTTTCTTTTCTTTCTTCTTCTTTTTCTCTCCAAACACACACACTTGCACACACTGATTTTTCTGTTTTTATGAAATATCTTATTTCATCCAGGGATAATATCTAATTAAATTACCACTTTGGTCCCTAAACTATTCAATAATGACCAAAATACCTTTTTAACTTATTAATCAATCCAAACACCCCTAAACTTATAAATTTAACCCCATCTTACCCTAAAATCTAACTTTAAAGTTAACTTAATTTAACGGAAAAATATTTTTAACTAACGAACTTACCCGGGGTATTACATTATCTCCCCCTTAAAAGAATTTCGTCCCGGAATTCGGTTAGGCAAAAAGGTACGGTTACTTTACTCTTACTACTATATTGAACTCAATCAAAACCATATATTCCGCTATCTTAAAAATAAGATCATCCCTTCATTTTCTTTCTCACTTAGAGTCAAAACTAATAACTCTTTGACGAACAAGCATGCTATTCTCAATACCACTCAAACATCAATAATTTCAATTCATATGAAAATACCACATCTTTAATATAACGGTAACCACCAATTCATTTACGCTAACCACTTAATTTGAACTTTACACACATCGTCCGCAATTTACTCAATTAATCTATCCCACAAAGTCGATCCAAATCTTAGAATAACCATAATCAAAAAAAAAAAAATTTTTTTTTTTTTGCCGAATCACCCATTAATCAAATCCCCCTAATGCTCAAAATAACTTGATAGATCACTTATATCATAAAAAGAAATAACTTATACTCACATGAAACTAATCGAAATAACACCATATTTATACTTACTCATAACATTTACCACGCTAATACTACTTTTAACTCCGTCAATCATTTGCGACAAACGTCATGTTCTACACCTTTACAATACTAACTCGAAAACATAAACATACACTTTCCATAAAAATTATACTCAATAAAATCATTTTATATTATGGATAAGTTCCTTAATTTTAACAAACCCGTATTCCTCATTCTACCATTCCCAATTCTCATGCTAGCATAGCATAACCACGATAATCATACATTAATACTTAATTACACTTGACATTAAATCATTTATCAAAATGATATTCACAATGCAAGACCCAGTCTAATCCAACGGTCCCATTAAAAGTTACAATAACAATCCAACACTCTGAAATAACGACACTCTCCTCTCCCATAAATCACATAATCAACTTGCAGTATCACCTTAACCCGCGGTTATACTTTTCTTCATAGACTATACCCAACTCTATCGTCGCTTATCTAACCCAAAATACGTCTAAGACAGACAACACTTTCTTGCATGAATTACACCGATCACAAACCATAGATAACAATTGATTCCCACACTTGCCACAACCTCACTCTCGCACTACTACCATATCCTATACAATGGTCCTTCATCCTGAGCATTACATTCGACTACTTTCCTCCACTCTCTTCTCAATATAAAACATGTTTCCCCAAGGACAGCTCACTAGGAGGTGCTCACCCATGAGCTAGTTTTCTTTCACTTCCAAACCAACCGCACACACCCAATTTCAATGATTACCATACTTAACCAATAATTTCACCACACCTCATACCAGGAACTTAACTGAGTTAATTCGAAATCACACTTAATACTCGATACAACCACACACTTTTCATTTCTTAAACTGTAATACTCCACTCCTTAGCTAACCACCACTTAGACATCCATGCCTCTCCACATATATTTTTGTCACATCTGAACAACTTATAAACAAAATCCCGAGCAGATGTTTCCACTTATACTCACCACATATCCTCACAAATCTACCACTTAATCTCACGAAATTCATTACTACTACACCTCGCACATTCACTAATTATAAACTGCCACCATCTTATCCACATTACCCCACACATTTAAACAATACCTTTCTTGATAGCGTCAACAATCACATTAAGTATAATCTACACAACATACTAAACTGTCGCCTTCATGACTAGGTCAAGACTTTACGCACTATCGTTACCTTCCACACACAATTCATCACGTTCTATATATTGCTATTATTCTTTACACTCAAGCCATCACACTCTACACACTAACAAATTAGAACAACAATAATTAAACACACCCTTCTATATCTCTAACACAATTATCAAATATTTTTCTAACACAAATAATAAAATTGAAAACACAAAAGAATCGGTTTGCACCGAAGTCAGATAACACTTTAGCACGTATAAAGTTTATAGAAATATACCTGTCTTCATCTCTATCCATACGTCGAGTTCGACTTGCCACTCTGTTGATTTCAACAAGGTTAATATACACGTAAGCACATACCCAATATAACAAGATATTCCGGTTCAACATGTACTTGTAAGTTCCCGCTTACACTGGCCAGGTGTAATTTGAACATACCTTACATGATGTTCCTTCTACCTTTTTATACTTAACATCCCAAGATTCTAAAATAATAAGGACATCCTACTTCACATGCAGTTTAAGTCTAGGTATAAATCCAAATACCTAAATCTCTTAAACTAGGGCTCTGATACCATTTGTAACAACCCGGTTTCCCAAACATGCTTCAAATAACATACATTGCATAACTTCATTACATTCATAATAAAAGATACAAAATAAACCACAAACGGTCCCTTCGGTCTCGAAACTACAAAATACATTAAGCTTCCTAAGCAGCGCCCATCAAATGCTCCTTACACTTAATCCTTTCCTTTGTCGATCCTTAACCTGGAAAACATATTTTTGAAAACAAAATGAGGGTTAGACCAAACGGGTCTAGTGAGTTAATCCCGGTCCTTTCCAAAATCATTATAAACCTTTTATGTAAATCCTTTGTATTAAAATAGTTTAGATAAACCTTTGATAATTCTTTCGTAAAATATAAACATACCACACGTATTTAAATACCAATCCAGACTCGTGCATCGTGTACATCTCATCCACCTTATTCCTCCACAAATGGCCATATTAGTTGGTAGCAAGCCAACTAATAAATCAACGCCGTACAACAACTACGACACATCACCGGTCCGCACACCGGAACCCGGCAATACACCGGTCCGCTCACCGGAACCCGGCAACACACCTGTCCGCTCACCGGAACCCGACAACACACCGGTCCGCTCACCGGAACCCGGCAACAAGTGCACTCGTGTAGTGCAAAGCTTATATAAATACAATATATACCTCATTACATCATATTGTCATTTATATACACATAAACATATTACTACCACATAATCATCTCATATATATATACACATACTCACATACATATATAAACACATATATGTATTCCAGTTGAAAACGTTTAAAGCAAAACTCACCTGAATGCTTACAATATGCTTCCAAACCTTTCTCCGAGCTATCCGTTCCTTTATCCAGATACCTCAGAATCTGAAACCATTTACATACAAATATCTCCTTACCAACTTATGTATAAGACTTACTAGCAGGTTATGGACTCTAGATACATCTACATAACTTTTATCCTCAAAATTACCCAAACAGCCAAGTTATCCGGACAACCCAAACAACCCGGACAACACCACTTTTCCGGACAACAAGACTTTTCCGGACAACCTCAGAAATCCGGACAGCACGACTAATCCGGACAACACGAGGAATCCGGATGCCATCCGGACTCTAAATCACCCGGAAACTCTCAAACAAATCATCCGGACACTATCAATAAACTACCCGGACACCACCCAAGAAACTACCCGGATACTTCATATTATCCGGACACCTCTGACTGTTTATCTCATTTTTACCCAGAAATCGACTGAATCAACCTCAGATGTGTATTTAACTATTCTAATCCGATAGAAACCTTTTAATACCAATTACAAACATAAAATATAAAGAGACATACCTCAGATTCACTTCCAAGCATACCAATTGAAGCCCTAACCCTTTCTTTTCTTTCTTCTTCTTTTTCTCTCCAAACACACACACTTGCACACACTGATTTTTCTGTTTTTATGAAATATCTTATTTCATCCAGGGATAATATCTAATTAAATTACCACTTTGGTCCCTAAACTATTCAATAATGACCAAAATACCTTTTTAACTTATTAATCAATCCAAACACCCCTAAACTTATAAATTTAACCCCATCTTACCCTAAAATCTAACTTTAAAGTTAACTTAATTTAACGGAAAAATATTTTTAACTAACGAACTTACCCGGGGTATTACAGGTACAGGTTCCTCCGGGGGATTAGCCGTATCAGTCGTTGTTGTGTCTGTTGAGCTCTAAGGGGATTCCAGTGTAATTGTTGGAGTGCTCGTCGAAGGCGGCAGACCGGAAAGATTCGCCGAGTTCTCGATTTGAGCAGCTTCAGTTCTAGGTTGCACAAATACACGAGGGTTAGGCAAGTTAAAAAATCATCATAAAAGTGCTGAAACAGTAAATCTAAATCAGAAAGATGTGATTTTGACGTAGATGCATGATTTGGATTTACTGGGGTTTGTGTAGATCCCGAACGTGAAAGTTCCGAAGCTAGCACGCCAGTTAAAGCGTGTTCTGAACTGGGTTGTTCAGAAGCCAAATCTGCGGCTTCGTCAAAGGTCACGTTTACGCTTTCGACAACGGATTTTGTCTGTTTGTTGTAAATGCGATAAGCCTTAACCTGCATCGAGTACCCGATGAATACTCCTTCGTCTGCCTTTGGACTGAACTTCCCAAGGTCATCCTTGTCGTTTAAGACGTAGCACGTGCATCCGAATGCGTGGAAGTACTTGATATTCGGGATGCGATTGTTGATGATCTTGTACGGCATTTTGTTGAACCGTTTGTTGATGATGGAGCGGTTTTGCGTATAGCAGGCAGTTGCAACCGCTTCAGCCCATAGAAAGAGTGGTAGCTTCGATTGTGACATCATGGTGCGAGCAGCCTCGACTAGGGTACGGTTCCGCCGTTCCACCACTCCGTTTTGCTGAGGAGTCCTTGCGGCAGAAAAGTTCTGCGAAATACCGATGGATGTCAAATATTCGTTCACCGTTTGATTCTTGAACTCCGTCCCGTTGTTCGTCCTGATTGACTGAACTTGTTGTCAAAGATTCAGCTGAATGGTCTTCAGATGGGTGATGATAAGTTCCGGGGTTTCGTCTTTGGAGTGCAGGAACTTCACCCATGTGTCGCGTGAGAAGTCGTCGACCATTACCAGGACGTACTTCTTCTTATTGATACTCTGAACACGCATCGGTCCGCACAAATCCATATGGATGAGTTCGAGGGACCGGGACGTGCTCGGAGCGGCCTTCGGCTTGTGAGTCGCTCGCTTCATTTTTCCCATCTCGCATGCCCCGCAGAGTTTGTCCTTCTCGAACTTGAGCTCGGGCATGCCTTTCACGTGTCCGCCTAGCACCAGCTTGTTGATATTCTTGAAGTTGAGGTGCGAGAGTCGTCGATGCCATATCCACGCTTGTTGAGAGTTGGCCTTCGACATTAGGCAGACAGAATCATCGGTCTTCAGGGCAGAGAGGTCGATGGTGTAGAAGTTGGTCTTCCGAGTTCCAACAAGCAGTTGCTTTCCGTCTTTAGTGCGGATGCTACACCGTTTAGCTTTGAATTTGACCTCGAGATCTTTATCGCAGAATTGGCCGATGCTGAACAGATTGTGTCCCAATCCCGCGACGTATGACACCTTCTTGATCATGATCTTATCTTGGACAATGTCGTCGTAGCCCATAATTGGCGCCTTGTCATCATTCCTAAACCTCACGTCTCTGCAGTATTTCTCTGTGAAGTTCGTGAGCAGCTCCCTCCTTCCGGTCATGTGCTTGGAGCATCCTGAGTCTAATTACCACACATGACCGTCCTGCAAAAACAAGATTAATGGTTCTTAGGTACCCATTTGAAAATGGGTCCTGGAGGGTTAGGTTTAACACCTGACTGAGGAACCCATTTTGAAATGGGTTTCCTTTTGGGTTTAGGTTTAACCTCTGATTGGGGAACTTGTTTTGAAATGGGTTTCCTTTTGGTCTTACGGGATTTGCGTTTAGGTTTAGAATTATACACATGATAAGAACCAAACCAATCAGATGCATATCTATTATCGTCAAAGTCATTCAATCCACAGTTAGAACAACACAAACAATCATGGGACAATTGAATCAAATGCTGAATTGAATAAAGTCTAATTGGAAAATTAACACTTTGTTCAACAAAATTATCTGAATGATTCAAACCACAATCATTAATGTTCTTCCTAGAATTAAAAGCAGAATTAAATGACTTCGATTCTGACTTGTTCTTGATAGATCCTTTGGCTACCCACTTTTGTTTGCCTTGTTTAGCCGACCATTTTTATCCGAAAAGTCATTAACGGCATGGTCAGCAGAGTTTGAGTAGACTGGATTTCTATCATTTGATCGACCGGTTTTATGTCGCGGCTGTGAATGGTTTTGTGAAAGAGAATCAGTTTTAGAAACTTTGTTCACAGTCGGGGTCTTGAGTTTAGAAGAACTTTCGCCTTAAGAAAATTGACCGGGCGATTTACAGCTTTAGAAAGAAAGTCGGTGTGATTCGGAAGAGGTTTGTCAAACGGAAAAGATTCAAACTCTTCATCTGAACAACCATCGGAATTCATGAATGCAGAAAAATCAATATTAGGAATCGAGGGAATAGGATTAGTTGAGGGAGGAGAGGAACACTTTGTGTCTGTGTTTTTAGAAGAATCTGGTGCAGAAGCTTTTAAAAAATCAGAGTTTAGATCATTTTAACACAATCAGCTTGAGACTCTTTACCTTTTCGTGAAGAAGTTTTTCCAATAAAAGCTTTACACGAAGATGTATCGGACGAGTCCGAGGAAGGTTCGGGTGAAATCATCTTTTCGTTTTGAAGTTGAGTAAGTTTCTCTTGAAGATGAAACTTGCTCACTTGCTCTTGCATCACTTCTGTTGCCAAAGCAGACAGTTTTGATGTGAGCCGATCGATTTCATTCCGAAGGATTTCCTGTCCCACATCCGACACAAATTCAGTTTTTACGGATTTGAGTTTCTCAAATTCATTTAAAAACACTTGCTTTTCCTTTTGAAAATCAATCCTTTCTTTTTCGAGTGTCTCCTCTAACTCGACTATTTTGGATTCCAAAATGAGAGGAGGGACATAGAGTTTAAACTCGTCTGTCTCAGTTTTGGGTTCATGTGCTGGGACCTCATCCTTTTTGGAGGAATCCTTGGGCTCAGCAACCTTATAGCCGTCAAAGTAGTCATTCGAAAGATACTTGGATTTGTTCTTTTTGTAGGAATAGTTGAGACGTTCATACGCAAACGGTAATTGCATTTTAGTGGTGTGTGCGCGTTTGTATTCCACAATTTTCTCTTCCTTTTCCTTTTCAAGAGGACCAGTCCACTTGATTTTGTATTGAGGATACTCCTTTTCGAGACCAAGAAAACTAAAGTGATAAAGAGTAGGCCTCATTGATAAAATCTTTTTCAAGTATTGAGGGTTATCGTACCCAATTCCCTATTCCTTGTTAAAGTATGTGAATTCCTTGGGTTTGTTCATGTGAATTGTCTGATCAGATTGACCTCTTTTATGAAGTTTGGTTTCAAGATCAGTTATTTTCGAAACAAACTCTTTGTGTTGGATTTGGAGAGAGACGCATTGATAAATAATCTCTGCTTTCTCATTCTCACACTGATCAAGCTTTATATTCAATTCAGATATCTTGGCCCTTAAGTCCTTTGGTGTTAAAGAAAGATTTGTGCATTTTTCTTTTAAGTTAGCATTATCGGACTTGTATTTGTCAGTTATGCGTCTTTGAACATCTAGCTTTTCTTTTAACGAGTTAACTTCAAGCAGTTGTTCATTAGTGGTGGCCTTATAAGATTCTACTCGTTCAACAAGTGGTTGCATATGTTCGATTAGGCTTTGATGAATAGGGTCACATACCTGACACAGATTTGCCTTTTCTTATGGAGGAGAATGATTGCCTATGAAAGCATCAGCATCTTCAGAATTGTTGTCAGTGTCAGATTGATTTAACCAGTGATCGTCTTCGACTAGCAGTGCCTTTCCTGCAGCTTTCTGTTCGGCCAATAGAAGTTTCGCCTTGTAGTAGTGAACGTTTTTCTCTATTGGCTTTCGACAGTCCTTGGCAAAATGACCCAATTTGCCACAGTTGTAACATGTGACAGGTGCGTCCTTCTTCTTTGACTCGGACTAGCGTTCATTCTTCTCATTCTTCTCCTTGTGATCAGGTTGCTTGTGTTCATCAGACTTACCCTTTCCATCGTATTTCTCCTTATAATCATAGCGCTTGTTGAGGGTAGTGGAATAGCGCTGATTATTAGAAGAAGGTTTCTTGAAAAACTTCTTTTGCTGGAAAGATCTGGTGATTAAGGCCATCGCTTTCTTTACTGCAGTCAGTTCAGGATCAGAATCGCTTTCCTCCTCTTCTTCAGATTCTGGTTCAGATTCACTCGGCTCTTGGGTTCGTTTAGAGTGACGGCTGGAAGATTTGCCTCTTTTTGAAGAAACAAGAGCGAGTGGATCGGCATGTATTTGATTAACAAAGATTATCTTATCTATTAATTCAAATAAGATGTGTTGCGGAAGCGTATTTGAAGAACTAACATATATGTTTGTATAGAAACAATACAAACTATCAAATAAACAGTATATGAAGAACAGATGAATATCTCAAAGTTTACTGTATTTGATGAAGAACACTAACAATAGATTTGACGTTAATTGTGTGTGTGTGTTTTTCTTGTATATGAAGTTGTTATCTTATTAGGAAGAACTCAACATGAGTCTTCCTTTTATACTACTACAAAAGAACTATTCTAGACAAAAGGACTAATGCTACAAGAAAGAAGGGATGTCATGAACAGTTGGAAATCTGCATGCATTAAATGCGCTAATATCAACTTGCAAGGATTCCTAACAGAGTTTGACACGTGTTTGTTGTCGGACCATGCCTTGTACAAGTTGATGAACGGACCTTGGAACAGTAGCAAGATATTTCTGTAACGGTGGTAAGATATTTCTGCAACAGTGGCAAGATATTATAAATATCTTCCAAGTCTTCAATCTGAACCGCAGAGGTTCTGTCAAGGGTGACAGAGGTTCTGCGGCTCGGTCCTTGGTGAGCTTTCTTCTGTAGATCCTTCTTTGGTCCTTTGTGAGTAGTCTTCTGTAGATTCTTCTTGGGACTTGGTGTTTCTTGAATGATCTTGTTTGCTTCGGCAAAGCTTCTGTGGAACACCGCAGAGCTTCTGTGGAACTCTTTCATACTTAAGCCTATTTTTCAATACTTCTAATATTATGAATATTTGGAGCTATCAATCTCCCTCTAAGTATTGAAAAATGAAAATTTGATTTTATGCATAATTTAGGCTAAGTAAAGTAGACAGAGGTTAAACAATACCTCAAAAGTTTCATTTCATTTCCTTTTAAAGATTACAGAGATAAGTAACTGAGATTTAGACATTTGCATCTTTGAAGTCGTTGAAACTTCTGTTGTCGAATCCCACTTCTCTAAGCTCGTGATAAAATTTGATGCAGAGTTCTCTCAAGCCGATTGTAGCATCTATTTCTCTGATCATTCTTTCTGCTGATTCTTGATCCATAAGCTCAGTACCTCTGTTCTCTTCTAAGATTGATCTGAACTTGTTCAGAGTACTGGTTGCATACTTTTGACAGTCCATTTCCATAAAAAGTCTTACTTGACCAGTAGGATCCTTATACACAAACCCGTACCTTGGTGTTGTTATGATTGAGTTGGGTATTGCAGAAGGTGGGCAGTGATCCTCTGGTGGTCTCAGACTCAGGTTTCTGACTCCAAGATCTCTTCCCAGTTGAAAGTCTATCATGCTATACATCAGAAGCTTTTCTCTCATCGCTTTCCGGAACACTTGATAGGCCCTTTTGTTAGCATCGTTGTCGAAGTTTTCTTTTGTCCAAAGTAGAAGATCTGGCAGATCGTAGGGGTTCAAGTTCCTTATATCGGCATCTGAAAATTGATTTTCGGACTTGTTCTCCCTTTTGACTTTGTAAATGTTGTACCTGATCTTTGGAAAGGTTCTCGTTTGAGATAATTTGCAGTATATTACCTTTTCAATTTTGGACTCTGAGAAAACTTATGCCCTTGATTTTGGCTTTGTTCTGCTGAAGGTGTTGTCAAGGTCAGCTCTGAGTTGAGGATCTTCGATGTATGGTATAGGGTTGTTCTGATATTGCTGTTTGTAAAGGTACCTATACACCACCTCTTCCATTTTTGCATGTCGTGTATCTGGTGGTGGTATTGGTCTTCGCAGAGCATCCATTTGTCGTTTTATCTCTGCAACCCTACCCTCTGTTGCCCAGTCGTCTTCAGGTTTAGGAGTGACAAAGGCATCGAATGAGCTCTTCATCAACTTCTCTGTCGTTTGTGGCATTTGCTTTTTCTTCTGTGGTTCTTCTGTCATGATTCCCTTTCCTTTATTTTTGGTTTGGGAAGGCTCAGAACCTGTTGTCTGCTTTGGACTCGGTGGGATTGCTTCTGTTGGTTTGGGTGTTGAGGTCTCTGTTGGTATGATGGGGATTGGCTCTGTAGTTTTTGACACTTCAGTTTCTGAGGACTTTGGTGGGGATGGTTCTGTTGGTTTGATTGGGGATTTGGGTTCTGTAGATGTTTCTTCTGTTAGCTCGATTGTGGTTTGTGGAGGGATATTAAAACATTTTGCAGCTCTGAAAGCGGATACGAATTCCATTATTTTTAGGACATAAGTAGCAGAACGTTTAGATGTTTTTGGTTTGTGGGCAATGGATTTTCTTCTCGGGTGAGTTTTGGGTTGGGATTTTGGTGGAGAATGGGGAAGTTCTTCTGAGGATGAAGAAGTCAGGATTTGAACTTCAGGGACATCTTTTTCAAGGACAGAGGTGGTTTCCACAGAGGCTGGTGTTTCCTCTGTGGGTCTCTGTTGTTTTTCCTGAGTTTGGGTTTGGGTGGGTGGTGCAGATGAGATTGGTACTGCAGATATTGGAGGACTGGTTGCAGTTGTTTCTTTTTATTTCTTCCCTTATGTCTCCCCCTCAGGATGATCTGATGAATCATCATCGTCAGAGTCATCCTCACCCTTATCTTCTTTACCCTCTGCTCTGCAAGTAGTGTCAGGTTTCTTTGCCCCGGCTGCCATCATTTTGGCACAGAGATCATCACAAAGACCAAGAAGAGTTTGAACTTCGGCCTCTGTGTTGAACCGCATCTTTCCCACACTAGATTTGAAGTCTTTTACGTAAGAAGCGTTGGCTATTGTGAAGGCTCTGATAAATTCTGTCATTTGATTCAAGATGTTTTGCCCAAGTTCTATCAACTGTGCTCTGGTCATGTAGTCGGTAGGCTTCATGGCTAGAGTGGCTTCTGTTGTTTGTTCCTGAACTTGTCGTAGAGCTTTCTGCAGTTCTTCTGGAGTAATAGCTTTTGATGATGACACTTGTTCTTTCATCTTTTCCAGATATATTTTGATCGAGTTGTTGAAAGCAGAAGTTGCAGCTTCTTCAAAATCAGCAGCAGCAGAGGCATGTGTGGTGGCAGAAGTTGTGGCAGCAGTCTTCATCTGGGCTAGAGTAGATTGCACCTCTGTGGACAAGTTGTCCATTTTGGTGTTTAGTTCTGAGATGGCCTTGGATGTAACTTCTGCAAAAGATTTGAAAGAGCTTTTCAACTCTTCCAATGTTTGGTTCACAGAGGTGACAAGGGTTTGGAACTCACCCCTTGATACGTGTGAAATCGTGGTAACCTCTGGAGGAACACATTCGTCTCCAGAGTTTGTCCTTGTTCCTTGGACACCTTCTGTCACCCATGTTTGTACGTTGAGGGTGGAAGGATTTCCTTCTGATCCTCGAGGAGATACATGAGTTTCAACCCCTACAGAAGTTCTGTGAAGTTCAGAGTCCAACTCCACTCCAGAGGTGGGTATTGGAATGTCCTTCTGTTGACTTGGAGACTTGTCTAGAGTCTCCTCGTCATTGTGCTCTATACTCCTCTCTGAAAGGAGGTTTGGCCCTATCGTTGTGTGTGTGGCAGAGGAAACGAATTCCTCTGCAAGGATGTCAGGTGTGATTTGGGGCAATAAATCACGAACTATGGGTGAGTCCTTTCAAGAGGACTCCCCAGGAATGGTTTCCCCGGTTATATTAGGCACAGAGCTCGAAAGAGTAACCTCTGGCTTGCTGGGAGGGGTTGGGATTGAGCTGTGCTGCTCTATTTCAATGATACCCTCTGCCGCTAGACCGTCGGTATCATAAATGTGGGTTGCACTAGGAGGGGGTTGGAGATGTGTGCCATCTTCTTCTTCGGCATCTTTTTCTGCAGAACCCTCTGCAGTTTCTATCCAACCCTCTTCCTCTATTGTAAAGTCTATGTTTACCTCTTCTTCTGAGGTTTCCTCTGTAGGCTCTTCAGTTTTTGCTTCTACTCTTAAGGAATCATAAATAAAATGAGATCCTATGAGTTTTCATACGTGAGGGTGCATGGTTTTTGTACCTTGAGCTGCAGAAATGACTTCTGTTGTGCGCATAGCCTCTATAGACTGATCCAATGGTTCTGCGACCCATCCTGATGGATCTATGGTTTGAGCAATGTCGGGATTGTTGAGGAAGGCATTGAAATCTCCCTGTTGATCTGTATAAACTATTGGGGAGGGAGGTTGCAGAGGTATAGCCTGATCTTCCTCTTTTTGTTCGACATCCTCTGTGATTACCTGCAGAGGTGATCTTAGTTTCTTCTTCTTTGACTTTCTCTTCTTTGGCTTAGGAGCTCCCTCTTCTGTTGATTTGGATTTTCGTTTCTTTTGTTTTGGAGGTGAGGGAGGTGCAGAAGATCTTGTTTCTGCAGCTTGTGGTGGAGAAGAGTGTTGAGCTGTAGAGGTTGTAGTTTCCTCTGTTGGTTTTCTTTTCTTGCTCTTCTTCTTGGGTGTTGCTGCAGAGGTTTTTCTTTTCGGAGAAGAGGGGTAAATGCTATCTCTTTGGGCTTTGAAACGGTCTTGTACTGAATAGTGTTTCTCTAAAGCTCTAGCCCATTCCTCTTCTGTCATCCTTTCTACTACATCTACACCTAAAGGGGCTCCTAGACGCGGGGGTGTCACAGGACTTGGTTCTGGAGTCCTGTTGACGCGTATATACTCTAATTTCCTATCCTCATCAGTTGCATATGCCAGAAGGTTCTTCGACAGAGGTCTGCAGTGGGGGTAACTGTCTTCATGCTCTGTAGGAGTATTTTTATTCATTGGGTAAAGCTTTACAGATGGCCCTTCCATTGGCCACTTCTGCATTTGAAGTAGAGGTTCGAAGATTACTCCTAAAATTCTTTGGTATTGCAGAGGAGGCAGATACCCTGGTGTGTTCCTTTTGGCCTTTTGAGTTGCGAGCTTTCTGTCGATCGTATTCACTATTTCCTGCATCATGATGGTGGCATAGTCAAGTGGAATATCGTAATAGATTCCATACATGATGGTCAGGATTGGGAATGAGCTTTGGTCAGGGCTACCGGTTTTCCCTGTGAGGCAACGATTTAAGATGGAGAACAGGGTATTCCACAGAGGTGGTAGTCTGCCTCTGCGGAAATCATTGCGTTTCCTCAGGGTTGTGTCATACCCTAACATTTCTACGAATCGGCAGAGCTCCTCGTCCGTAGGAACCTCAACATATTTCTTGATTCCAAGAAGACCTCTGGTTGGCAGGTTGAACTCCAGTGAGAACATGGTTCTGTTAAACATGAGTTCTAGGTACTCAGACTTGTCTGGCTTTGAAATGTAGCCCTTTATCAAAGAATCATCTGAATCAAATCGGCAACTTTGCCAAAATTGATTCAGATATCGTGCAGGGATTTTTGTTGGGGTTTTGGAAAGGAGAGGGTATAATATATGCTTTTCCATGATATTGAGGAGAAGAGCATGGGCTTCGTCGAAGGCTGTTGGTGAGGGTACCAGGTAGCAATTGTTGGATTTCAATGGAAGAACATCCTCAAAATGTTCTTTGTTCAGAAAATGTTGAAGGTTTGTGGTTGGTGCAAAGTTTGCAGAGTCGTCGGAGTTTTCTGTTTCAGCATTTACGGCGATGTTAGGGTTTTGGGAGTGCTCTGAATGCACTGGGGAGTGTTGAGGAGAGTTCGCCGGAGAGTTTTGAGCAGCGTGGGAACTGGAAGCCATTTTGCAAACTAAAATGCTGATTTGAATATAGTTGCAGGTTCGCCGGAGAAGAGAGTGAGTAAAGATTTTGTGAGGTATGGTAACTTTGGTTTTATACTGAGTTTGTGGTCGTAGAATCTGAAAGGGTTAATATTTTGAGGTAAATAATATTTGGGGTCCGCACTTGAGTGGTAACGGCGGGTTCAACTTTCCATAGGAACGTGTTGCATGTAGGTCCAATGAAAAGATGACACGTCCTTAGTGTCAGTTATGATGAGACGTCGTGGGCGGCCTTATTAAATGTTGGGCGCGTTGGCCTCTTTACCTCCATATGATTCTCACTCGCAGAAAAGTTATCGTTACTGTTACAGAAATGCCTAAAGTAAAAACTGACAGAGGCTCTGTGATTTGAGAATCTTGTTTTTCTTGCCTCTGTAGGTTGTGCCTTCACAAAGAATGGTTGAAAAGTCCATGGAGAGGATCGATAAATTATTTGTATAGAAACTCCTTTACAGAGGTTTTTGGACCTCTGTCAGAGCCAGCAGAGGTTCTGAGACAAGAAATTTCGTATAACTAACAATTTATAAACATTTTGATCATCCAAGTTTTTGATTGATTTTAACAATGTTTTTAGGACATGTTTGAAAACTGGTGTCCTAGAAAATTGTTTTTGAAAAATGTTTTGTGCAGAAAAAAGTCTTTTTAAAACATGTGTTGGTCTACAGAGGTTCTTTCTTGTGGAGAGAACTCTGTAACCGGATACTTCTGTTGCAGTGCTTGTAAGCGATGATTCTTTTTGATTTTGATACCTAAAAAGATTGACAGAGTTTCCAAAAATTATTGATTTAAGATCAGAGCTTTTGCCTGCAGAACCTCTGTTGGACTCAGCAGAGGCTCTGTGACCTTAAATTTCTAATAATGGAAAACTTAACATTCTTTTTTATCAAATTTTATTTGGAATGTGTTTAATAATGTTTCTAGACCATATTTAGAAATTTGTGTCGTAGAAAATTATTTTCAAAAAGAATATTGTCGAGATACTAACCTTTTTGTTCTTCTTTGTCCGGCAATTTTCTTTTCTTCTGTTGTTTTCATCTCTTCCTCCGCTCCCCCTTGACTTATAAATCTTTGTAGATTAAGCAATGTCTCCTTTTGCTCCCCCTTGATCTAATCATCCTCTGTAGATCAAGATTGTTTTCCTTTGCTCCCCCTTGACCTATGCTTGGTTCAAATAATCAGAAGTAAATGTATATAACATAGGTCGTGTAACAGAGGGTCTGTAAGAATCGTCAGAGGTTCTGAGGAGACTTACAGAATCTCTGTATTTTTCAGAATTGAGATTTTAGAATTTTCAACGAAAAATAATTTACAAAAACAAACAAAACAGAAAGTATACATACTGTATAATATAAAGATAAAGATACTTACAGAGGTTAATCCATATTTATCATTCCTAATTTACCCACCAAGTAAAGGAATCTTTTCTCATCAAGTGTCTTGGTGAATAAATCAGCAAGCTGAAATTCTGTTGGTACAAAGTGCATCTCGATGGTTTAATTTTCCACATGATACTTCAGAAAGTGATACCTGATATCTATATGTTTTGTCTTTGAATGTTGTACTGGATTTGCAGAGATGGCAATCGCACTTTTGGAATCACAGAAGATGGGGATTTTGTAGATGATGTGACCAAAGTCTTTCAGTTGAGTTTTCATCCACAGAACTTGAGAGCAACAGCTAGCAGCAGCAACGTATTCAGCTTCTGCCGTAGATGTTGAGACACAATTATGTTTCTTTGAAGTCCAGCTTACTAATTTCCCACCTAGGAATCGACAACTCCCAGAGGTACTCTTTCTGTCGAGTTTGCATCCTCCATAATCTGAATCTGTGTATGCCTTTAGTCCAAAACCAGAGTTCTGCGGATACCAGAGGCCAAGATTTTTGGTCCCTCTGAGGTATCTGAAGATTCTCTTTACAGCAATATAATGTGACTTTTTAGGATTAGCTTGATATCTTGCACAAAGACATGTGGCATGCATTATGTCAGGTCTACTAGCCGTTAAGTATAATAAAGACCCAATCATTCCTCTGTAAAGTGTGCACTCGACAGAGATGCCATTTGGATCTGAAAAAAGTTTATTTCTAGTGGCCATTGGGGTTTTCATGACAGAGGCATCAGAGAGGCTATATTTTTCAAGTATGTCACAGACATATTTTGATTGGTTTATGAAAATTCCTTCTGATGTTTGTTTGACTTGAAGTCCGAGGAAAAAGGTTAATTCTCCCATCATGCTCATTTCAAACTCACTATGCATGAGTTTTTCAAAATCTTTACATTTTTGTGTATTTGTAGACCCAAAAATAATATCATCTACATATATTTGTACAAGAATAAACTCATTTCCTTCACCTTTAAAGAATAGAGTTGTATCAGTGGTACCTCTGTTGTAGTCGTTATTAAGCAGAAAGGTGGAAAGTCTTTCGTACCATGCTCTTGGAGCCTGTTTCAGTCCATACAGAGCCTTGTCGAGGTAATAGACATACCTTGGGTACTTTGAGCTTTCAAATCCTGGTGGTTGTTGGACATATACTTCTTCTTGAATTTCTCCATTGAGAAAGGCAGATTTTACATCCATTTGATATACTTTAAAACCTCTGTGGGTTGCGAAGGCTAAGAAAATTCTTATTGCTTCGAGCCGTGCAACAGGGGCAAAAGTTTCATCGTAATCGATGCCCTCTTCTTGGCGATATCCCTTGGCCACCAGTCTTGCTTTATTTCGAATGATCACTCCATCTTCATCCTTTTTGTTTCTGAAGACCCATTTAGTCCCTATGGCCTGTTTCCCTTGTGGCAGAGGTACTAGAGTCCAGACTTTGTTTCGCTCAAACTGCAGAAGCTCGTCTTGCATAGCATCCACCCAGTTTAGGTCGTCTAGAGCCTCAGAAATCTTTTTCGGTTCGATCACACTGATAAAGTTGGTAAAGAAACAAAAATTTACAAAAGTTGATCTTGTTTTTACCTTATCAGAGGGATTACCGATGATTTGTGTTTGAGGATGGCTTTTTGTCCATTGAGTTGTTCGTGGAAGATGATCATTTGAGTCATCAAGTTGAAGTGGTTGATGGTTCAGCTTCTGTAGGAATGGGTATTAAAATTGGGATTTCCTTCTCTGTAGGTATTGTGGTTTCATCTTCACTTCCCTCTTGTGTTTCTTCTGTTGTTGCTTCCTCTGTTGGATTTGTTAGAATTTGGATAACCTCTGTTGTAGAATCTTCTGTTAGATTTTCAGTACCTGTAGTATTTGTAGAAGAGGATGAGGGATTAAATGGATCAGACAGAGAGATACTTACTTCGTTTATAGGTGATTCTACAGAGGTGCTTTTTGTTTCAGCAGAGGGATTAACGTCGTTGTTGAACATCTCTTGAAATAGAAGACCTAAATCTTCATTTGTTTTTTAGATGTCGGAGGTTTCCATGTTTAGCCCGAGTTCTGAACTGAGTTGTTCAGAAGTCTTTTGGAAAGAGTCATCAAATGACACATTGATGCTTTCTACTATCGTGCGCGACTTTAGAAGATAAACTCTGTAGGCTTTGGAAGCGGCAGAGTATCCGATGAACTTGCCTTGGTCAGCCTTTTCTTCAAACTTTCCTCTTGAGTCTCTGTCGTTTAAGACAAAGCATTTGCATCCAAACACATGGAGAAACTTGATGTTTGGTCGTCGTTTGTTGATCAGTTCATAAGGAGTTTTGATGTGTCTTTTCACGATTGTTGAACGATTTTGGGTATAGCAAGCTGTTGAAATTGCTTCTGCCCAAAAGGTTATTGGTAATCCACATGCAGAAAGCATGGTTCTTGCAGCCTCCACTAGCGTGCGGTTCTTTCGTTCGACCACGCCATTCTGTTGTGGGGTGCGAGCGGTAGAGAAGTTCTGGGATATTCCTTCTTCTGTGAGATAGGCTTCAATGACAGAGTTTTTGAATTCTGTGCCATTGTCACTTCGTAACTTCATAATTTTGCACTCATAAAGAACTTGGATTCTTTTCATTATATTAATCAAGATGCATGGAACATCTGATTTCTTTTTGACAAATTCAACCCATGTAAATCGTGAAAACTCATCAATTAAGACAAGTATGTATTTCTTGCCACCTAGGCTCTGTATAGCGATTGGACCGCAGAGGTCAACGTGAAGCATGTACAGAGGTCTAGGACAAGACACATCAGTTTTGCCTCTGTGGGAAGCTCTCTTGAGTTTTCCCATTTCACAGGCAGAGCATAAATGATCCTTATTAAATTTAACATTTGGTAAACCTTTGACCAGATCAAGTTTTACCAGTTTATCTAGAGTATGAAAGTTTAAGTGACAGAACCTGTTGTGCCATAGCCAGGATTCTTCACTTTTGCTTGCAACAAGACAAATGTTGTCCTTGTTTTTGGCATTGAAGTTCATTAGATACAGATCACCTTTTCTTTTGGCTCACAGAAGTTCAATTCCTGTGTCTTCACTTAGTAGAGAGCAGAATGTTCTTTTGAACAGTACATCGAATCCTGTGTCACAAAGTTGGCTTACACTGAGTAGGTTGTGTTTTAGGCCATCCACATATGCAACTTTGTGTACTGTGATATTCTCTTTCTTTATGACTCCATAGCCTTTGATATGCCCTTTTTTGTTATCTCCAAAAGTCACTGATCCACCATCTTGTTTTTCTTGGAATGTGGATAGAAGACTTCTGTTGCCAGTCATGTGCCTTGAGCATCCGGAGTCTAGATACCATATTGGCACAAACTGCTTCTGCAAAACAATCACAGAGATTTAGGTACCCATATCCACATGGGTCCAGTTTCGTCAGAATTTTTCAAGTTTGCCTTGGCATTCTTGAAATACATTTTATTTTTTGTCAAAGAATCAGTTTGTTTCTCTTTTATATTTGATTTAACTGCAGAGAGAAAACAATTTGAACTACAGAAATGATTATTTAACTTGAACATTAGATCAAAGCAATGATAGTATTGAACATCAGAGGTGATTTGCTTGAAATTTTCAATGAAAGCTTTAAACTGGGCCACAGAGGCATTACGTTCTATTCTAGCATATGGCTTCCTATTACAAGAAGATTTATGTAGATTAGATTGTTGGCAAAAATCTTTGTTTGTAGCAGCCTTCTGTAAGTCCCTTCTGTGGTGAACTTCTGTTGATTTCACTGTCACAGGTGAAAAAGATTTGTTAGGTTTTGTCCATTTACCCTTTTGTTGCCATGTTGGTTTCTCTTTCATTTTTAAGGGTTTTAAATTTTTTGAATCTTTTAGATTTTGAGAGGACATTAACTTCTTTTGTTTCAACTTTTCAAGCTCAATAGAGGTTTTGGCTTGTATGCACATTTTCATAAAGTCTGGACAGATAGGAATTCCATTGATTTTCTCTTTTGGAGAAATAGTTCTGTTAAGAACTTCAGAGGTTTGTTTAACAACCTATGTGTCACAAGGAAACTTTTCTATTCTGTCAGCCTCTGATTCGTTAGATGATGAGTCGTCCTCATATACAGAGGTTGAGTCATCATTATTTCTTTCGACAGAGGCTGGAGTTTCCGAGCATGTGTCATACTTGCTTTCTGACAGTGCTTAGAATACACCTATAGACGTGTGCTACTTAAACCTCAACGCAAGTATACGATGAGATCTAATATCGTCTTTCAAGTAATAAATTGGTAAAATACCAGATATCGTTCCCACAGAGATTGGAGTAAAAAGTTAAATAAAAAGTAGAAGAAGGAAATGATTTCAGATGGAGAATTTGAAGAGATTGATTTGTTTTGTTTGGATTATCACTTTGATGTTGTTAACAGAGAATAAAGCAAGCACGGGTGTAAAACTTTAAGGTGGGACTTAAACACAAATTCCAGCGGGCCATGCTGCAGAGATGCTGCAGCATGCAGTTTTGTCATAAGTTGATCCATCATCTATTTTGAGAGTATTCCTCTCGGACTTCAGTATTCCCACTACTGTTTAGATTCAACTAGACACATCTCTGTGTAGTCTCCAACTATTTATAGTGGGGATAAAGTTCTCAAAATATATGGACGACCAAATCTCTTTGTATCAAAAACCGCTCTCTCGAACCGATTCCCATATCATTCAAGTTGGTGTGTTCCAAGTGGCTTATCTCTAAGTCCACTACACTTTAACACTTTAGATTAGTGACCACTTGTCGAGAATAAATCAGTTTAGAAAAACATGGATGATAACTGTCACTTTATCAGTAACTCTCTCAAGTCTACTTCCCATATCATTCAAACTGACGTGCATTCAGTGGCTTATCTCTAAGTCCACGACACTTTAACACTTTAGCAAGTGATCAGTTCGTCAAGAAGTGTCATTGGTTTTAATAAAACTTGAATGAAATGGTGGAACATTGTTATTGCAAAACAATGTTCACTTTCCTTTGGTTTAAAATCCCACCTTTCCGTTTCACACCCGAACTATTAAAATTAGCTACTCATAACGGAAAGTAAAGAAAGCAATAAATGACGATAATTAAATTGCATAAATGTAAATGACGGAAATGTAAATGACGGAATGTAAATTGCAAGAAATAAATGACGGAATATAAATTGCAATAAATTAAATTACAATAAATAAAAGACAAGAAATGTAAATAAATAATAAAGACAAGAAAATTAAGATGCAACTCTTCCAATTATAAAGTAAATCAAATTCAAGTTTGTCACTTTCTTGAATTTGATATCACGATTGTTGTTCCAAGTTGTATGCAAGATATTTCTAAGATATATATTATATATGAGATATGAGATCATACGATTGTTTTCTAAGTTGTTACTGAGTTCTCCTCTTTTCAAAGCTTCCCAATCCCTTCCTTATATACTAGAGGAAAGGGAGGGGCAAAATAGTAACTTCCCATCAAAGGGAACAAAAAGAGTATAATAGTTGCTAGAAAGGACTACCAACTACAATAATACAAAAGGTGAGGTATGGGAGGTATGTCCAGCTTTCTTTAGTCTTCTAGAAGCTTCAAAAGATCAGCACCAAAAAGGGCATGTTGTCTGCCCAAAATAAGCTCCAAGGTCCTGATTGAGTAAGCTGCATGCTGCTCCATGCTGTTGCCATGCTGCAGCATAAGTCTGCACTATTAAAACTGCCAAAAACACTACAAATTAGCCATTCTAAGTTATAAAACAGGTTACCCACTACTTTAGCTCCAATAAACAACAAAGTGGAAAATAAGTAAATAAAAGGACTCAAAGTTAGGGATATTAAAGATAAAATGACTCAAAGTGGAAGTAAAAAGACCTAATATGCATTACTAATTAATGCATATCACACCCTCAAACTAGAACTGTTGCTTGTCCCCAAACAATTAAGACACAAAAATAAAATGACTCAATTTGGTAAAAGCTTGCATAATGAGAGCATTAAGTGCATACATAGAAATGATAGAAATAAGCATGCAAAACATAGCCATCATAAATCCCAAGTACTGTGATCTTGATCTAACCATGAGTATGAACCATAAGCTAGTACCCTTTTCTCTTTGTTATGCTCTACACATCTCACATCTAGGATCAAAAGGACTTTAATGTAACTGGTTCACTCGTTTGGCTCATTTTGTCTCACTTTGCCTTTTTCTTTTCTTTGCTTCAACATATATGATTTTTCTTTATTTGTGGCACTTTTGTGCTCTTTTGTGTTGAAAGCCATGCACTTAGCCCCTATGGGACTTTTATAGTGCTTAAAGGTCACCAATGGGAAAAAAATTGAAGAGCTTTGCTTTTTTTTCTTGTGATAATGCTCATGCCATGGTGAACTTCCCCACCCTCAAACTAAAAATTAACAATGTCCTCATTGTTCATGGTATAAGTGTATGGGTGGAAGCAAGTGGTTATTTTTGAGGAACAAATGATGGCCTCTCTCATTTCCTAGATGTGTATGAGATATGGATCAAAATGTGGTCCCAAGCAAAAGGATGCTAGTTCTAGCAAGAACTACATCATTAGATATGGAAATATGACTTTAGAATTTATTTAGGCTATATAAGTATGCTCAAGTCTATCATCAATGCTCATTATGCAATAAAATAAAAACCTAAAAATTAACAAAACAATCCCAGACTCAATAATAAGAAAATAAATAGAAACATTGGAGCTAAAGGGAATATGGATAAACCTGTCCTACTCCTTAAGAGTAGGCTGTATTGCATGTTGTGGCCCTGCTGCAGCATCAATGGCATGGGTCTCTAGTTGTGCTTTCAATGCCGTATTCTCCTCTTGCAGCTTAGTCTTCTCTCTTTCCAGTCTCCTTATCTTCAGCCCCAAACTTCTGATTTTCAAATTATACTTCTTGGATGGGTCAGTCTCCTTCAATTCATCTCTCAGCTTCTGCCCTTCTTCTTTTAATTTGCCTGCCAAATCACTTTTTAGAATGTCTATCTTCTCCAAAAATTCTTTCTGTTGTTGTTCCATCAGGCTCTGAATCATGGCATGCAAGTCTTGATCACCCCTTTCCTTTTTATCTCTCAACCGTGCAACTGCCTTAAGATCAATCTGCCATGTCCCACCAGATGCTCGCACAATCTGATCATCTGTATATTGTGGAACTCCCATCTGGATTAGCAGCTCTGTGATCATGCTAGGGAAATACATCTTTCCCCTAGTGTTGGTAGCATTTCCCTTTAAGCTCTGTAGGATGACCTTTCCAAAGTTTATAGTTTTACCCTGCATAAGACAAAAAAGGAGAAACATCCTATCCACTGATATTGAGGTATCATGGGTAGTGGGTGAAATAGTATGCCTCAAGAAATTAATCCAGACATTTGCATCAGCTTTTAGATCACATGACCTGAAATGTCTTAGCATAAAGTTAGCATGATGGTCCCAATGAGAATGTGGGACTCCTAAGACAGCAGCAACCTCATCTAACACCCCCTCAGTGGCAGTGTTCATCATCTCTCGGTAATCAGTTCTCTTAGGGGGTGCAAAACCAAAGAATGTGTTTATTTTCTTGGCTGTCAGCTTGAAACTTTTCCCTCTAATCCTAATGGCTGATGTCTGGGCTACAGCAACTTCAGCATAGAATTCTCTAAGCAAGGTCAGATTATATGATTTAGGGACCTCACACATCTTTCCTAAGCCATGAGCATCCACAACACTTCGAATGAAACTATATTCATCAATGGTTTTAGGGTGAAAACCCTTATCTATCAATCCTATTTTGTTCCTCATTTTCTGAAACATGTTACAAGCTTCAATCCCACTTAATCCCATGTTCCTAGTCCTAGGCCTTGGCACTAATTCAATTCTAACAGGAGCTGCGGCGGAGACAGTCTTTTTAGCCACTTTGTTATGCTGCAGCGATGTTGTAGCATCCTCTCCTACATTCTTGTCTACCCTCTTTCTTTTTTTAGAAGTCCCCTCCCCACAGTCTTTGTTCCGTTCAGCTGCCATTTTACACAAAACCTTAATTCTCTTAAACTTTCTCATAATGGGCTCATTTTCAGAAGATGAGTCCATGCTCATGTTATTTTGTTCATAGGAAAAGTTTAAATCTGGAATTTTAGCTTTTGGACTTGGTGGGTTTGGTTGGATGTTGTCAATGTCAATACCTAACAATCTTGCCCATTTATCAATTTCCCCAAGTCCAGTCTCTGACCTACATGAATTTTCACTAACGGAATGCCCTTTTGAGGGAGATTTATCTTTTTCGGGAGAAAGACAGAGGGGAATGCCCTCTGTGTTGTGATTGGGTTCAGTCTCATCATCCGAGACAAATGTGAGATGCCCATCATCAAGAAAAATGGAAGAAAATACCTGCGGTTCTTTGAGCTTGCTGAACTGAACATCTTTTTCGGCCTTGGCTTTGATTACATCTTCTGAGGTTGCGATGGTGGTGGTGGTGGAACCTTCGGGTTGATGGGTTTCGTTAATGGGGGTTTGTGAACTAGGGTTTTGCTTTGCGGATTCAGGGTTTTGCTCGACGTGGTCTAGGATTTGCTCGACGGGATCTAGGATTTGCTCGACGGGATTAGGTTTTTGCTCGACGGGATTAGGTATCAATGGCGATGGTGAGTCGGCCTCGAGGCCGACTCTCTCAGGTGAGCCCTGGCTCGTCGGTGGTCGCACCATTGCTCGTCGACGATTGCTTCGACGGAGTGGCTGAGGGAAATCAGCGGGGTCACGCTCGGCGGGGCGCTTTACGCGTGCCATTCGTCGGTGGTGTTTTATCGGAGCAGAATGGTGGTCGGTGGTGGCGATGGTCGTGGAAGATGGAGTGAGATGATAGAGAAGAAAGCTGAAATGGGTTTTCTTTTTTTTGTAGAGAAATGAAAAGACACAAGTGTCTTATGGGGATGTTTTTGAAAATAAAAGAGATATATTTTTTTTTATTAGGAGATCGTACCTTGAGATCTTTTGTGGAGATGGTTGTAAGCATGGTAGAAATTAATAATCAGACGTAATAGGGAAGGGTTGCACAACATAGGGTATGATGTTTCTAGAAGAGTAGCTGAAACCCATACTTCTATTTAGAAAAGTAAGTCTGAATATATATAAATATATATATATATTTTTTTCATGTGCATGAGAGAATCAACTTTATCTTATTTTTCCCTCTCCAATTTAATGACTGACTTTTTGGCTTTAAAAACTAGGGCTCATGCTGCAGGATTGGTGCAGCATGCTATACTGATCTTTCATTCTGCGATTTGGCTGCACATCTCAACAAGCAATTAAAGATACTTATACTAGAAAGCATTTAACTAATAAAGCTATTTACAAACGGGGTATCTGAAGCTTTTAGCACAATGTGACCAAAACCACAGAGCTAGGCTCTGGAATGGTCACAGGATCATGGTAGGTTTTTACTCTTTGCCCATTGACCTTGAACACAGTGTTATCCTCCGGATTGATTAATTCTATGGCTCCATATGGGTAAACTTTATGGATGACAAAAGGTCCAGACCATCTAGATTTCAGTTTTCCCGGAAAAAGTTTCAATCTTGAGTTAAACAAAAGGACTTGCTGGCCAGCTTTTAAATCTCTGTGAAGGATTCTTTTGTCATGCCATTTTTTTGTTTTTTCTTTATAGAGCTTAGCATTTTCATAGGACATGTTCCTATGTTCCTCTATTTCACAAAGTTGCAACTTTCTTTTGGTTCCAGCATCATCTAAACACATGTTTAGTTCTTTGAGAGCCCAATATGATTTGTGTTCAAGCTCTAAAGGGAGGTGACAAGCTTTGCCAAAAACTAGCTTATATGGGGACATACCGATTGGTGTTTTGAAAGCGGTTATGTATGCCCATAAAGCATCATCTAAATGAAAGGCCCAATCTTTTCTGTTTGGCTTGACAACCTTTTCCAAAATTCCCTTTATTTCTCTATTAGAGAGCTCAGCCAATCCATTAGTTTGTGGATGGTATGCAGTAGCAATCCTGTGGTGAATGTTGTATTTTTCAAGAACTTTTTGTAACAAATTGTTTACAAAGTGGGTACCCTCATCACTGATTAGTGCCCTGGGGGTACCAAACCTTGTGAATATTTGTTTTTGAAGAAATTTCACCACAGTTTTAGCATCATTTGAAACACATGCTACTGCTTCTACCCACTTTGATACATAGTCAACAACAACCAAAATGTATTGATATTGGTTTGATGGTGGAAAGGGTCCCATAAAGTCTATACCCCACACATCAAACAACTCTACTTCCAAGATCCCATTTAATGGCATCTCATTTCTTTTAGAAATGGAGCCACTTCTTTGACATTCATTGCATCTTTGTGCAAAGTTGTGGGCATCTTTGAAGAGAGTGGGCCAATAGAATCCAGATTGTATTACCTTAGCTGCTGTCCTCTGGCCTCCAAAATGTCCTCCATATGCTGAGGTGTGACAATGGTTTAAGATTTCTGCCACATCGTTTTCTGGAACACACCTTCTCAAGATTTGATCTGCACCAAGTCTAAACAGAAAAGGGTCATCCCAAAGATAAAACTTAGAATCATGGAGAAACTTTTTAATCTTATGGCCAGTGATTCCAGAGGGTCTTATGCCACAAGCCAGGTAATTTGCTATATCAGCAAACCATGGTGGTTCAGAATGCTGTAGCATAAGAATCCTCTCATCAGGGAAGGTTTCAGTGATGTCTCCTTCTCCTTTATCCTCTTTAGGTTTCTCCAACCTAGACAAATGGCCTGCCACTTGGTTGTCTACTCCTTTCCTATCCACAATCTGTAGGTCAAATTCTTGTAACAACAGAACCCATCTTATCAGCCTTGGTTTAGCATCTTTCTTTGAAATTAAGTATTTGATGGCAGCATGGTCAGTGTGAACAATGACTTTTGCACCCATTAAATATGATCTGAATTTTTCAAATGCAAAAACAACAGCTAATAGTTCTTTCTCAGTGGTAGTGTAGTTAAGCTGAGCATCATTCAAAGTCTTACTTGCATAATAAATTGAATGAAAAATCTTTTCTTTTCTTTGACCTAGGACTGCTCCTACTGCCCAATCACTAGCATCACACATGATTTCAAAAGGTTTTTCCCAATCTGGAGTAATAATCACTGGTGCAGTCACCAAGGCTTTCTTTAAGGTGTATAATGCATTTCTGCATTCATCATTGAAATCGAATTTGTGGTCATGTTGTAATAGAAGACATAAAGGTTTTGAAATTTTTGAAAAGTCTTTAATAAATCTCCTATAAAATCCAGCATGACCAAGAAAGCTCCTGATTCCTTTAACAGTGGTTGGTTTAGGTAGTTTTTCAACTATTTCAATTTTTGCTTTGTCTACCTCAACCCCTCTCTTGGAAATTATATGTCCAAGGACAATACCTTCTGTAACCATGAAATAACACTTTTCCCAATTGAGGACCAAATCAGTTTCCTCACATCTTTCAAGACTCTTTTTCAAATTTTCCAAACATTGATCAAATGATGAACCATAAACAGAAAAATCATCCATAAAGATTTCTATGGATTTTTCAAGCATGTCAGAAAATATGGACATCATACATCTTTGAAAGGTTGCAGGTGCATTGCAGAGTCCAAATGGCATTCTCCTAAAGGCAAAGGTACCATAGGGACATGTGAAGGTGGTCTTTTCTTGGTCCTCGGATGATATGGCTATTTGATTGTAACCGGAGTATCCATCCAAAAAGCAGTAATATTCCTTACCGGCTAACCTATCCAACATTTGGTCAATGAAAGGTAATGGAAAATGGTCCTTTTGGGTAGCACTGTTTAGCTTACGGTAGTCCATGCAAATTCTCCATCCAGACACTACCCTAGTTGGGATAAGTTCATTCTTGTCATTTGGGACAACAGTAAACCCTCCCTTCTTTGGGACACACTGGACTGGACTGGACTAACCCAAGTACTACTGGCTATTGGGAATATAATTCCTGCATCTAACCATTTCAAAACTTCTTTTTTCACAACTTCTTTCATGACAGGGTTTAGCCTTCTTTGTGGTTCAACAGATGTGAAGTTCTTATCTTCTAGGATGATCTTGTGTTGACAAATAGAGGGACTAATCCCCTTAAGGTCAGCAATGGTCCATCCTATGGCTTTGGTGTGCAATTTCAACATTTCCACAAGTTTCTCTTCTTGATGCAATTCTAAAGTTGATGAAATGATAACAGGCAATTTGTTTTCATCTTTTAGAAAAGCATATTTCAAGTGAGATGGGAGTTGTTTCAACTCCAGGTCAGGCGGTGTTATGACAGATGGTGTAAAATTCTTTTGCTCAGTATTTTCCAAAGATTCAAATCTGGCAACCTGTAAGGGTACAGTCTCATCTATCTCCCTATCATCATTATCATATTCCTTATCAATTTCCTCTATCCCACAGGTATGCTTAACTCCCTCCTCATGACATGATGATTCAATCACACTTAAACTAGAACAGTCTTCCAAATAATCTGGGTATTTTAAGGAATTGAAGACATTAAATGTGACTTTTTGGTCTTGGAGTCTCATGGTCAACTCTCCTTTCTGGACATCTATCAAAGTTCTACCCGTGGCTAAAAATGGTCTTCCTAATAGAATAGGAATATCCTGGTCGGCCTCAAAGTCTAAAATGATAAAGTCTGCTGGAAAGATGAACTTATCAACCTGAACTAAGACATCATCAATCTTTCCTTTGGGATATGCAACTGTTTTGTCGGCTAGGATGAGTGTGACAGTGGTGGGTCTAGCATCTCCTATTCCTAAGCTTTTGAAAATGGACAAGGGCATAAGATTGACACTCGCTCCTAAATCACACAAGGCTTTTCCAACTTCTTTCCCACCTATTGAACACGGAATGGTAAAACTCCCTGGATCTTTAAGTTTAGGGGGAATTTTGTTGGTTAGGAGGGCACTACAACCTTCAGTCATGGCAACAGTCTCATACTCAGTCAACTTCTTCTTTTTGCTTAAAATGTCTTTAAGAAATTTGGCATAACTAGGCATCTGCTCAATTGCTTCAACAAGGGGTATGTTGATATGCAATTGTTTAAACACATCCAAAAATTTCTTGAATTGCAATTCTTCCTTATCATTCTTTAGCCTTTGAGGATAAGGAACATAACGAGGAATTGGTTCAATTATGGCTTTCTTTGTTTGTGTTGAGCTGGACGGGTGGACTTCCTCCACCCTCAAACTAGGATCTTTTATGCCTTTTGGTATACCATCTTTGATTGGACACTTAGGGTTGGACTCTTTGCCTTCTATTGTCTTTTCCTTAGGGGTCTCAGGTGCTAATCCTTCTATGGTTTGAGGTGGCTCTTCAACAATGGTAGGTAATGCTGTAGCATGATGTTTAGACAATGAGCTTTTTTCAGAATTGGTTTTGACTATTGGTCCACTCTCTTTGTCTAAGGCTACATCTAAGTCTTTCCCACTTCTAAGAGTCACAGCTTTGATATGTTCCTTTCCTGAAGATCTAGGAACTTCAGTGTTACTAGGTAAAGTACCTGCAGGTCTGTTATTTTGGTTAAGTGCAATTTGACTGACCTGTGTCTCTAGATTTCTTACAGCAGCATTGGTTTGGTTGATAGTAGCATTGGTTTGTGTGATGAAACTTTTCAGCATTGCTTCCAAGGAAGGTTCTGCTTGTGAGGAGGTTTTGTTTTGAAAAGGTGGTTGGTTATTTTGAAAACCTTGATTTTGATTGTTTTGAAAACCTTGGTTTTGATGATGATTCCCTTGATAATGGTTTTGAGAATTGCTTGCTTGATTTTGGAAATTTGAATTCCCTTGTTGCTTTGGCGGGGGTGGATTCAAACTAGGGCTGGTCCATGAAAAATTTGGGTGTTGCTTCCAACTGGCATTGTAATTGTTAGAGTAAGGACCATTTCTATTTTGAACATAGTTAACTGATTCAGAGTTTTGAGGACAATGTTCATAAGAATGGTCTCCACTGCAACAAACACATTCCACTGAGAGGACAGCTGGAGTAGATGCACTGGCAGTCGGCTGTGTTCCCTGACCGGTAGTTATGTTTTTAAGCATATTGGTCATAGAAGCAAGTTGAGCTGTCAGTGCAGTGTAAGCATCTAAATCATGCATTCCAGCAGTCTTCTTTGTACTTGGTGCCCTTGGATCTGCCCAATGCCCATTGTTCGTGGAAATATTTTCAAGAATTTCATACCCGGTATTATAGGTATTGGAAGTAAAGGCCCCTCCTGAAGTCGCATCGAGCATTTGTTTTGCATTGGAATCAAGTCCATTGTAAAACGTCTCGAGTTGAATACAGTAGGGAATGTCATGGTGAGGGCATTTCCTTAATAATTCCTTAAACCTTTCCCAAGCATCGGGAATTGCTTCATCGTCCATTTGTTTAAACATGCAAATTTCATTTCTGGACTTAGCATTCCGGGTAGGTGGAAAATATTTTCTCAAAAAAATTTCAGCCATGTCAGCCCATGATGGTATAGAACCTGGTGTTAATGAATTAAACCAAATCTTTGCCCGATCCCTTAATGAAAAAAGGAAACAATGTGAGTCTTAGAGCATCAGAAGATACTCCGGGAATTAGAAAAACATCGGTGATTTCTTTAAAAGATTTTAAATGTGAGTGTGGATCTTCCGATGGGAATCCGGAAAATTGACCATTGGCTTGCAACATGTGAAACATAATGGGTTTTGGTTCAAAATGCGTTGTATCCATGTGAGGCTTTACAATTCCTGAATTTAATTGCTCAAAGTTAGGAATTGCATAGTCCATGATTCGCCCATTTTTTGAGTTTGCAAGATCAATGATGGTTAATGGTTCATTATCACCATGTGATTCTTCATCATCATGTTCATTATGATTATTAAGTTGTTGTTCTTGAAAATTATGAACATGATGATTTCCAAAAATTGGTGGTGGATTTCCAAAGTTTGGTGGTGCCCTAGGATTTTCCAAGATTGGGGGTCTCACTTGATTTTCTATCAGTGGTGGTCTCATTTGGTTTTGTGGCCCTCTAATGTTGTCTATGATGGGTGGTCTTGGTGGACTTCCTGGAGGTCGTGGTTCTGCAACGAATGGTCGTAGATGTCTACGCTCAAATCCGGGTGGTGCATCCATATCGGGAGGATCCATAGAACTTGAAGCTCTTTGTAACCTCCGTCTAAGATGAAAGGTTTTTTCTATGTCAGGATCTAACTCAAAAAGTTCCCCACGTTGGATTCTTGGCATACACTACAACCACAACGAACGGTGCTAGAAAAATCAATTCTTTTTAAAACTTTTTATAACTTTTAGCTTTGCCAATCCCCGGCAACGGCGCCAAAAACTTGACAGTGCTTAGAATACACCTATAGACGTGTGCTACTTAAACCTCAACGCAAGTATACGATGAGATCTAATATCGTCTTTCAAGTAATAAATTGGTAAAATACCAGATATCGTTCCCACAGAGATTGGAGTAAAAAGTTAAATAAAAAGTAGAAGAAGGAAATGATTTCAGATGGAGAATTTGAAGAGATTGATTTGTTTTGTTTGGATTATCACTTTGATGTTGTTAACAGAGAATAAAGCAAGCACGGGTGTAAAACTTTAAGGTGGGACTTAAACACAAATTCCAGCGGGCCATGCTGCAGAGATGCTGCAGCATGCAGTTTTGTCATAAGTTGATCCATCATCTATTTTGAGAGTATTCCTCTCGGACTTCAGTATTCCCACTACTGTTTAGATTCAACTAGACACATCTCTGTGTAGTCTCCAACTATTTATAGTGGGGATAAAGTTCTCAAAATATATGGACGACCAAATCTCTTTGTATCAAAAACCGCTCTCTCGAACCGATTCCCATATCATTCAAGTTGGTGTGTTCCAAGTGGCTTATCTCTAAGTCCACTACACTTTAACACTTTAGATTAGTGACCACTTGTCGAGAATAAATCAGTTTAGAAAAACATGGATGATAACTGTCACTTTATCAGTAACTCTCTCAAGTCTACTTCCCATATCATTCAAACTGACGTGCATTCAGTGGCTTATCTCTAAGTCCACGACACTTTAACACTTTAGCAAGTGATCAGTTCGTCAAGAAGTGTCATTGGTTTTAATAAAACTTGAATGAAATGGTGGAACATTGTTATTGCAAAAAAATGTCCACTTTCCTTTGGTTTAAAATCCCACCTTTCCGTTTCACACCCGAACTATTAAAATTAGCTACTCATAACGGAAAGTAAAGAAAGCAATAAATGACGATAATTAAATTGCATAAATGTAAATGACGGAAATGTAAATGACGGAATGTAAATTGCAAGAAATAAATGACGGAATATAAATTGCAATAAATTAAATTACAATAAATAAAAGACAAGAAATGTAAATAAATAATAAAGACAAGAAAATTAAGATGCAACTCTTCCAATTATAAAGTAAATCAAATTCAAGTTTGTCACTTTCTTGAATTTGATATCACGATTGTTGTTCCAAGTTGTATGCAAGATATTTCTAAGATATATATTATATATGAGATATGAGATCATACGATTGTTTTCTAAGTTGTTACTGAGTTCTCCTCTTTTTAAAGTTTCCCAATCCCTTCCTTATATACTAGAGGAAAGGGAGGGGCAAAATAGTAACTTCCCATCAAAGGGAACAAAAAGAGTATAATGGTTGCTAGAAAGGACTACCAACTATAATAATACAAAAGAGGAGGTATGGGAGGTATGTCCAGCTTTCTTTAGTCTTCTAGAAGCTTCAAAAGATCAGCACCAAAAAGGGCATGTTGTCTGCCCAAAATAAGCTCCAAGGTCCTGATTGAGTAAGCTGCCTGCTGCTCCATGCTGTTGCCATGCTGCAGCATAAGTCTGCACTATTAAAACTGCCAAAAACACTACAAATTAGCCATTCTAAGTTATAAAACAGGTTACCCACTACTTTAGCTCCAATAAACAACAAAGTGGAAAATAAGTAAATAAAAGGACTCAAAGTTAGGGATATTAAAGATAAAATGACTCAAAGTGGAAGTAAAAAGACCTAA
The DNA here is from genome assembly GCA_033807775.1 of Saussurea involucrata. Taxonomy (NCBI): domain Eukaryota; kingdom Viridiplantae; phylum Streptophyta; class Magnoliopsida; order Asterales; family Asteraceae; genus Saussurea; species Saussurea involucrata. The sequence continues at coordinate 80,607,890 of CM066319.1, forward strand.
TATGCATTACTAATTAATGCATATCACTTTCTTCCTATGAGAGATTACTTTCTAAGTCAACAGAGGTGTCTGACAAGATCTCTTCAGAGAGTTTTTGATCTACAGAAGGTGTATATAGATTTTTCAATATATTTATTTTCCCAATTTCCATTATATCTTTTTCAATTATATTTCTTAGTTTTTCTTCTGAAAAGTTTGGTTTGAACTCAAGTGCTTCTGCAGATAATTTCTTTTCAGAATCTATTGTGCAGACAAAAGCAACTTGAGTTTGAGTCTCTGGTTTACCAAACTTAAAGATTCCTATCTGATCTTGAGTTTTCAGATATCTCTTTGGTTTGGATCCTCTTTTGACAGAGGTTGAAGGTGATAAGTATGTGTTTTCAAACCACACATTTATCATCTTCATGGGTTTCCTTAAGTGAGGTTCCCCAGAGACTTTTACTCTCTTACTTACAGAGATTAAGTTTGGAAAATTAGCTTTGTTGACTTTTCCTACTGTAAATAGAGATGACAGAGGTTTATTCTTCTTGTTTTCTGTACCTTGATTAATATCACTGTACCCAATACCTCGCCTTCCTATTTGAGTATTTATTTTCTCATACACCTTTTGAGCATCACGATAATTTTTAATTAAAACATCTCTTCTAAGTAGATCTTGCCAAAGGACTTCTCTTTCTTTTTGAAAATATTCTTTAAGAGCTAAAATGTTAAGTCTGTCGCTCTCAGAATCTGAAAGTTCTTTTGTTTTTGATTTTAAAGATGTATTTAATTCAGAAATTTTCTCTTTTAAAGGAAAAAGATTTTTGTTCCAGTGTTCTTCTAATTCTTCCTTTTCTTTGAAATTTTTTGCTTTTTCTTCGGTGAGAAGTCTAGCTTCTCTTTCATAAAAAGTGAGCTTTTTCTGAATATCATCACAAGTCTTTTTCAGTTCAACATTTTCAGTTTTAATTATAAGCAAATCAACTTCTATAGTATTAGAGGTGAAGTTTGAAGTAGATACCTCAGTGTCAGAGTCGGAGCTGATGTCTGCCATGCCACAGAACAAGGCATTTTTGGTGAATTCTTCATCAGAGGTTGTATCTGACTCCCAATCTTCCTTGTTCACCACTTTGTTCGCCATGAGTGACTTTTGAGCATAATACTCGGCTTTCTTTTTGTAAAAAGTTGAGTCCTTCTGTGGGCGATTTGATCTGCTTCTACATTCATTGGCAAAGTGGCCTGGCTTCCCACAGTTGTAGCAACCTTGATTCTGGGAGTTATTTCCAGCACGATCGTCAGTCTTCTGTCGGTCACCACCTTTTTCCGATCTGCATTCATTTGCATAATGACCAGGCTTGCCACACTTGTAGCATTCTTGTGGTATGTAGCTTGCCTTGTCATCTGACCTCTGTCGGTCATTTCCTCTGTTGTCTGACCTCTGTCGGTCAGCTGATTCTTCTCTTCTTCCTTGATCCCTTCTATTCCAATCTTCTCTTCTCTCTCTGCCATATCTATCATTACCAGAATTCTTTTGGTTTCCTCTGAATTCTCTTGTCAATAGAGCTAAGGATGTAGCTATTGATGCCAGAGTAATTTCTCCTTCTTCCACAATCTCTTCATCTTCGCTGTCAACTACCACCATCTTTTTCTTTTTCTCCTTCTTCTTTTCCTCTGTAGTTCTTTCTTTCCTTGGCCTCTCTGTATCTTCTGTAGTTTTGCCAACCAAAGCAAGAGGTGCAGTGGTTAGTGTCTTTGTCTGTGCGATTTGAGGCTCTTGACCAGCTAATGTTCCGTAGAGGTCTGAAAGAGTCCAGGAATCTAAATCTTGATTGGTTTGTAAAGACATAGATAGCTGGAGCCATTCTTCGTTCAGACTTTTGAGAAACATGACATTATTCTCTTCAGAAGTTCTGTGGATGCCGAACTTTTTGCAGTTATTGATCAAAGAGTTGAACCTGTCATATGTTGTCTGCAGAGATTCATTTGTCAGGGCTTTAAAAGCGTAATACTCGTTTATGTATTGAGCCCTTCGGTTTTTCTGAGTTTTAGCTCCCCCTTCAAGTTGTTTTTCCAGTTCTTTCCAAAGATCATACGAAGATTCGCATGCATCTAAAGACCGGAAGAGTTCGTTGGGGATTGCCATAATCAGAATTCTTTTTGTTTTCTGCGCGAGTTCATCTTTTACCTTGTCTTGATCTGGCCAACCATCCCTGGTTTTAGGTTTTTGATGCTCAGGGATTTCAGGAGTGTCAGCTGTCGCAGGTACACGAGGTACTATTAACATAGGAACATGAGGAGGATTATAAAGGTATTGTACGAGCTCTTTATCAGTACCCTAAAAGAAGTGGATCATTCTTATTTTCCACTGAGGATACTCATTTCTTAGAAGAGAATGTGGTTTGGTTAATGAACCAGTTGTGAAGAAGTTTTGTGTGCTTGTCATTTTAAGAGTGGGAAGATTCAGAATGAAGATATGACACGAAAAGTACGAGAGAATAAACTGGAAGGATTTTCTGGGTTTGGAAGTTCTTAATAATGCACTTTTATGGAGTTTTAACTAAAGAAACAGTTTCTCTTGATTTACCAGATATCGAATTAATCGATAATGGCTGAAAAGTAGAATCTGTTTGACGGAATGAATAACAGGTTAAAATCAGACCATGTTTCTATCAATAATCTTGTTAAACGAGGATCGCTTGATATTGAAAACCAAGCTTCGCTCTGATACCAATTATTGGTTCCCGTATTTGATTAACAAAGATTATCTTATCTATTAGTTCAAATAAGATGTGTTGCGGAAGCGTATTTGAAGAACTAACAGATATGTTTGTATAGAAACAATACAAACTATCAAATAAACAGTATATGAAGAACAGATGAATATCTCAAAGTTTACTGTATTTGATGAAGAACACTAACAATAGATTTGACGTTAATTGTGTGTGTGTGTTTTTCTTGTATATGAACTTGTTATCTTATTAGGAAGAACTCAACATGAGTCTTCCTTTTATACTACTACAAAAGAACTATTATAGACAAAAGGACTAATGCTACAGGAAAGAAGGGATGGCATGAACAGTTGGAAATCTGCATGCATTAAATGCGCTAATATCAACTTGCAAGGATTCCTATCAGAGTTTGACACGTGTTTGTTGTCGGACCATGCCTTGTATAAGTTGATGAACGGACCTTGGAACAGTAGCAAGATATTTCTGTAACAGTGGTAAGATATTTCTGCAACAGTGGCAAGATATTATAAATATCTTCCAAGTCTTCAATCTGAACCGCAGAGGTTCTGTCAAGGGTGACAGAGGTTCTGCGACTTGGTCCTTGGTGAGCTTTCTTCTGTAGATCCTTCTTTGGTCCTTTGTGAGTAGTCTTCTGTAGATTCTTCTTGGGACTTGGTGTTTCTTGAATGATCTTGTTTGCTTCGGCAGAGCTTCTGTGGAACACCGCAGAGCTTCTGTGGAACTCTTTCATACTTAAGCCTATTTTTCAATACTTCTAATATTATGAATATTTGTAGCTAACACTTGGGTTCGTTTGGAGTGACGGCTGGAAGATTTGCCTCTTTTTGAAGAAACAAGAGCGAGTGGATCGGCATGTGACTTGGAAGCGGATTTTTGGTTGCTCAGTATCTCCATGACTTCATCCTCGTCCTGCAGGAGCATCTCGTAGAGTTCATGGATTTAAACGTTCTCCATCAGGTTGTGTGTTTGATGTGAGAAGCGAACATTTTCCATTCTGGCAGGAGGTTGTTCAGAAACTTAAGAGCATTCTCAGTATTAGATCGAGTCATCTGGTTCTTGTGGAGCTCGTTCAGAAGGAGGCAGAATCGTTCATAGGCCTGTGTGATTGATTCGCCGTTGCGCTGCTTGAAGCCATCAAACTTGGTGATGGAGTTGTTGATCTTCAGTTGGTTTCCAACTTTGCTCCCGCTCATCATCTTCTCTACTTGATTCCACATGCCCTTTGAAGTATGCTTGTAGCTGTCTATGGCTGTGTAGATCTGGTTTGGTAGAGCCTGGACCAGATATCTCTTGGCATGCTTTTCACCATCGAATCTGCTCTTTTCCTCTTCGGTCATGTCCATGTATTTCTTCGGCTTAGGTATAGCTGCCTCACCTATTGCTTGCTCTGGTATGGTCACCATTGGCGTTTCTTGTGGGCCTTCAGAGAGAGCTTTCCAGATATATTCGAAGTTGTCTTTAGCTTCGATGAAGATGAGGAATCTGTCTCGCCATTGGCTATATTCGCCCTGATAGAGGGTCGGTGGCTTGGCATCGGTGCCGATAGCTAGTGCGTCACGAGACATCTTGGAAGTTTGCACTAAGGTGATCGTCAGACGATAGGTTCGATTCAAAGTGAAATCCTAACGCAAGGCACTACGAGTGAAAGTCCTAACGCATGTTCTAAGAGTGACTGAAAGTGAACTGGTAAGAAATTAAGCTAAACAGAACTTACCGGATAGGAATCCGGATGACAGGTGTCTGATCAGGAAGTGTCCGGATCAGATGTGTGTGCGAAGTGTTCAGATAACATAAGTATCAGGATAAACTGAAGTTACCGAGTAACACTGGGTTACCGGATAAACAGGCTTACCGGATAGAGAGTAGTTACCGGGTAAAGCAAGAAAACCAAATAAACCGGATAATAATAAAAAATATAACAAACTTACCGGGAACAAATGAAATCCGGATAAGGTATCTGGAAAGAGCAGGTACCGGGAACTTGGAGTTACCCGGATGATGTGTGTCCGGAGACTACTGGTATCCGGAAAGGGTCCGGATAGGATAAGTAGTCCGGATATCGTCCGGGAAAATAATGCACTCCGGATACAAGACTTCCGGACAGTGGTGTAAATTAGAGAACTTACCGGATCGAGGTGCAGGTTCCGGACACGACGGCTGTGGTAATGCTATTCGATTGAGATACGATTAGGGTTGCCCAAAATAGTTCCTGAAAGATTAGAAACCTTCCAAAACACAAAACTAACAACACCCTAAACGATTTTCAAGCAAAACACTATGATTTTGATGAAAAAATTGAAGCTTTTTCAAGAACAGATACATCTTTAAGAAATCTTGATTTTGACAGAAAACGCTTCAAACGATCGAATTGGGAAGTGAAAAATTGCAGAATCGCATATAATAGCAATACTAATCAAATGGAATACGCGAAATCAAGCAATTTATCAGAAATCAAAATATGATACTATGAGATTTAAGAACACAGTCGACTAAAAACTCAAGAAACCTTACCATAAACATTTTGAATGCTTTGAATCGAATCGTCCGTATGCTCTAATACCAATTGTGGATCCCAGATTAGTGCATACAATGAGAAATCAATAGAATAATATCAACAATCAGTATGATTTCCAACAGTCATCCATGTAATATTGATAAACCTTTCAGAGTGTTTACAATACTTTCAGAAAATAGTAATTATGACTAAATGAACGATTAACCTAAAACTAAGGTTAAAACAACTATTTATATCTAGGCCTAATTTAATCAAGCCCATGGCCCATTACAAATATTAAGCCCAAATACAATTTACATTTAATCCCTTGAACTTCTATTCAACTAGAATTTATTCCCAACACCTAATTTTCTGTTGCTGATTATTTGTTGCTGAATTTTCTGTTGACTTAGTGAGTTCTAATTATTTGTTGAATACTTGATTATTTGTTGCTGAATTTTCTGTTGACTTAGTGAGTTCTGATTATCGTTGGAATTGTATTTGTAGCCCTCATGGAAGAGGAAGAGCAACAACCAAATCAGGGGCGATTAAATGAAATCCCACCGATTTTAACTTCAACATCATCAAATAATCTTCCAACGGTCCCTAAATCACAGTTTTTTTTTTCATTTTATTCAAGTTTATTTAAAATTGTTTGGTTAGCTAAGTTTATTTAAAATTGTTTGGTTAGCTAAGTTAGGTTCAAATTTGTTTCACATGTAGATAAAGATGAAAACCCAATCTACAATTCATGGGTTTTTTTAAAAGAAAACATGTTAGTTCTTCTTCTCAATCTCAAGATCCCGAAGAAACAACAAATGTAGATAATACCCCTACATCTAGTGTTCTGATTACCGAAAAACCTTACAAAAAGTCAAGTGGAAAGTAATGATTTCGATCTTAGTACACTAGAACGAGACCCTGGTTTACGCCCTCAAGTTTATGATTATCCTATCAATCAACAAGATACAATTCGTCGAGCTTATATGAATCTCAGTCCTCTTCAACCTACCCTTTCTATGTTCCCAAAATATGGATCGGAAACTCATAAACGTAGCTTTCAAGCTTCTTGGTTTAGATTATATCATTGGCTTGAATATTCCAAGACTTTAGATGCAACATTTTGTTTCCCATGCTTTCTATTTAACAAACCAACTGGACTCGGATACTACGGTCAACAAGCGTTTACTATATATGGGTTTCGTAATCAAGTTAATCTTTCTAACTTTTCTTATTCTCGACTTGTTTTCTTGTCAGGTACGCAACATAGATATTTCTGACTTGTCTTCTTCCTACTACAGTAGAGGGGCTCGGGCTCGTAATGAGAATAGTGATCATACACTTGAGCATCATTACCGAGTGGATATTTTTTATGAAGCGATTAATTGTCAATTAATGGAACTAGATCACCGTTTCAGTGATAGTTCCATGGAGATGCTTTGTCTTGCTTCAACTCTAGATCCCAAAAATTCATACGAGAGTTTTAGAAGTCTTGATGTGCGTGAACTAGTAGAGAAGTTTTATCCTGAAGATTTTAGTGATCATGAGAAAACAATTCTGAAAATGCAACTTCAACATTATGTTATTGATGTCGTTCAACAAGCAGATTATAAGCAATTGACATCTATTGCAGAATTGTGTCAGTGGTTGGTAAGGACTAGAAGAGAAACCACTTTTGATCTTATTCATCGATTACTCTGTCTACTACTTACTCTCCCAGTTTCTACCGCGACAACTGAGAGATCATTTTCTGCCATGAATATTGTGAAAACAAGAATGCGAAATAAAATGGATGATGAGTTTCTAAACGACTCGTTGGTTTTGTTTATCGAAAGGGAAGTTGCTGAAAAGATTACTTTAGAGGAGATTGTGGAAGACTTCAAGGCCGCAAAAGATCGACGGGTTCCACTTTGATGAGCGATGTTTTACATTTTTCATATTTAAACAGATGTTCGTTGAATGTATTTTTGTTATTTTTGAGTAAAACTTTCTAACTTGGATAATGTATTTTTGATATTTTTGAATTTATATAATATATTAGTCCGGCCCGTGCGGTTGAAAGGCTTGTGTTCCGCCCCTGGTGGTTGCCTACGAGTTGTTTGTTTTCATGAGCTTAATGGAATAATGAGCTTATTTGATCACCGTCCGGGTCTCGTGGTCATCACCATTGCTCACTTACTTGATGGACCTGATTCGAAGGCCAAAGCATATGTAACATTAAAAATAGATGTTTATTAACATTTCAATAAATAAGCAACAAAAATGACTATTTTAAATAACAAAACAATCATTAACCATACAAATAATTTGATTTTTCCCCATCATTCTAAATTATAAAAGATTCAGAAACACATCCTATTGATTTAATATAAAAATTTCATGAAACTATACTCATTGTTTTAGTCCATTCAAAGTCAAAGGGCTTTTTGGTAAAACTACCTACTACAACATAAAGCCAAGAAATCATGTTGAAAACCAACAAATGTTTTTAACAAATTGGAATGTCCTCATGTAAAAGAGAGAAACCAACACATTCCTCATCACTTGAATGTCTCAATTGCCCCTACTAACCTCCATTGTTTTTACTTGCCCATTTGCAAGTATAATCTTTTCCCCAAGGGCAAAATTGGTATTTTAAGTCGGCCGGCCCCCCTCCCAAAACCTATAATACATAATGCATACTGAGAAGGCACTTGTACTATTCTTCAAAACCTACAATGTACGGGAAGTCGTCGATGAGTGAGTTTGGTGAGATTCCGCCGGTGGCGAGCGGCACCACCGAGCCGGAAGAAGTTCCGAGCCATCCCGGCGGAGTCGGTAATGGAGTTGATTCGATGGATGAACGGAATGTTTCATACGGCCTCGAAGACGTCGACGGCGGGAGTGATGGCATTTGTGATTTTGAGGGAATCGATGGCGTTGTTTACTCGGACCTCGCCATAATGCCGCGCGGCGACGTTGGTGACCAGCTCACTCTCTCTTATTGTGGCCAAGTATACGTGTTCGACAATGTCACTACGGACAAGGTCGAAATATTGATTTCTTCGTTTACTGCTTTTAGCATATGCACTGTTAATGTGTTTGTAAGAGGCAGGGAAAACTAAAATTTCTATTTGGGATCTTAATCGTATATTTGACTGACGACTAGAACGAATGCGAAATTTTAATTTGGAGCTTCAGTTCACTTTGTTGTTTTCTTTTAACAAGATGAATTCACTTTCTTTGGATTCCTCTGAGGAAAATTTAGGGGTGCGAGATTGGAGATCTTGACCTAACCTGTTAATTGGATTGTTTAATTTTGGGGGTTTTGAAACTTAATCCTTTTTTTTAGTATCCTCGTGTAATTGTTTTCTGTTTGATATTTACCTGATTAACGATGATAATGTTCCTAGTAGAAATAGAAGAATTGTTTGATTGGGGCTAAAATTTTTATCTTTCAAGTTGTTGGACAAAAACATTAGATTGATGACCGAACTTGAAAATCGAGTTGATAAAAAGATAAGTCAGTGAGGATGCATAGAAGTATGAAACAATGTTAATTTCTGTCTCTCTATTCTTCTTGGGTTTGAAACTTGAGTGTTGTTTGATGATCACAGGTGCAAAAGGTGTTCTTACATCTTGGGGGATGTGAATTCCCGGTTGCTCAGCAAGGTGCAGAATCAGCATACCAAAATCCGAGAGTAATTGTTTCACCATTTGGAGCTTCATTGTCAATTGCATTTGCTAGTATTGGGCGTTTCTGCATTAATTATTTTTTTGTGGTTCAGGATTTGGATTATCCTGGTCGCTGTAGTGACCCTCGTAGAGCTGCTTCTCTAAGCAGGTTCCGACAAAAGAGGAAAGAACGTTGCTTTGAGAAGAAGATCAGATACAATGTTCGTCAAGAAGTTGCTCGCAGGTAACATTGTGGAAGCCTTAAGTTGTTGATGTATCACTACCGAGAACACCTTTGATTAGTATGAACATTTTTAAATTATATAAGTTCCTGTATCTGAAAGGAACTTGGTAAGTCGGAACTTTATCATCTTAATTAATCTTCCATGTTCGTGCAAACAATAGAATCACAATTGATAGTTATAAGGTATCTTGATTGTTTTATGAGATGGATATGGATATATGTATATGCTATGTTGATGCTTGATTTGTAAAGCCATGTGTTTGCTTTAGAGCTTGACTTTATATGATTTATTCAATTTTCTTGAACATCCTATTGCTTATGGGTCCATGTTTATTTGCCAAAGTGGCACCTTGGAATATCTTTATAGGATGGCTTTACTTTTATGTGATTTTACATGAAAATTTTCATGTAGTTATACAATCACTTGTCTTAAAAACGGAAGTTGGTCCTCAAGGTTACTCGAGATTGAGACATGAATATTGGAACTTATGATGTCAATAAAGTTTGTGCAAGCAGATGTGCTGTCCCTAAGTGTAAAGTTTGTCCTTGGTATCCTTCCCTGTGGCAAGAAAATGTCAACATCGAGTCTCGCTTGTTGGCTACTTGAACCTCCTCTCCTCCCCATAAAAGAAATATTAACTAAATAATCAATGTACAAGGGTACTAAGGGAAAAGAACCTGTTTTCCTTATTTAAATCAACCAAAATTAGGGAAGCATGTGAAAGTATGACTAATAGCTTGTATTTAGCCTCCAGTTCTATATTCCTGTCAGTTGCAACACTCGTATAACTTCAAATCTTTCTTAATCTATCAATATAACAGAAGTGGACATTGCTTCTGTGCACGAAAACAACACATTTTAAACAAGTGACATGTAATTTAGAAGTACTGAAAGAGGTTATACTCATGTTGCTTACTTGCTTTTTTTTTTGAATTGTTGAAGATATGTTGACCTTCATTGTGAGGGGGATGGGTAACTTTTGCCAGTTTGGGTTCAAACGATTTAGGTATGTTTGGTGGTTATTTTATTAAATATTCCCTCCTGCCCAAAATAAATGTCTACAATGAAAAAGGCACACAGTTTTAAGAATGGGTAATTACTACACTTTTTAATCGGTACGTGGACAATTTTACCCTTAATTATGGAGAGACATTTTCTCCATCTCATAATTAAGGGTAGAATGGGAAAGTAGACGTTTACTTTTGAAAGTGGACACTTATTTGGGACAAACTAAAATAATAATGTGGACACTTATTTTGGGACGAAGGGAGTAACAATTTTTTTTACAAAAACTTACAGAAGCAGTACATAATTTATTTTAATACTTTGGTTAGTTAGATGTCAGCCATCGTTGATACAAAGTTAAATTGTTGAAAGCTTGACCTTATCTCACGTTGTTTGCCATCTCAACATTGTCTGCTTATTTGGACTTGTATCTCCTGTATGGAGTTTGAGCATTCATATACTTTGGTTTTCCTATCTGTTTATTGGTATAGTAATAATGACTAATCTACATGCTTTCTACAAATTTTATTGTTTATATATTTCATTTGGTGGATATTTTAAAAAGGCTTATGGTACAATAGTCGTACTTGCATTCTTTCAACCTTAAACTGAAATATAGATCCCTTCCCTTGCTGGCGCTTGTTACTTATCAGTATTGCTACAGCAGGATGAACCGTAAGAAGGGCCAATTTGTAACGTCTCAAAGTTCCAAGGAATCTGCTCCCTGGAACACTGGAGAAGCTGAGGGTGCTGCACAAGATGAGGTCCCAGTCATAACTATGTGAGTCATGAACCCTGTATATATATATATATATTACTTTAATTGTCACATGTTTATGACTCTTTATGGTCATGTGTGTCGATCAGACATACCTAATCATTCATATGAAGGCAAACCCTTTCCTGTATGAGTTTATAACCACAATAAAGAAGTTTATAGTACTGTATTGCCTCCAACTATTTCTATAATGTTCTCATGGGTATCACTTCATCTCTCTTTGTGCTCTACTATGGTAATATAAAACAGAATTTTACATATATATATTTACTAATTACATCTACATGTCAACTCCCCATTGGTCTTCAGATGTGCTCATTGTGGTACTTGTTCAACGGACACCCCAATGATGCGACGAGGGCCGGCTGGGCCTAGGACTCTTTGCAATGCCTGTGGACTTTTCTGGGCAAACAGGGTTTGTATCTTGCCTATTCATTTTTTCTCTATAAGTTGCATTTTTGCTGTTGTTAAATCATACCTATGGCTTTTATGTTGGTGTGGGATTGTATTGGACACATTCATCTGATGCATAATATTGCTTGCCATGTTCTCATTTATCAGCAGACCACTCAAGTTTATGTTTATGCAATGATATTGTTCTTTTTTTCAGAAGATCATTAATAAGATGGCATGCATAATTTGTATGGCACACAAATAAATTTCATTCTCTACATAAAGCACTTACACTCTCGAATATGTAATTAGCATAATCATGAATTAGTTTAATATCATCTGATTTATGAGACAACAACATGGGGATTTAAGGAAAATTTACATGGATTCTAAGAGGGAAGTTAGTAAGCCTAACAAGAGGAAGCTAGAAGAGGGGATTTTCTTCTTTCCATGGTCATGACATGGTCCTACAGAAACATAATGGCCGCAAATAAAGATATATTTGAAAAATATGAATTGTCTTTTGCTGTTAAACAGTGAAGGTGAAATGTTATATTTTAGGCCACCTTTAGTTATCGAGACTTTCTCTCAGTAGGTTCGGTACGACTTTTATCTAAACTGAAACCATGCTGCTGTGTGCAGTTTTTTACTTCTCTAAAAGCGAACAAGACAGTTTATGCAGTTCTGGTTTCATTTTCTATTTTATTGAAAATTTTGTTTAAGCTCATTTTTGGCCTGTATTTCAGTTTGATTTTGGGTTTATCTTATAAGATTAAGTTACCAAATAGGATGATGTGAACAATGAAAAGGTACCTTATATATTTAGCTCAAAATTGCTTAAGTGGCAACCACCGGATGAGGTTACTGTAACATGTATTCATGAAATCAAAATAAGTATCACAATTTAGAAGAGAAACCATGTAATTTACCTGATATTTTAAAGGCAGGAGACTTAAGTTTCTTGAACTTCTTTTACTTCTAATCCCCCTTTTCCTCCCTTTCTCTTCCTTTCTCTTCAACTCGGGTAACTCTGCGAGATTTCTTTTGTCAGCTGAAATGAGGAAAGGTCCCATATCTTATTCAGTTATTTGTAGTGGCTCACAAACAGTGACATTAAATGCTCTTAGGTGACGTTCAGTTCGTTTTATTTTAAGACCTGAATGGATATAGATGTCTGTATTGATAAAGTTGTATGTATGTTAACATATAAGTTATTTGGTTGTTATGCCGAATACAGAGTCTGAATGTTATAAATTACCATTTTACCCCAGCTTGCTAGATATACTGAAAACAAGTCAATATATTGGGTTTCAAAAGAACAAGAATCATGAATATTAACAACTTGTTATATACACAGATCGATATTCTGGGTCTCAAAAAAACAAAAACATGAATATTAACAGCTTATTATATTTCCGGTTGGTTTATATTTCACGATTCCTTTGCTTTCCACCCACACAAATACTCCCTTCTCTTGTCTAATTTCGTTAACCTATCCCTTTTTTCTGCCTCAATTCCCAGATTTCATGTATGAAACGCACACATATAATCCTAATTTGGATATATTTGTGGACCAGATAGATGATTCTCAAGTTATATATTCTGGGTAATGGAGATGGAGGAAGTTTCGAGACTTTGTAGTTGCAAGAACTACATCAGCAAGATGTTCTTCATTGAACACATCGAAATGTGGGGTTTTGAAATCGGTATTAAACACCGGAGTCCCTGGTCCGTACATTCGTCGGAGGTTGTTGATTGGTGTGCAACTAACTTCTCTCATTGTTGTAAGCAGATGGATCTGGTTTTTTCCGATAACCGCAACCTTCCTCCGACACCGCTGCCGTAGGTGAACTGGAAACACCTCCCGGTCCAGGTTCCGATGCTGATAGGAAAGGGGCTCACCAGCCGGTGAATTTGTGCCCAACTGTAAATCTGCTTTATATTTCCGGCCATATAAGATGGCTCCTCTTCAGGGTAGGTTGTTGAAATCGGTAGGTTTCAAAATGGTTTGGACCAGTAGGATGATGGAGCCTTGAGGGAGAAAGGGTTGATGTTGACTAGTTAGGAGAGGGGAAATGAATGGCTGAGTCTAAATGACACAAGTTTTGTAGCGATTCAGCTATGGGCTGGCCGAATAAGCCGGTACGTAACACCTGGATATGGCTGTGCGAATAAGCCATATCCATCATACAGCCCATTAAGCTGCTATCGAACAGCCCCTTAGTGAGGTGGCTAAGTTTCAAAGGAAAATTCTCCATTCCCTCCACATTAACCCACTTTTCAGCCACATATTTGTCCCACTAAGCAGACTTCCTAAATTTATATTCTCTTTTAGTTAAATAAATATTATATATACTAATACTTTGTGTTTTAATTTAATACCTTCTGTTATAAAATCTGCTATGAAAATAAGTACATCCATACAATCATCTCATTTTGATCTACATTTTGACATATATATCTCAACAATGTGATTTGTACCCAATACAATATATTTGCCTTTTCAAACCTAACATCTCACTAATATTGTTAGTTAGTTCAAACTTCATGGCCACTTAATATGTTTACCTCACAACAAACCCGTATTACTTATAATTGTATTCTTAAACATTCTTAACTACCGGTTCAATTGTCGGTACGTGATTATTAACCGATTAGCAAATTGGTTGCACCGGTTAATATCATTTTATTATAAACTAATGTTGTGTATATTCTCTTGGATTCGATCTTCACCGAAAGTCTAAAGTCCGATGGTGTCTATGTCAAAGGATAAGGATTATGAGAAGATGCTTAGGAGGTTAGATATCAAAGAGGGAAAAAGTGGGATATATAAGATTATAAGCTAGCAAAAGCTAGAGAAAGGAGATGCCATGACTTAGGAAGCATAAGGTGTATCAAGGATGAAAATGAGCGGGTTTTAGTTGATAATAAAGATATTAAGAAGAGATGGGGAGGGTTTCTTCAATAAACACACAATTTATGTTACTATCTATTAGCTTAGGGGAAGTAAAAAATGATCTAACTAGATGGGTAAGGGTAAGGCCGTAAGATGGGATAGATGCCCATTGAGGTGTGGCTATATTAGGGGGAAGCGGGTATGCAAGGGCTAACAAGAAACTTCAATGACATTGTGTTGGTAGTGAAGTTGAAAGTAGAGGTCAACGAGAGGTTAGAACAGTTGAGGGCAGCTTGGGAACACTAGGTTCGTGAATTAGTCGTTCTAAGACGTAATATTTATGGTGCAATTTCAAGGGCAACGTACCTTCTATATGTTTTCTATGGTCACCATTTGCTAGTCCTTGTTCATTCTACCTTTCTTCACACTTTTGCACAAGCCGGGGGTCTTCATGGAAATAATTGCTCTGCTTGTTGTGGTAGAGGTGTGGTAGAGGTCAGGTCTACTTACATGTCAAACCCACGTGGACCCTACATTCAAGTGGGGTTTACTAGGTCACTTTGGTTTGTTGTTTTTACGGTTACCATGAATCTTTTGAATTCCAAATTTGAAACTATTGCTCATGAAAACGAGGATGCATAGAACAACAACATTAATGCTGGATTTGATTCCTTGGAGAAATAGGGATGACAAATGTTGACAACTAAACAATTAACTTGAAATGTGTAATGTGTCCTTCAGGAAGTAAAGACTAGTATTTAAAGCAATTGTTGAAACTGGAAATATTGCTCCAATTGCAACACTCCAATTTCGTTTTTGTTTTTTTATAAACCTGTCCAATCCATACATGCCTAAATGATTACCTAAATTATGAGTGTGCTTATAGAGTATCTCTATAGTTCATTATTATGATGGATCCATGAGTCAGGAGTGGTTGTGATGGAGAGTCTTATAGGCTGCGTTTGGTACATGGGACAGGACAGGACGGGACAAAACTCACCGTCCCACGTTTGGCGTGACATGGGCCAGGACAAAAATTCACTATCCCACGTTTGGCGCGACATGGGACAGGGACAAGGATCGGACATGGTGGGTGGGACAGGATGGGACAAAAAATACATTTTTTTGTTCCACCAAAATAGGTGGAACAACATGGGACAAAAGTGAGACAGTAACAAAAAATCACTGACCTACACTCATTTGATATACAACTAATATGAAATTAGCCTTAAGGGTCACCACCACCGATCGCCGCCGTCACCACCATCGGCGACCACCGGTTGCCACCGCTACCACCCTCGACCACCACTACCTATTCGTCCACTATAACAACCTTCTCCACAACCATTCGTCCATCACCACCACCATTACCATCGTCGACCACCTCCACCTACGCTGACACCGATCACCACCACCCTTGGCCACCGCCACCATCGGCGGCCACCAATAGCCACCACCGACCATGGTCGACCACTTCCACCTCTTCCTCCATCACAATTTCCTCCACCACTACCTCCACCTCCACCTCCACCAATCAGCACCACCCATTGCCGCCACCACCACCGACGATCACCGCCAACCACCGTTGGCCACCTCCACCTTTCGTACCATCATTTATGTATGTATTTATGTGTATGAAAATTGTGTAAAAAAACTTAAAATGCTTTTAAATTAAATTATTTAAATATATACTTTATTTGTGTCATTTATAACTATTATATGATATATAAAATCATCAAACAAGTTTTAGGGAAAATTGTCTAGTCCTGTCCTATCTAGTTCTAGTCGTACCAAACACAAGACAAACACTTGTTTTGTCCCGGCTGTCTTCTGTTCAGTCATGTCCAGTTTTGTCTTGTCCAGTCCCGTCCAATCCTGTCTGCGTACCAAACGCTACCTTAATGGCATGTCTGAGCAGAAGGGTGAAGGTCATAATCTGTGGCCTGTGGGTAGGTGAAATCATACTTTGGTGGAAAAAATTCTTTGTTTTTGGATGATATGATATGATGTAGGCTGCGATCCAATTATAAACTGAGAGCATATTGTCACAGTTAGTGTAACGATTCAAATTTGTAGGAAGCTACACTAAAGATGTAACGAATACTAGACTGTCAACGTCCAATTTCTAGCCATCATCAGGTGAACAAGATTACAAACTGAAAGGTAGAATAAAAATAGCCAAGTTTACAAGTACTAAAACGCTATGTAATTTTTCAAAATGTAACTTGTCGTGTATGCCTTGTTGTAAGTAAAATGTTGTCTTATATATTATCTGTTGTTATTACGAGTGTTGGCAGAGTTCTTATATCTGTAGTAATTCAGCTGCATATGTTTAACTTGAATGAATGTAGTAAGTAGTATGAGTTGTAACTCTGTTTGTTTATTCACTGGAAAGTAATGTTCATCTTTGTAAGGTTACATCCATTACTCTTGGGTCTCATTTGGCATGTTCTTACCATTTTTAATCTTTACCTAAAAACCTCCATGCTTCTGTCTCCATTTATACAGGGCACAATGAGGGACCTTTCGAAGAAATCCAATGATCATTCTTCTCTAGCTGAACAGGTGTACAAGTGTAAGGTACTATATTATATCCATGGTTTTCAAAATCGTTCGAGGCGAGGCGGTCCAAAACCGCTCATGAGGCTTAAGCCTCATGGTCCCTGGACAAGGCTTAAGCCTCAATCGGTGAGGCGGTGCCTCGAGGCGTGAGGTGTAAGCCTCAGCTGCTTTCTGTTTTTGGTGAGAGACTGATGACTTTAAAAAAAAATTAACTTCGTACTTTTTTTTTATTATTACTTTTTGTCTAATTAAAAAAGGTAGAAAGTCAAAGAGCAAAAGTACTTGTACTTTTAGTAATTTAAAAGTATCTTTGGGGCGTCCTTTCCTCTTCTCGAGAAGAAAGAAAGAGCTCATTTTGTGTGTATTTTCTGTATGTATGTATATTTTCTGTTTTTTGTATGTGTTTAAATGTTTAATGTATTTATGTTTTCTTATTTTCTGTTTTATCATTTTGCTTATTATTAGTATTTATGAATTTTAATTGGTATGGAATTATGTTTTCCACCTTGCATGCACTCATAAAATTTGTGTGTATGCATATTTAGTATACTGTATTATACATACACACACATATTATATATATATATACACACCTCGAGGCTTACGCCTCGCCTCGCAAAGGGAAAATGCCTCGAGTCCCGATTGGGATTTTTTAAACTATGATTATATCTTCCCTGTTCTCCACTTTTTACTCCTGCAACAGAAATTATTAAGATGCTTCTAGTTTAGGCCATTTAACATCTCAAACATTTTCGGCTGTCTTATATTGTGCGATAGAGCAAACATGTGATTGTGGGTTTCATTTACTCAATTCAAAGAAAACCAAGACAACTTGTAGAATATTTGATTTTAATGAATAGCATCTTATGTTATCTTTTTTTTTCATAAAATTTTAATACGTCATCTACCCATGAAAATTGCTACTACTGTGTGATGTTCTATTCGTTATTGTAACCATTCATATTTGGCTAAATAAAATTACTTGTTGAACCATTCTCACATGCACTTTTTCTAAAGCCCCTGGTCTTCATAGAAACAACTGCTCTACTCTCTGGAGTAGAGGTCAGGTATGCATACATGTCACCTAGTGAGATATACTCACTCTCTGCCTCTGGAGTAGAGATCAGGTATGCGTACATGTCACCCAGTGAGATATACTGGGTTAGTTTGGTTTGGTTTCTAACATGTTGAACTAATTATAAGGTTGATTAACGAACTACACCCTACAATCATTGTTGAATTGTCATGAAGCGAAGTGAGTATTAATAACTCTATTTGGTGGTGTTGTAGGATGAGTACAATGGATCCAACTTTGGAACCCCAATGCCTAGATGCAGTAATGATGCTGAGCTTGGATTTGGCAACTGAGCAGCAAGGCTTCTCGTGCATATATACATATAAATATATATATATATATATATATATATCAACCGATCCAAAACCAATAGAGGGTTTTAGCTTACTTTGTGTACATATGGATTTGATGGTTTAAGTTGTTCAAATTCTGTGTCTTGGATGTAGATTTGAACTATTATTATACTGACTGCCACCGGGGTTCTTTTTTAAAATCCCCAACATGGTTTTAAGTTAAAAAAACACAAGTAAAGTTGTCGGTTTCTGTTTTCATTACAATCTCGGTTTGTTTCTGCTTTCATTTGGGTTCTATTTGTTTCGTCTTTCTGATCCGTTGATAGCCGCCCTGCGGTCGTTACAAAAATTAATGCGATATTTTTTTCATGATGTAAGGGTTGTGTACCAAAATTTACAAGTGCTTGCTGACTGGAGCATGAGGTCTGATTTGATCTGACTCGGATAAGTACTAATCGATAATTATTGTTACCAAATATTTTGTATTAAATGCCTAAAAAGACTACTTTACCCTTACATCTTTTCTTTATTTAATAATAAATATTTAAAAACTTGTCATTTCACTTTTATCTTATTTATACCGATGTGTTCTCCTTGTTTTAATCTCAAGACAAAAACCTTCTTCATATGTGTTCTTTCTCCTCCCTCTCTTACCCACAACCTATGTTTAATACTATCTCTTTTTCTATTTGTTCAATCCCAAATCAAAACCCATCTCTCTTCTCTGTCTTCAATATTTCTTGTGATTTGCTCCAAACAAATCCATTGGAGCTTGTTGAGAAACATGTATTCTCTACATAATCTTGAACAAGTAGTTTCTTTTGTTTCTTCGAGTTTTCTTGATCCTAGTTAGAAATCAAAGATCTCGTTTTAATTTATACTTCTTCTTTGTGATTTGAGCCCTTTTAAAAATAACATCTTTGCATTGGATAGTTATAACTATGTGCACACTAACTAACGGCACTCTTGGTCCTTTGATTCCGATAGAAATCAAAGGAACTGGAACGGTGAATTCTTTTGACCTAATTCTATAATTATGAATGAAAAACATTTTTAAATGTTTGCGGGAATTATGTATATTTATGAAGATATTTATGAATCATTCATGATTGGTGAAACTCTTCATGCCAAATAGTTGATTTGGTACAATATATACTTATTTATACTAGGGGTAAACAAAACCAACTACCAAAGTCTAAAAACCAACTTATTTGACCACCAATAACGGTTGGTACAAGATGGTAAATTAATAATCAAATTCAAAGTTCCAAAGAACACCAATTGATTAAACAAGTAAACAAATTGTCTAAAACAATACATTACAAGTATGTAGGCAAACTGATGAATGTATCAGATTACCAGAATAATAGGGTCATATTGCCGATCAAACAATCCGTATTCTGTAGGGTTAGGGTAAATGTGTAATACAATAATAATTAAATACATAAATAATAAAATATAAATATTTATTGGTATGCTGCTATCGAGGTAATCAAACTTTTGTACAATTACCGTGCCAACAATACACAATTGGCACGATACTATCTACCAAATATGTTGGTTACCGGTTGGTTGGTTTTATATGGTAAAAATTTGACACCCAACGTTTTAAAAACATGAAATCTAACATTTATTTGGATTGAAAAATTGCATAAAGGTCTCAAGCCTCTTCTAATGTTGATGTTATGGTTATCAGGACAAAAGGATGAGATCATTACAACAAAATAAATCACTGGCTATTCTTCCTGGGGTTTTGGTATTAGTCGAGGTGCGTGCAAGCTGGTCCGAACACCTAAGGTTAAAAAAATAAAAATAAAATTGTCGGCTTCTAGATCTACTTGTCATTACCTTTTTAGGATTGTTTTGATTAATGTGTGGATGCTGGTTTTTCCTTTTCCTCGACTTAGCTTACTTTTTAAACTGCAGTTAGTTATAGGGATCTAAAGGGAAACACAATGACAGCCACAATGATTAAAAATGTAATTAGTTTAAAATAGGGACTAGACTTGACATTTGGTGGCAACTAAAGAGACCATCAATGTAACTTTAGAATTTATAAGGATATTAACTATATACATAAATATTTATACTAAAATCAAGTTAAATTATACATTAAGGGGGCATTTGGTTTATTTTAAGAAATAAGAATGAAAATGAAAATGGGAATGCAGGAGAATGAGAATAAGAATGAGCATTGCATTGATGTTGATTGGTTAAATGAATATAATTAATAAAAAAATGTTTTATATGATATTTTTAATACAAATATGTACATCCAACATGAAAATAAAAAATATTTTCCATTCAACATCGAGAAATAAAGAAACGCATGAGAAAAGATGATTGAGCAGGAATAAGATTCCCATTCCTCCTATTTGGTCGGGAATGAAAATTAATGGGTTTGGTTAATGGACCCATTATATTATGGGAAATTAATAAAAATACCCTAAGTTTGAATTCCCTTTACCAAAATACCCTAAATCTCTTTCAGTTTGCAAAAATGCCACAAGTGCCCGCAATGGAGCCCGCGATCGCAGGCTAGGGCGTACGTGGCACCGAGGTTCAGCCAAAGTGTCCCGCGGAGCCCCTCAACTATGGCCGCGGTGACATCTTTGGTCCCTCCCCGCGATGGGCAGAAAATTTACAATTTCAGCCCCTGTACTTGAACGAATCTTGCATGTTTTTACTGTTTTTTTCCACAATTATTGTACTTTGAAGACCAATTTGTGGTTAAAATTCACTGGCATGTTTTCATCAATGTTGAATCAGTGTTTTTGGAATACCAATTTGTGGATGAAATGAGAGATTGGTTGTCATCAATGTTGGTTGTTTCATCCATAAATAGATGCAAAATGCAATCCATAAACCACACACCGATTCCATACTTCTTTCTTGTTTTCTTTCTTCAATATTTTGTTTTAGAGATACTACTGAAAAAATGAGTTCATCTGTTGCAAAGGCTAAGCTATATTTCTGTTTTGATGGTGAATGGGTGCCAGATAACAATGAGTGGAATTTTGCTTATAAATCTAAGCATGGTGTAAAATTGTCAGTAAACTATACTTATCAGAAGTTTGTTGCATATGTCATGCAAAAATGTGGAATCAACCCTTCTACTGTTTACAAGTTAGTGTTTAAAAATGCTGATGTGTCATTTGTGGATTTATCCAACGATGGGGATATCTCTGGTTTTCTGCACTTTGCAGCAGATTCAGAAAGGCCGCCATTACTTTTTGTGTATGCCGCCGAATCCGACGAAGACGATGACGAAGGTGACGACGACAGTGACGACGACGGTGACGACGACGCTGATGACGAAGACCTCCAAATAGAGCAGACTGATTCTCAGGCGTCCCACGGCCCAACAGTTCATTTAGATCATGCATATGGTCTTAACGACTGTATTCCTGATTATGTTCCGGAGACGCAACAACAACAACCACAACCACAAGAAAGACGTTGTGCTGGAGTTGCTGATGACGAAACCTACGTTTTCAAAACGGGTAATGCTGATATAGACAGATCAGATACCGATAGTGATGATCACGAAGAATATACCCCTAGTAGAAAATCATGTAGTCAGATAAATGACTTTTTTGATATGCCCCCTATTCTTCCAGACCAGAATACCCAGTTACAAACCTACGAACCTACACCTTATATTCGCAGTGAAAGGTTAAGAGTAGGTCAGATATTCGATTCGAAGGATATCTTGGCAAGTCAGGTCGGACTTAAGTTCTTGGAAGAGGGTTTCCAAAGTCACACGCCGAAATCTGACAAAAGCAGATACATAGTTGAATGTGCCAGAGAAAACTGTGAGTGGAGGATGTACGCGATTCACACGGGTCCCAAAGGAGGGGCGTTAATGATTAGAAAGTTGCACGACGTACACACTTGTACGAGGACGCAACTGAATCCCCACCAAAAACAAGCCGGCAAAAAGACTTTGGGTGCGATACTGAAAAACAAATTTCTTGATGTTAGCAGGTCATTGCGTCCAAAGGACATCGTCCACGATGTTCACCAGCAGTTCGACGTCACGATTGGTGTAACACCCGTAATTTTCGGATAAGTACAACTTCGAATCAGTGTGGAGTCGATCTTTTAAGAAAAATATGGAAAATAGGATTTTGGTTTAAATCTTATATTTTATGGTCTTGTTGGATGAGGAATTTGAATACGAGTCCAACGAGCCTTTTCGGAGCTAAAACGAAGAAGTTATGACCAAAACAGTGATCGAGAATAAATCGGGAAAAACAGGGTCACGCGGAATTCCGCGGATGGTGGAATTTCGCGGTGCTTCCGCGGAAGCAGCAGAACATTTCAAGAAATTCGGATATTTTGGGCGCGGAATTCCGCGGGGCTGCTGACGAAAATAAATGGGTTTTAAACCCTATTCTCTTTTCTTCTTCTTCATTTCACATCTCTCTCTCTCTCTCTACTCGAACTCTCTCATCTCTCTCTCTAGAAATCGGTTTCTCTCACTAGAAACCCTACAACCCCTCTCCTCTCCACTTCATCTTCTCCACCCAAACTCTACCCACTTCCACCATTGTTGGCCATTTTAGGAGCTTGGAGCTTTTGGGAGTTTTGGAGCTTTCTCTTGGAGGATTTAAGTTATTAAGGTAATCTCTAGTTAGATTGTTGTTATATTTCACTTTCTCTTCCATATTGAAGTGTTTTGGGAGATGTTGGTAGTACTTGGTTAAGAAAATCTCCTAAACTCATCACCTATAAAGTTAGGGTTTTGATGTAAATTGGGATTGGGTTATAAAATGTTTGAGGAACGATTCCTTGTGGTTAGACCTTGGTATTGATGGATTGGAAACTCATAAATCTAGGTTTTGGAGATTTTGGCTTGAGGATGCAATCTTCTTCAAAGGAGCTTACGTTGGAGAAACTCTAGATTTAGCTTAATCTAGCAAAGGTGAGTTCAAGTTGATTTGTGAAAACTTTGTACATGCCAAAAATAGTATTTTCCAAATGTTTGTGTGTTTTACTTGAAAATATCAATTGTTGAGGTATTTGGTTAATTTAACCATTTTGAAGTATTTATCTTCTTAAATGTGTAAAACACCCATATTTGGGATTTTGGAGTATTTGAGGTGTAGAAATCATAATTATACTCTTAAAAGATTTATTACTCAAAATGGAGTCTATTTGATGGTTTAATCATATATGTGTAAATGATTTTATAAACCATTTGGGAGAATGCACGTTTTAGTGTTAATAACCATTTTGAGAATTGTAAGGGTGTGAGTCCTTTTGGGAAAACCCTTTTATGTTTAACCCGTGTTGAGTTTTGGGTTAATGATAATTTTATGGTACTTGTTTACGTAATTGATATTAAATGCATTTCTATGCTAAGATGGCCGTATTTATGGGTCTATTGAGTATTTGAGCATTTTGCTCGGTTTTGACCTTGAAATGGTCTTGGGGACATTTGTCCGATTTTAATGGCTCGATGTAGAGTCTTATTTATGGGTTTCCTTGGTTGCACCATATTGCATTTATTGCATCATATCGCATTATTGCGCATTATTATTATTTAAATGCCCGGGTGCGTTAGTCATTCCAGGATGGACTTATTATTATTAGACTGTGTTGCATTAGATCCATAGGCACGTGAGTCAGTCTTTATTTGATGGCCTGCTGGGTGTCGCGGAGTTTGACCGGGCCTCATGCTGATAGACCTTTACCTTCAATGGGTCCACTAGGAGGGCTGAGTCATGGTTGGAGCACTTTGGGCGAATATGACCTTCGCCATGTCGGGGCAATGCCATGGTTGTATCCCCGCATGGGCCGAGCCTTTGGTGATATGCGTTTGATACGCCACTAAGGTCAGCTGTCTCTTTGGGTGTGACTAGTAAGGTGTCGTATGGGACACTTGGGCTTTTATGCAGTGAAGTGTCGTACGGATAACATTGTATGAGTGGCGTACTTTTGTGTTCATCCACTCTCAATGGATACGGGTCTCCCCCGTCGTTGACCAACCTATTTGGGACCTTATATTGTCCCCGTTTTATTATTATTGTTGGTCTCATATTTTGACTGCTTTTGAATGATTTCAATATCGAATTTCCCCCATGTATGTTGGGATGTTAATATAGCAGGTTATTTCCGTATTTACGGCATTTGGAACTTCATTACATTTTACGTTTGCGTGAGTATTGCTTCGTATTATGTTTTCAATGAAGGGTTATAATTAAATGGATGGTTTCCATGATTTATGGGTTGAGTAATTATTGTCAACCGTATTTGAAAGCTTTGCCTATTAAAGGTTTATTCACGTATTGAGTGAGTCTGGGATTGTATTCATTTTGGAAAAACGCTTTATACCTTTTGGGAATATTTCTCATGGATTTTGGGTGCGTTGGAAAATGAGTCATTTATATCCTTTGTAAACTCCTTTGGAAATCAAAATCTTTATTGCAAACTTTCTTTTAAAGAATTAATCATTTCATGCTATAAACTCTTGAACTCACTAGGCGTTAGCCTAACCCTTTTTATTTGTCGGCGTGTGCAACAAGTCTCAGGTTGGGAGTAGTTCCAGTGACACGTGTGAAAGGTCGTGTGCTAGTGAAGTGCTCGTGAGGTGAATAGTTTAAGTATGTTTCCACATTTACCTTTGGGGAGTAGCACTTGTATTTGGTTTATGTGATATCCGAAGTGAGCTTAGTCTTAGTAATGAGACTTGTGATAGATGCATTGTTGTAAGATAATCATGATTTGTAATTTGAGGTATCTTACATATGGTTTCGGATGTAATATTGAAATTTTTTAATTAGTTGCTCTTTCCCAATTCGAGGGTGTTACAATTGGTTACCACCAAGCGTGGCGTGCGCGATGCCAGGCACTGCTTATGGTGAGAGGCACGTTCGAGGAGTCGTATGAACGACTCCAAACATATTTATATAATTTGCAGCTGCAGAACCCTGGTACTGTCACGCAGCTACGGACCGATTCACATGGACGGTTTGAGATGTGCTTCGTGGCCCTTGGACCCGCGGTACGTATTTTAACACGTCATACGTTTACACATTATAAACTATAACATTTACAAAGGAAAACCACCTATGTTTTTGCAGATCCGCACATTTCTGGCAAATCTACGTCGTGTCCTGGTAATAGACGCAGTCCATTTAAAGGGTCGTTACTTGGGTATGATGTTCCTGGCGGTTGCCATGGACGGGGATAACTCCATCGTTCCGGTAGCTTTCGGCGTAGGCAAGTCCAAAACCGGGGACGAGTGGACTTGGTTTCTGTCCATGTTGAGACAAGTTATCGGAGACCCGCAAGGGTTGGTGTTTATGTCCGACAGGGCTCCTTCCATAAGCGCCGCAATCTCTGCCATGTACCCAAACGCCCCTCACGCCATATGCTGTCGACATTTGGAGATGAACGCCAAAACCAAGGACAGACGTATTACCATCCATAAGGATGTCTACTGGGCGGCATGCAGAGCGTATACGGATCGAGAGTTTAACCGGTAGATGAATCTGCTACGATTTAGTGCCAAGGAAGCAGCCAAAGTCATGGACGAAGCTGGACCGGAGAGGTGGTCCGCGACCCATTTTCCTGGACAACGGTATGACATTCTGACCTCCAATAGTGCAGAGTCGGTGAATGCACTCTCTCGTTTTGCGCGTAGATGTCCGATTGTTAATCTTATGGACTACTTTCGGGCCTTTCAACAAGAGTGGTACCAACTTCGACGCCGAAAAGGAGCTGAGATGCAAAATGCACTCACACCAACGGCGGAGGAGATAGTTCAGAACAGGGCGCGTCGCGCGGCGACATGGGCGGTAAGAGAAATCGGGTATGGGAGGTACGAGGTTCAGGATGGCCATGTTCACGTGATTGTGCATATGACCGACCACACTTGTTCGTGTCACGAATGGGAAAAATCTGGGTTACCGTGTGGCCATGCCATCGTTGCGGCAAGATATATGGGTCGTAGAGATTGCAGCGACTTGGCTGTTCCTTTCTTCAGGTCCGAATATTACCGGAGAACATACGTGGAGGTAATAAACCCAGCTGGACCCCCTGAAGCATGGGTGTCTCCACCCGACCCGCTTCCGCCATGTTATCCACCTTTAATCAATAAGAACAGAGCCGGGAGACCGAGAAAGAACGACCGACGTCCATCACGTGGTGAAGGTTCGATACAGCGAAGATGTACTCGGTGCCAATGCGTAGGACATACTCATGGAGAGTGTCCAAATCCCGCCCCTTCAACCGTGACAAGGAGTAGACGCACAAGCACTCAACTAAGTAACACCGCGGGTCCGTCAGAGCTTGAACCACATGGAACTATATCATATGATACTGTTGATCTAAATGTGCCATAAGAATTCAAAAACAGGCTCGTTGCGGGCCCACGTGGATAGAGTACGGCTACCAAAATCTAGCATCATTAACAAGCAAAACCCCATGTTTGTTTATCCGAATGAGGTAACCTCTGACTTGACCTTGCATGATGTATCCGACCTAACCGTGGTTCATCGGCTTAAAACTCCAATCAGCCAACCTATACGGGATGTCAAGTGCACAGAGATTCGGAATTCTTGTGTACTCGGTTGTTTAGGTGGGGACATTGTACAACTTTATTCACTAGTCGTAGCCTCAAATTTGGATAAATTTGTACTGTATTTACTAGTATGTGTTTGCTATGAAATAATCTTGTATAACATTTATGAGTTGTATTTTTCACATGAACCACATGGAACTATATCATATGATACTGTTGATCTGAACATTGATTGAGACGATAAATATTGTATGTTTAGTGCGTTGTAATTTATCAAACATAACTTATGTGCGTTGACCTGAACATTGATTGGGACCAGTTATCTTTTGAAAGGTACTTGAAACAGAACATGGGATGATGATCATAATGGTAGTAGTCTAAATGGAGAGAATAGTAATGGTTAGGGACCGAAGTTGTGTTAGAGAAAAGACAGGGACCTAAGTTGTGTTAGAGCAAAGACAGGGACCTAAGTGCAGTAAAAGCATCCACATTTGCCTATAAATAAAAACTTTTATTCATGAGCAACAAAGTACAAAACAACAAAAAAATACAAAACAACAACACAGTAAAAAAAATTCAAAACAACAAAAAACAAATACAAAACAACTAAAACAACCACCACCTACTCAAAAATTGCTTTAGTTTCATCAATCCAAGCTTGCTTATCGTTTACCTTCGCTTGAAGAATTGCGAAGTCTTGCAGAATATGGTGAATTGCTTCTTGTTCTCGACGAATACGAGCCTCCCTAGCTTTTATATCCCCTTTCATCATTTTGATCTCCTTATCTTCCTCTTCGATCTTTCTCAAGTGGACTGCCTTCCTGTCCATCATTTGATTCCACTCTTGTGTCAGTTCCTCTATCTCCTTTTGCTTTTTTGCTATGGCGATCTCGATTTTAGAAGGCATTTTTTCAGGAGTAGACTTAGGGTTTGATGATGATGCCATTTGTGAATGAAATGAGAGAAATCGAGAGAGAAAGCAACTTAAACAAAGAAAGCAAGAGAGAAATCAAGAAAGAGCAAGAAATGAGTGTGAATTATGGATTGCATATCACTCATATTTATGGATGAAATCTCAAACAAACCAGTGAATTTGAACCACAAATTGGTCTTCAAAGTACAATAATTGTGGAAAAAAACAGTAAAAGCATGCAAGATTCGTTCAAGTACAGGGGCTGAAAGGGTAAAATTTTGGCCCATCGCGGGCTGCCACCGCGGGGAGGGACCAAAGATGTCACCGCGGCCATAGTGGAGGGGCTCCGCGGGACACTTTGGCCGAACCTCGGTGCCACGTACGCCCTAGCCCGCGATCGCGGACTCCATCGCTGGCACTTGTGGCATTTTTGCAAACTGAAAGAGATTTAGGGTATTTTGGTAAAGGGAATTCAAACTTGGGGTATTTTAATTAATTTCCCTTATATTATATCAAAACAAACCGTTTTCATCATCATTTACATTCTTTACCCCTCAATACCTCCAACCAAACACCCCTTAAAAGAAATAAAAAATAAATGTCTAAGTAACCTAGGAATCATATCTCAAAGTTATAGATGCACCAGAGAAGTAATGAATTAGGGTGGCATGTCATGACTTGTTTATGATCCAAAACTACTTGCCCCATAAATCTAAACATGCAAAATAACCAACAATTTGACCCAAAAGTCAATCATAAGATATGGTTAAAATGGTAGGGTATAAAATTTCATTTATGAAATTCAGGTCCATCATGATTGGCTGGCAAGAACTTACAGAAATGTCAAAGTAACACTAACAAAAAGCCAAACTCAAAGCATCATTTTACCTACAATAAAGATAAAGATAAAGATAATAATACCACATACAGTTGATGGTACCTATCTATCTCTTTAATTATATAAGGTTATTATATCCACAACTTCACACAACGAGTGTGTGTGTGTGTATATATATATATATCACCAATTACTGGTCATCTGCTGCTTCTGGATCTTGGAATTATGAGAAGATTTACCACCCTTATCTTTATAAGCATTTCTTGAACCATTGCTCTTCCTTCCTGCACGTGCTGCTTGAATCGCACGTTTTCGTTGCCTTGCTAGGCGCTCCACCAGTTCAGGATTATCATCATCATCATCTTCCTCCTCACTTTCATCATCTTCCACCTGGATTGAATTAATAAGAATTTATCAATTGCATTGGTACTCCCTTCGTCCCAAAATACAATAAAAAGAATAACACTTCATAATTAACTGGATAACAATTTTACCCTTAGTGATTTCTGTCTCCCCATCTCATCAACTCTTGAGTAAGGGTGGAGTTGGAAATTTAATAAGTTATAACAATCTATTTTGGAAGTCCTTCAACTAAGCTATCAACTTAGATGACAGTAGCCCAGATTCACATTTTTATTGTGTCCGAGCGGATCCCGAACTGCCATGGAAATCTCAGCATTTCCTTTTCTTGGAAAGATGAGATAAAATTATTTGGTTATCCGATACCATCATTACCACCATAGTGATGGTATCAATTATGATATTTCTATACAAGCGATTCTTTAAAGATGTTTAGATTGCACATATTATTGCAATCTGCAGATGATTTGACTGACACACGAAAAAGGTTGAACATTAAGAAAAAGAATACCGGATCGCTTGTATCATGATGCTTCCTTTGAGAGTTTTGTTGATCCTCTTCTACTTGGCCACTCTTTAGTTGGTCATCACCCTTGATAAACAGAAAACCTTGTCAGTCTAAATGAGCATTAGTCAAAGTGTAATATATACATACATACATACAATCATATGCAAACAATGGTTTCATGCACAGGATTCTTAGAAGTAAGTTCTAAAAACCAATATGAACAATCCAATAAACAACCACCAATCCTTTTAACCAATCATACTTGTTTGTTTTGCAAATACAATTTAACATAGCATAAAGCACATCAGAGCTTGAACTAGTGATCTCATAAATTAAGAACGAAAGATGTTGATTAGGATTACTATGTACTCCAAGTTCTCCATCTCACAATGTTAATGGGCACAGCTCTTATTCATTGATCAGCCAGAAACTTCCCAGAATCACTTCATTTAAATTATGACTGAAGTATAAGAGATCATCATGCTTAAGTAATTAATTTCTTTGAAAACGTTAGGCAATCAAAAGGTCTTGATAAATCACTACATCTCTCCTTTCTATGATCAAACAACTCATTTTGGTTTATCTACGTTTTGCAATCCTGCATCATAATCAACCATTGTTTATTTTCTCCTTTTTGGTTGCAGCTCACCAGAGGTCCATAATCTCGAATTAGATAATGGTATCCTAGAATTTGTTATCAAGCATCAGCTATTACTGTACTATTCAAGTTATTTCAGTTTCTTTTGGGGTTGTTGGAGAGCTGTTTGCGTTTGTTGACAAAGTGTTGTTACTTGAAGCGAAACTCTTTAGCTACTCCTGCAATGGCATGCCAGGAGAGCTAGTTGCCATGTCATGTAAAGGGTGGAGTGTGGAAACTACATGCAAATGCCCTGGAATAACAGTAGTCTAAGATAGGTAACTTTAACCATAGACACAGCTCTAAGTTAGAATGTTGTTGAGACATGTCTGCCAGCCACATGCTAATGACGCTTGGTGTTGACCAGCAGAGCACATGTTAGCTAATGGTTCTTATATTTATAATTGATTTAATATTACATCTATTAGTACTTTGATTTTGGATTCACATCCAAATATCCCAACTGAAATTTGAATCCATATGCAAGTATTCAAGCATAACTTTAATGTTGTTAGAATGTAACTTTAACCATAGACACAGCTCTAAGTTAGAATGTTGTTGAGACATGTCTGCCAGCCACATGCTAATGACGCTTGGTGTTGACCAGCAGAGCACATGTTAGCTAATGGTTCTTATATTTATAATTGATTTAATATTACATCTATTAGTACTTTGATTTTGGATTCACATCCAAATATCCCAACTGAAATTTGAATCCATATGCAAGTATTCAAGCATAAAATAGACTGATTTTTAATAGCCATTCAATTTTAATTCAGATAATGGATGATATCTCCAATTCAATTTGATTAACATCCTTCTATAAATGAATCTCTGTTGCAAAGAAACATAAATAAAACACAAAAGGTAGTTTTGATTCAGGTCACATGACCTAAAATAAAAGAGCTTAAGGTGAAGGCAGACATACCTTGGTCAATGAGCATAAAGAATCAAAATTTTGGATGTCTGATGCATTTATTGTAGACGAACTGTGTCCTGCATCTTCTTTTATTTCTTCATCTTCTTCTATTTCTTCATCATCAGAACCAGGAATCTTCTCAAGACCTCCATTGAACTACAATATATCAATAATGAAGCCTTAGACAAACATTAACAATTAGTGTACTATCAATACGGATAAAATTGTTTCGTCACGCAATAGTTAATGAATAACATAGTATATTGTGGTGGGGGAACATGGTAAACAAATTGTTAGAAGAAAAAAAATCCTCCACAAACATATATTTGATACAAAAGAGCCAGAACAAGTTTATTATCAAACTTGGTCTTCATACAAACAAATAATGCACACAATTTACTTTTATTAAATTAATAGATCGAGTCTGGCAGCTTATCATGAAATTAATAGACACACTCCAGGACGACAATGCATATTATTGACCGCATTTCGTAAATAGTTGTCTTTGACTTGTGCAGTTAAGGTGTGTAGATTGAACTCGAGAATGTAGTCTATATCAAATACCCTTATAAGTAAATGTCAAAAATATGTTTAATTTCACTAAAGAACATCGATGTATTTGAGAGAAAAAGATAAGAGGATTAAACTTCATGAATTATTAATTTCACCATTTAAGAGGAAAAGCCAAGTAGCCAACACGTATCATACCTTTTCTATATCTTCTTGTTCCTTCCTGCTAAAACCACTCGCAGAAAGTTCCTTGTCAAGAAAACCAGAAGCTTTCTTTATTGAAGAAAAGCGAGGCTTTACAGCATCCGAGTCTGCCTCTGAATCTGAATCATCAGCATCTGCTTCAAAAGAGAGGTTGAACCTAGACCACAAAACTTGTATTTAATAAATAGAAACAACCAGAAGAAACAAAGTCCCAAAATAAACAACACTAAGCACAGAGTGATAGGCAAACTTTAGTATCAACTGGTTTTATCACTTCAGTCATAAAACTGTACAAAAGAACGCTGATGAACAAATGCAGTCATGTGAACAACAGGTCATAGAATGTAGTACAAAAGATGCCAATTCCTAATCTTAGTTGAAATGAACTTCCTAACAATACACAAAAGAAATTAGCATATCATTTCAGATCAACAGTTGTATAATGATATATATCTACAAAATTAGAATTTATTCAGGGCTCTGGACATCAAGTGCAAACCTCTTGCTGAAAAACTTGATGATGCATTCAACATCACGATCGAAGTACCTAAAATCAGACATTAAATCAAGTTGAAGTTATTTCGAATGAAATAATATGAGAACATAGTCAGTGGAGCAGTACTAATAATAATGTTAGCTAAAACCATCTTATCATACATTTCTGCATTTCGATGAGATACAGAGACCATTTGCGGAAAATCGATGACTGTAATTTTCTCATCATCATCTATCTGCAACAAAATAGGATTGATAAGTCGCTTTAAGCTTGTGAAATTCACTTTAGTCTCTCTCAATGTTAATGTTATACGCATACCATAATGTTAAATTCATTGAAGTCGCAGTGAATAAGGCCATGCTCCGCCAAACGGACAATAATACCTATGATCTTCTCAAAGACAACATCAGTACTCTGCAACTGCTTCACCTGCACACTGCACCAAATATGATCTTCAAATGCAGGACGTAGTTTCTTAAAGCAAACCTTCCCTATTTTTATACAGCTACCATGACAAACACGAATGATAAATAGAACTATTAAAAGGACACATATGAAAAATCCAGGTCAGACCATGTGTCAATAAACAACTCCTCTAACAAGCTCACATTTATTCACAAGATCTAGATACCATTTGGAATGCATTTGCAACTGGATGCTTACAGTGGATAGCCTTGTACAAGCGACATAATCACACAATGGCGATTGCAATCTATAGCATTTGGGACAGGAAAACCATGCTCTTGTAAAGCCTAATAACAGGAAAAGTTTGAAATCAATAACCACTAACAAGATCATTACTCAATACTTAACAATCAGACTGACAATTTGAAATGATACCTTCATAAAAGCAAATTCTTTGAGAGCAGCAAGGCGAGACAGATACAGCCAACTGAAGCTACTGCGGTGCTTTAAGTAGTCACGCTTAGACTTGACAGCTCTGAAAGAGGTCCTACCTAGCCTGTGTAGTTTCATAGCCATAACCGTACCATCTTCATTTGCAACCTCAAAAATATCTTGAATACAGAGCAAGTTAGAATGTCTTAAATGTTCCCAATTAATGAGAGGTAAAGAAGTGAGTGCAAATTCAAAAAGATTGGCATTACCAGACTCTTTCCCCACGCCAATTTGACGTCCCACTGATGAAAAAACACCTCGGTTTACCATAGTCTTTATAGCAAGAAAATCATAACCAAGGTAGGTGAGTCGGAACCCATCATCTACAGAAAAAAGAAAAAGTAAAATAAGCCCATCAGATGCAATCCCTAGCAATGGTGCTCCAAATGAGGATAGGCGCACTACTCACACTTTGAAGAGTCATGATGCAACAACTTGTGCTTGAGCAAATTCTTTAACACCTTATAAGTCCCTCCATGTCTATATACAACCCATAAAACAATTATTCGTTATGATTATTGCATGTATGCAAACGGGCACCAAAAGTGAAAATTTTGGAAGTAATAGCAATGAACTGTAGCACTAGACGTGAACCACCACTACCTTAGTGACGCAATGCGGTCAATGAGCTCCGCCGGTACAATTTCATGCTGAGAAGAGAACAAGACATGTATGTAGATGACAATTTGCCAAAATGCAAGAAAAAATATAAAGTGATATGCCAAAGAGCAATTTAGAATTGACTTACATTGCGCATTCCCATCTCAACAGCAGTGAGAACCCTGAAGTCATCTTTGGAGAGGTACCGCAAAACATTCACATCAAGCTTCATTACTCCTCCTTTTCAACTTTCTTCTCTATGTTAGATTTAAACCAAAGTACGCTTCTCTACACTACACTGTTGCAGAGTATAAAGTGATCACTTGAAAATCCTAGTTAAGAGTTTAAATTAGGTTAATGATTACTTGTTGTTGGTAAGCAAATTAATTAGGATGACACTTCATTCCATGCGGCAATAATGTTCACGTGAAAGAGTTAGAGATGTAATGCTAACAGGTTAGTTTGGAAAACTCTTATGGAAATGGTAAATACTTATTTAGTGAAATAGTCACATACGTAAAATTTGACGAGTTCAAGGATATTCTATCATGTCCGTTAAATAAAAAATTGCTCTGTTCCATCTCCTTGATTTTATGTTTGGTTCAATACCATGCTTGCAGTTAAAGAATGCAGGTTAAGGTTTTGACAACTATAATTTATCCAAATCATCCTCAAGGTTCTCATGTTTTAAAAAGAACTAAAGGACTCGAAACAAATACCTTGGGTACGTCTAGAGTGCTACTTTGTCGGATAAGTCAATCACCCGCTTCAATATTGAAACTAACAACCCGTGATGAAGAATAAGGATATATTGTCTCCTCTAAAACCAAGCTATAAATACCCTCTTGAAATAGTAAAGATTAATGGCATCGATTCAACTAATATGTCTCTTGATTTTGCTTCATCCCATGTTAGACGTTCCCCTTTTTTAATGAAAGCCTGATTTTCGTCGGTCAACTTACTAAACAATTAAATTGTTATGTAAGAAGCTTTCTAAGGGGCCATGAAAAAACCCTACGGGCAACACTCCATTGAATCTTATCATCCTAATTTCTGGTTCACTCATTCCACTAAATGTGTTTTCCTCGATTGCACAAAATCCCATAGTCTATTTTCCATACTCTATACCAATTTAAGAGAAGATAATGCAGAGGTAAGAAACTCGTAACTAAGCTTCAATTTGGTGTATATTATTGCTTAATGTTGCGTACTTGCGTTGCGAGTCGAATGATGGACCTCCAAACGCCGTCTACTGCAGCAATAACGCTAATAGTAGGTTCAGTAACATATTGGGGAACTTTGAGCCCCAATCAAGTCATATAAACAATATATATCAAGTATATATGCAGTAGTAGTTGATATCCAATGAAGAATTTCGAGGAAAACGAATGAAACCAAACCTTGAAGCTTCGATGATGTTGATGACAACTGTCTTGGTAGATTCGATTTACTTCTTTATATCTTCTAAGAATTGTTGAGATTTGCTTGATATGAATATGACGATTAGAAATCAAAACCACAAAGAAATTCGAAGCTCCTTTATATCTTCTAAGAAATCAAAATCGCTTGTTAATGGCTGCTGGCCGTTTACTCGAAGAGCTGCAGAACGGCATTATACCCCAAGGGCCAAAAGCTGTGGGTCTTTGGGCCAACCATGCTGGCCTAAATGGTTGGATCGTAGTAGTGGGCTTGGGCTCAATTTTTATATTTTAATTCTTTTTGAAATATATTGATCTTAAATTCTAAATGAAGTTTTATTGAAGAGGAAAAAGTAAATGATGGAAAGAGAATAAAGTAGACAAAATTTTATAATTTTTAATAGAGTGAATTGCAATTTTGGTCCCTGTGGTTATAGTATTTCTTTGAAAGAGGGACCTAAACTTCAGTATCTCAAGAAGTGGTCCCTCAGTTTCCAATTTTGCTCCAAATTCAGTCACTGGTCACTAACTCCGCCTAAATGCTCCGTTAGTGGCAGGGGTAGATTCGTCCTTCCACCTTTTTCCCTCTCATTTGAACAAAACACCTCAACTTACGAACCGATTTGTATTCCAACTTTGACTCACACTCTCACTCTCACTCACACACATTCACTCACACACATTCACTCAAGGCATTCGGATAATCATCAAGAACACAATGTCATCATCGTGGATTTTAAGAACCGAGTTAGATGATGATTGGACTCCGACAGATGTTTATAGTAAGTTCTTATGCTCTGTTTTGAGTATTTACACCAGTCGATCACTACATGCATTTTGTAACCTGATTTTGCTTTTCTTTTGTGATAGATATTTACCCAACTTTGATAACAGCAAAAATCAACCATGGAGGTTTGTTCACAGATACTCCTGGAAGGAGATACGTTCATGGTAAGGTTGATTTTGTTGATTTGATAAACACTGATCACCTCACAGTTCATCATTTCCACAATATCATGAAAGAATTAGGTTACAAACAGGAGGATGTAATGTTTTACAATTTCTTGATTCCATCCACTGACCTTGATAATGGGTTGCAACCTTTAAGCAATGAAGAGGATATTTTAAATTTGAAAAAGCATGTCCCTGGGGTCAAAGAGATTGAAGTTTTCATAGAACATGCCAAAGCAAACACTGATGATGTAATAGATTTGAATGAAAGTTTTGATAATTTGCACTTTTCCTCAATGCCTTTTCTTGGATTGGAATCTGATTTACCAGAAATAGGACAAGCTCAGGGGGTTCACTTGAACAATGTAGTGGCCTTGAACAATGTAGTTGACTTGAACAATGGCCTTGATTTAAACCATGGGGTTATTGAGAGTTATGATAGCAATTGCTATGATTCAATTGATGAATTTGATTTATCAATACATGATTATGTGGATACACATGGAGAGTGGATGGGAGTAGGTGGAGAAGAAAGTGAAAGCCCGAATGTAGATGGTGATTTAGATCCTTTTGACATTGACAACTTTAATTCTGAAGATGAGTTAGCCAGTCAATTCAAAGGAGTTATGTAACAACCCATATTCCATATATACAAATAACATACATTTCATAACATAATTTCATCAAAAGATACATCATATTTCATATTCGGTCCCATAGTCTTGCTAAACATAATAAGTAAATCAGTACAAACTTTTTGACTAAATAATTTACATTATGACTAATAACAAAGTCACAAGTACAAAAACACTTCATGATCTTCATAACACAAGTCTTCCCAAAAAGCTAATCACAGATTATCTTATCATTGATCCTTACTTGCTCCATGACCTGGAATACATATTTTAAAACAAAATGAGGGTTAGACCTAGTGGTCTAAGTGAGAAAATCCCTGTCAATTTGAAATCATTTATATAAACTCCATTTACATAAATTACATTCACATAACACAATCACAATTATCAATTTGAACTCACTCTTCATGTACTTTCCCTTCTCATTCCCATGGCCATATTAGTTGGTTGCAAGCCAACTAATAAATTATCTCCACCGTACAACTTCTACGGCCAACACCACCGTACAACTACTACGACCAACACCACCGTACAATTACTACGGCCAACATCATCGGTCCTAATCCCGGCCGATATACTCTCGTATAATACTTATGCAAATATAATACAATCTTCACATATTATATTTCCAACATAAGCATATAAACACATCATTTATCACATATTCTATACACACATATATGTATTCCAGTTTAAAAACATTTTCAGGAAAAACTCACTTGTTTGTCTTATCAAAACGTTCTCCAAGCTTTTCTCAAAACAATTCAGCTTCACTTCAATTTCACAGTATCTGTACAAGTCAAATACATATACCACTTTACCAAATAGAACACAAACAGGCTGAGAATCCCGAATAACTTATCAAACTCTTATCCTCAAATGTTCCCCTACGGCGACTTAACATGGGGGTTCCGCTACCCGGTTAGCGGATGGGGTCAAGGGGAAACGCCCTTGCGGGGTCTGGGGGCCGCCCCCAGGAGGTTTTCGGAACAACTTAACTCAAAATACTTTTGGAAACTATATCCGGACACTCAAAAGTATCCAAAATCACAAAATTGGTCAAACAGCTAAAGTATCCGGACAACACTACTTTTCCAGACAGCATGACTTTTCCGGACAACATGACTTTTCCGGACAACCTATACAATCCGGACGTCATCCGGACACCAAAGTAATCCGGACAGCATCCGGTATCTTAACTCATCCGGAAACTATAGAAAAGAGAGACTTACCCGGATAGTTGACTCGTCCGGACATCTTAGAACACCATCCGGACACCACCAGTTAATTACCCGGACACTACCAACCAACCCATCCGGACACATTCATGGTGTCCGGAAAACTCTGTCGGTTTGCATACTTTCAGCCCAGAAATCGACTGAATCATTCTCAGATGTGAAATCGTTTATTCTACTCCGATAGAAACTACCTAATAGCAATTACACACAAGATTTGCAAAGGAAACATACCTGAAATTACTTCCAATTGCACCAAATTGAATCCCTAGTTCCAAAACCTTCTTTCTTCTTCTTTTCTTCTCCAAGTACACACACACTCACTTTGAATTTCTGGATAATATTGATTTTATGAAATTATCTAATTCCATTAAGGGTAATATCTACTCCAATTTACCACCTTAGTCCTTAAGTTATCTTAAATGACCAATTACACCCTTTACTCATAAATCTATCCCAACTTACCTTTAACTTCACATTTTAAAGTTAACAAAATTTTAACGGAACTAACATTTAACTAACGAACTTACCCGGGGTATTACAAGTTAGCCATAGAGGTTGTAAGGGGCAGGGTGTTGACTTTTACATAGGACAGTCATTTGGTAACAAAGACACAATCCAGTCTTTAATCAAGGAGTATGCAACTGAGAGTAGAAGAGACATAGTTCTGGTGAAGAATGATGCAACTAGGCTAAGGGCAGTTTGCAGGGGTTCACTGCCTAACTTAAAGGATGAAACAGGGCCCAATGGGCCTGGATATGGCAGAAAGAGTAGATGGAGAAAGTCCAATGGGCCTAGTTGTCCATGGGTTTTGTACCTCTCAACTACTAAAAGGGAAGCAACGTGGAGAGTGAAAACCTATTTCTCCACTCACAAATGTTTCCAAACAAGGGAGGTAGGTATGGCAACTGCAAGTTATCTATCCAAACATATCACAGAGCATCTGAAGCTGGATCCAAATATGCCATTGAGATCAATTCAATCCCATTTTTCTGAGAAGTTTGAAATTCATGTATCACCTTCCAAAGCAATGAGGGTAAAACAGCTAGCCAACAAGAGGATTTGGGGGGACTATGAATTACAGTATAGTCAGTTGAGGGATTACCTAAATGAGGTGAAAAGGTGCAACCCAGATACGACTGTCAAATTGGAGGTTGAGGCAGATGTTAACCCTGAGAGTGATACTAGAAAGTTTAAAAGGGTTTACATATGTTCGGGACCTTTGAAAAGTGGTTTTAGAGCTGGTAGAAGGGATTTGTTGGGATTAGATGGCACATTTATGAAGGGGCCTTTTCCTGGACAAGTATTAACAGCAGTAGGTATTGACCCCAACCATGGCATCTACCCTGTTGCTTATGCAGTGGTAGAGTCTGAATCATCAAGTTCATGGCAGTGGTTCCTAGAGTACCTTGGAGATGACCTTGGTCTTCAAGCCAATTCCAACTTCACATTCATCAGTGATAGGCAAAAGGTATTACTTATGTCTTAATTAGCATACTTATGACTTAATTAGCTTATTTATGTCTTAATTAACTTACTTATGTCTTAATTAGCTTACTTATGTCTTAATTCTGTTGCATATAGGGCATTCTTCCAGCAATTCAAAGGCTATTTCCAAATGCTGAACATAGATATTGTCTTAGGCCCATACAAGAAAATATGAAGCTTCGCTGGAAAGGTAAGGCATACAAAGATCTTTTATGGAAGTGTGCAACAGCTCCTACTGTCCCCCAATTTAGATCAGAAATGGAGAACTTAAAAACATTCAATAAGGATTGTCATACATGGTTGAATAACATACCCCCCCCCCAACATTGGAGCAGATCACACTTCACAGGTAAATAGTGTCTTAATTCCTATCCTAATTAGGTAGCATACACTGTAGGACTAACTAATTTGGTGATGCATACAGGTAGATGTCACTCTGATGTGCTTCTAAATAATATGTGTGAGGTATTCAATAGGCAAATCATTGATGCTAGGGACAAACCAATTCATTCTTGCTTGGAGTACATTAGGGTGTATCTTATGAAGAGAATTGTAAATGTTTTAAAAGTGATTGAGGGTTGTGATGGACCACTGACCCCAACTGCAAACAAGATAATGGAGTCAGTGAAGAAAGAAGCAAGCAAATACCAGGTGGTGTATAATAGAGGAGATAGGTACCAGGTATGGTGCCACTACATAATTTTGATATTTAGCATAATTTTACTACTACATGATATAGTTCTGATATTTTTGTTGTCACAGGTGTCTGGACCTTGGAATGACCAGTGCATAGTTGATGTTAGAGCAAGGACATGCTCTTGTAGAAGGTGGGAATTAACAGGAATTCCTTGTAAACATGCAGTGGCTACTAACTGGAATATGGCATTAAATGGACAGAATGAGGACCTTGAATCATGGGTGGACCTATCATACAGGCTTAGCACATGGAGGGAGATGTACAACTTCAAGATTGAGCCAATCAATGGAAGCATGCTTTGGGACAAAGCAAACTGCATGACCACTTTGGTTCCACCAGATCATCATACACAAGTGGGCAGGCCAAAGAAAAAGAGGAAGAAGACTGCTGAAGAGATGTCTCAAACTCAGAGCCAGAAGAGGGATGGAAAACTATCAAGGAAAGGGATCACAGTCACTTGTGCTAGGTGTAAGCAGTTGGGGAATAATTCCAGGACATGTCAGGGGAATGGGGGAGTTTCACAGCCTACTGTGAACCAAGGGCTTGGTGGTTGATGGTTGATAGACAATGGTGGTTGTTTTGCTACTTATGATTATCTGTTTATGGGGGTTGTTTTGCTACTTATGATTATGTGTTTATGGTAGTTGTTGATGGTTGATAATCAATGTTTTGGTACTTATGTTATTTGACAAGATAAGTAGGTATGTATGGTTGACAAACAATAGATATGTATGTATGGCAGGCAAGTTCATGTTTTGGTACTTATTGTGTTGCTTATTAGCATATGTATGTTATTGTGTTGGTATATTATGTCAAACACAAATATTATGTATCTTATTGTGTTGGGTACTTATTATGTCAAACACAATGTTCAATCAAACACAGATTTTCAATAAATTATGTCAAACACAGATTTTCATTAAACCATTTTCATTGATTCTAACTAATGTACTACACTGATCTTAAACAGAAAGACAAACCCAACTAAAGCACCAAAACAAACATGGTTTGATCCACCAAAACAAACCCAACTAAGCACCAAAACAAACACAACTAAGACTACTTCATACAAGAATACATGCATATCCCAAAACAAAACCAACTAAGCACCAAAACCAACTGCAATATCTTAATTTCACTGTCTCTTTCTTTGATAACTTCTTCAAGCTTATGCTTTGTCCTCAGTAACCCAGGGACAACATCTATAGCCCAAGCACAAATTGGTGGATCAAACCATCCAAAAAAACAACATCTTCTACCACCCTGTCAGAAAATGGAGGAAACAGAAAATGTCAGAAATCTTAAGAAAATGGAGGAAACAGGGGATCTTAAGAAAATGGAGGAAACGATATCTTACCATACTTCCACAAGAATAGAACCTACGTCCAGGGTTTGCTTGTGTCCATGCGGTTTTTAAGCTTGCTTCACTACCACAGTAGCACACCACCATGTGTAATTGATTTTTAAGAAACCAGGGAGTGAGAGGTAGGAGAAGGAAGGGAAGGGAAGGGTTCAGGTTCGTAAAGGGTAGGGAGAACGAAAGTGGTTAAAATGAGAGGGAAAAAAGGTGGAAGGACGAATCTACCCCTGGCACTAACGGAGGAAATAAGCGGTGTTAGTCACCAAGGACTGAATTTGCAGCAAATACCAAAACTGAGGGACCACTTCTTGAGATACTAAAGTTTAGGTCCCTCTTTCAAATAAATCACATAACCACAGGGACCAAAAT
Organism: Saussurea involucrata; assembly: GCA_033807775.1. Lineage (NCBI taxonomy): Eukaryota > Viridiplantae > Streptophyta > Magnoliopsida > Asterales > Asteraceae > Saussurea > Saussurea involucrata. The sequence continues at coordinate 80,649,579 of CM066319.1, forward strand.
TGCAATTCACTCTTTTTAATAGGAGGAAAAAATGGTATTTTATTTATTTTATAGTGAATTGTAATAAATTGATAGATGTTTAATTTTATAAATATTTTTAATTGTTATTGTTTTTTCTTTCCTCTCCTCTCGTATTTGAGATGAAAGTTACGGAAAGAAATTAACGTTGTTTTCCTTCAATTTTATATTCTTTCTCTTCTTAAGAAACTCTGTTTATCGCTCAAACTATTGTTCATTGAAAAGTTGTCGTTCAAGGCTTGCGCGATAACTACTGTTCATTGAAGTTGTCGCTCAATGCTTGAGCGATGAACATTGTTTATCGCTCAAAGCTTGAGCGATGAACATTGTTTATCGCTCAAAGCTTGGGCGATAACTTCAACACTTAGACATTTTTCAAAGATTTTCTAATTTTCTAAAAAATCATCCAGATTAATAGGTGTCCAACTTTTAACTGATTTAAGCTCAAAAACTTTCCAAAAGATATTTACTCCCTCTAAAATGATGCATAAGATATAAAAGGATTATTCATCACTTAGAGTTAGCAGAAAAAACTTGTTAAGATCAACATACTTATCATCTAGTCCCCCTAAAATAATGCTCAATTTAATAATACATATCTCACAAAAATATATTTCATCAAAAAAATATGAGTACTCCCCTTCAAACATGATAAGATAAAATCTTTCACACTCCCCCTGAAATCATGAGCAACCATTAATAGAAAAATATCATATAATTCAAATAAGCACATGAAGAAACAAATACAATGCATTACACTTTGAAAATTCAGAATACTGAAAAATAGATTAATTATATATAAAGAAAAGTCAAATATGATGAAATTTAGAATTAATCAATAGGAATGAAACCAATGATAACTTAAAAAATCAGCTTATTGAATGAACTTTATTTAAAATTCACGTATCTTGATAAAATTCAAGTTTTCAAATTTAACATGCCTACCTTGGATTAGGGCTGGCAACGGGTAGGGTATGGATTGGATAAGGGTTAATCCGTTACCCTATCCACTAAAATTGACGGGTAACGAAACGGATAATTATCCATGTTATAAAACATTTATCCATACCCTACCCTACCCATTAGGATGACGGATAACGAAACGGGTAATGGATAAATGGTAAAAAAAACGTTTTAAATTGAAAATAATATAACAAACTATCAAACATATAAATGATAACGTTAAGTCGAAATAAGAATTTCACATCTAACTTGTTTTAACAAACATAACAACATTCTTTCAAATATAAATAAAATGTTACTCAAAGAAAATAACAAAGAAATAGTTTCTTCTTCTTGTCTTCTTTCCATCACTCCAATGATAGTTGAGCACACAAAATTCTTCTTTCTCGACATTAATCTGAAGAAGACTATATTTTTAGTCATATATTGATCAAAATAGTTAAGCATAAAAAAGATAAAATCATTCAATGACAAACCTTTCCTAAGATGTGGCCCATTCTATTCCAAAACAAATGTAGACAAAACAAGTTTCTGCAAAACAAAAATGAATGTGACGTCACTTACTTTGTTTAACAAAAGCATGCATGTTAAGCTATTAATAATAAACATATATGGTTATAAGGTACAAACAACTCACCATTCACCAAACTTAAATTTCTCTTATTAACATTTCGTCATTCTCATCTTCTTCATCTTTCTCTTCTTCGGAAAATATTGTTGAAAGTGATGCAACTTGAATATCTTTTTCTAACATCCAACAAAAAGATTCAACATTTTCCTCTACCCCTCCTCAAACACTTCCCTCTTTTGAGCTTTTCTTTGCTCAAAATTTCTTTTCATTTACAGGTCCTAACTTGGGAACTATCACTGCATCCCTCAAGGATGTCAGTGATAAGGTGGGTTCACTTTCAACGGATCTCACCAACAACACAAGCGCCGTGAACTTAGCCGACGAGACGCTGAAGAATTTGTCCACCTCCCTTAGCAGCAAAGCCAACATCGCTGATTTCTCAAAGCTGAATGAGGAGGTGGAGATCCTCTAGAAGGATGTGGTGGACAACTCCACTTCCATCCAAGCTCTCACCACCAACGTCTCGACTCTTTCCACCAACATCTCAACCCTCAACAGAGACGTAGGGTCTCTGCAAGGTGAGGTCTCAACGCTCAGGGGTCAGGTTAGTAACTTAACGACCAAGGTTGATTCTTCCAACAACCTACTCAGTCAAATCTTGGACCGCCTGAACGCTCCAATGGTCCATGTCTCCTACTTCACTACGGGTGATCACTCCAAGTTGGAAATGGCAGAGGATTTCATTGTTCAAGCCACCTCAGCAATCCATGGCCTCGAAGACAGGGTTAATAAGCTTGAGGTTGCTCAGGCCTCCGTATCAGTTGACCCTGGCTCTAAAGACAGGGCTGCTGATACCTCTGCTGCTGATGTAATTGAACCCCCCCCCCCCCCCCCCGTGATGATGACAAAGAGGGGAGAAGAACTCTGAAGACCCTCCTCTTGTTGAGGGGGAGGGAAACGTTGACCAGCTCAACGCTGAAGAAGATCCCTCTCAATCTGAGGGGGAGAAAGAGCAAGAAAATATATATCCACCCCTTCTTCTTCTCCTTGGAGTGAAACAGTCGACATTCCCTCTGAAGAAGAAGAGGATGAAGAGGATGATGAGGGAGTGGAGATACAAGATGAGGAACCCTCTTCACACCCTGATGGAAATAATAACGATGATGATGACGATGATGATGAACCATAATGTTGGTTCCAGCCTGCCGCCATCAGGGTCCCTGAGCCTAAGGGCGTAGGCTTCACTGAAGCAGGGGAGAAGGCGAAGAAATCTCATGCCAAGAAAGCTCCCAAGGTTAAACAAAAGAGACTTGCTCCTTCAGGGAACTTGGTGATTCTCTTCAACGCTGAGAGTCTCCCAACCTCCTAGGTATGTCTATCACTGATCCCTTACTCTGCTTCAATCCTCACTCATCTCAAACCTACCATAAATACTTAGCCAATTTTTCTCTATCTTCGTCTCACCTTCAAAAGATCTAACTTTTTGATCTTTTAATTCAGCTAGTCCTCTCCCCTGCTTGAGGGACCCGCTGAAACTTCTTAACTCCAACAAAAAATAATCCCAACTGCTACAGCTGATGCCTTACCAATAATCCCAGTCTCAATTATAGAGACTGATGATCAAGAAGAAGAAGAAGAAGAGCTGCTCACACACCCCAACAGACCCTCTCGACCTTCTCAAAGGTCAAAGGATGAATACCAAAGAAGAGCAGCTATGATCCATCACTTAGAGAGTCAACGCTTAAAAGGCATCCCTCCCTCCGGACTTGGCTTCCTGACACCTGAAGAAATTGAAGAATCCATTAGGGCTGAAAAGCTACTTGCTGAAAATCAAAGGGCCACACTTAAATATAAAGAATTCGCCCTTATGGTTGCCCAGCAGTCAGTCAAGGATAAAAAAGATGGAACAATTTCCACTCAGAGTTCAGAAGGAATTGCTCAAGAAAGTTGGGAAGGAAATCTAGAAGAAACAAAAGGTCAGTGAATCTACGTTGAAATTGTGCAAAGAAAAGGTTAACTTCATATATCACCCAACTTGGATCGTGAATATGTCACTGAAAAGAAAAACGGTAAGGGGTGTACCAATGGTGGAAGTCACTGAACACAGAGAGAATGGGGAAGTACGTACATGCTACATGTCAAAGATGGATGCTCTTGGGTTTGATGAATGGTTAGAAGTCAGGAGCGCAATTCAGCGATCAAAGTCGAAGTTCAAGCCTTATGTTGAAAAATTTATGAAATCTATGATCAATCAGGTTACTTCCAATATCGACGTGCCTCCTTCTCCAGCGATTAATCAAAACCGAAGACTTGCTCCATCCAAATGAAAACGTGCATCCTCTTCCTCAGGCCTGCTATTCAGAATGAAACTGGAATCGAATTCTCAAAGGAAGCAGTTCTCGGACCTCCTCCAGACTTATCAGCCCTGAACCTATCACTGCCACCTGATGGACCTTTCCTCCCTGGTCAAGTGTTCAGTGATCCCTATGGAATAATATTCTACGACTTCTATGGTGTCATGCACTTTTAGAGATATTCAGAACTGCCTTTTTGCCCCATTGATCAACTGAGAGACCTCGTCTACTGGTGCAACGAATCGAGATCAGGACTCTACTTCAAGACCCATGTGCTGAATGAAGCCAAGCTCAGAAGACAACAAGGTGAAGTGGTCCCTGATTGGATGATCCCAGAGACGAATGCCTTTGATGAAATGCCCTTTAAGGAAGAACCTCTCTAGCTGATAGATCACTTCCTTGTATTCTTGTATTTATCAGTAATACTTTTTATACATGTAAATTATTTTATTGTACTTGTAATTTTCCATCTTCCCTTGTAATCACTTACGAAGATTTAATGAAAATTTCAATGAAGTACTTTACTCCATCAGTACTAGAAAAGATCCCTGAAAACAGTAAATAGGACACGCATATATGAGTCCTTTTTATCCTTATGTTTTTGTACTTGGCAATTTTCTTATGTTGCTTTGTCATCATCAAATAGGGGGAGATTGTTGATCCAAACCCTTCAGTTTGATGATGACCCTTAGAACCACTTAGTGAAAATTATATGTAAACATTATGTATTAGTGTTTCACCATCAATGATAATAAACTGAGTCTGTTCAGAATCGATGATGGGAAACCACTGCTCTTTATTACTCCTCAGTGATAAATGTACATTAGTGATAACTGAGCCTGTTCAGTTTCGCTGATGATCACTGATTGATTATTTGTAAATGTTTGCTTGTAATCCCTGAAGACAAGTTTCGTGACAAAGAAGTTCATCGCTAAATCGAAGACAAGGCTGATGAACAAGTGACAAGTCTACTAATGATCTGATGCGGATATCAGTGAAACCAAGACAAGTCCACAACACGCGATATTTCAAGTAGAAGACTTCAGTGATAGCTGACCTTCATTTAGGTCTCACTGATGAAGATCAACTCAGCGATCGCTGGTCATGAAGCCTGCTCTACAAGAAATGTTTGTCTTATCCCCTTGCACACTTTTGTACGATTTGTCAGAAGGACATGCATTTGTCCAAAATCGTACAAACCACTTTGCCACTACAGTGTTCACCATGCGGCCCAAAGCATGTTTGTAGTCAGAAGCATGCATCCAACCAAATAGTAACACGTGTAAAGTCCTCCTGACATGCATTAAATGCGTGTAGTATAAATAGGAGGAATGCACCTTCATTTCGAAGGTGGTCATCCCTGAACCTACTTTGTGTCTTAGAAAATTATCATCAAATTTCTTTCTTTCTTTCTTTCTTATTCTTAGTGCAAGAATACTTAGTGATTCTCATAGTTTGTTTAGATTGAGTCTTGTACTTAGTCTTATTCCGCAACAAGATGTAAATTGTTTGATTTATCAATAAAACAGTTTAGAAAGATATAAATCTTGTGTTTGTATTCAACTCCCCCCCCCCTTCTACAAACTTACTTGTATAACCCTTCGGGGCCAACATTCCTTATTAATAAAGGATTGTTGATGGGTTGATGGTTCATGTTGGACTGAATCATTTGAGTCAGAGTGTGGTTCATATTCCCTACGGGGTAGAATGGGCTTGAAGGAGTTGTTGCTTTCAACAGGGGAGGTCATTGTTGCAGGTTTGAAGGTTTGAAGATGAGAGGGTTCTTGCACGAAAGATTGAAGAAGAAGGTAAAAAATGAAAGAAGTGAGGGAACTTTGAATTTAAAGCCCTGGATTTGAAGAAGATTAGAGGGATTACCATTTAATTTGGAATCTTTAATCAAGTACAAAGTCGTTTGAGGCAAACGATGGTTGATGGCACAGCCATTCAGAGTGTGACACATGGATCTAGGCGGTTCAGTAATGTGACGTGAGTTTTTATCACCACCCATGCGTTTGTGAGATACTGTAGACACAAGGTTGTGCTTTTCAAAAAATAACCCGCACCCTAGAGGAGTGTTCATAAACACACAAGTGTTGGAACAGAAGAGGCTCTGTACAGAAGATGTCTATATGAGCTAGGGTCGGTCTTCTGCCATATCGATTACACCTTGTTTACCAAACATTTGAAAATCAATGATGTGGTTGAGATTATATGCAATCCTAGACTGATTTTGACTCAGATGTTCTGTGTTATGGGTACAGAGGCTATGTGCCCAAGGTGCAGAGCCTCTTAGAGTCAAGATTTGTTGTAAGTTCTTAATCTCAAAAGATTTCGACCAATCAAAATTTTGATTCGATGAAAGTGAGGTTTAGGGGTGTATTGAGAAATTCATACCTTGCCTTTACACAATGTGAGTGTGGATGAGTGAGAGTTTGAAGGCTCCCCCTTGACAATTGACCCTTTTTTTCTCCCCCTTGAACTATGTTTGGTTCATAAAATGACAAATATCGCATAAAGCACAGAACAAGCTATTTAAGAGGCTCTGTGTCATGCTACAAAGGCTCTGTAGATGAACACATAAGCTCTTTTAACAAAAGTGGAAAGAAATGGACTTCAAGAATATACATGTTGCAAGTACATATTTGCAAGCTCAAAGGCTCTGTACCAAGGTGCAGAGGCTCTGTGCGATAGACATGCTTATCCATTCATATTAAGCATACCCAACTTATTGATTAAGAATTTGAATCCCTTTTCATCAAGAGTTTTGGTGAACAAATAAGCAAGTTGGTATTCTGTAGAACCAAAATACATTTTTATGGTACCTTTTTCAACATGATCTTTAAGAAAATGACACCTGATGTCGATATGCTTTGTTTTAGTGTTTCATAGGATTTGCAGAGATGGATATGGCACTATTTGAGTCACAGAGGATTGGGAATTTTTTAAACTCAAGACCATAATCTCTGCATTGAGTCTTTATCCATAAGACTTGTGAACAACAGCTAGCAGCAACCACATATTCTGCTTCTGCCGTAGAAGTGGACACACAGTTCTGGTTCTTGGATGTCCAACTCACCAACTTGTCACCAAGTAGTTGACAACTCCCAGAGGTGCTTTTTTTGTCGAGTCTACATCTTCCATAGTCTGAATCTGTATAAGCCATTAGTTCAAAGCCAGAGTCCTTTGGATACTAGATGCCAAAAATTTTGGTCCCTTTAAGATATCTAAAGATCCTCTTTACAGAAAAGAGATGAGATTCTTTTGGATTGGATTGATACCTAGCACCGAGACATGTGGAAAACATGATGTCTGGTCTGCTAGCAGTGAGGTACAAAAGTGACCTAATCATACCTCTGTAGAGCTTAGACTCTACAGATTTGCTAGAGGGATCAGAATCCAACTTTGATCCAGTGGCCATTGGTGTTTTCATAGCAGATGAATCATAGAGTTTGTACTTTGATAAAATATCATTTACATATTTTGATTGATTGATAAAAGTACCCTCTAAGGTTTGTTTGACCTGAAGCCCAAGGAAGAAGATTAATTCTCCCATCATGCTCATTTCAAACTCACCCTTCATAAGCTCTGAGAACTTCTCACAATACTTAGGATTAGTATAGCCAAAGATGATGTCATCCACATATATTTGGACTAGCAGAATCTCATCCTTTTTCCTTTGGTAAAACAAAGTAGTATCACTTGTACCTTTCTCAAAGTTATTTTTAAGTAAAAAGGTTGAAAGTCATTCATACCATGCTCTTGGAGCTTGTTTTAAGCCATACAGAACTTTGTCTAAGAAATATACGTGGTTAGGATGCTCAAAACTTTCAAACCTTGGTGGTTGCTAGACATATACCTCTTCTTGGAGTTTGCCATTAAGGAAGGCAAATTTGACATCCATTTGATAGACCTTGAAACCTTTATGAGCAACAAATGCAAGGAAAATCATTATTGCTTCCAGTCATGCGACAGGGGCAAAGGTCTCATCATAGTCTATACCTTCTTCTTAACCGTATCCCTTAGCAACCAACCTTGCTTTGTTTCTAATCACCACACCGTCTTCATCCTTCTTGTTTCTAAATACCCATTTAGTTCCTATGACACTTTTACCTTTTTGGTAAGGGAACTAGTGACCACACCTTGTTTCTCTCAAACTGCAGAAGCTCTTCTTGCATGGGTTCTATCCAGTTTGGGTCTTCTAGGCCCTCAAAAACCTTATTTGGTTCTATCACACTAATAAAGTTTGTGAAGAAACAAAAATTAGCAGTGGCAGACCTTGTCTTTATGCCTTTAGAAGGATTGCTAATGATTTGGCTATGTAGATGATTCTTGGTTCACTTTGTCAATCGGGGTAGGTTGTCAAGGTTAGCATCAATCTCATCTTATGTTGTACCATGTATGTTCTCATTGGTGTTCATTATTGTTGAAGAATTCTCTACTTGATTCCCCTCAGATTGATGTCCTACAGGAGAAGATTCAAGAGGTGAAGTAATTGATGGGCCAGTTAGAGATATACCTTGTTGTTCTTGGTCCGCAGGGGTTTGGTTGATAGAGGCTTTGTTATTTCTGACAGCGGACTCTGCTTCTTCAAACAAGTCCTCAAAAAGTGTTGCGAGTTCTAACTCTCTGGACATCGAGTCGTTAGAAGTCATTCCTTCATGATCAAGTTCTGAGCATGATGACTCAGAAATTTCTTGAATCGCATCATCAAATGATACATTGATGCTTTCTATGAACAACTTGTGCTTTAGAAGAAAGACTTTGTAGGCTTTTGATGTAGATGAATATCCAATAAACAAGGCAGAGCTTTTTATCTTTGCTTTTGGCTTTGAAATTCATGAGGTATGAGTCAGTTCTTCTGTTGGCTCTTAGTAGCTCAACACTTGTATCAGTTGTTAACAAGGAACAATACCTTTTATTGAACTTAACATCAAAACCACTATCACAGAGTTGGCTCACACTCAGAAGATTGTGCTTCAAACCATCAACGTAAGCAACTTTTGATACATCAACATCTCCCTTTGAAATGACTCTATATCCCTTAATGTGACCCTTCATGTCATCTCCAAAGGTTACAAATCCTCCTTGTTTTTCATGGTATGAGGATAGTAGCCTTCTGTCGCCAGTCATGTGCCTCGAGCACCAGGAGTCTAGGTACCAGATTGACACATGCTGCTTCTGCAACACCAATTAAAGGGTTTTAGGTACCCATTTCCAAATGGGTCCTGTTTTGTTAGAAGCTTTGGGAGGAACCTCTGTAGTCTTAGACTTGATTGTCTTTTAGTATCTACATAGGTTATGTGATGCTTCTTCTGACCCTTGAATTTTGCATTCTTTGATTTGGGTTCAGAGAAGAAACGGTGTGGGCTTGAGAAGTGCAATTTCAATTGATGCAGTAAGGTAAGACAATGACAATTATGCATGTAAGAAGAAGATTGCTTAAACTTTGCATTAAAATTCTTAAAACTTGGTACAAAGGATTTATGAAAATTATCTCTCCTAGCATCAAAGCTTTTACAAAACATCCTATCTAGGCTAGATTTACTGTGATAGGCCTTCCTCTCTGCCATGTTCCTCTGCACACCCCACCTTCCTTCTCTGGTTCTCACTGCCATAGAAGGAACAAAGTTGTCATTTTTAATCCATTTTCCTTTCTGTTCCCTTATGAACTTGATTGGTTTGAAAGATTCAGAAGCTTTAAGATTTGAGACTTTTTCTTTTTATTTTCTTATCTTTTCAAGTTCAAGAGAGGTTTTAGCCTTGATACACATACCTATGAAGTCAGGACATATAGGTACCCGTTTAACATATTCCTTGGGAGGAATAACTCTGTTTTGTATTCCAGAGGAAAGTTTACCCTCCTCTGATGTACAAGGTACTACCTATGGTTCCTCAGAACCAGTCTCTGGTGTGACAGAGGTTGATTCATCCTCAGAGTCTGAGTCTGAATCAAGAAAATATTTTGAGTTCTCACCAGAGGCTTGATTACATCTATGTGTGTCTTGGTTACTCACATCCTTTTCCTCAAAAGGATTCAAATCTTTTATGATGCAAGGAATGATTTTAGGTTCATTGAGAGCATTGCATTTTTCAAGATTTTCCAACAGATCTTTTTCAAAAATACTTCTTAACTCGTCTTCTGTCGATGAGGGGATGAACTCAGATGCTTTTGCACTTAATTCAGAAGAAATATGGCACATAAAAGCAACCTGAGTTTGTGTTTCAAGATCACCAAACTTGAACATGAGACCTTTTGGTGGTACCACAGAGTACACCACATTGATGAGATGTAAAGGTTTCCTTTCAAATGGTTCCCTAGAAACTTTTATCCTCTTAAAGATAGAGTGAAGACTTGGAAAATTTGGCTTTTGAACTTTGCCTACACAGAATCTTGATGACAAAGAGTCTCTCTTCTTATAATTATAGGGATCTAGGTCACTAAAACCAATCCTACTTCTATCCATTTGAGGGTTATCTTTTCATGTACATTCTGTGCACCTTGATATTTCTTAATAATCAGTTCCTTTCTTAGCAAATCTTGATGCAAACACTATCTCTTCTTTTGAAATAACTTTTCAATGCAAGTATGTTCATTCTATCAGTCTCAACATCTTTCAACTTCTGTTCTTTATTCTTTAAAGCCAAGACAAGATCACTTGTTTTTAATTTTAAAAGGCTTACTTCAAATAAAAATTGCTTTTCTTGGTTATCCCCTTTAAAGAAATTTGTTTCTTTACTTGATCCAAAAGTCCTGCTTCTCTTTTGTAAAATGAAAGATCATTTTCTTTTTTGCAGAGCTTTTGTTCCAAGTCATTGATATTTTCTTGCATTTTAAGCAATTTATCTTCTGTGCAAGATGAATAAGAGTTAGAGGATGAAGTAAATACCTCATTATCAGAGTCTGCTTGGTTGACTTCTGCCATTCCATAGAACATGGCACTTTTCACCTCATCATCATTGTCATCTGACACCAATTTCTCCTTTTCTGCCATCAGGGACTTTTGAGCATAATATTCTGCTTTCTTCTTATAGAAGGAAGCATCATTGGCATGGGGTGTCTTGCAATCAGTTGCAAAGTAACCCGGTTTCCCACACCTGAAGCAGTTGTTCCATTGAGGCTCATTCTTCACCATCTTCTTTGGAGCTCTGTGCTCCTCTTTCTGCACTATCTTCTGTGGGTAATCCACATGTCTCTGTTCCTGATATCTTGGATCAATCCTTTGATCAATCAGTCTTGGCTCATAGTACTCAGCCCTTAGAGTGTACCTAGGCTTATAAGTGTAGGTAGGCACATATTGTCTTGGGTCACGATTTACAGGGGCAAATTGCCTCTGATCATGAGCTAAGGGGGCAAAATATCTGGGATCTTGAGTGATTTGCATAAACTATCTAGGATCTTGGTGGTAAGGGGAAAACTGTCAAGGATCATGAACAAATGGAGCATATTGACTCTCCATCCTAGGTATGTTTCTCTTGTATCTGTCATATTTTTCTTCTTTCACATTCTCTTTATTGAAGGTTGGCTTTCTGTAGGAACCTATGTTGAATTCCTTGGTAAGCAGAGCCAATGATTTGGCTATTGAGGTCATATCAGTCATTCTTTCCTCATCACTCTCAGCTAACAACACCTTCTTTCCTTTCTTCACATACTTAGAACTTGGCTCAATTCTCTCTTTCACAGGCTTAACAGGCGGCTCTGTAGTGTTTCTTATCAAGACAAGGGATCCACCTACAGTTGATTTGGACTTGACAATGTGTTGTTCTTGAGCAGCTAGAGTCCCATACACATCAGAAAGTGACCAGACATCTAGATCTTGGTTTGTCTGTAGGAACATGGATAGTTGGAGCCATTCTTCAACTAAGTTTTTGAGGAACATGACATTGTTATCCTCAATGGATCTATGTATTCCATTCTTCCTACATTTGTTTATGAGAACATTAAATCTATCATAGGTTTGTTGTAGGGTCTCTTCAGGCTTAGATTTGAACCTGTAAAACTCATTTAGACATTGGGATCTCCTATTTTTCTGAGTTTTAATGCCCACTTCAAATTGTTTCTCCAACTCTAACCATAGGTCCTTAGCAGTTTGGCAAGCATCTAGAGAAGAAAATATATCATTTGGGATGGCCATAATCAGTAATCTTTTGGCCTTTCTTTCTACCTCAGTCTTTTCCCAGTCAGTGTTTGACCAATCCTTAACCTCTCTTAGTTTATAGTGAGCAGAAATTTCTGATGTTGTTTCAGTGGCTGGAACCCTTAGAACTTCAACCAATGGAACATGGGGTCCATTTTTTATTCTTTCATACAACTCTTTATCCACTCCTTCTAGAAAGTGAACCATTTTTATCTTCCACTGAGGATACTCATCCCTCAATAGTGTTGGGGTTTAGTGAGAGATCCAACAGTATAGATGGCATTTAGATGTGCCATTTTGGAAGAAACTTGGAGAAATAACAGATGAGAAAAAGGATTTTGAAAGTTCTAGACAAAGATCAACACCACCACTAAATGAAGCTTTTGAAAATCTTTTAAAAATAGATCTAGCACACACACTACTATTTTTCTAAAAAAAGAAACAGATCAATGGATGCACAGTGATTGAATAGGTCAAAAACTGCACAAAACAGGGACGGTTTATGAATGAAAACCAGATTAGAAAACAGGCTGTTCTACCTTGAGATAAAATCAGCAAACAGAGATGATCAGTTGATTTAAGCAAATCAATACCGCTCTGATACCAATTGTTGATCCCAGTTTGACTCTATTTACTAAAACAATCTAAAACATATGTATTTGTGGAAGCCTTTTGATAAACATATTTTAGTAAACAAGGTAGAAAACAGTAAGTAGAAGAGAATGGTATTGCAACAATAAGTAATCTATTCAATATGTCATCAGATTGAACAGGAACAGATTACAATACTGAAGAATGCATGAAGAACACACACTAATATATGTAAAACCCTAATTCTCTCTCATTGTACGAATTGTGTGATGTTGGTGGTATGAAGTGTGTGCTATTTTAGCGTGTAAAAATCTTGCAGGAGGATCATGAGAAATCTTCTATTTATAGGCAAATAGTAAACAAGGGTCAACACACTAGCTAATGAAAGTCTGCCACATGGAAAGGTGCTGCAACCGTTAGTGGGGCGCGTGGCAGTCTTGAGTTGGATAGTACAAGTAGTGGAGAGGGGTTGATCTTCAGTAAGTCTTGAATCCTTCAAGTGTTGATGTCACAAAGGTGTCCGCACCAGAGCTTCTAAGGTACTCCACAAAGGCTCTGAGCTCTGCCCACTATTCTAAAAAAGTCGCCGCACAACCGCCATGGCGCGCCATGACACCAAGGCTTGTGTCTCCGTCACGTTAAGCCCGTGGCACGCCATGGCCTAATGTGCAGTTTTCGTAATGTGATATATGATTTTTCTTTACGTTTCTAATGTCTTATTTGCAAGTTTTTTAGTATATAACCTAATTTAACTTGCTTATTACTATTGACTCATTGAGTAACATTACAAAACATATGTTTTTATATATAATATTATATATGAATTAGAAATTTGACGCCATACGTCACGTCTTGAAAACGCCATGGCGTCACCGTGACTCCTAAGGCTTGATGCTTGACCTCGACGCCACGCCATGCCTCATGCTATTTAGAACCTTGGCTCTGCCTTAGAGGCTCTGTGCTCTGATACATATTCGGGCTAAACTTCTCTTTTGTGCATCATCACTTCTGGCAGAGGCTTACTTTTGTAGGCGCAAAAGTTTTCTAAGACCAGATGACTTGGTCTTTTTACAATACTTTCAAATATAAATTAGTAGCCCACCCCTATATTTATAGTTTTGGCCCCTGCCTCGTGACCAGGGGCTCGCAATTGCGAGCCTGTGCAATATGAGGATGTATATTATAATAATGATATTATATATTACATGAGGTTTCATGTTAAAAATAATTCAACCTCCATAGTCAATGGTCCTGGTCAAATTAGGCACGCCACCTTGTTTCAATTATTCACCCAAAAGGTCTATTAAATAATAATCAATAAAGAGGATTGTTGTAATTGCGAGCCCTGGTCACGAGGAAGAGGCCAAAAGTGTAAATATAGGGGTGGGTTGATGGAGGATCTCATGAATACGAGGCCTTTCATGGGATAGTTGCTATTTTAGTAATCTTAGAAAGATTTTGTCTATTTTTTAAAAATGTTGTCTGAAATAACTATTTTAATTAATTTCCCTAACATATATTATCTATCATACGATTCCTATCTTTGTATCATAAGCAATTTGGATAATTGTTAAAGAACTATTTATTGTGGCATCATGCCATCCTTTATCTATTCATCGTGGCACATGTCTGAATTAATTTTAAGACACACACTTCCATTTAGTTTCTTGTTAAGTCATTTAAATATATTGTTTGATAAACATATTTGTGTGGTAATAATTAGGGGTGTTCTTCATTTAAATTCAACAGATTTAGGTGGATTTGATATGATATAATCATCCATTTAATTTTGGATTCCATTATCTAATACAATCCAATTAACATTGGACAACAGATCCAATCCAATGACTGCATCAGATCAATTCCATTCATTTGACATTACTATTGGTTACCCATTTGATTCAGACAATATTTTAATTCAATTATTAACCGATTAATTCACCATTTTAATTAATTATTCATATCTTTTTCCAATCTTTAAAAACAATACATATAAATGTCAAATAAAAATAATATAATAAAACATATTAATTATATATATTTTATTAATTTGATGATAGTTACATTACAATTGGAAGGGTAATGTCATTGGACAACATATCCAATCCAATGACTGCATCAGATCAATTCCATTCATTTGACATTACTATTGGTTACCCATTTGATTCAGACAATATTTTAATTCAATTATTAACCGATTAATCCACCATTTTAATTAATTATTCATATCTTTTTCCAATCTTTAAAAACAATACATATAAATGTCAAATAAAAATAATATAATAAAACATATTAATTATATATATTTTATTAATTTGATGATAGTTACATTACAATTGGAAGGGTAATGTCATTGGATTTAATCGGTCCGTTTTTATTGGATTCTGGAGTACCGTGCAAGAACTACCAATCGAATATAGATGTAGGAATTTTGGATCCGATCCAATCGAGTTATGGCCGGTCAATTCTAATTGGATTGGTTGTTTTGATTGGATCATATGATTTGCACATCCCTACTAATGATAGAGTTTGGGCTTCTCTGCCTATATCTATTATGAAAGATACGGAAGAATCCTTCAAGCCGAAGGGTACCTAATCGAGAGTCAAAGACATGAGAAAACCGGTTATAGTTTAACTAATCTTCTTGCTCGATTGAAAAACAACATTTTGCAATGATAAAAAGAATGACTACCAAATAACTCAATCTAAGGGGTGTTTGGGATTGCTTATATTTTTGACTTATTTGCTTATAGCTTCTCCTCATCACAAATAAGCTATTTGGAGTGTTTGGATAAGAAAAAATCAAAAGTGCTTATAGCTTCTCCTCACCACAAATAAGTTGTTTTTGATAAGTAATTCTATACCTACTTATTTGCTTCTCCTTATTTCCTTATCTATCCAAATTACCTTTTTACCCTCAATTATGAATGTTTATAAGTTATTATTTTTATTTTTAAATTATTAATGTTATTTAAGGTAATAATATTTAAAAAAAAATTATTGACGTTAATTTTTTTGGTCATTTTACATAAATAAGCAAAATTTTGCCAAACACTAAAAAACTCCTTATTTGCTTATCATGTTTCCACACCACAATAAGCTAATCGGTCCGTTTTTATTGGATTCTGGAGTACCGTGCAAGAACTACCAATCGAATATAGATGTAGGAATTTTGGATCCGATCCAATCGAGTTATGGCCGGTCAATTCTAATTGGATTGGTTGTTTTGATTGGATCATATGATTTGCACATCCCTACTAATGATAGAGTTTGGGCTTCTCTGCCTATATCTATTATGAAAGATACGGAAGAATCCTTCAAGCCGAAGGGTACCTAATCGAGAGTCAAAGACATGAGAAAACCGGTTATAGTTTAACTAATCTTCTTGCTCGATTGAAAAACAACATTTTGCAATGATAAAAAGAATGACTACCAAATAACTCAATCTAAGGGGTGTTTGGGATTGCTTATATTTTTGACTTATTTGCTTATAGCTTCTCCTCATCACAAATAAGCTATTTGGAGTGTTTGGATAAGAAAAAATCAAAAGTGCTTATAGCTTCTCCTCACCACAAATAAGTTGTTTTTGATAAGTAATTCTATACCTACTTATTTGCTTCTCCTTATTTCCTTATCTATCCAAATTACCTTTTTACCCTCAATTATGAATGTTTATAAGTTATTATTTTTATTTTTAAATTATTAATGTTATTTAAGGTAATAATATTTAAAAAAAAATTATTGACGTTAATTTTTTTGGTCATTTTACATAAATAAGCAAAATTTTGCCAAACACTAAAAAACTCCTTATTTGCTTATCATGTTTCCACACCACAATAAGCTAATCCAAACACTTTTTTAAAAACTTCTTTTCCTTACCACATAAGCAAATAAGTACTTTTAAAAATAAGCATAAGTTAAAAATATAAGCAATCCCAAACACCCCTAAAGTTATGTCATGTAACTAACTTGACGAGGATATGTATCCTCCTGGTTAATAAACAAGAAAGACATCACATTACTTGGGCCTCGGGTGAGCCCAACACATCGTCCTCAACTTCGTAAAAAACAAAACCTATACAACCCAAATTCAATCTCTCAGTCATGAATTAACGCTGCATCACCCAGTCCAGGATTCACGCCCACAACCTCCCGTAACTGGTGACCGCCTGCCCACCGCCCACGCCCTCAGCTAATCCGCCTCACGCCGCCGCTGCTGCTCACGCCGGTATGGTTAGTGTTTGAATTATCTCTGCTTTAGGGTTTAGTTATTTTTCATTGACTTTGGATGGTTCTACGCCTACAGTTGTATGATTAAACCCTTAAGATTTACGGTTTTTTATATTAGGATTTTGGTTTTTTATGATTCTTGGCAACTTTTGCGTATTTTGAAATAAATTTATATCAAATGGATCATGATTTCGTGTTAACTCAATTGATTTTGTCTTTTTTAATGCTATTGAACCTGTATTTGTGAGGGTATAGACTCGAACACTACAACTTCATAAAAAACAAAGCAAACTAACAGAACTAAATGACCATGAAGTAAAAGTCTCACCAGTGTGACCTCTATCTCCTACTAACATGCCCAAACAACCACAATCTTTCCTCTCTCAATTTATCTGTCATAACTCATAAATCACTACCTCTGTCTCCAATGGTTTTAGTTTAATGTGTCTGTTTATATTCTTACACATTTAAACTTGTTACAACCCCTTGAACCAATCTTTAAACTTCTGTTCATGATTTGAGACTATCCATCTGAATTCTCAATTTATATACAAAAATAAAAATCTCTCTTACATTTGACATTTGTACTGAAACTAATGTAAATTGCTTACGATTCATGACACAAGTATGGCAAATACTTCAACAGCATCTGTTAAATTTGTAATAAGTTTCATGTTGATTATGCTTATGAAGTAGTAGATTTGGCTTTAGAAATTGAAGTGAATTTATCATGGAATGGAGGGAAGATGTAATTTTTTTCTTCTGGATATGATGCTTCTTTATTTCTTATATGCCTATATGGGCATTGGCTTGACTTGTTTTTGTAAAACCTTGTAACTCTACCTTCTCCCTGCTGGCTAGTTCTCAAGTTATCCACCTAGATATTAATTTAGGGCCTGTTCGTTTATGGCTTAATGGGCTGTGTGGTAGATATGGCTGATTTGCACAGCCATATCTACCTGTTCGGTAGTGGCTTAATGGCTCAAATAAGGGCTGGTCCGGTCAGCTAGAATATAGGAATCCTTTGGGCTCAGCCACCATTATTCCCACTCTACCCTTTCTCCCAACGACCCCATTAAAGAATAGAAAAAACCCTAAATCATCGTCCCTCTCTTCCGGTCTTCCTCACAGAGCCTCCATCTCCCCTCTTCCTCACAGCTCCTCTTCCTCACAGCCACCACCACCAATGCAGCCACCACCACCGCGCAGCCACCACCATTTACCCTCTACCTCAAATCGCCGGAGCCACACTCGCCCCTCTACCTCAAATCGCCGGAGCCACCACCACTCTCCCCTCCTCCGATCGTCCTTCTGCCTCACCATCATCATCCTTCTACCTCACCATTGACCTGCAGTAATGAATTCCTTCAGTGAGGAAGACGAAGACAAACAGGCGCCCCTCCTCTTCCTTTGCTTTTCGAGATCTAGTTTGAGATCTGGTGATGAAGGAGTCGAGATTAGGATATGATTTGTTTATAATTTTTATTTAGGATTCATATATTTGACAGATTTGTGTAGAATTTTTAGTTAGAGTTTATACATTTGGATGTCTTTTCTCTCCATTTTTTATTCTTTCATCTGTTGTACTATATCAGATATCAAACTCGTTTTTGTTGATTTTGATCGTGTGATTCGTTTGAATTTAAGTTTTAGGCTGAATTGTTGATGGGTTTTTGCTGAAATTCAGAATTGGGTTTGTTAGTTTGATGGAGAATTTATGCTAAATTTTGTTTTTATCAAACGGTTGTCTTATTCAAACAAAAATAAAGATCGGGGTTAAAATGGTCATTTCTGACATTCCGACTGTTTATTCAGCACAACAACCGAACACCAACTTATCTGTTAACACCCAGACAACCAAATCCACTCAGACAGTTATATCCATACAGGTCTTAACAGAAAATGAACCGAACATCACCTTAGGCTATGATTTTAGTAGTTGCTAACAAGTTAAATGCGTTATTTTCTTTTTCTCTCGTGGAATAGGGGGAGCCTGATGCATACTAATGTTTCTAAAACTTGTAAATAATTGCAGCTTTAAAAGTTTAAATGTCTGAAGAGGGGATGGAAGAGACAAAATTGTCTGGCTATAATGACAAAATTGAAAGGTGTGTTTGATGGAATATATTTACTTCCATTTGTCTCTGTTCTTATGATTGTTGCTAGACATGTACTATACCGTGCATTTTGTCTTTATCGGAGATCAAAAATTCGGTTTGTAGTTTTTTTATATCTATTATTCATCTTTATGGGTGAGTTTATCCTCTAACGATTTTTATTATGAACTTGTCTTGCTGCCAGAGAAGCTCCTCAACTAGTTACAGTATTGAAAGATATAAAGGGTGGGCTCGACGATTTGAGAGCTAAAATTCAAGTCTTAACTTCAAAGGTTCGAATCTCTCACGTTTGGTTCATTTTAAGGAATGGGAATGAAAATGAAAATGGGAATGTAGTAGAATGGGTATAGGAATGAGCATTGCATTGATGTTGTTTGGTTAAACCAATATAATCATTAAAAATGATTTTATATAATATCATTAATACAAATATGTGTCGTCCAACATGAAAATAAAAAATATGTTTCATTCACATCAAGAGAATAAGGGATATAAGGGGAAAAATTACTAAGCAGGAATAAGATTTCCATTCCCCCCAATTTGGTCAGGAATGGAAATTAATAGATGTGGGGCAATGAATCCATTATATTATATCAAACCAAACCACATTATTCATCATCATTCTCATTTCTTACTCCTCAATACCCCCAGCCAAACACCCCCTTAATGCACATTGCATATTAAAAATGATGATATTGTACCTTGTGGATGACATCTTATGGAATTTTTATCTTTCCTTACATAAGGTGTAGGTTAGAACCCCTTTTGCCCATGTTGAAATGATTCGTCTTTTATTATTTTTATCAGTCATGGCCAATCTGATTGTACTGACATTGAGATGTTGCTACCAACAAAGGTGATACTCTAAAATGGTTAACACCTATTTGTTGGCAGTTTCTCAAAATTTTCGTTGTTAACTCGTTTACAGTTCTTTGGCCAATATATCATTGCTTCAATAAATATTGATTTGTTGCAAGTAACTTGTTCAACTACCATAAAGAGTACAATGCATAATTGATATTCCTTTTTGTGTAGGAAACAAATGACAGGAGTATATTTCTGTCAAAATTTCTTCTATCTGTTTGAAAATTTAAAACCACTATTTTTTTGTAATCCATTTCTAACACTATATATGGCATTATCATCAGGTAAAGTCAGGTCTTTATCCAACAGCCGATGGGATCAGCTATCTTGAGGCAAAACATTTGCTTCTTTTGAATTACTGCCAGTCACTTGTATATTATTTGCTTCGCAAGGCGAAAGGACTTCCAATTGAGGGACATCCTCTTGTTCACAGTCTTTTAGAAACAAGATTGTTTTTGGAGAAGGTCAGCCTCCTCCCTTTTCTGTTTAAACACTATCTTTAGTTCTTTACTAATAATCTAACTTACAATTTAAATATCTTGTATGAGTTACTTGTATATATATATTGGCTCGTAATTTTATTGTAATGTTATATATGATACTGAACTATGTCCATATTTACACATATAAGCCTTGGATCCACTCTGTTTGCTAGCTTGGTGAGGATACCATATTGTTCTTAATAACTAATTAACTATACAATGTGCAGATACGCCCAATTGATAAGAAGTTGCAATACCAAATTCAGAAACTAACAAGACTAACAGGGAACCCAATGGAGGATGTGGGTTCAGATGACAAGAAACCAGATGCAACTCGTGAAGCAGATGATTCTTTGAAGCTTCGTCCAAACCCTGACATGCTTATGAACAAAGTTACTCTGGATGTGAGTTATTTATCTAAGTATTACCTATGAATGCACAGTAATATGTGTTCTGTGCTTTTGTTTTAACTTCCTTTTGCCTTGAAGTCTAAGGGGCCGTTATGAAACACTTACTGCCTTTTACCGGGTAACTAAACACTTATGGCCTCATACCGAGTAAGAGACACTTATCTGGTCAGAGATGATGGTCTTTTCGAACAATCTTATCGTGCTATTTTGCTAACCAAGAACCTTACCTGGTAAGTGAGGGTGGTGACTCTTACTCGGTTAGCGCTTACCGGGTAAGAGATGCTTATACTATGCTATTTTGATGACCGATAATCTTAACGGGTAAAGTGAAGGAGGGTGGGGAGTCTTACCTGGTAAATGACACCTAAGAGGGAACAAGGTTAAGGGTTTAAAAGTCATTTCATGTGATTAAAGGGTGGAGAACACAGCTCATTTTTGTTCTTGCACCTCTGCAGTTGCCTGTATGGTTCCTTATTTTGTTTGATGTTATCTTGAAAGTATGTCTCAAGTTTTATGATCTAAATTATAGGATGGTGATGGCAAGTATCGACCCCCAAAGATTGCGCCAGCATCAATGGACGGAAGTAAGACCTCAAAACAGGAGAGAAATGTTTCAAGAAAAGAGAAACAAGCCTTCCGGCAAGCTCTGCAGAGCGAATATGCTAGAGATCTAATGAATGATCTTGAGGGAAGACCCGAGGAGGTTAGCTTGCCCTTGTTGTATTTGCTACTTTCAGTTTTTTTTTCCGTGTTTGTTGTATGTTATTATAGTTTCGTTGGTCATTTGAAACAGGTAAGGGAGGTTGTTGGAACTGAAGACAGAGATGTGACGAGATATAAGGCAAAGATGGAAGACCGTGCAAGGAGGGAAGAAGAGCTCTTTACTCGTGCTCCTCTCACAAGTATAGAAAAGAAGCAGCTGAAACATATGCGAAAGTCAAGAAATGGGTGAGCCTATTTATTTGAATACTACTGTTGAACTTTGACAATTTCTACCCTTTTCTCTCCTCTAGAGAGAGTTCTTTCGGAGAGTAATCTACACATATTCTCACAAATACAATATTTGATAGCATTCATTGTTCAGCCAGAACCTAGGAATGAATTTTTAATGTATTTCGTGTATGGTGGATGTTTTACCAGGTTGCGTGGTCTAGCTGATAGTTTCTACGATGATATTAAATCCTTACCTCTAGAGGAGGGTGTTGATGGGCAAACGACGTCTTTTATGGATTCAGACGCTGGAGAAAGGAAGTTCAAGAGACGCAAGGTATAGAAATTATCAATATCAACAATTCATATTCCTTCTTTATAGCTAAAAACAGTCTACTAGATAAGCCAAGTAAAGAAGTGCCAGATTTATTGTTGTTTTATGTTCAGCATGTGTTGAAACTATGAAAATGTATCATGAGGGCTGTATATTCAAGATAGGATCAATGGTATCTATAATTCTGTTATCTTAAATGCACACCTTAGGAGAATTTACCTATAAAAAGGTGAAAAGTGGGAATATAGTGCACACAACATGAAATGACTTCTCTTTCCAAGTCCCCATGGTCTTGGTTGTCTGAATCTGGTTGCTTGTCTTTTCGTCCTTTATCAAGATCATACCTAACAATCCCCAAGTTTTCATTGAATCTTGTTATTATGGTCTTTTATTTTTCTTTCTGCCCCAAAACTCATTATCTACAGTCGTTATGCATCTCGTATATATGTAATAAAATAGATGGTATGTATGCTTCTAGAAGCGATCCATGTTTTTTTTTCTTGTTATTTGTGCATTGTTCAGTATATAAAATCAGTAGTGGTTGCCAAGTAAGGATACTGAAAAGATTTCTGAGAACAAATAACGAGGGAATCCTGCTAAATGTGAACTTTAGGGTTAGAATTCCTGTTTGTTTATTCAACCACTACTTAGTAGAAATTAGAGGCGCCAATGGAGGAACAAACATGCATGGCCAATAAGATGTTAATAGTAACGAAATAGTTTTGCACAAATTTATAGCCTCACATCCACTATTTGTGCATAATAATCATGAAGTGCTATAAGATAAAAGAGTCTAATATTGATTTCTGTAAATTGGACCTGCGTCTTTATGGTTGTATTAATTTCCCTGGAGTGACATGGCCTTTTTGTTTGGGGATGTTACCAAACCAAATACACCAAGGATCTCTCTAGTCCCAGTCACAAAAACAAGTAGAGGAGATAGATCGAAACAACAATACGGATCAAAACTATGCTCCACAATAACAATATGAAACCAACAACATAAACAACTTCACAATTCAATGGAGATTTCAAAAAGCAAGTAAATGACACGTGATTTAACGTGTCCACAAAAGAGGATAGATCAATTGGCTTTCAAACATACTTCACAAGTAGTCACTTACATGTCCCATGCCCATTGCATTTTGTGTATTGTAAGTTGATTCTTGAACAGGCGACTTTGCAAGTTGTTTACACCCAAAGGAATTTTAACACTTTTAATCTTGATTCATTATGGCGTTTCTTTATATATATATATATATATATATATATATATATATATTTTCTTGCATCAGAATTTATTTCGGTTTACATACAAAAAGTGATGCTGTTTCGTTACCATTGCCTTTGATAGTTGTTTTGCATCTGAACCTCTAACTGTTGGTGTTTTGATCTGTTAACAGAGAAGGCATTAGAGATCTGAACTCAGAAGCTACAAGCAAGCAGGTCCTGGTCTACATGAGACATGGAATGCTGACTGATTATCAAAGAAAACCAAAAAATGGATGTTAGATAGATTATATATAATCTTTATGCAGCACCGCACAATGAGGATGACAGGAGAAATGGAGTTTAGTTGATTTTGAGGCTTGTTTGCCTTTGTAACTTAAAAGTATGCTTACTTTTACAGGTTCTTTTCTCAAAACACTCCGAGAATTTGAGAACAATTTTATCCGAGCTAATGCTTGTTGGGTATTTTGGTTTGACACTGCTTCACACCCAAAAAGAAGGGAGCTACATCTGAGTTAAACTTGGAGATGGAAGTCTTCTTTCGTTTCTCGACAGTGAAGTAAGACCAAGCATAATGATGCAAATCAGGCTTTAATGAGTTCTAACATGCAACGTCAAGAAGTCCCTCTTTCTCAGTCCGAGAAGTGCATTGTTGGAACTCCCGATTCAAGTAGTCATTTATTTGGTACCTCTCAAGGAGCAGGAATTGCCATTTGTATTGTGCCTACTATCATCAATCAAGGAGAAAGTTATTTTCAAGCTTGAATTATGTATGCCTTTTTAGAGCATCTCCAACAGATTCTCTAAAATTTCTTCAAAATGGAGAACCAAAAGTTCAAATCTCCAAAAAAAATTACTTGCATCTCTAACAGATTTCCCATTTTAGAGAAAAAAACATTGATTATAATATTAAAATATTTCATTCATCTATTAAAATATTATTTCTCTTTAAATATTTTTTTTCAAAGAATTCTATTGATACTTTTATTTAGTAATCATTTTTTGGGTTATCTCCATATTTGGAGAAAAACTCTTTCTTTCTTCTACTTTCTTCATTTTGGAGATAGTTTTGGGGAAGGTGTTGGAGCGAAAAAACAACTCAAAATCTCCATATTCTCTATTTTCTCCAAAATGAGGGAAGCTGTTGGAGATGCTCTTACGTCCCATTCCTGTGGAATCTCTATTTGAGCATTCATATGATATAGAGCTAAAATAATCGTGCTTTCTTTTTAAACTATTGTTGTGCACCACGTGTTGTGCGGTGACGATAAACAATTTTCGATCTTTTTTTATAGCAAGTTAAGTGGTTTGATCTTTTACGTATTAGATATTTTTCTTGAGAGTATTTACGTATTAGACATTAAACTAATAAGAACCAATATTTCACTTTATATATATGAAATCACCTCATCATTTCTTCTTGTTCTTTTAGCCGATACACATTTATACATTTCAAAGAAGTTCTCATCCTTTTTATATACTCAAAACTTGTTTGCTAATTTATCATCTCACTGTCGATGTTGAATGACCAAAATAAAACCACAGTTCGAAATTTTAAAATACTAAAATTCAAATATTAATTTTTTTTAGTAATATTAGACCGAGTTAGGATGAAATATATTTTCTTAGTGGTTAACTTGCATATATTGATAATTTTTTGTTATGAAAAGTTTAAGATGCATCATTAATGGTTTTGTTTTTAGGTTATTTAGAAATCAAATAACATTTTCCACAATGGTACCTCATGCATCCACCGTAAAAAAATTATTTTTTTCTTAATTTTTATATGGATATATCTTTGCAAAAGAAAGGTCGGCTAAAAACATGTTTAGCCAATGAACCATTCTACTTATTAAAGACACCCATGTTGGTTCTTTTATAATATATAATTGATGATTAATTTGTCTAAGATTCTTTTTTTTTTTGGTAAAAGTTAATTTTATCAAGCCAAACTTTTTAAATTTCAATTCAACATCTTCTATACTCATAAACATTTGTCAAACTTTCTATATACTCTATCCATGTGGGGAAATCAACTCAATAGGACAATCAAAATTAGTAATGTAGGAAAATGGTTTGTTATATAACAATTGTTACCTTACAGTTAAGTTCTTTATTATGTAAATAATAAAACTGTCATTTTTTAAAAAGAAATTGAAGTTCTATTTATTAAACTATTTGATGTTGTACAAATAACAATATTAAAAATAGGGAAATTAATTAAAATACCCTAAGTCAAACCATCTTTTACTGAAATACCCAAAATCTCTCCCACTTTGCAAAAATACCCCAAAAATCCGCGATGGGAGCCCGCGATCGCGGGCCAAGGACCTTTTCTGACACTTTTTTAAACTTGCAGGGACCATTTTTGAAAAATGGAATCCCGCGATCGCGGGCTCATCCCGCGATGGGGTTATTTTTGTGACTTTTCAATTGCAAGGGACCATTTTTGAAAAATTCCAGGGACCATTTATGAAAATTTTGATATTTTGGCACTGTTCACCCCATTTCGTCCATTTTTACGAATTTAAAATGAAATGTTACACTTTCAACCCCTATACTTATTTACTAAATTGACTTTATACCTTTTACTTTCATTATTTTAATTTTACATTTAACACATATAATCGTTTATTAACTAAAATACGTTAAAAAAATACGTTTTAATTTTATCAAATTACACAATTATAATCGTCTCTTCGATATGTTCGAAATGAGCCCAATCTTGAATTTTTTTGGATTTATATATTTTAATATATATCATATACAGTTATACACTACATAAAAAAAATATTTTTTATATTTAAAATTCATACTCTTATAGTTAATTATTTAATTTATGGTACATCTCTTATTTTTTTTTTCAATTTTGTTTTACACTCCTATCGCATTAACATAATAATCATATATTAACTAATTCATTAAATCGTTTTAAATTATTATTATTTGAATGTGTTTATAGATTTCGTCTGGAAAAGTTGCCTGCATGATTCCACTGAAAAAGTAACTGCAATATTCGTCTGCTCTTGAATAAAAGTCTTTCATTAGGCAGAAAATTAGTCTTTAAGTAGTCAAACATAGCTAATTAATGAGAATTTAGATCAGATTTATATGGTACTATCAAATGCAAGTTTCTATAATATAGATATTGTTCTACATTACATGATACCAATTTTTGCATCATATGAATCACTTCCAGACAACAAGAACCAATACCCCAATAATCAAGAAATAAATGCTTGTTTATCCAATAATCTCTGTATTAGGATTATCGCAAGTTTCATAAACCTACTTACTAGGTGTTGGAAATATGGGTTTTACTAAACTTTGGACGCATTTAAATTTATATATATGTGTTATATATAACTAACTTTTAGTAGGTTTATGTTCTTCTATATGAGATCTTCGAAATGAAACTTTGCACCTTACCGTCAAGTCGATGTTAAAGAAATCTTTCTACATAGTCATTTTCAGATGTTATAGTTAGTGTTATATATAGATGCTGCAGTTTATTTTATTTTATATAGATGTTGCGGTTTATTTTATTTCAACGTATCATATTGTTATATATAGACAAAGTGCGGTGGTATTTTATTTCAACGTATAATAGTGTTATATATAGATAAAGTGCGGTTGTATTTTATTTCAACGTATAATAGTGTTATATAAAGATAAAGTGCGGTTGTATTTTATTTCAACGTATAATAGTGTTATACATAGATAAAGTGCGGTTTATTTTATTTCAACGTATAATAGTGTTGTATATAGATAAAATGCGGTTGTATTTTATTTCAACGTATAATAGTGTTATATAAAGATAAAGTGCGGTTGTATTTTATTTCAACGTATAATAGTGTTATACATAGATAAAGTGCGGTTTATTTTATTTCAACGTATAATAGTGTTATATATAGATAAAGTGCGGTTTATTTTATTTCAACGTATAATAGTGTTATATATAGATAAAGTGCGGTTTATTTTATTTCAACGTATCATATTGTTATATAGAGATAAAGTGCGGTTTAGGGATCCTAGTTGTCATTCTTAAAAGTTTAGGACCTAATTGGCATTCTTAAAAGTTTAGGGACCTAAGTTGTCATTATTAAAACCGTAGGGACCTAAGTTGTCATTCTTAACATTTTTTTATAAAAAACACATATTTAACAATTTTTTTATAAAATGTGTTTTTTTATAAAAAATTGTTAAGAGTGTGTTTTTATAAAAAAATTGTTAAAAATGTGTTTTTTTATAAAAAATTGTTAAGAGTGTGTTTTTATAAAAAAATTGTTATAGTTTTATGGTTTTATGTTTGAATGTGATATTTGTATGTTATAATGTGTATGTTGTTATAGTGTGTTTTTTCATATAAAAATTGTTAAAAATGTGTTTTTTTTTATAAAAACACACCCTTAACAATTTTTTATAAAAACACTCTTAACAATTTTTTTATAAAAAAACCTGTTTTTATAAAAAATTGTTAAGGGTGTGTTTTTATAAAAAAATTGTTAAGAGTGTGTTTTTATAAAAAAAAACATTGTTAACAATTTTTTTTTTATAAAAACACACTCTTAACAATTTTTTTATAAAAAAACACTCTTAACAATTTTTTATATGAAAAAACACACTATAACAACATACACATTATAACATACAAATATCACATTCAAACATAAAACCATAAAACTATAACAATTTTTTTATAAAAACACACTCTTAACATTTTTTTATAAAAAAACACATTTTTAACATTTTTTTATAAAAACTGTTTTTATAAAAAAAAAATTAACAATTTTTTTATAAAAAAACACATTATAAAAACCATAAAACTATAACAATTTTTTATAAAAAAACTGTTTTTATAAAAAATTGTTAAGGGTGTGTTTTTATAAAAAATTGTTAAGGGTGTGTTTTTATAAAAAAATTGTTAAGAGTGTGTTTTTATAAAAAAAACACATTGTTAACAATTTTTTTATAAAAACACACTCTTAACAATTTTTTTATAAAAAAACACTCTTAACAATTTTTATATGAAAAAACACACTATAACAACATACACATTATAACATACAAATATCACATTCAAACATAAAACCGTACATATCATGTTAAACATAGAACATATTCAAACATAAGTTATAAACACTATAACAACCTACAAATCATATATCTTAACTTAAAATAACATACAAAAAATAACAAATAACATAAGGAAAACATACCAAAGAGGTAATACGAGACATCTTCACAAAACCCGAACGCGTATTCCACACGACAAAATTGAGAGAGTGGGAGAAAATTGAGAGAGTTTGATTAAAAATTGAGAGAGTGATTAAAAAAATTGAGAGTGGCCGTGTCTTGGTCCCCCCCCCCCTATATAGTGCGGCCGAAGAAACAATTAGGGTTTAGGGTTCGTCAAAGGGATTTTAGGGTTAACCCTGTGCCGACACGTGGCACAGGAGCCCGCGATCGCGGGAGGTCAAAGAAAGTCAATCGCGGGCAGGGACCAAAAATGCACACGCGGGAATTCTTGAGGGGGGAAAGCTGTACCGCGGGTATTCTTGAGGGACCAACGCGGGCAAAGTGGGCAAACTTTGGTGACACGTGTAGCCCGCGATCGCGGGGGTCAATGAGTCAAACGCGGGCAGGGACCAAAACTGCACACGCGGGCATTCTTGAGGGGGGAAAGCTGGACCGCGGGCATTCTTGAGGGACCAACGCGGGCAAAGTGGGTAAACATTGGTGACACGTGGCCTAGAGCCCACGATCGCGGGCTCCATCGCGGATTTTTAGGGCATTTTTGCAAAATGGGAGAGATTTTGGGTATTTCAGTAAAAGATGGTCAAACTTAGGGTATTTTAATTAATTTCCCTTAAAAATAAGTAAAGAAAATGAAATTGTTTGATTCATTTATTAGGCCATCAGTAGCGGGCTTCGGGATGGGCTCGGGATGGGTGAGGTGGCAGCGGGGTTGGGCTACGGCTCGGGATGGGCATGCGGGGCGGGATGGTTTTCGGGGATGGGATCCCGATCCATCCCGAGGGTTTTTAAAAAAAAAAAATTTTAATTAAATTTTTTAAAAAATAACCGTTGAACGGCTCTTTCTTAAAAAAAAAAAATTCTCAATTTAATCCCACTATATATTTAACCCTCAACCTCTTATTTCTCACACCTCTCAACCTCTTATTTCTCACACCTCTCAACCTCTTATTCTCTCAACCTCTTATTTCTCACACCTCTCAAACTCTCTCAAATTCTCTCAACCTCTATATATTAAACAATATGGATTCGCCATAACCCGGTTCACCAACCGCATCATCATCATCCGTAGACACCGACGAGTTGTTGAATCTACAAAGGGAAATTTTTCGACATACTGCACAATCGCTGTATGGTAGCACCGCCTCATCGTCAACAAGAGAGAGGGCCGCAAACATTGAAAGAGGTCGAGTAACTGCAAACGAGCGGCTTATGCGGGACTACTTTGGCGTCAACCCGATTTATACATCGGATATGTTTAGGCGGCGGTTCAGGATGAGCAGACAACTATTCGAACGAATAGTTGAAGATTTAGAAGTAGGGTATCCGTATTTTAGACTTCAGTTTGACGGGTTAGGCAAACAAGGTTTTTCTCCGATACAAAAGTGTACTTCCGCTATTCGGCAATTGGCGTATGGAGTAGCTGCTGACACACTTGACGAGTACATCCGTATGGGAGAGAAAACGTCACGAGATTGTCTGTACAAATTTTGCACAGGTATTATTGAACTGTATGGTCAAAAATATTTACGCAAGCCTACTTTTATTGATATTCAGAAGTTGTACGCCGCGCATGAAGCTAAACACGGATTTCCCGGCATGCTCGACAACATAGACTGTACTCATTGGGCGTGGGCAAATTGTCCGAATGCATGGCGAGGTCAATTCATGAGAGGTGATCATGAGCACCCGACAATCATGCTAGAAGCAGTGGCCTCTCAAGATCTATGGATCTGGCACGCATTCTTTGGTGTTGCCGGTTCCAACAACGACATCAATGTTCTCAATCAGTCGCCCATCTTCAACGATGTATATGATGGAAAAGCACCCGAGTGCCCTTTTGAGGTGAATGGAGCCACCTACAAGCACGGATATTATCCAACGGATGGGATATATCCGAAATGGGCTACTTTCGTAAAATCATTTACGTGCCCACAAGACCTTAAACGACAAAAGTTCAAGTCCGCGCAAGAATCCGCACGTAAAGATGTTGAACGAGCTTTTGGCGTGCTTAAACAACGTTGGCATATACTTCATAACCCGGCACGCGGATGGGAACCGGCAATATTGAGAAACATTATGTACGCTTGTGTCATATTACACAATATGATACTCGAAGACGAAAACCATGCTATTTGTGGTGACGTGGAAAACGACTTTTTCACGAATGATATCGAAAGCCAAATCAGTGAGACACAACGCGCGGCAAATGTTCGAGAAGTCATAAACCGGGACACTCATAATAACCTTCGGTCGGATTTGGTCGAACATATTTGGCGTATCCAAGTTCCCAACAATGACGACGAGTAGATTTTTAAATTTATTTTGTAATTTTTATTTTTTTTAATGAATGATATGAATTTTTATTTTTATTTATTAAAAAATATATAAATATTTTTATTTTGTTAAATAATTAAATGTATAAATAAAAGAATTAAAATAAATGAGGTGGCAAAAGGGTTTGAGGGAATGAGGTACGGGTGTTTAGGGATCGTGAGGGATGGAGTGAGGGATGGAAGAAAAGCTGATGTGGCGCTGATGTGGAGTGGAATCTTTGAAAGATAGAAGGGATGGGGTACTGAAGGCCTTATACTATTAAAATTTTGGCTATGTAAAAAAATAAGAAAAAATATCAAATAAAAATATATATTAAAATAATAAAACGAAAGTAATAAAAACAATTTTGGTTTCTTTCATATAAGTTTGGTTTGTAAAAAATGAAAATGACATAATTAACTACAACATGAAATGTTGTCACACAAATAAAAATTAATTATTTAACTCAAAAGTAGATCAAATTTTGGATGAACTTTTAACTCATATCTTATTCTTTATATAGTCATTTCATTTGTACTTTAAAATTTTCACTTTTGTGACCAGTGGACAACGGAAAATTCACTACAATAATAGTTGATTTAATTCTCATTGTGCTGTTTTAATTTTTAAAATATATAGATTTTTGATTGTTACTATACTACTATTATTTTGTCCAAGTAAAAATGAAGAAAAAAAATATCAAATAAAAATATATGTTCAAATAATAAAACAAAAGTAGTGGAAACAATTCGAGATTCTTCATATAAATTTGATTTATATAAAATGAAAAAGAAATGTTTTAACTAAGGAGTTGCATTCGAAATTTTCCATCTTTCTACCCTTTATATACATATCCTCATTACCTAATTTTCCATCTTTCTATCATCAACGTGGGACAACCTAAACAATAACAATGTTTCATCTCTTCAACAAAGCCAACAATTTTAAAGAAAAAAAATCAAAATTATGAAAAATCAGATAAATAGCAATGAAATTCTCTCAATTATGTCTGTGTCATTATGTTAAAGTTGTTCTTTTATGTATATTGATTGATTTGTTATTTATAGATAATAACAAGGGAATAAAACGTATTTTATATATTTGAAATTCAAAAGTACATTGTTGTGTAAGAAACCAAATAAGCAATACAAGCACACGTGTTTCAGTTTTCAGAAAACATATATGAACTCACTTGACGTTAAACATGCAGTTACTCTACTTCTAAGGAGCAAAGGTCATGTCAGCATATATCTTAATCACACCCACCTCCCACCTCCGGATGGGATATACTGAACTCAGCCTTTACTATCTTCCAAGTGCAAGTTCTTCATTAAAAGCATCCCTAAATTGGGCTTTATCATTCCACACCACGCTAATCATAGTTAAAGAGAGGAACATTGACATGTATGTAGCCAACGACCAAGAGAAGCTCAGGGCAATATGGCCAGAACCTGCAACCTTCATAAGAGGCTACCAATGACAATTTGAATCAAATTTCATCACAAATATATATATATATATATATATATATATATATATATATGTATGCACATGGCTATGAATCCATACTGACAAAGTGACAATAAAATAAAGTTTACCCATTGGAACAAAGAATGACATCGTGAAACAAAAGAGAACTTCATGCATGCATGGATCTCAGTTTACACCATGTGTTATGTGAAATCGGAGTCCTGCTTGCTTTGCTGAGGTACGTTGTATAAAACGAGACCCAACACAAGGATCATACTCCCAAATAGGAAGTAAGGGCTCAAAGTTACGCCTCCAGGGATGTATGGCAAGGGAAGAGACAGAATATAAATGGTGGTTGGCACTGAAAAATAACCAAACAATCTCATCAATAAGAGGTTACGCCTATTTACACATTGTTCCGATCAATAATAATATAAATCACGAAATTTGAAAAAATTGAAATTTATACGGGTTAATTACTTGCTGCATTTGGGCATGTTACCAAAAGTTCATTAGCGTGATTGAATTTTTTTAATCATCGTACATGGCTTTTTGTAGCAACTGAACCATGGTTCTAGGGAAACTAAATGACTTAGTTCAGAAAGTGCCACATGTGTTTCTACAGTCTCTCCTTGCCAATCATATTGCTTGTTTTTTTGGCAATTTTGCAAGAATGACAGCTAGTTTGCGAAGACAAGCACGGTAGTTCAAAAAATCATTTCACGAGATTTTATTTTACCTCTGTGAATTATGTAATGGCAATAGTAGTAGAGATGTATTGAAGGAAGACAAACCCTTTATAAGTAGAATGTCACCCTTAACTAGTGCAACTGCTTTTACCGTTTCTTACAGATCAGTCTCCACATCCATCTAAATTTGACTCTATCCAGCAATGCAAAAATATGTGTGTGTGCGTAACCATGCATCTATTTGATTGAGAGAGAGAGAGAGAGAGAGAGAACCTGATAGCACAACTGCTAGCGAAGAAACTACAGCAGAAGAAATTTTGACTAGGTTGAGAATCGATATGTTGAAGGCAATGTTGTTGACTATGTAAAGTAATGGTAAGAGTGGTGATCCCTCACAACCTGAACCATCCATATATATGGTCATAACAATATCAGTATGAAGACCGTTGAAGAAGCATCTGTATACATTTTCTTGTGGTTGTTCCTCTATAGAGAAAGTTCCACTTTGCATTTGCGGATTACAGACTAGTCAGCACTTAATAGGTCAAATGAATTTAAGAATTATTACCCGTTGAGCTCGCCCCAAGATTGAGAAAGCAACCAGCACCACTCTTTATGTATGAAGGAAGCTCATGAAGTGGTATTCCTTTCAGATTTGATAAGAAAGGCAGAAATAGAAGCACGAAAAGAGCCTACCACTCGAAATATAAGGCATCATCAGCAAAAATAATTCCATATGTTATGTTCCATATCAATGGGCTACCACATATGCATATTAATGATCAATGGTGGAGACATTTGTATTTTAATGCAGCTTTCTAGGAACGCAGTACAAGAAAACAAAGATGTAAATTGTCACCAAAATTGAGTTATTGACATTTTTAGTAAGCTTTTTGTTGCAAATAAAATGCTCTTCCAAAAATGCAAAAAGAACACCACAATTGATTGGCAAGAATGAGTGATTGGAGAAACTGTAAGTACGATGGCCTTTTGACATTTATACTTTCACAATATGCCCATAACAGATCATTCCTGCTAACCCTTGTGTGTTTTTCTTTTGGCTTTTTAGCCAAGCACAATGGTAACTTTGCGTAGAAAAACCAAGTACGATGACTCAAAATGTCAATCACTCTACATAGTTAGATAGGTAAATGCACAACAAATGATATAATTAGATATAACTGATATGGCTGCTTTGGAACATATTTAAGAAGTACCTGGAACCCGGAACCAAAAGAATTAACAACAAATATGTCGAGCAACTTCCCCTGTACAAATCAGATTACAACAAAAATTATATGTGAAATACATAACGATCAAAAAGGTGTTTCTTCAGAGGTTGTAGATATACAAGAGAAAAAGATCATACCTTGAGACGGGTAGCAGCATCAATGAAAATACATTCCTGTTGACAACAATCTAAAGTTAATAATTACTGTTCACATATGGATTGCCTGAAATATGAACATTTTCCCGTGTAGGATTGCCTGAAATATGAACATTTTCCCGTGTATTACCTTGATAATACTTGCACCAGCCTGGAATGCACTCGATACTACCATCATTATTGGCCACATCAACCCAATTCCCGATAGCATTTGACCACTTTCTGATCCACTGTTGTCAACAACATTCACAAAAGAAAAAGAGAAATATGCTATCAAAGAAAGTTCGATGCTCTAATTGATAAGTGCTGAATCTTATATGTTTTTATGTCAAAATCCCTTATAATTTGTACCAAACTATATGCTTAAAGTACCCCTATTTGTTTGTGTATAATATTGTATTGTTTGTATTTGTATTTAGAAGAAAATGAAAAAAATGCATAATGCTAATTTTTGGTCACGTGGGTGTTTAGAAGAAGGAAGAAAAAGAATTTAATATTTTTTATTTTGTGTTTGTTGGCAGCAAGTGTTCAGGTAGAAAAGAAAATAATTAAAAGAAAAGAAAACTAAATTATGGTTCTCTTTAGCCCAGGTCCACACTTGCGGCCACAATGAAGAGAAAGAAAGAAGCAAGCAGGCCCAAAAGTCATGTGTGGCAGCAGCAGC
Source organism: Saussurea involucrata (assembly GCA_033807775.1). Lineage (NCBI taxonomy): Eukaryota > Viridiplantae > Streptophyta > Magnoliopsida > Asterales > Asteraceae > Saussurea > Saussurea involucrata. The sequence goes on from CM066319.1 coordinate 80,684,593, forward strand.
CCAGTTCAGAAACAAGTGAAAAAGTAGCAGCCCACCAGCAGATCGAACCTGCAGCCCAGAAAAATCCCTTGCGTCGTCTTTTCGATCGGAGCATAACAGCAGCGAAATCGTTTTGAAACAGAGACATGCGCGGCTTCTCCCGCGGCTTCAAACCGCGACCTAGGCCGCGCGCTTCAGAAATCAGAGTGTGTGTGTGTTTTTTGGCGGTTTCCACTCGAGTGGGGCTTAAAAGTCAGCAAAAACCATCATTTAGGGGCAGAAACCATTGGGGAAGAACACGATTTTGAAGAGGAAAAGCAAGGAGATCGATTGGGGAGCAATTTCTCAACCATTTCTTGTTAATTTCTTAGGTATTTCTTGAACTTTTCAATTTGGTAACCTAAATTAGCCATGTGTGGCTAATTTCTCTTAGAATTCGACTTTGGGTTGTTAACTTTTGCAATTTCTAATTCACATGGTTGTTTTAGATGGTGTAATCCAACTTTACTTTGATTATTCATCCAATTTCTGAGATTATTGGTTTATAAAATTAGTTTTCATGCTTTTTGATCAATTGTGTGGAAATTGATTGTGGTTAATTTGTTTCCTAAATCCGTAATTGTTTAGTTAACAATTGTTAGTAACAAGCAACAATTTGGGTTTTGTCAAAGATTTCCATTTTTGTTGTGAAATTGGGTGAAACGGTATAAATGTATTAACCGAGCTTACGTGTTAGTATGTCCGGATTCGGGTTCCATAAACCTTCATGCTAGTATAAATTAAGCTTTCAAGAGCTTGTTTGAGGCTAATTATATACTAAGTTTTGTTAGGAGAGCTTATTCCTTTCAAATGCTATTTATGATGGAATTGGTTGTTAGATCTTTTTAACAATTATAACCCAGTTAATCGAAGTAGTTGCGATAATCGTATACATCGTCGATGATACAATCTTTGAATGGAATTGCATTTGTGTTTGTCACCCAAAGTTGAGTTCATTTCCGTTATATTGTTTTTAACTTCGTTTTAATTTTGTTATGTTAAATTTTCGCACAAACAAACCCCCCAATTTCGTAGTTAGTTTTAAGTAAACACATTTTGTACTTGTTGACTCGGTATAAAATAGGTTAGAATCGAGTCCCTGTGGATTCGACCCAACTTACCACTTTTCCAATTTTTGTTGTAAAAACGTGTTAATTTGGAATTTATTATTTGGTGGACTCGGCATCCGTCAAATTTTTGGCGCCGTTGCCGGGGACTCGGTGCATTTAACCGTTTATGCCAAGATCTTCTCGTGCAGGTTCACCTTTGTCTATTGATTTAGAAATCAAACGGACCGCGAAACGACTGAGGAAACAAGCCAAACTTCGAAAGAAGCTAGGTGAGGGACCTTCGTCACCAGGGGTAAATATCTGGCAAGATATTGACCTGTCGAGCGATTCGGGCGAAGAAAAAGAAAAAGAAGAAAATCCAAAAAAAGAAGAAAAAGAGATAGTTGTTAATATGGCCGACAAGCAGACATTGCGACAATGGGCGACACAAGATGTAACTCAAGTCCCTTTATGTATTCATTTTCCACAAGGCGAGGTAAATTTCACGCTCAAAACTGGTCTAGTACATTTATTGCCTAGTTTCCATGGCCTAGAGAACGAGGACCCTAACAAACACCTTAAGGAGTTTCATGTGGTATGCTCTAGTATGATACCCCACGGGATCACTGAGGATCAAATAAAGTTAAGGGCATTCCCCTTTTCTTTAAAAGATCGGGCCACGGATTGGTTGTTCTCCCTACCTCCCGGAACGGTAGGGACATGGAACCAAATGGCGAGGTTATTCCTCGATAAATTCTTTCCCGCCTCCCGGGCTGCTAGCCTACGAAGGGACATTTGTGGCATCAAACAACGCGATGTTGAGACTCTCCATGAATATTGGGAGAGATTCAAACATTTGTGTGTGAGGTGTCCACAACATGGGATTTCAGAACAACTACTCCTCCAGTATTTCTATGAGGGCCTCCTTCCTATGGAACGCAAAATGATAGACGCGGCGAGTGGTGGGGCGGTTTTCAACAAGACGCCGACTCAGGTAAGAGCATTGATCTCCACAATGGCTGAAAATTCTCAGCACTTTAGCACTCGATCTGACATGCGAAGAGAACCTCAAAGAGTGAACGAGGTAAATGTTTCAAACTTAGAAAGTAAACTTTATGATCTTACTAACCTCGTGAAACAGTTGGTTATTGGGAAAGAACAGGTAAAGGCTTGCGGGATTTGCAAGGTGGTAGGCCATCCGACAGATGCTTGTCCGAAACTTCAAGAAGACGTGTTGATGACGGCCGAAGATGTGAACGCCGTAGGAAGTTTTCAAGGTCAGCCACAACAACAACAAAGGTATTTCAACAACTTTGGCAACCAAATACCTCCTCAATCTCAGAATTTCATGCCAAGGCCACCACAACAACAGTTTCAGCAAAGAGCACCCTTCAATTCAAATCAAGCTAACTCTAGTAGCTCAGGTATGTCCCTTGAAGACATTGTAAAAAATTTAGCTACTAACACTCTTCAATTTCAACAGAAAACGGAAGCAAGCATTCAACATTTAGGAGCTCAAATGACACAACTTGCTACCTCCGTGAGCCGGTTGGAATCTCAAGGAAAGCTACCATCACAGACCGAAACACCCCCAAAGTTGAATGTAAGTATGGTGACTTTAAAGAGTGAGAAGACCTTTGGTAGATCAAGGATGAGAAGTGAAGTTGAGAACAAGATGCCGGGATTTGTCATTCCACCACCATTTCAATCAAGATTTGAGCAACCACCGAAGGAGAAAAAGTTGGAAGCAATCCCCGAAAAGATTGAAGGCATATCTCAAGTGAGTCAAGGAATGGTTCAAGAAGTGACTCAAAAGGTGAATAGCAAGGATGAGCAAGTACTCGTTATCGATGAAAAGAATGTTGTTCTCACCAAAGAAGATACTTTAGCAGTCATACCAACAAAGTTGCCATCAAAATGCGAGGATCCAGGTGAGTTTTCTATCCCTTGTCGTATAGGTAATGTTATGATTAAGAGGGCGATATTAGATTTAGGCTCCGCCACAAACGTCATGCCATTGACCATTTTTAAATCTTTGAATGTCGGTCCTTTGGAAGAGACCAAATCGATTATTCAATTGGCAAGTGGGAATGATGTTCCCCCTAAGGGGATGGTAAAGGATGTTTTGGTCCATATTAATGACTTAGTGTTTTCCATTGACTTTTATGTGCTAGACACAAGGGCGGGTGACCCCGCTACTATCGATGCAATTGTCTTAGGGAGACCCTTTATGAAAACATCCAAAACCTTCATTGATCTGGATAGAGATATCGTTTCTATGAAAGTTGATGATTTTGAGACTGTGTTTGTTGCTGATTTTACTGATGGGCACCCTAGTGGTGTATCTTACGAGCATTTTGCAGATTCGCCTAATCCTTATGTACCGAAATTGTTTGCTCCAACCAATCATGAAGGATAAAGTGATTTAGACATGAAGGCGTCTAGCCAAAGACGTTAAAGAAAGGCGCTGCATGGGAGGCAACCCATGGATTTCCGTTTACTTATCTTTTATTGTCTTTCATTTTTGTCTTGGTTTTGTGAGATTCTTCCCTTTCACTCTTGTGCTTCCCTTGGTTATTTTCAGGTTTCACCCCAGAGATTGGAGCTAAATGGATGCATCCACCTTCACGGATACGTACATTCGAGGACTATTCACCAAATCAGGGGAGTTTACTGTTTTCCCTCATTCTTTAATTGTTTTGAATGTCCCTTGCTTTAATTGAAAACATTGAGGACAATGTATGATCTAAGTGTGGGGGTGGGGTGTATTTTGGTTTGCATGAATTGGGCTTGGTTTGGGTTTGTGTTTGTTTTAGGGGTATTTTAGGGGTAATTTTTTACAAATGTTTTGCGAAATTTTGTGCTTAAATGTGGATCTTTGTTCGTTTTGGGTGATGTGTTAGCATGTTTGTATGACCTTAATTGATGATAATGAGTGTGCATATATGTATAGCATGATTGAATTTGATTGATAGCGTTTAGCGTCGATTAGTGGTAGTATACCGGTTAAAGTTAGACTTTTGCTAATCTTGAGAACTAACTTTAACATCGTGAGACTTTGAGCCTATTAGACTAAGCATTTAAATTAGTCTCAAATTCATTTCTTGTGTGATTACGTCATGCCTAGATATGTACCTCTAGAACTTGAATTGTCTCTCCTTAAGATTACATGATATTTACATGCTAATAAATATGATAAAAGGCCATCATTTGATAATTTTTATTTTAGCCAATTAGCCTTAAGCCTACCCTTTTATGTTATAATTACCCTTTTGCACACCAATTTGAGCCTTAGCCTGTGTTCTTTTCCACCCACTTCTTAAACCAAACCAAACACGACTCACCCGACCAATCACCAATGGAGAGATTCCGATATCCCCTATGCTTGATAGTACAACACATATATTGGGAAAGAAAAGAAAAAAAAATGAAAAGAAAAAAAATGAGAAAAATCAAAAAAGAAAAGTCAATGAAAAAAAATGTGTCGTCAATAAATAAATAAAGTGAGACGACGAAAATGGTGATGTGGTCGATTATAACGATTCGTATTTATTCTTTGTCATCATCCAAAGGGAATTGTGCTTCAATTGATAGATATGAAGCCCTTTTAGGAAATAAAGTTCCATGTTTAAAGAATCGATTGCTCCATTGGTGTACGGTCTTAGTCACTTTATCCTAAATATATCCCTACCTTACCCAAATCCTTATTTTACATTACACCTGAAAAGCCCTTTTGATTTATATGCATGTAATTTATCCGAGTAGTGGAGAGTGAGAGATTATTCAAGCTTATAGTAGTTATATACTAGTGTAGAGACGTTTTGAGCGATACACTTTGAACCCAAGAGTGAATTGAGTGTTGTTTGATTGTCCTATTCGTGAGAGTCCTCGAGATTAGCTTAAGTCTATTTTAATTGGTATGTGCTATAATTGATGCTAAGTTGCAAATCTCGAGTTCATGATATGCTATATATGTTGACACTCTCGTTTGATTCGCTTCGATCACCACATGCTAACCTAATTCATTGTCGGGACGGACAATGGTCTAAGTGTGGGGGAATTTCATAAGTGCTGAATCTTATATGTTTTTATGTCAAAATCCCTTATAATTTGTACCAAACTATATGCTTAAAGTACCCCTATTTGTTTGTGTATAATATTGTATTGTTTGTATTTATATTTAGAAGAAAATGAAAAAAATGCATAATGCTAATTTTTGGTCACGTGGGTGTTTAGAAGAAGGAAGAAAAAGAATTTAATATTTTTTATTTTGTGTTTGTTGGCAGCAAGTGTTCAGGTAGAAAAGAAAATAATTAAAAGAAAAGAAAACTAAATTATGGTTCTCTTTAGCCCAGGTCCACACTTGCGGCCACAATGAAGAGAAAGAAAGAAGCAAGCAGGCCCAAAAGTCATGTGTGGCAGCAGCAGCCCAGTTCAGAAACAAGTGAAAAAGTAGCAGCCCACCCACCAGCAGATCGAACCTGCAGCCCAGAAAAATCCCTTGCGTCGTCTTTTCGATCGGAGCATAACAGCAGCGAAATCGTTTTGAAACAGAGACATGCGCGGCTTCTCCCGCGGCTTCAAACCGCGACCTAGGCCGCACGCTTCAGAAATCAGAGTGTGTGTGTTTTTTTGGCGGTTTCCACTCGAGTGGGGCTTAAAAGTCAGCAAAAACCGTCATTTGGGGGCAGAAACCATTGGGGAAGAACACGATTTTGAAGAGGAAAAGCAAGGAGATCGATTGGGGAGCAATTTCTCAACCATTTCTTGTTAATTTCTTAGGTATTTCTTGAACTTTTCAATTTGGTAACCTAAATTAGCCATGTGTGGCTAATTTCTCTTAGAATTCGACTTTGGGTTGTTAACTTTTGCAATTTCTAATTCACATGGTTGTTTTAGATGGTGTAATCCAACTTTACTTTGATTATTCATCCAATTTCTGAGATTATTGGTTTATAAAATTAGTTTTCATGCTTTTTGATCAATTGTGTGGAAATTGATTGTGGTTAATTTGTTTCCTAAATCCGTAATTGTTTAGTTAACAATTGTTAGTAACAAGCAACAATTTGGGTTTTGTCAAAGATTTCCATTTTTGTTGTGAAATTGGGTGAAACGGTATAAATGTATTAACCGAGCTTACGTGTTAGTATGTCCGGATTCGGGTTCCATAAACCTTCATGCTAGTATAAATTAAGCTTTCAAGAGCTTGTTTGAGGCTAATTATATACTAAGTTTTGTTAGGAGAGCTTATTCCTTTCAAATGCTATTTATGATGGAATTGGTTGTTAGATCTTTTTAACAATTATAACCCAGTTAATCGAAGTAGTTGCGATAATCGTATACATCGTCGATGATACAATCTTTGAATGGAATTGCATTTGTGTTTGTCACCCAAAGTTGAGTTCATTTCCGTTATATTGTTTTTAACTTCGTTTTAATTTTGTTATGTTAAATTTTCGCACAAACAAACCCCCCAATTTCGTAGTTACTTTTAAGTAAACAAATTTCGTACTTGTTGATTCGGTATAAAATAGGTTAGAATCGAGTCCCTGTGGATTCGACCCAACTTACCACTTTTGCAAATTTTGTTGTAAAAACGTGTTAATTTGGAATTTATTATTTGGTGGACTCGGCATCCGTCACTAATTCCACTCTTTTTGATTCACTTCCTAACTTCTGAACAAATATATACACCAAAAGTTTTTGGTTATACAAATAAAAGTTATGATACCTTGCAATAGCTGTAACCACTCCAGCAGCCACAAGTAAACATCCCATAATTTTATTCCATGAGTATCTTCTTCCAAGAAGTAGAGCAGAAAAACCCAGCTGCCACAACAAAAATGTCTGCAGCAAAGGGTTTATAGGAATTAGGAACCGATATTCGGTACAATCAGTAGCCGCTATGCACCCATAGAGGTCCTAATAGGTGTCCAAAATTGACTTTTGAGATATCAAACAGACTATTTCCAGTTTCAAATCCATATTGATTAATTTTGTTTCTCAAAAAATAAACTTTACAAATAGCACTACATTCATAGAAAAGTAAAAAAAAAGGAATTGGTAAATTAAAATACATATTAATTTTGAATGGAAGCAGGGGGGCGGAGGTTAGCATTCAAGTCATAATATGTACAAAGACAAAAGCGTCTTACCATGCTTGACCTCTGTAAAGATTCAGACAGTTATCTAGATTATACACTGGATTTCCCTTTATATGAATAAGAGCTGACAGGGAGTGGTGACTGTTTGCACTTGTTATCACTTATCACGCATGTGAATGATAACATATATATAACATAAGTTGGAAGTGTTTGAAAGATGCCTTGTAGGACTGTAACATACTACCATATGCTGTTATAACTTGAACGATATTCACTAATAAGACGAGAACATTACTATAACCCATGAAACAATTAATTGACAATAATTAATAAGCCCCAAATGTTGGGCGGCTAATGCATCTTTTATGTAAAATATGAATAGTTAGTTAATAGCCTCGGAGGATTTCCACACCAACTGACAGTACCTGATTCAATATTGGAATAGCCGGTCCAGGGAGCATTGCTGTAAAAGATGCATAACATATGGTTAGGCATTGGCTCCCATATCCGTTAAAACAATTTAACTTGCTTTTGCTTTCTCAGGTAGCATACATGCTGAATTAAGTTATAGAAAGGACCATCTTGATTGGAATTCAGTCAACCATGCACAAAAAGAAGACTTCTTGACTTGAATAAGACACTAACTGCCAAAGTAATTAAGACAACAGAACAACCGATCTTCAGAGTAGACCAAAATTCTGACATATCCCTAATATGATAACTCATAGAAGAAACGAAAATAGTGCAAAATACCTGCAGCATACATCCCGGTAACAACTCCTAGGGCTTCTAGCATACCAATTACCGCAAAGCGCTGCTTTGGAAGGACCATCATCTCTTTAGTTACAATTCCAGCACGATGCCTTATATACAGTATAGAAAAATAAAACACCACATACCTGTATTACAGAATAGAGAACATTTTCAAGGAAATTGGTTGATAATATTAGAATGGTTGATCAATAATAATACTTCTCTAAGAAAGGAAACAATCTATAATGACATCAAATGCCTAAATAGAGAAAGCATAAACATGTCACATTTGGTTTTAGGTATTATAACTTGAAATTAGAAATTGCTGCTCCCACCATCACAAATCAACACAACTGACATTTGGAGATTGTGAAAGTGTGCAAACGTAGTCGTTTTACAGAAAAAATAACATTAACAATGGTAGTACTTAAATAAGAATTTCCGCTTTTATTTGTTAACATGCATGAAAAAATCATTGGTAAAATTTAATATACGACATAGATAGCAATATCTATTCATCTATAGATGCGTACTAAGCCTACGTGTCAAAACAACATAGACATTCGTTAACGGTCACATCCATCGGAATGCATAACTTCCAGATAAAGTAACTACTTGCTAAAATCCAATTACACATCAAAGGCTTCATGCTAAGTTCAAAAAAGTTGAATAACCTCGGTAGCACTACAATGGGTTCAAACTATTTCTAACTGAAAGGAAATAAAATTCAGGCGTGAGATCATGATGGTGTGGTCGAGCTATAATATAGCTGACATAGCCACAACATACAATCATCAATAGATAGCTAATCCATACCATTGTGGTACCTTTGTTTATGAAAGTGATGTCCCATTTATGTCGTATAATTCAAGATAACTACTTACCAAGTGAATTGTTTCATTTGTGAGTGTAACGTTACATGCTAGAGAGTGGAGACTACTGTGTTCAATAAAAGCATGCAATATCTATCTATACAATTGGATCAATCGAAATGAACCAGGCTCCCCTAAATACATGCAGGTTCACACTATTGTACAACTCCAATAATCTTCCAAGCAAAATCAACAAGCTTACACAATAAAATTATTGCCATGTGCTTAGTGGTGTGATTCAAGCATTAAAAGCTTTCATATAGTAATCCATAGGCAGAGATGTAAAACTAGCAATGTTCATGATTTCGGTAGCTTAAAAGCTCACTTTATACACCAAGATTGTATAATTCCTTTATCACAGGCCATGAAATCTCATAACTTAATCACCAAAAAAGGGGTTTTCACCCAAGTAACCTGGTTAAATAAGGTATCACAATCTTAAACTGCTCATGATTTTCACCAGAGATACAAAATCCCTAGAATCTTTTCATATTTTCTACACAAGCACACAAGCACTCCAAAATAATGGCAGACCCTTTACCAAGAGCAACAAGTCCCAACTCATGAGCAACAATGCTCCAGGAATTTTAACCTCTGTGCATTGAAAGTTGCACATTTCTCTGGATTTGGGAGTTTCTAAAAAGGGGTTATTGTAATCATTAAATATTAGTGGAGACTGTGGATGTCATAGTCATAATGCATATATTCCTCATGACGTCTATTGATCTTTATACTAGGATAATATTCAATCTAGGGTCAGGTTCAAGGGAAAACCTCAAATAAACGGAAAATTAAAGAACACCCCGGCAGCCTTTCATCCGGACGGTATGCACTGGCATCCAGATAATTTGTAACATGCACAGGTGCATAAAAACCAAAAAAACAACTTAAATTACCTGTATGCACATACCGTCCGGAGTGTTCCTTAGTTTTACATTTTTTTGAGGTTTTCCCGAACCTCCCTCATTCAACCTAAAGGCAAGAAGAAAAATTACCCAAAAGTGTTGACTTGAGCCATGAAGAAGGGATACTCCTTCATAGGCACTAGAGCAAGTTTATAGAGCACCCGATTCCCAACAGCTAACACTAATGTAACAGCAGACCAAAAAATAATCCCACCATTTGAATTTGAAGGAGCTTGTGGTTGTGAACTTTTGACCGAAGATCGGACGACAAATTTAGGGTCCGATCGGTGTCGAATTCGATCGATCCTCCTGTAAATGATACCGAATCCATGTGCATTGTCAGCGATGGAACACGAGCGCATTAGGGAAGGAATATGGGTGAATGATAAGAATGAGGGGTTTTTAGGGTTTGGGAGAAGAAGAATTGGGCGGTGAATTTTTGAGCCATTGTTGAGCTTAAGAGTGAGAGTAGAGTTGACGAATTGGTGAGAACCGAGACATGCAATAGCCATTGATTTTGAGAGCAATCGAAGAAGATTCACCTGCTTTAAATTGTTGTTTATAGATTCATTTTTTGGAATCCACCTACTTTTGTTTTGGTTTTGAGAGCAATCGAAGAAGATTCACATGCTTGTATTCAAACTCAATCTAAACGTGTTAAGATTTCGCAAGCCGTAAGGACACGTGGCAATAAGTGTGCTACTTTGTTTGAATCCAATTCAATTGGCTGATGTCATCGATCCAATCACCAAGAACAATCATATATCCACCTATTATATTTTTAAGAAGGGAAATTAATTAAAATACCACAACATTGAAAGTGACTTACCAAAGTACCCCAAAAAATTTACTTTTTACCGAAATGCCCTCTTTTTCCGCGATAGGATCCCGCGATAGCGGACAGGGACTGAAAGTGTAAAATTTTGCAAGATTATTTACACTTTCAGTCCCCATAGCGGGCCATCGCGGGCCGCGTTTGAGCCATTGCGGGCCTCGATCGCGGGGGCCAGGGACTGAAAGTGTAAATATTTCTTGCAAAAAATTTCACAATTGGTCCCTGCCCGCGATCGCGGGATCCTATAGCGGAAAAAGAGGGCATTTCGGTAAGAATTTTTTTTTGGGTACTTTGGTAAGTCACTTTCAATGTTGGAGTATTTTAATTAATTTCCCTTTTAAGAATTTCAATTATCATAACTTTATACATGTTAAAATGAGTATTTTAACCTTTTAAATATCTCCTTGTTACATATTTCAGGTTGGATGAGGTTTCATCAAAACCTTCTTTTGGAGATTTTTAGGGTTTTACTTGCATGGAAATGTTTATAATGATAAATGGTGGTTATTCTTGGTTTAATTGTGATTTACTTTATTTCAGGTTGGATGGTGGTTATTCTTGGTTTAATTGTGATTTACTTTATTTGTAAAATAAATCAAACACAAAACAATAGACAACTTAAGAAACTTTTGATAGAGAAAACAGTTGAGGGTTGGAAATCCTAAGACTTTCACATACAAACACTTGACTCGAAACAGTTACCAGTTATTCCCCTTAATGAATACCCAATCTTAAAATCACCGTTGTTCTTTCTCAATCAACAACGGGTTTTATTTTGGAAACACAAGTTTTATCTCTCGATCTCAACTCATGGAACTCAAAACACATTAGAAACAAGATTTAATGAGACTAAGGTTTAATTTAATATCTCTATCCAAATGTCCACCTTAGGCATGCAATTTCTAGTTCTAGATTAACAATTAATTCTCTCGAACTTAATTGTTCACAACAAATCAATTGTAAATTGGCCAAATTCACAAAAGCATTAAAATCCAAATCACATGCTTCATTAAAATAGGAAAAACTGATAAAAGTCTCAAGTTACATGTTCATATGCTTAAATCAAATTCATTCCATCCCCCAACATCTAGAAATTAGTTCATGTTGGCGGTGGATTCAAACATAAAGAAAGAAGATAGAAAAACGTGTGCAAACATAATGATAATGAACGTGACAAGTGTATTAGTGGACTCCCTTCTCTCGTGCTCGAATCTACTTTCTGTGGTGAACGTGCCTCCAATCGATCCTCTATCGTGGCTCCAAAAGCTCTAAAAAACCTCTGAAAATCGCCCCTAAGCTGCTCCCTTTCGTCGTGTGCGAGATGTGCGAAGAATGACCTAAAATCCGGAAAAACGCCAAAGATAAAGGCTGGAACAGAGGGTTAGGCGACTTGTGCCGCGACTTGCAAGTCATGGCGCAAGTCGCTCGTGTTTCTGAATGTGTCTGGGTCAGCTTCGGGTCCTGGTTCGGGCGCAGGTCTTGGGCTTGGATCTCGGGCTTCCGTTGGGCTTCGTTTTGGCTCTTTTTGGGCTCTTTTCAGCTTATTTTCTCGATGATTACTGCCTTTTATATAACCTGTACATTTCACTCGATAAACCATAAAATTCCGCTTCTTTGCTTAAATACAAGCCAATCTCATTGGTTTGAGAACCGAAAATAACGCCAAAAAGTGGCGTTATCAACAACCCCAAACCGAGCGTTGCTTGTCCTCAAGCAAATTAGCGATAAAAATAGAATAAAAGCATAAATCAGTGAAATATAATAACTGCACAACTCCCAATTGGTACCATGTAATGCACTGGTGATTTCCCATACCCGTGAATTGCTTATCTCACTCTCGTCTCATTCTTATTCTGTTTGATCTATGACCTTCCATTGTAAGTTGAACTCGTGACTGCTCCGTTTCCATTAAGGTCGTACTAGGTCTAAACATACTAGGGAAAACATTTCTCATGGACCCTACCTCACGGGATTCTCTCATTTCGCTCGAACCTAGGTTGTTGCACATGTTGTCATGTATAGGAGGTTATGTACAAGAATACTCGAAATTTACATGACAACTCTAATGAAAGACGCACAAATGTCCAAAAGGTCGATCTCAGAAGGGAATCAAGTAGCAAGACAGGGAATAATGGTAAGGGTAGTCGTATACTCTAATCACGTTTTCCAGAAGATCATCCAGGCCTTTACGAGGGTTGTAACGGGGATTGGGTTATGGTTAAGAAACGAAAGGGAAAATGGTTCAACGATCCTTGGTGTGTCTGTTGGTCCCGAAGGCCTATACAAGTTTGTAGAAGGGGGGGGGGGGGGTTGAATACAAACACACAGATTTTACTTTTCTAAATTGTTTATTGATAAATCATTAACAATTTACAGCTTGTTGCGGAAACAAGATTAAGGATAAACCTAAATCTAAACAAGTTGGAACACTAAGGTTTCTTGCACTAAGAGAGATAAGGAAATTACTAATAATAACCTATCTTGAGATAAGAGATTGAACTTGTCCAGAGTTAGCAAGTTACTTCAAATGAAGTGAGTTCATCTCTTTATATACTGCATGCATTTAATGCAAGTCAGTATATACTTTACACGTGTCATCAGCTGGTTGGTTGCATGTCATTGACCTTGGTTGACAACCTTAGTAGCCGTATGGATGAACAGTGTAGTATCAGAGTGGTTGTACGATTTCAGATATTCGGAGGTTCTTTTCTGACATTTCGTACGGAGTCGTGCAAGGGTGGATAAGACAAAAGTATTTTGTACGGAGGACTTCATGATCAGCTTTCGTTGATTCAGCGATCTATCATTTCATTTCAGCGAATGATAGAGTTCAGCGATAGCTGAAGTCTTGTACTTGATACTTCACGTTGAGTGGACAAATCTGAGTCTTCACTGATCCGCATCAGTTCATTAGGAGACTTGTCGCTGGTTCTTGAGCTTGATCTTCGACTTCAGCGAAGAACCTTTGTTGACGTGAAACTTGTCTTCAGGGATCATAAGTAAACAGCTAACTTATCAGCGATCATCATAATGACTGAACAGACTCAGAGCATTTATGGTGAACAGTTTTGCTGAATGTTTAACTTAAAGAGCGAGAGTTCCTATCAGCGGTACTGGAAGATCTTAGTACATATCAGCGATAGTGAAACTCTGATACATATTGTTTAGTTACAATTTTCACTAAGTATTTAAGAGAGGGTCATTATCAAATCACTGAGGGTTTGGATCAACAATCTCCCCCTATTTGATTATGACATAGCAACAGAGAAAATTGATATTTAATGAAAAACATAAGGATAAAAAGAACTCATAAAATATTTGTCCCTTTTACTGTTTTCTGGGATCTTTTCAGTACTGATGGAGTAAAGTACATTCGCTGAAATCTTTCTTTAAAACTTTGAATCACGATACAAAGAAAAATGAAAAGATTGCAAGTACGAGCGAAATAAATTACAAGTACAGACGAATAACTGATACAATAGAGAAAAGGCGATCATATCAGCTTATAAAGGTTCTTCCTTAATGAGAAGTTCATCAAGGGTCTTTTCAGTGGGGATCATCCAGTCAGGAACCGTTACACCTCGCTTTCTTTTGTTCAGCGCTTCTTCAAAAATCAAGGGTTTTAGGTGTCGTGTCTGAATGTCTTTTCTGAAGTCACACCAGTAGATGAGATCTCTGAGCTGTTCGATTGGAGTGATTGGAAGCTCAGTGATCCGTTGAAAACATTTACGTCCGTCGTAGTCGAGAAAGAATATTCCATAAGGATTACTGATGACTTTACCGGGGACGAAAAGTTCACATGGTGGCAAAGAAATGTCAAGGGCAGATAGATCAGGGTCAGGACCAAGCACTTCAGCGCGAGAGAAACCAATTCCAGTTTCATTTTGTATGACATGACCTGAGTTTGAATCTTGACGTTTCTTCTTTGGAGAGGCCCTTTTTCTTTTCAGCTTAAGATCAGGAAGAGGAGGAATGTCCACACAAGAAGATATCAAATCGATCTGTCTGTTTATCAGCTTTTCGAAATGATCCTTGTACTTAGATTGTGATTTTTGGATAGCTAACCTCATCTCCAGCCATTCAGAGAGACCATACCTTTTTACAGTGTCAGCGCGAAAGGTTTCAGATTGGCCATCTTCTCTGAAAAGTTTGATGTCAACAATAGGTACTCCGATAGAGGTTCTTCTAGAGATGAATACCTTGTTGATCTTTGCTGGACGATATCTGAAGTGAATTTTCTCTTTACACCAGATCAGGGTGGTCTGAGAGACTTCAGTTTTCTTTTCCACGATCTTCTGGGCTTCTTCCCAAAGTCTACGTTGAACTTGAATGGGAACACGTTTCAGCTTGGGGTCTTTGACAGATTCTTGAGGAAGCTTGATGGCGTATTCTCTGTCTTTTTCTTCAGCTTCCTTTCTTTCAGCGATGAGGCGTTCAGCTCTGAGGTGTTCCTTGTATTCAGCTTTTGAAATTCTGAACTTTGGAGGAACTGAAGGCAGTTGATCACGCCTTAGAATGATTCGCTGATCCTCGAATCACTTTATTATTTCCCCTCTTTTCTTCTGTTCTTCTTCTCTTAGCTTTTGAGGAGCTAAGGAAGGTCTGTGTCTGTGTGAGAGAGTCTGTTCTTCAGGTTCATCAGTCTCAGAGATCAAATCCAAGACTGGGATTATTTCTTCAGCGGCAACTGGTATTATTGCTGAAGTCGCAGTTGTGGAGCCTTCAGCGATATCCTCAAACAGGGGAGAGGACTAGCTGAAACACAGCGATCTTACGAGTAAGAACTTGGGTAGAATCAGATAGAGAGAATTGGTTCAAGTGTATAGGTTTGGGTAAAGGAACTGATAGTGTATGATAGAGGAGGGATGGAGTAAGAGATGTTTAGTGTACCTGACAAACCGGCTTTTCAAGCAAGATCATCAGATTGTCATCTTCAGCGACGCTTTTGCCTTTGCCTTTCTCAGCTCCAGAGGCTGAGGGCTTTGTCTTTGTCCGCTCCCCTGAAGGTTCATTTATCGAGATTCCCTTAAGAGCTTTGATCTTTTGAGCAGGTTTGACGATAAAGAAGTCATCGTCATCTTCGTCATCATCATCATCATTCTTTGGAGAAGAAGATGGTTCATCATCAGGGATGTCGACGGCTTCATCATCTTCTGCTTCGGATTCAGTTTTCTCAGCTTCTTCTTCGAGTTGCTCCCCCTCAGATATAGAGGCGAGCTTCTCGGTTTCCTCAGGGTTTTCATCTCCCTGAGATCCAGCGGTGGTTTCTTCAGTATTCGTCTTCTCTCCCCTGATAGATTCATCATGGGAAAGGTCTTCAGCGCTCTTGGCGAGATCTTCAGCGCTCTTCTCCCCCTCTTTTTCATGATGACTGGGGGAGGAATGGGTAGATTCAGCAGCGTTGGTAGGTTCTCTATCGTCTTGGCCAGAGAGACCTACACAAGCTTCAATCTTTGCTAATCTGTCTTCAAGGCCAGAAATAGCAGGATTGATCTTCCCGAGCTCAATGCGATCTGTCGCTGTAAAATGTTCAGGTTCAGGGACAGGGGCAAGAGCAGGAGTATTCGCCTTATGCAGCAGCTGTTCGATCATAGTCTTCATCGAACCAACGTCAGTCTTTATAGAGCTTAAGTCAGTCGTCAGAGTGTTGACATTTGTCTTCACAGCAGACATATCTCCCTCTAGTGTTCCAACCGATGTCTTCAGCGTTGTAAATTCGCTGGACATGGACGAAACTGAGCTTTTGAGAGAGGTGTAGTCTGTGTATATATCAGCGAGCACCTTGGCGAAGTCGCTGAGAGTCTTATCAAGTTGCTTCATGTCATCTGTGGAAGCCTTTTTCTCCACCACCGTTGTCAGCTTGTTCAGATTTTCTCCAGCGTTTGTTACAGCTGAAGAGTTATTGGAGAGAGTAGTGGTGAGACCTGTCAGCTTTGTCTCCACGGACTTCAGAGAGGCGTTGATATCTCCCAAATTAGGACCTGTAACATATAAAAACTTGTGAACAGAGGAAAGCTCAGAAGTTTGGGGTTTAGTCACAGTGTTTATGGGTTGTTGATTACCTGCAGGAGGATTTGTGAATTCATCGAAATCACGGGTTCCTGAAAAAAGTTCCATGTCATCTTCAAAAGTGCCCATGGATTGGTCTGCAGGTCCTGTCTTCATCATTTCTGGATTATCAGCTTTAGCTTCCGTAGAAATGATGGCATCTCCAGTGATAACTGGAGGAGAGACCAAATGAGTGGAGGGAGAAGCGAAGGATAAGATTGGAGGTTGGGATTTGAGTTCAGCGTTGGAATCGCTGAGAATCACTTCATCAGTCTTTTGAGAGACTGAGGGAGGTTGGGAAGTTTCCAAGTCTGTAATCTCAACGTTTGGAGACGCTGAGATTGGGATTGAAGGGATGACGTGTTCAGGTGTGGCAGAGCGTACCACTGAACGTTCCTTCAGCTCTGCAGAAAGAGCTGAGGAGTCTTCAGCATGAGATTGCTGGGGTTGCTCCTTTGTTTTCTTGATCCTTTTAGAATCAAGTGGGGTGTGAGAGTGTTTCCTTTTAAGAGGAATGGAAGTAGCAACGGGGGTATCAGCGGTGGGTTTGTCCGCTGAAGGAGCTGCAGAAGTAGAAGAAGTATGAGGGTTAAGAAGAGTTAAGAGTGTAGAAAGACGTACCTCATTTACGGTTGGTTTAAAGTCGAGTATCTTTGGACCGACCTGAGAAAGTTTCAGGTCACCATCAGTTGGGTAGGTTTCCTTCAGGCCACATTGGAAGATGGCGCTGATGAAACGTGGGTAAGGAACCCATGGAGGTCTGTCAGCGACGGTGTCCACTCGTAGAACCAGGTCATCATAGATGATCGATGCCCAGTCTATGTTGAGACCTTTCAGCAGTGCATAATACATTGCTTGTTGAGGTTTAGCGGCTTGGTCGGAGGAGCCACTCTTTGCAGTCATGCAACTTATCAGATGAGCGAAGATGAAATTCATCTCGCTGGGCATTTTCGATTTTTTGATGATCGTCAGCTTCTTCTCGGGCTTCATGTCTCTGCCTATTTCCCATACATAGACCATTGCATCGAAGAATGCAATGATGGCTTCCCTGTCTGAGTTTTTCTTGGGGTCAGGGAGGGGAACAAAAGGTTTTTCCTTGGTAGCGATGGGAAGGCTGAGAGCTTTGCGAATAATGGCTGGGGTGATCTTTATGGTGCCATATTCGATATCGCAGAGGATGCAATCTATTATTTTGGAGGGGTCTTTGGCTGAAGGTAATTGAGTGTGTCTCGCTGAGTACCAGAATTGTGAGAGAAAAAGATGATGTGCAGGAGGTGTTATGGTCTGGGCTGTGGAGATGCAGCAATTTTTCAGAAATTTCACAGCATCATCTAGATGTGTGACTTGCTTTCGAGGAGGAAACTCGAGAAGCGCAGAGAGGTTGTTCACCTTAGTCCAATCCAGTTTGTCAAGTTCAAACTTGACTTGTGGAGCCTTGAGGATTTCCACTTCCTTAGAGTTTGCGGAGATGTTCTCAGCGGTAGCAGGAATGTCAGACGAGGCCATTTCTCTGTATTAACAGTTCAACCAAAGATGTTAACAAATAAGAATGATCTTAATGTGGAAAGAATTTCCAATAAGATGTTTCGAATTTTATCCATTTCATTCAGACACAAATGTCTTAATGAAGATTAGGGTTTTTCTTGATTTTTAAAACGAAATGTAAAACCCATTTTCTTGTTTTCCAGTTTTCTATGAAGAAATAGATTATGGAAACGAATGAGGAACAAGTTTAAGATTTTGCATTTAAACTTGAAGAACAACCATGAAATGGTTGTGTTCATAAAACCATGAAAGAAAATGATTTTATTTTTAAGAAGTTCTTTTGTTTGATCTTGTTAAAACAAAGAGAAGATCGGAAACAAGTTATACGCATTCGGTAATAAATAAGAACATATTAACCTTGATGTTTGATGAAGAAGATGATGAACAGTTCTTGAAGTTTGAAAGCACAAATGCAACAGAGAAATCTTTCTTGCGGAGGAAGATTGATCACGTAAAAGAAAAATATAAACAAGGAGTTTGTTTATATAGAGATTTTGGAAAGAGAAAATCTTGAGCGGGAAAAGATTTTCATCATGACACGGACACGTGTTTGCATTTGATTGGAAGTTTGAACGAGACGTGCAAACGTGTGTCAGGAAGAGAAAACGTGTCGGGGTTTATCCGTTGCAATGACGTCACAACTTTCCTTTCATATTCTTGGTTGTCTCTGAGGTTTTGAAAAACTCAGAGATACTTTTGAAAACATGAAGTACTGAATGAAAATATTCAGTGAAGGTTTTAAGAAATTTCAAAATATCGCTGTTTAAGGAAGAGATATTCAGCGATGCATTTTTGTTTTGAAATCTTGCATTTTCATGCGTTTGTCAGAGAGAGTAAACATACCTTGATATCAGTGAATCAAGTTTATTCAGAGAGAAGATGATAGAATGGGTTATACAAGTTGATTTTATCCTTTCGCTGATTAATGTGAACCGCTGAAGATTTTATCCTTCAAAGTTCAGCATTCCAAGCTCGCTGATGAGAAAGTTGAATCTTGTCTCATCAAGAGGTTTGGTAAATAAGTCAGCTAACTGATAATCAGTTGGGATAAAATGAAGTTCTATATCACCATTCATCACATGATCTCTGATAAAATGATATCTGATTTCTATATGTTTGGTCTTTGAATGTAGTACTGGATTGTTTGCTATAGCGATGGCACTTGTGCTGTCGCAATAGATTGGAATTTTAGAGAGCTGAAGATCATAGTCTAGTAGCTGATTTCTCATCCACAAGACTTGAGAACAACAGCTTCCAGCGGCTACATATTCAGCTTCAGCTGTGGAGGTGGACACTGAATTTTGCTTTTTACTTGTCCAACTTACCAGCTTTCCACCCAGGAGCTGACATCCTCCTGTGGTGCTTTTCCTATCCATTTTGCAACCTGCAAAATCACTATCATGCACGTGGAGCTTGCTTCAAGCCATAAAGTGCCTTATCCAGTTTATAAACATAATCTGGACGCTTAGGATCTGAGAATCCTGGAGGTTGTTCCACATACACTTCTTCATTCAGCTTTCCATTTAGAAACGCTGACTTGACATCCATCTGATGTACTTTGAAGTTCTTGTGTACAGCATATGCTAAGAATAGACGAATAGATTCAAGTCTTGCTACAGGAGCAAATGTTTCGTCATAATCTATGCCTTCCTCTTGTCTGTATCCCTGAGCAACAAGACGAGCTTTGTTGCGGGTTACAGTACCATGTTCGTCCAACTTGTTTCGATAGACCCATTTAGTGCCTATCACAGTTTTGTCAGTTGGTCTTCGAACAAGTTTCCAAACTTTGTTTCTTTCAAATTCAGTCAGCTCTTCTTGCATGGCACTGACCCAGTTTGGATCTTTGAGGGCATCATCTACTTTCTTTGGTTCAGTTAGTGAAATAAAATTTACAAATAAACAAATATTACCTGCACTTCGTCGAGTCTGAATCCCAGCGTTTGGATCACCAAGAATTTGATCAATTGGGTGATTTATAGTCCATCGCTGAGCCGGAGCGTGAGACGCTGACTCAACTTGAACTTGAGGAGTTGAAGATGAAGCTTCAGCGACGTCGGGAGTATCAGCCAAGAGAGGAATTGATGCAATTGTCATTATATTCACTGATTGCTGAGAAGTAGATGGAAGGTCTGAGACATTTGGATCAACTGCAGGTATAGTGTTTATAGGAACAGCTGAGACCCATGATGTTTCAGCTTCACTATTCTGCATGTTTGGAATGATAGTGGGACTATCATCTTCTACTGGATGAGCATGAGGAGTGGGAAAATCTTCTGAATCACCAAGATGAGAAAACATCCATTGATTCAGTTCTTCTGTATCAGCGTTCGGTTTAGAGTTCGCTGAACGGGATTCGTCAAACGTGACGTGAATAGTTTCTTCTACAGTTTGTCTTCTTCGATTGAAGACTCTGAAGGCTTTGGAAACTGAGGAGTATCCAAGAAAGATTCCATCATCAGCCTTAGGATCGAACTTTCCAAGAGCATCTCTATTGTTCAGTATGAAACACTGACATCCAAAGATGTGAAGAAAGCTGATTGAGGGCTTTCTCCCATGAAAAAGTTCATAGGCTGTTTTATTGAATCTTTTGACTATCAGCGACCTGTTTTGCGTAAAACAAGCAGTGTTGACAGCTTCTGCCCAAAACTGAGTAGGCAGGTGAGAATCGCTGAGGATTGAACGTGCAGCTTCAATAATTGTTCTATTTCTTCTTTCAGCGACTCCATTTTGTTGCGGTGTTCTCACTGAAGAAAAGTTGTGAGAAATACCCTTACTCTCAAAGAAGGAATCAAGAGAACTGTTTTTGAATTCAGTTCCATGATCACTCCTTATTGAGCGAACGGTCAGATTGTTCAGGGTTTCCATCTTCCGAACAAAGGTGATGAGTTCTTCAGGGGTGTCACTCTTAGAACGGAGAAACATTACCCAAGTGAAGCGAGAGAATTCATTAACTATGACCAGCGTATATTTCTTTCCAGCGATGGATTGTTTGTTAACAGGGCCAAACAAATCCATATGGAGTAGTTGTAGAGGAGATGACACTGAAGAAACTTGCTTTGATTTAAAGCTTGCTTTGGTCTGCTTCCCTTTTTCACACGCTGAACATAACGACTATTTGGCGTATGAATGCTGAGGTAGACCAGTGACTAACTCTTTTGAAGAAAGAGTGTTCAGTGTCTTGAAATTTAGATGAGATAGCCTCTTATGCCATAGCCAGTTGACATCAGATGAGGCCTTTGAGAAGAAACAGGAGTTCTCAGTGGTTGTTGAGTCCATGTTTATTACATAAACATTTTCCAAACGATAACCGCTGAGAGCTATCTTCTCCTTTTTGTCAGAGACAAAGCAGGATTCCTTAGTAAAGATTACTTTGTTATCCATGCCGCAAAGCTGACTGATGCTTAGAAGATTATGCTTCAGCCCTTCAACATATGCGACTCTTCTGAAGGAGGTCGTACCATTTGAAAGTACACCATACCCTCGGGTATGTCCTTTTCCATTTCCACCGAAAGTCACAGAGGGACCCTTCTCTTCCTTGTATTCAGCGAGCAGGCTTTTCTGACCAGTCATGTGTCTAGAGCATCCGCTATCGAGATACCAGATACCCTTCTTAACCTGCAATACAAAGGAAGATTAGTTTTTCTTGGGTACCCACTTAACCATGTATACACGTTTGTCAGTGGAAGTAGTTGGAATGGAAGGTTCAGCAGTCTTCGCAGCATTTGAAGATTCAGCTTTGTCTTTCTTCACTTTGGTTAATTTCTTAACTTCAGTGGTAGAATTCACCTTGACCTGATTTGCACCAGGGTTGGTCTTCTTTGCCTTGGGGGCAATCTTCACCTTAGCTATCTTTTCAGCGTTGGTGGCTGTGGGGCACTTACTAGCAATATGATCAGTGAGTCCACAGTGATAACATTTCCTATAGCTGAAAGTAGTTCTAGGACCATTTGTATGCTGAGCTTTTAATTTAGAATTAGAAGTACCAGCACCAAGTAAGCTATTTGCTTTAGAAATGGGACGAACATTCAGTTCTTCAGATTTCTTACCAAGGACATCCAATCTGAGTCTAGGAGTAGATCGCTGAATAAATCCAGATATCTGCTTCTTTGATCCAGAGGGATGAGCCACTGAAGCTTTAGAAGCATTCAGTTTTGGTACTAAGGTACCCTTCTGAGGATTCTGGTAAATAACAATTCCTTTACCTTTGTCTTTACAGACAGAGGTAGGTTTTGAATAAACCATTTTCTCCTTGCCTTTTGAGGAGGTAGGAGTTTCCTCAGGGATTGGTGTAATGGACGAGGAGCACTGAGAAGATGAAGTATCAGCGACTGAGGATACGAACGTTCCAAATTTAAGCATTGAACGCTCAGTGGTTGGTTTTGAAGTTTCATATTTGTAACCCAAACCACGTTTATCACTCAGTGGAATTTGAGACTTTATTATCTCAGTGATCTTTGTTGAAGAGTTACACCATCCTTCAACAGTAGCTTTTTCAGCTTTTAAAGCAGCGATAGCTTCTGCTCGTTCGATTTTGATTAGCTGATTTAAATATACTCGATCTTTAAAATCTTCTTCAATTTTAGAAAGCTTTTCTATTTGAAGGTGGCAGTTTTTAAGCTTTTCAGCGAGATCAAGATTTTGGTTTTCAACCACAGTTTTGCCGTTCATGGCTTCGTATAAACTTCTAGTCAAGAGATCGATCTTACGGAGACTATCAGCTTCATCAATATTTGCAATATTGGTAAAGAAAGAAGGTGATACCTGAATGGCAGATGTTGAAGTGGAGGGAATGTTTGAACTTTCTTCCTCTTCTTCAATCTTGGCCATGAGACATTGATTTGCTTCATCATCTTCAGAGTCAGATGATGATGCTTCTTCATCAGAAGCAGCCCAATCATAGTCAGCCATCAGGCCTTTGCCTTTCTTCTTAAAGCTTTTCAGCTTCGCATATTTTTCTTTCAGCTTTGAGTATTTGTCATCTTTATTCCTTGGAACAAAGGATTTCTTTGTAAAAGCTGATGGTCTAGAAACTTTCTTAGACCTGCACTCGTTAGCAAAATGTCCTACTTTTTCGCAGTTAAAACAAGTAGCAGTAGCCTTATCAACAAAAACTGATGATTTAGGCTTGTCAGTTATGGAAAGAGGTTTGTTCTTTCTAAATATTTTCTTCTTGGCAAATCTCATGAACTTCTTAGTTAGGAGAGCCAAAGATTCATCTTCTGAAAAATCAGAATCTGATGACCTTTCAGAGTTACTCTCTAACTCAGTGATAGTGACCGAGGGTCGCTGAGTAGAAGGTTCCTCTGAGATTAAAGCAACAGGGGTGCTTTTGGAATCTTTTACAAGATTCTTCTTAAGATGGCTTGATTGCTCATGATTCAGCAACGTGCCATATAAGGTAGCAAGGGTCATTGATTTTAGATCCTTTGACAGCTTGAGACACATAGAATAATTGTCCCAGCTTTCAGGTAAACATTCTAGAAACTTTGTCAGCACCTCAAAGTTAGAATATTCCTTACCAACAGTTTTCAGATCTATAATTAAACAATTAAAACGTTGGTGAACTTCAGAGAGAGTTTCATTCTTACCAGAAATGAAGCTTTCGTATTGTCTTACCAGGTTGATCTTTCTTGAGTCCTGGACTTCAGACGTTCCTTCATACTGAACACATATTGTGTCCCACATGGCTTTTGATGATTTCAGGTTCATGACGGAATGGTAGACTTCGTCAGGAAGGGCCATGGATAGTATGGATCTGGCTTTTGTATCTATAGCCACTTTCTTCTTATCTTCGTCGGTCCACATGTGTATTTCCTTAGGAATCAGCCTTTCTGGAATAGCATGTCTATTTGCAGTGGCTGGAACTGAAGGATCAATTGTTACAGGGATGTATGGGCCGTTTTCAAGATAGTAAGGCATAGTGGGGTCTACACCTTCTAAGAAGAGTGTCATCCTATTTTTCCATAAGTTGAAGTTGTCTCTGGAAAATCTAGGGGTTTTTGCAAGAGAACCATTGTCTATATAATTTGTGTTTGTGTTGGTGGCCATTTTCAGATAATAGCAAGTAAGAGAAATATCTTAGATTAGATCTTGTTTATGAGATTAAACAAATCCGCTCTGATACCACTTGTTGGTCCCGAAGGCCTATACAAGTTTGTAGAAGGGGGGGGGGGGGGGGGGGTTGAATACAAACACACAGATTTTACTTTTCTAAATTGTTTATTGATAAATCATTAACAATTTACAGCTTGTTGCGGAAACAAGATTAAGGATAAACCTAAATCTAAACAAGTTGGAACACTAAGGTTTCCTGCACTAAGAGAGATAAGGAAATTACTAATAATAACCTATCTTTAGATAAGAGATTGAACTTGTCCAGAGTTAGCAAGTTACTTCAAATGAAGTGAGTTCATCTCTTTATATACTGCATGCATTTAATGCAAGTCAGTATATACTTTACACGTGTCATCAGCTGGTTGGTTGCATGTCATTGACCTTGGTTGACAACCTTAGTAGCCGTATGGATGAACAATGTAGTATCAGAGTGGTTGTACGATTTCAGATATTCGGAGGTTCTTTTCTGACATTTCGTACGGAGTCGTGCAAGGGTGGATAAGACAAAAGTATTTTGTACGGAGGACTTCATGATCAGCTTTCGTTGATTTAGCGATCTATCATTTCATTTCAGCGAATGATAGAGTTCAGCGATAGCTGAAGTCTTGTACTTGATACTTCACGTTGAGTGGACAAATCTGAGTCTTCGCTGATCTGCATCAGTTCATTAGGAGACTTGTCGCTGGTTCTTGACCTTGATCTTCGACTTCAGCGTAGAACCTTTGTTGACGTGAAACTTGTCTTCAGGGATCATAAGTAAACAACTAACTTATCAGCGATCATCATAATGACTGAACAGACTCAGAGCATTTATGGTGAACAGTTTCGCTGAATGTTTAACTTAAAGAGCGAGAGTTCCTATCAGCGGTACTGGAAGATCTTAGTACATATCAGCGATAGTGAAACTCTGATACATATTGTTTACTTACAATTTTCACTAAGTATTTAAGAGAGGGTCATTATCAAATCACTGAGGGTTTGGATCAACCGTGTCAAACTTTAGCAATTTTGAACTCTATAGCTTCAATTCCTATCACTTGGCCCTTTCATCATTGCTGGAGTTGCTTTGACTCTCTTATTTCCTGTTGTAGATAATAGCTAAACTAACTGGTTTTTTTTGGCGGGGCATCATTGGCCCTCTTTAATTGCTTGGGGCTGCATTGGCCCTCTTTTCTATCTATTCTTGGTTTCTTTTCCGCTCTATCTAATTAGTTCAAACAATATATAATGCAGAAGCGTTTTAACGAACTAACAGATATTATGAGGTAGATTAACACACTATATCAAATACAGGAAGTGTAAATAAGACAGATAAATAGCTCAATGATTTACTGTATTTGATATAATAAGAACACCAAGAACACTGAAAGGTTTGACAAGAAAATGCTCTAAAGGTGTGTGTTTTGTGTAAAAAGCTTAATAGAAGAGTTCACATGAACCTTCTATTTATACTACTTTTAAAGGGGACAATAAGGACTGAAGGTACAAAGACACTGTTGAGGAATAGTAGCTGGAAGGTACAAAACACTATTCTGGAACTGTTGCAGATACAACGTTCATTAAATGCTCCGTATTCAGCTTTAGGCGGAAACCTATCAG
This sequence comes from Saussurea involucrata, assembly GCA_033807775.1. NCBI lineage: Eukaryota > Viridiplantae > Streptophyta > Magnoliopsida > Asterales > Asteraceae > Saussurea > Saussurea involucrata. Next base: position 80,710,435 of record CM066319.1, read on the forward strand.
AGTTTGACACGTGGAGTTGTCAAGTCACGCCTTTGTACGATTGATCTTCAGAACCTTCGAATGGCAGATATTGTAAGAAGCATGTTCGTCCTTGTTTAGATCTTTTGCGTAGATCTTCTTGTTACCACAGAAGCTCTGTCAAGTATGACAGAAGCTCTGTGGTCTTGTCCGCTTAGAAGAGTCTTCTGTTGTTGATTAACCCGGCAGAGCCTCTGTCGAAGACTTCTGTCTTCTCGGTTACTCGGTTACTCGGCAGAGCCTCTGTTGGTGTCGATACTTAGTCTATTTTTCCAATACTTCTATTTATCATAAAGATTGGAGCTAACAATCTCCCCCTAAGTATTGAAAAATAAAATTTTGAAACATGCAAGGTTTTGTAGACTAAGAACACGACAGGAGGTATTTCACCTCTGTTGATATTTTTCTTTCATAAAAGATGTGCCAGAGACACTTACATTTTATTACATGATGAAAGTAAAAGTAATGGAGGTTGGTAGAGGATATCAGACTTTGGCGTCTTTGAAGTCGTTGAAACTTCTGTTGTCGAATCCTAATTCCTTAAGCTCGTGATAGAAGCTGATACAGAGGTTTCGGAAGTTGATTGTTGAATTGATGACTTCTATCAGTCTATCTGCATTAACCGATCCATTTGCTCTGTTCCTCTGTGCTCCACGAGGCTTGCTCTGAACTCTGTCAAAGTATTTGTTGCATACTTCTGACAGTCCATTTCTACAAATAGTCTTGACTTCCCAGCAGGATCTTGATAGACTAACCCAACTCTTGGAGATGTAATGATTGAGTTTGGTATGGCAGAGGATGGGCGGTCGTTTTCTGGTGGTCGGAGTGCGAGGTTTCTTACTCCGAGATCTCGTGCTAATTGGAAGTCGACAAGGCTGTATAGCAGAAGTTTCTCACGCATGGCTTTCCTTATTACCCTGTATGCCCTTCGATGTGCATCTGTTGTGAAGTTCTCTTTTGTCCAGAGCAGAAGGTCGGGTAGGTCGTAAGGATTTAGATTTCTCAGATCAGCATCTGAGAATTGATTCATGGTTCTGTTCTCCCTTCTGACCTTGTATATATTATAGGAAACCTTAGGTGTAGTTCTGGTTTGAGAAAACTTACAGTATATGACCTTGTCGATTTTCTCGATTGAGAAGACTTCGTGTTTTGGCTTGGGTTTTGTTCTTGTGAAGATGTTTTCGAGGTCAGCACGAAGTTCGGGATCTTGGACCATTGGTGGCATTGGATCTCTGGCAGTTCTGTTGTAGAGATACCTGTACACCACTTCTTCCATTTGAGGTGGAGGTGCACCAGGTGGAGGCATGGGTCTGCGCAGAGCATCCATTTTCTTCTTAATTTCTGCCACTCGATCCTCTGTGAGCTTTTTCTTTGGATCTAGAACCGGTATGTTTGACAGAGGGGTGGCACCAAAAGCCCAGTCTTCTTCTTCTGGTTTTGGTGTAACATAAGCATCGAAAGAGCTCTTCATCAGTTTTTCTGTTGGAGGTTGATGCTTGGCCTTTTTCTTCTGCGGTTCCTCTGTCATAATCCCTTTGCCTTTGTCTTTCGCCATTGGTTTGTCTGCTTGTAGAGATGGTGTTTCCTCTGTGGGTTTTGGTATTTGAGTTTCAGAGGGTTTGGTTGTAGGAGGTTCTGTGGGGGTTGCCTCTGTTGGTTTTGACACTTGAGTTTCAGAGGGCTTGGTTGGTGATGTGGGTTTTGTTGGAGAGGCTTCAGGTGTTTTGCTCAGATATTTTCTCTGTTTCTGAGCAATGGTTTTGATTCTTGGGTTGGTTTTAGGTGTTGGGGAAGGTAGTTCTTCTTTAGAAGATGTCAGAATTTGGAAGTTCTCTTGGATTTGGACATCTTCTCCGAATACAGAGGGGAATTCCACAGAGGTGGGTGTTGCCTCTATGGTATGTTGTTGGTTTTCAGTGGTTTGGGGTTTTTGTGTTTTGGCGGGGGTTTCTTCATGGGTTGTTTCCACAGAGGTGGTTGTTGCCTCTGTGGACTGTTGTTGTCTTCCTTGGGTTTGAGTTGGGGGAACTTGGTTTAGGGGTTCTGCGGATACCGGTGGAGCTGGTAGGCCTTTGTTTGCAGCATCTTCCCTCTGTTTCTCCCCCTCAGGATGATCTGATGGACTATCAGAGTCATCATCAGAGTCATCCTGACCCTTATCTTCTGTACCCTCTGCTCTGCAAGATTCCGCTGGTTTCTTTGGAGGAGTGGCACCTGTAGCTATCAGTTTTGCACATACATCGTCACAGAGACCAAGAAGAGTTTGGAGCTCTGCTTCTGTGTTATAGCGCATTCTGCTGACGCTATCCCTGAAGTCTTTGACATAATTTGCGTTGGCAGCTGTGAAGGCTCTGATTAGCTCTGTTACTTGATCGATCACTCCTTGGCCAAGTTCTGTGAGCTGAGCTCTGGTCATATAATCTGAGGGCTTCATGGCCAGAGTTGCTTCTGTTGTTTGCTCTTGAACTTTGTCGAGGGCCTTCTTTAAATCTTCAGGAGTAAGGCCCTTGGGGGTGGAGGCTTGATCTTTGAGTTGAGCTAAGAGATCTTTGACAGAAGTTTGGAAGGCAGAGGTTGTAGCCTTTTCAAACTCAGCAGCATCAGATGTGGCAGAGGTTGTAGCAGTTGCCTGTATCTGGGCTAAGGCATTTTTCACCTCTGTGGACAGGTTGTCCATTTTGGTGTTCAGGTTTGTGAGTGCCCTTGATGTAGTATCTGCAAAAGAATTAAAAGAGCTTTTCAACTCTTTTAATGTATTGTCCACATAGGTGACAAGGGTTTGGAACTCATCCCTTGATACATGTGGACTTGGTGTAACCTCTGGGGGAACACATTCGTCCCCAGAGTGAGTTCCCGTTCCTGGAACACCTTCTTTCGTCCCTATATTGATGTTGAGGACGTAAGGATTTCCCTCTAATCCTTGAGCAAAGGCTTTATCAGCTTCAGACTCTATAGAGGTTCTGAGAAGGACATTGTCTTGATCCACTCCAGAGGTGGGGACAAGAGTATCCTTCTGTTGACTCGAAGACTTGTCTAGAGTCTCTCCGTCTTTGTACACTCTAAGCTCCTCTGAAGAGCTGTTTGGACCTATAGTAGTGTGCATGGCAGAGGAAACAAATTCCTCTGTAAGGTGGGCTATTGTGGTCTGGGGCGATTGACCACGAACTGAGGGTAAGTCCTTTTGAGAGGACTCCCCTGGAATTGTTTCCGCGGCTAAGATTGGCACAGAGGTAGAAAGAGTTACCTCTGCCCGGTCTGTTTGGGTTGGGGTTGAGCCGTGCTGCTCTTGTTCAATATTACCTTCTGCCACTAGACTGGCGGTAATAGATATGTGGGTTGCACTGGGATTTGGTTGGGGTTGTGTGCCTCTACTATTCCAGGCATCTTTTCTTGTTTATGCTTTTGTGGAGCATCCAAGCACTTCTTCTCCATCTATGGTCTCAACCTCTGTTGCTACCCTATGGCTTGGTGCTTCTATCCTGACTTCTGGGCTTTTCCCGAGGTCATCATAGCAAGAGTGAGTCCCAATTAGTTGCATGATGTGTGGATGATAAAGACCTTTTCTTATTTGGTCTGCTTCCTCTTCATCAGAATCAACCTCTGAGACTTCTACCCTAGTACCTGTAGTTTCAACCATCTCCTCTGTTGGACCTCCTAACATGGTGTCCATGTCATGATCTTCTGCAGCTACGTCTTCCTCTGGGCTTGCCCTTTGTACATCAAATCCTGGTTGAGTGAAGGGGTTCTGTAGTACTTCTGGAGTTTTAGACTGATTGTTTTGTGGCGTTTGATCATCTTCTTCTAGGTCAGAAGAGATTCTGAAGTCTGCTTCTTCTGTAGAGCCATGGGAGAGGGGTTCTGTAGTCCATCCAGAAGTGTCAAGAGTGTTGGCAAACTCAGGGCGTTGGAGGAAGTCAGAGAAATCTCCATGATGTGCATAGTTGAGGGGATTGGGGGATTGCAGAGGTGATTGGTGAACTTCTTCTTCTATCACATCATCCTCTGCTATGGTTTGCATAGGAGAGATAGGCTTTTTGGACTTTTTTCTTGCTTTTCCTTCTCTTTGGTTTAGGTGCACTTTCCTCTGAGGTTTTGGATTTTCTTTTCTTCTTTTCCTTTGGAGGAGAGGGAGGTGCAGGTGATCCAACCTCTGTTGCATGAGGAGGGGATATATGAGCAGCAGAGGTATAGGTGCCCTCTGTAGTTTTCTTGTGGGTTTTCTTCTTCTTCTTCTTGGGAGTGGTGCTCTTTGTTGAAGGGGAGAGAATGGCTTCCCTTTGAGCTTGAAAGTTGGCCTGTACAAGCTGATGTTTGGCCAAAGCTGCAGCCCATTGTTCATCTGACATCCTATCTACAACCCTAGTTCCTAATGGGGCTCCTAGATGCGGGGGTGTCACAGGACTCGGTTCTGGAGTCCTATGATCGCGTATGTATTCTAACTTAAGGGTTTTGTCTTTAACGTATCTCAGAAGTTTCTTTGGCAGAGGTATGCAGAAAGGGTATTCATCTTCGTGCTCTGTTGGGGTGTTTTTGTTCAGTGGGTACATTCTGACCGTTGGTCCCTCCATTGGCCATTTTTGTAGTCGTAGCAGAGGCTCTAGCAGGACTCCCAGAATTCTTTGATATTGCAGAGGAGGTAGACTTTCGGGCTTTCGTCCTTTGGCCTTCTGAGAGGAGATCCTTTTGTCAATGGTGTTGACCATTTCTTGCATCATGATGGTGGAGTAGTCCAGAGGTAGATCATAATATACCCCGTACATTATGGTCAAGATTTGGTGTGAAGTTTGGTCTGGACTACCCACCTTCCCTGTTAGGCACCGATTTAGGATTGAGAAGAGCGTATTCCACAGAGGAGGAAGGAGATTTCTTCTGAAATCGTTTCTTTTTCTTAGGGTTGTATCGTACCCTAACATTTCAACAAAACGACAGAGCTCTTCGTCTGTTGGTTCCTCTGCGTATGCCTTTATCCCAAGTAGTCCTCTGGTGGGTAGGCTGAACTCCAATGAGAACATGGTTCTGTTGAATTTGAGTTCGAGGTGCTCAGATTTGTCTGGTTTGGAGATGTAACCCTTGATTTGTCTATCTGCGGGGTCAAATCTGCTGCTTTGCCACAATTGATTGAGATATCTGGCAGGTATTTTATTGACCGTTTTGGATAACAGGGGGTAGAGGTAATGGTTTTCCAAGATGTGAAGCAGTACGGCGTGTGCTTCCCCAAAAGCCGTTTTTGAGGGAACCAAATAGTAGTTGTTTGGTTTCAAAGGAAGAACACTTTCAAAGTGTTCATGGGCAATGAAGTTTTGAAGATGGGTGGTCGAAACAAAATCTGCTTCATCGCCGGAGTGGTCTTGTTCTATGTTTCTGGCGATTTCTTGGTTTTGTGAGTTCTCAGATTGAGATGGGGAGTTCACCGGAGCGTTGGAGGTGGAAGCCATTTTGATTTTCTTTGAAGAAAGAGAGTAGAATATGGAAGTTGCAGGTTTTTTTGCAAGGTTCGCCGGAGAAGATGAAGAGAATAAGTTCGTAAACGTTTAGAGGTTGTGGTAAGTTTGGTTTTATACTGAAGAGATGGTAGAATCTGAAAGGGTAAATATTTGAAAGTGAATAAAATTTGAGATCCGTAATTGAGTACATACGGCTGGTTCAACTTTCCAGGAGAACGTGTGCCACATACGTCCAATCAAAAGATGCCACGTCATTAGTGTCAGAGCACGATTAGATGGCGTGTGCGGCCCATTAATGCTTGGCGCATGAGCTTTTCTATTTTCAGAAGACTGTCACTCGCAGTAGATAACTCGTTCTTTAACAGAATATCCATAAAAGGCTAAGTGTCAGATTCAACAGAGGCTCTGTGGTGGCGTGAGCTCTGTGATCTGAACCTTGTCTTTTTGTCTCTTCTGATGCTTGTACCTTTACCAGAAACGTTTGAAAGATCATTGGAGAGGATCGATAGATCTTTAGTACAAAGTTTTCATTCCCAGAGGCTTTGAGGCTCTGTCGAGGCCAGCAGAGGCTCTGAGAGTGAAAATTTCTTATAACTAAAAATTTAGAGAACTTTTTGATCATCCAATGTTTTCATTTTGTTAAACACTGTTTTTAGGACATATTTGGAAATTTGTGTCCTGGAAAACTGTTTTGGAAATTGATTTTGTTCGAGACTTACTCTTAGAGTGTCTAGTTTGGGCGACATAGACTCTTTGGTTGAGTGAGCTCTTTGCCCATAAGACTTTCTTCCAATATCCTTGTGTGTGCATTTGTACGTACAAATCCTTAAAGAAGACATTTAAGTTTGATCGACAGAGTTTCCGTATGAAGTTTGCAGTTCTAGAGGATTAGGCTTACAGAGGCTCTGTTGCGCTCAACAGAAGCTCTATGACTTTAAATTTCTCATAACGGAAGGCTCGAAAATCTTTTTGATCATTTCTTGTTTGAAATGTCTTAAACAGTGTTTATAGGACGTATTTTGAAATTTGTGTCCTAGAAAATTGTTTTCAAAAAGGATTTGTACGAGTTACTCACTTTTGGTTCTTCTTTGTTCGGTAAAAACACCTGACTTCTGTGGATATGGTTGATCATATCTCTTCTTTGGCTCCCCCTTGAATGATCAACCTCTGCAGATTAGTTCAAGGTTTCCTTCTGCTCCCCCTTGACCTATGCTTGGATCAAATGAGATAAGTTGTGCACAGAACATAGGTCAAAGTTATCAGAGGTTCTGTGGAGATTGTCATATTCTGAGCAATCCCACAGAAGCTCTGTTGTTTACCGAACTTTTGATGATTTAAGAATTTACATACATAAGAGTTTAAATATATACATATTTACTTGAAGATCAAATCGTACTTACACAGGGTTTAACTCATGTTAATCATTCCCAACTTACCCACCAAGAAAAGAAATCTTTTCTCATCTAGTGCCTTGGTGAATAAGTCTACAAGCTGGTATTCAGTGGGCACAAAATGCATTTCGATTGTGCCAAATTCAACATGATGTTTCAGAAAGTTATAACGAATATGATATGCTTTGTTTTTTAGTGCTGTACTGGATTGGCAGAGATTGCTATGGCACTTTTGGAATCACAGAGGATGGGAATTTTGTATATGTTGTACCCATAGTCTTTGAGCTGAGTTTTCATCCATAGAACTTGGGAGCAACAGCTAGCAGTAGCAACATATTCCGCTTCTGCTGTAGATGTAGATACACAGTTCTGGTTCTTCGAAGTCCAGCTTACTAGATTACCTCCCAGGAATTGACAACTCCCAGAGGTGCTCTTTCGATCAAGCTTGGATCCTCCATAATCTGAATCTGTGTATGCCTTAAGACCAAAACCAGAGTTCTTTGGATACCAGAGTCCAAGATTTTTGGTCCCTTTAAGGTATCTGAAGATCCTCTTTACAACAATATAGTGGGATTCCTTTGGGTTAGCTTGATATCTTGCACAGAGGCATGTGGCATACATTATGTCAGGTCTACTTGCGGTTAAGTATAAAAGAGACCCAATCATACCTCTGTAGAGTTTGCACTCTACAGATGTGTCATTTGGATCTGAGAATAATTTATTTCCAGTGGCCATTAGGGTCTTCATTACAGAGGCATCAGAGAGACTGTATTTTGAAAGTATGTCAGAGACATATTTTCCTTGATTTATGAAAATTCCCTCTGATGATTGTTTTACTTGGAGTCCGAGGAAGAAAGTTAATTCTCCCATCATACTCATTTCAAACTCACTCTGCATGAGTTTTTTGAAATCTTTGCACTGTTGTGCATTTGTAGACCCAAAAATAATGTCATCCACATAAATCTGTACAAGCAAAATTTCATCACCTTTTCTTTTATAAAACAAAGTAGTATCGGTTGTACCTCTTTCGTAATTGTTATCGAGAAGAAAGGTTGAAAGTCTTTCGTACCATGCTCTTGGAGCCTGTTTCAGTCCATACAGAGCTTTGTCGAGGTAATACACGTATTTTGGGTACTTGGAGCTTTCAAACCCTGGTGGCTGTTGGACGTATACTTCTTCTTGGATTTCACCATTCAGAAAGGCAGATTTTACATCCATCTGAAAGACTTTGAAACCTCTGTGGGCAACGAAGGCTAAGAAGATCCTTATTGCTTCGAGCCGTGCGACAGGGGCAAAAGTTTCAACGTAATCAATGCCTTCTTCTTGGCGATATCCCTTGGCCACTAATCTTGCTTTGTTTCTAATGACCACCCCATCCTTGTCCTTCTTGTTTCTGAAGACCCATTTTGTCCCTATGGCTTGTTTCCCTCGTGGCAGAGGTACTAGGGTCCATACTTTGTTTCTCTCAAATTGTAGAAGCTCTTCTTGCATAGCATCTACACAGTTTGGATCATCTAGGGCTTCAGAGATTCTTTTTGGCTCGATCACACTTATAAAATTTGTAAAGAAACAAAAATTAGCAGTGGCTGATCTTGTCTTGACCTTTTCAGAAGGGTCGCCAATTATGAGACTTGGAGGATGGCTTTTCGTCCACTGTGTTGTTCTTGGAAGATGGTCATTTGAGTCATCAAGATTAACTTCTGTGGTTGCATAATGCGGTTCGTGTGCAACCTCTATTGTTGATGGTTCTTCTGTGCTTATGCTTGGTTATTCAGCTTGTGGGAGGATTGGAATGGGAGTTAGAATTTGTTCCTCTGAGGAAGTAGAGAGTGAGTCTTCGTTTTCCTCTGGTATTGATTCCTCTGTAGTCGCTGGAGTAGGTATTTCAGGAGCATCTGTTGTTGAATCTTTGGTCGTTTCATCTTCTGTTGGCTCCCCCTCAACACGTGCATCTGTATGATTCACAGAAGAGGATGAAGTATTTAATGGACCAGTTAGAGATATACCTGACTCAGACTGGTTTGCAGAAGATATTTCTCCAGAAGCTCTGATGGCTCCAGCAGAGGGATCAATATCATCATGGAACATTTCTTCAAATAGAAGATTTAAGTCTTCTTCTCTTGTTTTTGAAATGCCAGAGGATTCCTTCTTTAGACCAAGTTTTGAACTGATTTGTTCAGAAGTCTTTTGAAAAGAATCATCAAAAGATACATTGATGCTTTCTATGATGGATCGAGACTTCAGAAGGTACACTCTGTAAGCTTTTGAAGTGGCAGAGTATCATATGAACTTTCCTTCATCTGCTTTTACCTCAAACTTTCCTCTTGCTTCTCTATCATTTAAGACAAAGCACTTGCATCCAAATACATGAAAGAATTTGATGTTTGGTCGCCTTTTGTTGATTAAATGATAAGGTGTCTTGATGTGCCTTTTTACAATGGTTGATCGATTTTGGGTGTAGCATGCGGTTGATACTGCTTCTGCCCAAAAAGACATTGGCAATCCACATGCTATCAGCATAGTTCTTGCAGCCTCCACAAGCGTGCGATTCTTTCGTTCAACCATGCCATTTTGTTGTGGGGTGCGTGCAGCAGAGAAGTTCTGTGAAATGCCTTCTTCTGTAAGATAGGTTTCAATGACAGAGTTTTTGAACTCTGTGCCATTGTCGCTTCTTAGTTTCTGAATCCTGCACTCATACAGAACTTGGATTCTTTTCATTAAATTTATTAGAATGTTTGGAACATCTGATTTCTTTCTGACAAATTCAACCCATGTAAATCTTGAGTATTCGTCGATCAAAACAAGTATATATTTCTTGCCACCTAGGCTCTGTGTAGCGATTGGACCGCAGAGGTCGACATGAAGCATGTACAGAGGCCTAGTGCAAGATATATCAGTTTTGCCTTTATAGGAAGCTCTTTTTGAGTTTTCCCATTTCGCAGACAGAGCACAAGTGATCTTTATTAAACTTAACATTTGGTAGACCTTTGACTAGATCAAGTTTAACAAGCTTATCTAGAGTATGAAAGTTTAGGTGGCAGAACCTGTTGTGCCATAACCAGGCTTCTTCGCTTTTACAGGCTACAAGGCAGAGCTTGTCTTCCTTGTTCTTGGCACATAAGTTCATTAGGTAGAGATCGCCTCTTCGTTCGGCTCGCAGAAGTTCGACTCCTGTGTCCTCACCTTGTAGAGAACAGAAGGTTCTTTTGAACATTACGTCGAAACCCGTATCGCAGAGTTGGCTAACACTGAGAAGATTGTGTTTAAGGCCATCCACATATGCAACTTTTCATACGGATATGTTCTCCTTCTTGATGACTCCGTAGCCTTTAATGTACCCCTTTTTGTTGTCTCCAATAGTCACAGATCCACCATCGTGTTTTTCTTTGTATGTGGATAGTAGACCTCTGTCGCCAGTCATGTGTCGCGAGCATCCGGAGTCTAGATACCAGATTGGCACATACTGCTTCTGCAAGATAATCAGAGAGTTTTAGGTACCCATATCCAAATGGGTCCAACTTTGTTAGGGATTTTCATGTTTGCCTTAGCATTCTTGGATTTTGCTTTAGCTTTTGTTGAAGAAACATTCTGTTTCTTCTTACCCTTGAATTTAGCATTCTTGTTGGGTATAGAGAGTAAACAATGTGGATTTCTGAAGTATTGGCTTAATTTTTACATGAGATCAAAGCAATGACAATAATCAATGTGCGAAGAGATTTGTGTTGGTCCCGAAAGGCTTAAACAAGTTTGTAGAAGGGGGGGGTTGAATACAAACACACTATTTTACTTTTCTAAATTGTTTATTGATAAATCATTAACAATTTACAGCTTGTTGCGGAAACAAGATTAAGGATAAACCTAAATCTAAACAAGTTGGAACACTAAGGTTTTCTTGCACTAAGAAAGATAAGGAGATTACTAATAAAATCCTATCTTGAGAGATTTGAACTTGTCCAGAGTTAGCAAGTTACTTCAAATGAAGTGAGTTCATCTCTTTATATACTGCATGCATTTAATGCAATCCAGTATATACTTTACACGTGTCATTAGCGGATTGGTTGCATGTCATTGACCTTTGATGACAACCTTAGTAGCCGCATGAATGAACAGTGTAGTATCAGAGTGGTTGTACGATTTCAGATTTTCGGAGGTTCTTTTCTGACATATCGTACGGTGGCGTGCAAGGGAGGTTAAGACAAAAGTACTTTGTACGGAGGACTTCATGATCAGCTTTCGTTGATTCAGCGATTATCATTTACTATTCAGCAGATGATAAAGTTCAGCGATAGCTGAAGTCTTGTACTTGATACTTCACGTTGAGTGGACAAATCTGAGTCTTCGCTGATCCGCATCAGTTCATTAGGAGACTTGTCGCTGGTTCTTGAGCTTGATCTTCGACTTCAGCGTAGAACCTTTGTTGACGTGAATCTTGTCTTCAGGGATCATAAATAAACAACTAACTTATCAGCGATCACCATAAGGACTGAACAGACTCAGCGATATGGTGAACAGTGTTCGCTGAATGTTTAATCTAAAAGTGCGAGAGTTCCTATCAGCAGTACTGTAAGATCTTAGTACTTATCAGCGATAGTGAAACTCTGATACATATTGTTTACTTACAATTTTCACTAAGTATTTAAGATAGGGTCATTATCAAATCACTGAGGGTTTGGATCAACAATCTCCCCCTATTTGATTATGACATAGCAACAGAGAAAATTGCTATTTAATGAAAACATAAGGATAAAAAGAACTCATAAAATATTTGTCCCTTTTACTGTTTTCTGGGATCTTTTCAGTACTGATGGAGTAAAGTACATTCGCTGAAATCTTTCTTTAAATCTTTGAATCAGGTTACATTATGAATAAGAAAGATTACAAGTACAAGCGAAATAAATTACAAGTACTGAAGGATGACTGATACAATAGAGAAAAATGGTGATTGTTGTCAGCCTTCAAAGGGTTCTTCCTTAATGAGAAGTTCATCAAGGGTTGTCTTTTCAGTTGGAATCATCCAGTCAGGAACCTTTTCTCCTTTATTCTTTAGCTTCAGAGCAGCTTCAAAAATCAAGGGTTTTAGGTGTCGTGCCTGAATGTCTTTTCTGAAGTCGCACCAGTAGATGAGATCTTTGAGCTGTTCGATTGGAGTGATTGGAAGCTCAGCGATCCGTTGAAAGCATTTACGTCCGTCGTAGTCAAGAAAGAATATTCCATAAGGATTACTGATGACTTTACCAGGGACGAAAAGTTCACATGGTGGCAAAGAGACATCAAGGGCAGATAGATCAGGATCAGGACCAAGTACTTCAGCGCGAGAGAAACCAATTCCAGTTTCATTTCGTATGACAGGACCTGAGTTTGAATCTTGACGTTTCTTCCTTGGAGAGTCCTTTTTTCTTTTCGGCTTTAGATCAGGAACAGGAGGAATATCCACACAAGAAGATATCAAATCGATCTGTCTGTTTATCAGCTTTTCGAAATGATCCTTGTACTTAGATTTTGACGGTTGGATAGCTAACCTCATCTCCAGCCATTCAGAGAGACCATACCTTTTTACAGTGTCAGCACGAAAGGTTTCAGATGAGTCATCTTCTCTGAACAGTTTGATGTCAACAATAGGTACTCCGACGGAGGTTCTTCCAGAGATGAATACCTTGTTGATCTTCGCTGGACGATATCTGAAGTGGATTTTCTCTTTACACCAGATCAGGGTGGTCTGAGAAACTTCAGCTTTCTTTTCCACGATCTTCTGGGCTTGTTCCCAAAGCTTTCGTTGGATTTGAATGGGAATACGCTTCAGCTTGGGGTCTTTGACAGATTCTTGAGTGAGCTTGATGGCGTATTCTCTGTCTTTATCTTCAGCTTCCTTCCTTTCAGCGATGAGGCGTTCAGCTCTGAGATGATCTTGGTATTCAACTTTTGAAATTCTGAACTTAGGAGGAACTGAAGGTAGTTGATCGCGCCTTAGGATGATTCGCTGATCCTCGAATCGCTTTATCATTTCTTCTCTCCTCTTTTGATCAACCGAGGAAGGTCTGTTTCTGTGCGAGAGAGGTTGTTCTTCTGGTTCATCAGTCTCAGAGATTAAATCTAAGACTGGGATTATGTCTTCAGCGTTAGCTGGAATTATTGGTGAAGTCGCAACAGATCTTTCAGCGATATCCTCAAACAGGGGAGAGGACTAGCTGAAACGCAGCGATCTTACAAATAAGAACTGGGTAGAAGAACTTGGGTAGAAAAGATAGAAAAAAATGTGGATGTGTATGGTGTTTGTGGAATGGATAACTGATTTTTCATAGATGATCAGGGAAGGAAAAATAAGTTTAGTGTACCTGACAAATCGGCTTTGCAAGTAGGATCGCCAGATTATCATCTTCAGCGATGCCTTTGTCTTTGCTTTTCTCAGCGCCAGAGGCTGAGTGCTTTGTCTTTGTCTTCTCCCCTGAAGGTTATTTTATTGAAATACCTTTAAGAGCTTTGGTTCGAGGAGCAGGTTTGACAACAAAGAAATCATCGTCATCTTCATCATCATCATCATCGTTCCTTGGAGAGGAGGATGGTTCAGCTTCAGGGATGTCGAAGTCTTCGTCTTCTTCTGCTTCAGATTCCTCAGCATCTTCATCGAGTTGCTCCCCCTCAGATATAGAGGCGAGGTTCTCGGTTCCCTCAGGGTTTTCATCTCCCTGAGGTCCAGTAATCCGATCTTCATTACCCTCTCCCCTGATAGATTCATCATGGGAAAGGTCTTCAGCGCTCTTCTCCTGTTCAGCGCTCTTCTCCCCCTCTTTCTCATGATGGGCGGGGGAGGAATGGGTAGATTCAGCATTGGTGTTGTCTCTGTCTTCTGGGCCAGAGATTTTCACACAACCTTCAAGCTTAGCTATTCTGTCTTCTAGGCCAGAAATAGCAGGCGTGATTTTCTTCAGCTCTTGGCGATCCTCTGCGGTGAATGAGTCCAAAACAGGTGCAGGGGCCGGAGCAGGAGCTGGATTATTTGCCTTGTTCACCAGCGTCTCGATCATTGTCTTGACGGAACCAAGGTCGGTCTTCACTGAGCCCAAGTCGGTCTTGACCACTGACATATCACCTTCGAGTGTACCAACCGATTTCTTCAGCGTTGTAACTTCGCTGGAAATGGTGGAAACTGATGATTTGAGGTTGGTGTAGTCAGTGTAGATGTCGGAGAGCACTTTGGCAAAGTCGGCGAGAGTTTTATCAAGATCTTTGATGTCATCAGAGGAGGCCTTCTTTTCCACCACAGTAGTCAGCTTCGTCAGATTCTCTCCAGCGTTTGTTACAGCTGTAGAGTTATTTGATAGACCGGTGGTGAGATCCGTAAGTTTCATCTCCATAGACTTCAGAGACTGGTTGATATCTCCCAAAAAAGGACCTGTAACATATAAGTACTTGTGAACAAAGGAAAGCTCAGAAGTTTCAAGTTTAGTTACAGTGTTTAAGGTGGGATCTGTACCTGCAGGAGCGTTGACGAACTCATCAAAGTTTCGAGTCCCTCCATAGTGTTCCATATCTCCCTCAAAAGTTCCGTGAGGAATGGAGATCTCTGCAGGTCCTTTCTTCGTCATTCGCTGAGAAGCTTCAACGGCTTCTTGAATGATGGCATCTCCAGTTTTGACTGGAGGAGTGTCCAAAGAAGTAGAGGGAGGAGCGAAGGATAAGAATTGGGGTTGGGGTTCAAGTTCAGCGTTGGATTCGCTGAGAAGTACTTCATCAGTCTTTTGAGAGACTGACGAAGGTTGGGTAGATTCCAAAGTTCTAACCTCAGCGTTTAGGGACGCTGAAGTAGGTTTAGAAGGGATGGCTTGAATTGGTGTGGCAGAGCGTACCACGGAACTTTCCTTCAGCTCTTCAGAATGAGCTGAGGAGTCTTCAGCATGCAACTGCTGGGGTTGCTCCTTGGTTTTCTTGATCCTTTTGGAATCAAGAGGGGTAAGAGATTGTTTCCTTTTCTTAGAAGGAATGGATTTTGTGGCCGGGGTATCAGCGATGGGTATTGTCGCTGAAGGAGCCACAGAAAGCGGAGAATTAAGAAGAGTGAGAAGAGTAGAGAGACGTACCTCGTTGGCGACAGGCTTGAAGTCGAGAACTTTAGGGCCAATCTGAGAGAGTTTCAGATCACCCTCTTCAGGATAGCTGTCCTTCAAGCCATATTGAAAGATGGCGCTGATGAATCGCGGGTAAGGAACCCATGCTGGTCGGTCAGCGGCAGAATCAACACGTTGAATGAGGTCTTCATAGATGATGGAGGCCCAGTCAATGTTGAGACCTTTTAGCAGTGCGTAACCCATGGCCTGCTGAGGTTGAGCGGCTTGATCAGAAGATCCGGATTTCGCTGTCATGCAGCTGATCAGGTGAGCGAAGATGAAGTTCATCTCGCTGGGCATCTTGGATTTCTTTATCAGCGTCAGCTTCTTCTCAGGTAGCTTGTCTCTTCCAGTCTCCCAGATGTAACCCATCGCATCAAGGAAAGCAATGATTTCTTCCCTGTCAGCGTGCTTCTTGTGGTCAGGAAATGGAATGAAAGGATTTTCTGAGGTAGCGTTAGGGAATTTCAGAGCTTTACGGATTATTGCGGGGGTTATCTTGATGGTGCCATACTCAGTATCGCTGAGTATGCAGTCGATGGTTTTAGATGGATCTTTGGCTGAGGGTAGGTTGGTGTGTCTGGCAGAGTACCAGAATTGGGATAATAGACGCTGACTGGCAGGAGGTGTGATTGTCAGTGCTGTGTATATTGGGCTATTCTTCAAAAAAATCACAGCGTCGTCTAGATGGGATACCTGCTTCCGAGGAGGAAACTCGAGAAGCGCTGAAAGGTTGTTTGCCTTAGTCCAGTCTAGTTGATCCAGCTCAAACTTAACCTGAGGAGCTTTGGTGATTTCCAGTTCCTCAGAATCACTGGAGATGGACTCAGCGGTAACATTCAGCTTTGAAGTTGCCATTTCACTGTATTATCAGTTCAACCAAAGATGTTAACAAATAAGAAATATCTTAATGTGGAAAGAGAATTTCCATTAAGATTTTTCGAATTTTGTCCATTTCATTCAGACAAAAAAGTCTTAATGAAGATTAGGGTTTTTCTTGTTTTTAAAAAAAACGAATATAACACCTATAAGCCTTGTATTCCAGTTTTAAAAAAAATGGATACGAAAGAAGAACAAGTTTAAGATTTTATATTTAAAACTTGAAGAACAACCATGAAATGGTTGTGTTTATAAAACCATGAAAGAAAATGATTTTATTTTTGAGTTCTTTTGTTTGATCTTGTGTAAAACAATGATAAGATCGAAAACAAGTTATTTGCATTTGATAAAAGATAAGAACATATTGACCTTGAGTTTGATGAAGAAGATGATGAACAGTTCTTGAAGATCGAGAGCACAAAATGCAACAGTGTTCTTTTCTTACGGAGAAAGATTGATTCGCATAAAAGACAAATATAAACTTTGAGAGAGTTTATATAGGAAGAGAGTAGAGAGAGAAAAACTTGAGCGGGAAAGTTTTTCATCATGACACGGACACGTGTTTGCATTTGATTGGATAGACAACGAAACGTGCAAACGTGTGTCAGAAAAAGAAACGTGCCTGGTGTTATCCGTTGCAATGACGTCACAACTGTCCTTTCACATTCTTTCGTTGTCTCTGAGGTTTTGAAAGAAAAACTCAGGGACTCTTTGGAAAATATGAAGCACTGAATAGAAATATCAGTGAGGGTTTTAAGAAATTTCAAAATATTATTCAGCGATGAATGAATTTGAAATCTTGCATTTTCATGCGTTTTGTCAGAGAAAACATACCTTGATATCAGTTTAACCCAATTTATTTAGAGAGGATGATGAAATGGATTGTACTAGTTTATTTTATCCAGAGCCTATACAAGAATGTATAAACGTATCGCTGATTAAATGTGAACCGCTGAAGATTTATCCTTCAAAGTTCAGCATTCCAAGCTCGCTGATGAGAAAGTTGAATCTTGTCTCATCAAGAGGTTTGGTAAACAAATCAGCTAACTGATAATCAGTTGGGATAAAATGAAGTTCTATATCACCATTCATCACATGATCTCTGATAAAATGATATCTGATTTCTATGTGTTTTGTCTTTGAGTGTAGCACTGGATTGTTTGCTATAGCGATGGCACTTGTGCTGTCGCAATAGATTGGAATTTTGGAGAGCTGAAGATCATAGTCTAGTAGTTGATTTCTCATCCACAAGACTTGAGAACAGCAGCTTCCAGCGGCTACATACTCAGCTTCAGCTGTGGAAGTGGACACCGAGTTTTGCTTCTTACTTGTCCAACTTACCAGCTTTCCACCCAGGAGCTGACATCCTCCTGTGGTGCTTTTCCTATCCATTTTGCAACCTGCAAAATCACTGTCTGAATAGGCGGTTAGATCGAATCCTGAATCTTTGGGATACCAAAGACCTAGATTCGCTGTACCCTTAAGATATCGAAAGATTCGCTTTACAGCTTTCATATGAGATATCTTAGGTTCAGCTTGATATCGTGCGCACAGACATGTTGCAAACATAATATCGGGTCGGCTAGCTGTAAGATACAGTAGTGAGCCGATCATCCCACGGTACAGCGTGACATTGACAGGAACACCCTTTGTGTCCTTATCAAGTATCAGCGGTGGTGCCATAGGGGTTTTCATAGCTGAACTTTCAGTTAAGTCGAATTTTTTCAGCATATCTTTAACATACTTTCCCTGATTTATAAAAGTTCCTTTTTCAGTTTGCTTAATCTGAAGACCAAGGAAATATGTTAGTTCACCCATCATACTCATTTTATACTCATCTTTCATTCTATCAGCGAAACGAGTACAAAGCTCAGGGTTAGTAGAACCAAATATAATGTCATCAACATATATTTGAACTAAAATGATATGACCTTTTATTTTTCTAAAAAACAAAGTTTTGTCAATCTTACCTCTCTCAAATTTTTCAAGGTGGAGATACGTAGAAAGAGTGTCATACCATGCACGAGGAGCTTGCTTCAAGCCATAAAGTGCCTTATCCAGCTTATAAACATAACCTGGACGCTTAGGATCTGAGAATCCTGGAGGTTGTTCCACATAAACTTCTTCATTCAGCTTTCCATTTAGAAACGCTGACTTAACATCCATTTGATGTACAGTGAAGTTTTTGTGTACAGCATATGCTAAGAAAAGACGAATAGATTCAAGTCTTGCTACAGGAGCAAAGGTTTCGTCATAATCTATACCTTCCTCTTGTCTGTATCCCTGAGCAACAAGACGAGCTTTGTTGCGAGTTACAGTACCATGTTCGTCCAACTTGTTTCGATAGACCCACTTAGTGCCTATCACTGTTTTGTCAGTTGGTCTCCGAACAAGTTTCCAAACTTTGTTTCTTTCGAATTCAGTCAGCTCTTCTTGCATAGCGCTGACCCAGTTTGGATCTCTGAGGGCATCATCTATTTTCTTTGGTTCAGTTAGAGAAATAAAGTTAACAAATAAACAAATATTACCTGCACTTCTACGAGTCTGAATACCAGCGTTGGGATCACCAAGAATTTGATCGATTGGGTGATTTACAGTCCATCGCTGAGCCGGAGCATGCGTCGCTGACGCAGTCTGAACTGGAGAAACTGAAGATGAGGCTTCAGCTACTTCTGGATAATCAGCTAAGAGAGGAATGCTTGCATTTGTCACTTCATTCACTGATTGCTGAGAAATAGATGGAATTTCTGAGACATTTGGATCAACTGCGGGTATAGTATTTATAGGAACAGCTGAGACCCAAGATGTTTCAGCTTCACTATTCTGCATATTGGGAATGATAGTAGGACCATCATTTTCAGTTGTATGAGTATGAGTAGTGGGAACATCTTCTGAATCACCAAGATGAGAAAACATCCATTGATTCAGTTCTTCTGTATCAGCGTTCGGTTTAGAGTTCGCTGAACGGGATTCGTCAAACGTGACGTGAATAGTTTCTTCTACAGTTTGTCTTCTTCGGTTGAAGACTCTGAAGGCTTTGGAAACTGAGGAGTATCCAAGAAAGATTCCATCATCAGCCTTAGGATCAAACTTTCCAAGGGCATCTCTGTTGTTCAGTATGAAACACTGACAACCAAAGATGTGAAGAAAGCTGATTGAAGGCTTTCTCCCATGAAAGAGTTCATAGGCTGTCTTTTTGAATCTTTTGACTATCAGCGACCTGTTTTGCGTAAAACAAGCCGTGTTGACAGCTTCTGCCCAAAACTGAGTAGGCAGGTGAGAATCGCTGAGCATTGAACGTGCAGCTTCAATAATTGTTCTATTTCTTCTTTCAGCGACTCCGTTTTGTTGTGGTGTTCTCACTGACGAAAAGTTATGAGAAATACCCTTGCTCTCAAGGAAGGAATCAAGAGAACTGTTTTTGAATTCAGTTCCATGATCACTCCTTATTGAGCGAACAGTCATATTGTTCAGAGTTTCCATCTTCCGAACAAAGGTGATGAGTTCTTCAGGGGTGTCACTCTTAGAACGGAGAAACATTACCCATGTATAACGAGAGAATTCATCAACTATGACCAGCGTATATTTCTTTCCAGCGATGGATTGTTTGTTAACGGGGCCAAACAAATCCATATGGAGTAGTTGAAGAGGAGATGACACTGAGGAAACTTGCTTGGACTTAAAGCTTGCCTTGGTCTGCTTCCCTTTTTCACACGCTGAACATAAGGACTCTTTGGCGTATGAATGTTGAGGTAGACCAGTGACTAACTCTTTGGATGAAAGAGTATTCAGTGTCTTGAAGTTGAGATGTGAGAGTCTCTTGTGCCATAGCCAGTTGACATCAGAAGATGCCTTTGAGAAGAAACAGGAGTTCTCAGTGGTTGTTGAGTCCATGTTTATAACGTAAACATTTTCCAAACGATAACCGCTGAGAGCTATCTTCTCCTTTTTGTCAGAGACAAAGCAGGATTCCTTGGTGAAAATCACTTTGTTATCCATGTCGCAAAGCTGACTGATGCTCAGAAGATTATGCTTCAGCCCTTCAACATATGCGACTCTTCTGAAGGATGTTGTACCATTTGAAAGTACACCATACCCTCGGGTGTGTCCTTTTCCATTTCCACCGAAAGTTACAGAGGGACCCTTCTCTTCCTTGTATTCAGCGAGCAGGCTTTTCTTTCCAGTCATGTGTCTAGAGCATCCGCTATCGAGATACCAGATACCCTTCTTAACCTGCAATACAAAGGAAGATTAGTTTTGCTTGGGTACCCACTTCACCATGTATACGCGTTTGTCAGTGGAAGTGGTTGGAATGGGTTCAGCAGTCTTCGCAGCATTTGAAGATTCAGCTTTGTCTTTCTTCACTTTGGTCAATTTCTTGACCTCAGCGGTATGAGTCACCTTGACCTGACTTGCAACTGGTTTGGTCTTCTTTGGTGCTATCTTCACCTTAGCTATCTTATCAGCTTTGGTGGCTGTGGGACACTTACTTGCAATATGATCGGTAAGTCCACAGTGATAACATTTCCTATAACTAAAATTAGTTCTAGGACCACTTGTGTGCTGAGCTTTTAATTTGGAATTAGAAGTGCCAGCACCAAGTACACTTTTGGTTTTTGAAATAGGACGAACATTCAGTTCTTCAGATTTCTTACCAAGGACATCTACTCTGAGTCTAGGAGTAGGTCGCTGAACTGATCCAGAGGTTTGATTTCTAGAAACAGATGAATGAATCACTAAGGCTTTGGAAGCATTCAGCTTAGGTACTAAAGTACCCTTCTGAGGATTTTGATAAATTACAATTCCTTTACCTTTATCTTTAGAGACAGAGGTAGGTTTTGAATAAACCATTTTCTCCTTACCTTTTGAGGAGGTAGGAGTTTCCTCAGGGATTGGTGTAATCGACGAGGAGTACTGAGATGAAGAAGTGTCAGCTACTGAGGATACGAACGTTCCAAATTTAAGCATTGAACGTTCAGTGGTTGGTATTGGAGTATCATATTTATAACCCAGACCACGTTTATCACTCAGAGGAATCTGAGCCTTAATTATCTCAGTGATCTTTGTTGAAGAATTACACCATCCTTCAACAGTAGCTTGTTCAGCTTTTAATGCAGCGATAGCTTCCGCTCGTTCAATTTTGACTAGCTGATTTAAATGGACTTGATCTTTAAAATCTTCTTCAAATTTAGAAAGCTTTTCTATTTGAAGGTGGCAATTTTTAAGCTTTTCAGCGAGATCAAGATTTTGGTTTTCAACCACAGCTTTGCCGTTCATGGCTTCGTATAAGCTTCTAGTCAGTAGTTCGATTTTACGGAGACTATCAGCTTCATCAATATTTACAATATTGGTAAAGAAGGAAGGTGATACCTGAATGGCAGATGTTGAAGTGGAGGGAATGTCTGAACTTTCTTCCTCTTCTTCAATCTTGGCCATGAGACATTGATTTGCTTCATCATCTTCAGAATCAGATGATGAGGCTTCTTCATCAGAAGCAGCCCAATCATAGTCAGCCATTAGGCCTTTTCCCTTCTTCTTAAAGCTTTTCAGCTTTGCATACTTCTCCTTCAGCTTTAAGTATTTGTCGTCTTTATTCCTTGGAACAAAGGATTTCTTTGTAAAGGCTGAAGGTCTCATGATTTTCTTTGACCTGCACTCGTTAGCGAAATGACCTGTCTTTTCGCAGTTAAAACAAGTAGCAGTAGCCTTATCAACAAAAGCTGATGACTTAGGCTTGTCAGCTATAGAAAGAGTTTTGTTCTTTCTAAACATTTTCTTCTTGGCGAATCTCCTGAACTTTTTAGTTAGGAGAGCCAAGGATTCATCATCTGAAGAATCAGAATCTGATGATCTTTCAGAGTTACTTTCTAACTCAGTGATAGTGACCACGGGTCACTGAGTAGAAGGTTCCTCTGAGATTAAAGCAACAGGGGTGCTTTTGGAATCTTTTACAAGATTCTTCTTAAGATGGCTAGATTGCTCATGATTCAGCAATGTGCCATATAAGGTAGCGAGTGTCATTGATCTTAGATCTTTTGACAGCTTGAGACACATGGAATAATTGTCCCAGCTTTCAGGTAAACATTCTAAAAACTTTGTCAGAACTTCAAAGTTAGAATATTCCTTACCAACCGTTTTAAGATCTATAATTAAGCAGTTAAAACGTTGATGTACTTCAGAGAGAGTTTCATTCTTACCAGAGATGAAACTTTCGTATTGTCTTACCAGGTTGATCTTTCTTGAATCCTGGACTTCAGACGTTCCTTCATACTGAACACATATTGTGTCCCACATGGCCTTCGAGGATTTCAGGTTCATGACGGAATGGTAGACTTCGTCAGGAAGGGCCATGGATAGTATGGATCTGGCTTTTGTATCTATAGCCACTTTCTTCTTGTCTTCATCGGTCCAATGATGGATTTCCTTTGGAATCAGCCTTTCTGGAATAGCAGCTCTAGTTGCAGTGGCTGGAACGGCAGGATCAATCGTTACAGGGATGTGTGGACCGTTTTCAAGATAGTAAGGTATAGTAGGGTCTACACCTTCTAAGAAGAGTGTCATCCTATTTTTCCATAAGTTGAAGTTGTCTCTGGAAAATCTAGGGGGTTTTGCAAGAGAACCATTGTCGATATAGTGAGTGTTTGTGTTTGAGTTGGCCATTTTCAGATAATAGCAAGGAAGAGAAAAAATCTTAGATTAGATCTTGTTTATGAGATTAAACAAATCTGCTCTGATACCACTTGTTGGTCCCGAAAGGCTTAAACAAGTTTGTAGAAGGGGGGGGGGGGTTGAATACAAACACACTATTTTACTTTTCTAAATTGTTTATTGATAAATCATTAACAATTTACAGCTTGTTGCGGAAACAAGATTAAGGATAAACCTAAATCTAAACAAGTTGGAACACTAAGGTTTTCTTGCACTAAGAAAGATAAGGAGATTACTAATAAAATCCTATCTTGAGAGATTTGAACTTGTCCAGAGTTAGCAAGTTACTTCAAATGAAGTGAGTTCATCTCTTTATATACTGCATGCATTTAATGCAATCCAGTATATACTTTACACGTGTCATTAGCGGATTGGTTGCATGTCATTGACCTTTGATGACAACCTTAGTAGCCGCATGAATGAACAGTGTAGTATCAGAGTGGTTGTACGATTTCAGATTTTCGGAGGTTCTTTTCTGACATATCGTACGGTGGCGTGCAAGGGAGGTTAAGACAAAAGTACTTTGTACGGAGGACTTCATGATCAGCTTTCGTTGATTCAGCGATTATCATTTACTATTCAGCAGATGATAAAGTTCAGCGATAGCTGAAGTCTTGTACTTGATACTTCACGTTGAGTGGACAAATCTGAGTCTTCGCTGATCCGCATCAGTTCATTAGGAGACTTGTCGCTGGTTCTTGAGCTTGATCTTCGACTTCAGCGTAGAACCTTTGTTGACGTGAATCTTGTCTTCAGGGATCATAAATAAACAACTAACTTATCAGCGATCACCATAAGGACTGAACAGACTCAGCGATATGGTGAACAGTGTTCGCTGAATGTTTAATCTAAAAGTGCGAGAGTTCCTATCAGCAGTACTGTAAGATCTTAGTACTTATCAGCGATAGTGAAACTCTGATACATATTGTTTACTTACAATTTTCACTAAGTATTTAAGATAGGGTCATTATCAAATCACTGAGGGTTTGGATCAACAATTTGTTTGAACTTTTCATTGAAAACATTAAATAGGGGCACAGAGGCATTACATTCTACCCTAACATTTGACTTCCTATTACAAAAAGACCTATGTAGACTAGATTGTTGTTTGCAAAATCCTTTGTTGAGAGCAGCCTTCTGTGGACCCCTTCTGTGGTGAACTTCTTCAGGTTTCACTATCACAGAAGAAAAAGATTTGTCATTTTTAGCCCATTTACCCTTTTGTTGCCATGTTAGGTTTTCTTTAATAGGCCTTAAGGATTTTAAAATCTTTGAACTTGTTGGATTTTGAGAGGACAGAGCCTTTTTTTGTTTAATTTTCTCAAGCTCAAAAGAGGTTTTGGCTTGTATACACATGTCCAAAAAGTCTGGGCAGATAGGAACTCTTGTGATTTTCTCCTTTGGAGGAATAGTTCTGTTAAGAATTCCAGAGGGTAGTTTAAAATCCTCTGTGTCACAAGGTCCTATCTCTGACTTAGAGTCAGTCTCAGGTTCGTCAGAGGATGAATCATCCTCATATACAGAGGTTGAGTCACTTAGTTCTCTTTCGACAAAGGCTGGACTTTCAGAGCATGTGCCATACTCACTTTCTTCCTTTTCTAGGGGACTATCTTCTGAGTCAACAGAGGTATCTGATAAGGTTTCTTCAGAGAGATTTTGATCAACAGAAGGTGTACAAATTTTTTTGAAAAAGTTGTTCTTTCCAATTTCTATCAACTCTTTTTCATCTGAAACGTTAGGCTTGAACTCAGGATCCCCTGCCGATAATTTCTTTTCAGAGTTTATCATGCAGACAAAGGCAACCTGTGTTTGAGTCTCGGGTTTACCAAACTTGAAGATTCCTATCTGATCTTGAGTTTTCAGATATTTCTTAGGTTTGGATTCTCTTTTGACAGAGATTGAAGGAGACAAATCTGTGTTTTCAAACCACATATTTGTCATCTTCAGAGGTTTCCTTATGTGAGGTTCCCTAGAGACTTTTCGCCTTTTGCTAACAGAGAGTTGATTTGGAAAACCAGGTTTTCTTGTACTTCCAGTGAGAAATAGAGATGACAGAGATTTGTTTCTTTTGTTTCCGGTGTATGGATCTATATCACATAAGCCAATTTCCCGTCTCCCTATTTGTGTGTTAACTTTCTCGTATACCTTCTGTGCATCTTGGCATTTCTTAATTAAAAGATCTCTTCTGAGTAAATCTTGACAGAGGACTTCTCTTTCTTTTTGAAAATAATGTTTAAGAGCTAGAATGTTCATTCTGTCGGTCTCAACGTCCATTAGTTCTTTAGATTTTGTTTTTAATGCAGAGTTAAGTTCAAAAATCTTTTCTTTCAAAGGATTTAGGTGTTTGTTCCAATTTGTTTCAATTTCTTCCTTTTCTTGAAAGATTATAGCCTTTTCTTGAGTGAGAAGTCTAGCTTCTCTCTCAAAGAAGGTAAGCTTCTTTTGAATACTTTCGCAGGTCTTTTTAAGTTCTGTGTATTCAATGTTTAGTTTGAGCAAATCAGCTTCTGCTTGACTAGAGTTAGAGTTAGAGTTAGAAGTGGATATGTTGGTCCCGAAGGCCTATACAAGTTTGTAGAAGGGGGGGGGGGGGGGGGGTTGAATGCAAACACACAAATTTTACTTTTCTAAATTGTTTATTGATAAATCATTAACAATTTACAGCTTGTTGCGGAAACAAGATTAAGGATAAACCTAAATCTAAACAAGTTGGAACACTAAGGTTTCTTGCACTAAGAGAGATAAGGAAATTACTAATAATAACCTATCTTGAGATAAGAGATTGAACTTGTCCAGAGTTAGCAAGTTACTTCAAATGAAGTGGGTTCATCTCTTTATATACTGCATGCATTTAATGCAAGTCAGTATACACTTTACACGTGTCATCAGCTGGTTGGTTGCATGTCATTGACCTTGGTTGACAACCTTAGTAGCCGCATGGATGAACAGTGTAGTATCAGAGTGGTTGTACGATTTCAGACAGTCGGAGGTTCTTTTCTGACATTTCGTACGGAGTCGTACAAGGGAGGTTAAGACAAAAGTACTTTGTACGGAGGACTTCATGATCAGCTTTCGTTGATTCAGAGCATTATCATTTTCTATTCAGCGAATGATAAAGTTCATCGATAGCTGAAGTCTTGTACTTGATACTTCACGTTGAGTGGACAAATCTGAGTCTTCGCTGATCCGCATCAGTTCATTAGGAGACTTGTCGCTGGTTCTTGAGCTTGATCTTCGACTTCAGCGTAGAACCTTTGTTGACGTGAAACTTGTCTTCAGGGATCATAAGTAAACAACTAACTTATCAGCGATCATCATAATGACTGAACAGACTCAGAGCATTAATGGTGAACAATGTTCGCTGAATGTTTAATTTAAAGAGCGAGAGTTCCTATCAGCGGTACTGTAAGATCTTAGTACTTATCAGCGATAGTGAAACTCTGATACATATTGTTTACTTATAATTTTCACTAAGTATAAGAGAGGGTCATTATCAAATCACTGAGGGTTTGGATCAACAATCTCCCCCTATTTGATTATGACATAGCAACAAAGAAAATTGCTATTTAATGAAAACATAAGGATAAAAAGAACTCATAAAATATTTGTCCCTTTTACTGTTTTCTGGGATCTTTTCAGTACTGATGGAGTAAAGTACATTCGCTGAAATCTTTCTTTAAAACTTTGAATCAGGTTACAAAGAGAAATAGAAATATTACAAGTACAAGCGAAATAAATTACAAGTACAAAAGAATAACTGATACAATAGAGAAAAGGGCGATCATATCAGCTTGTAAAGGGTTCTTCCTTGATGAGAAGTTCATCAAGGGTCTTTGATGTGGGAATCATCCAGTCAGGGACGGTTACACCTTGTTTTCTTTTGATCAGAGCTGCTTCAAAAATCAAGGGCTTCAGGTGTCTAGCTTTGATGTCGCGTCTGACTTCACACCAGTATACGAGATCTCTGAGTTGTTCGATGGGAGCGATGTGGAGCTCAGAGATACGTTGAAAGTGATGATTTCCATAGTAGTCTAAAAAGAATATACCATAGGGATCACTTACAACTGTGCCAGGAATGAATGTTTCTCCAGGTGGTAGGGAGGTGTCAAGCATTGAGAGACCGGCATCAGGGCCAAGACCTTCAGCACGAGAGAAACCAATGCCGTTTCATTCCGAATAGGAGGACCTGAACCAGAGGCTTTCTTTTTCTTATCAGAGACTTTTCTTGGTTGAGGAAGAGTAGGAGGAATATCCACAGCAGATAAAAGCAGGTCGATCTGTTTGTTTAAGATCTTCTCGACATGGCTTTTGAACTTTGAGCGCGATCCCTGAATGGCTAATTTTGTTTCTAACCATTCAGAGAGACCAAACTTTTCTAAGGTAGCAGCATAGAAGGTTTGCTTGGTTTTGTCATCTCTGTAGACATCCACTTCAACAACAGGAACTTCAGCGTACAGTCTTCCTCTGATGTTTGCCTTGATGATTTTGGATGGTCTAGATAGATAGGTCAGCATTTGTTTTGCCCATTCCAAAGTCGTATCAGAGACCTTAGTATTTTCTCTAACGATCTCTTGAGCATCATCCCATAGCTGACGTTGAACATCAATGGGAACTCTTTTCAGCTTGGGGTCTTTTATTGATCGTTTAGAAAGCTGGATGGCGTATTCTCTGTCTTTTTCTTCAGCTTCCTTTCTTTCAGCGATTAGGCGTTCAGCTCTGAGGTGTTTCTTGTATTCCTTTCTGGAAATTCTGAACTTTGGAAGAACTGAAGGAAGTTGATCACACCTCAGAATGATTCGCTGATCCTCGAATCGCTTTATTATCTCCTCTCTTCTTTTCTGATCCTCTTCACTTAGCTTTTGAGGAGCTAAGGAAGGTCTGCCTCTGTGCGAGAGTAGCTGTTCTTATGGTTCATCAGTCTCAGAGATTAAATCTAAGACTGGGATTATTTTTTCAGCAGCAGCTGGTATTATTGGTGAAGTCGCAGTTGTGGAGCCTTCAACGATATCCTCAAACAGGGGAGAGGACTAGCTGAAACACAACGATCTTACAAGTAAGAACTTGGGTAGAATCAGATAGAGGGAATTGGTTCAAGTGTATAGGCTTGGGTAGTAGAACTGATAGTGTATGATAGAGGAGGGATGGAGTGAGAGATGTTTAGTGTACCTGACAAACCGGCTTTTCAAGCAAGATCGTCAGATTGTCATCTTCAGCGACGCTTTTGCCTTTGCCTTTCTCAGCTCCAGAGGCTGAGGGCTTTGTCTTTGTCCGCTCCCCTGAAGGTTCATTTATCGAGATTCCCTTAAGAACTTTGATCTTCGGAGCAGGTTTGACGATAAAGAAGTCATCGTCATCTTCGTCATCATCATCATCATTCTTTGGAGAAGAGGATGGTTCATTATCAGGGATGACGGCTTTATCATCTTCTGCTTCGGATTCGGTTTTATCAGCTTCTTCTTCGAGTTGCTCCCCCTCAGATACAGAGGCGAGCTTCTCGGTTTCCTCAGGGTTTTCATCTCCCTGAGGTCCAGCGGTGGTTTCTTCAACATCCTTCTCTCCCCTGATAGATTCATCATGGGAAAGGTCTTCAGCGCTTTTGGAGAGATCTTCAGCGCTCTTCTCCCCCTCTTTTTCATGATGACTGGGGGAGGAATGGGTTGATTCATCAACGTTGGTAGGTTCTCTATCTTCTTGGCAAGAGATACCTATCAAATCTTCAATCTTTGCTATTCTGTTTTGAAGGCCATAGATAGCATGATTGATCTTTTCCAGCTCAGTGCGATCCGCCGCTGTGAAATTGTCAGATGCAGGGACAGGGGCAGGAGCAGGAGTATTCGCTTTGTGTAGGAGCTGCTCGATCATAGATTTCATCGAACTAACATCGGTCTTTACAGAGCCTAAGTCAGTCTTTACAGTAGACATATCTCCCTCTAGTTGTCCAACCGATGTCTTCAGCGTTGTGACCTCGCTGGACATGGATGAAACTGAAGTTTTGAGAGAGGTGTAGTCTGTGTAGATGTCAGCGAGCACCTTGGCAAAGTCGCTGAGAGTGTTATCAACTTGCTTCAAGTCATCTGTGGAAGCCTTCTTCTCCACCACCGTTGTCAGCTTGTTCAGATTCTCTCCAGCGTTTGTTACAGCTGTAGAGTTATTAGAAAGAGTAGTGGTGAGATCTGTCAGCGTTGTCTCCACAGCTTTCAGAGAGGCGTTGATATCTCCCAAATTAGGACCTGTAACATATAAGAACTTGTGAACATAGGAAAGCTCAGAAGTTTGGGGTTTAGTGACAGTGTTTATGGGTTTGTGTGTACCTGCAGGAGGTGTTATGGTCAGGGCTGTGGAGATGCAACAATTCTTTAGGAATTTCACAGCATCATCTAGATGTGTGACTTGCTTTCGAGGAGGAAACTCGAGAAGCGCATAGAGGTTGTTCACCTTAGTCCAATCCAGTTTGTCAAGGGCAAACTTGACTTGAGGAGCCTTGAGGATGTCCACTTCCTCATAATCAGCGGAGATGTTCTCAGCGGTAGCAGGAATGTCAGACGATGCCATTTCTCTGTATTATCAGTTCAACCAAAGATGTTAACAAATAAGAATTATCTTAATGTGGAAAGAATTTCCATTAAGATGGTTCAAATTTTATCCATTTCATTCAGACACAAAAGTCTTAATGAAGATTAGGGTTTTTCTTGATTTTAAGAAACGAAATGTAAAACCCATTTATTCTTGTTATCCAGTTTTCTATGAAGAATTAGATTCTGGAAACGAATGAAGAACAAGTTTAAGATTTTTGCATTTAAACTTGAAGAACAACCATGAAATGGTTGTATTCATAAAACCATGAAAGAAAATGATTTTATTTTAAAAAATTCTTTTGTTTGATCTTGTTAAAACAAGGAAAAGATCAGAAACAAGTTATACGCATTTGGTAATGAATAAGAACATATTAACCTTGATGTTTGATGAAGAAGATGATGAACAGTTCTTGAAGTTTTTGAAAGCACAAATGCAACAGTGAATTCTTTCTTGCGGAGGAAGATTGATCGCGTAAAAGAGAAATATAAACAAAGAATTTGTTTATATAGAGATTTTAGAAAGAGAAAATCTTGAGCGGGAAAAGATTTTCATCATGACACAGACACGTGTTTGCATTTGATTGGAAGTTTGAACAAGACGTGCAAACGTGTGTCAGAAAGAGAAAACGTGCCGGGGTTCATCCGTTGCAATGACGTCACAACTGTCCTTTCATATTCTCGGTTGTCTCTGAGGTTTTGAAAAAACTCAGGGACTCTATTATAAACATGAAGCACTGAATGAAAATATCAGTGATGGTTTTAAGAATTTTCAAAATATCGCTGTTAAGGAAGAGATATTCAGCGATGCAATTTGTTTTGAAATCTTGCATTTTCATGCGATTGTCAGAGAGAGAAAACATACCTTGATATCAGCTTAACCAAGTTTTATTCAGAGAGAAGATGTTTGAATAGGTTATACGAGTTGATTTTATCCTATCGCTGATTAATGTGAACCGCTGAAGATTTTATTCTTCTAAGTTCAGCATTCCAAGCTCGCTGATGAGAAAGTTGAATCTTGTCTCATCAAGAGGTTTGGTAAATAAATCAGCTAACTGATAATCAGTTGGGATAAAATGAAGTTCTATATCACCATTCATCACATGATCTCTGATAAAATGATATCTGATTTCTATATGTTTGGTCTTTGAATGTAGTACTGGATTGTTTGCTATAGCAATGGCACTTGTGCTGTCGCAATAGATTGGAATTTTGGAGAGCTGAAGATCATAGTCTAGTAGCTGATTTCTCACCCACAAGACTTGAGAACAACAGCTTCCAGCAGCTACATATTCAGCTTCAGCTGTGGAAGTGGACACTGAATTTTGCTTTTTACTTGTCCAACTTACCAGCTTTCTACCCAGGAGCTGACATACTCCTGTGGTGCTTTTCCTATCAATTTTGCAACCTGCAAAATCACTATCTGAATAGGCGGTTAGATCGAATCCTGAATCTTTGGGATACCAAAGACCTAGGTTCGCTGTACCCTTAAGATATCGAAAGATTCGCTTTACAGCTTTCATATGAGATAGCATAGGTTCAGCTTGATATCGTGCACACAAACATGTTGCATACATAATATCGGGTCGGCTAGCTGTAAGATACAAGAGAGAGCCGATCATCCCACGGTACAGCGTGACATTAACAGGTATTCCCTTGGAATCCTTGTCAAGTGTCAGCGGTGGTGCCATAGGGGTTTTCATAGCTGAACTATGAGTTAAATCAAATTTCTTCAGCATATCTTTAACATACTTTCCCTGATTGATAAAAGTTCCTTTTTCAGTTTGCTTAATCTGAAGACCAAGAAAATATGTTAGTTCACCCATCAT
This sequence comes from Saussurea involucrata, assembly GCA_033807775.1. Taxonomy (NCBI): domain Eukaryota; kingdom Viridiplantae; phylum Streptophyta; class Magnoliopsida; order Asterales; family Asteraceae; genus Saussurea; species Saussurea involucrata. Next base: position 80,741,378 of record CM066319.1, read on the forward strand.
GCTCATTTTATACTCATCTTTCATTCTATCAGCGAAACGAGTACAAAGCTCAGGGTTAGTAGAACCAAATATAATGTCATCAACATATATTTGAACTAGAATGATATGACCTTTCACTTTTCTAAAAAATAGAGTTTTGTCAATCTTACCTCGCTCAAATTTTTCAATATGGAGATAAGTAGAAAGAGTGTCATACCATGCACGAGGAGCTTGCTTTAAGCCATAAAGTGCCTTATCCAGTTTATAAACATAACCTGGACGCTTAGAATCTGAGAATCCTGGAGGTTGTTCCACATACACTTCTTCATTCAGCTTTCCATTTAGAAACGCTGACTTAACATCCATCTGATGTACTTTGAAGTTTTTGTGTACAACATATGCTAAGAATAGACGAATAGATTCAAGTCTTGCTACTGGAGCAAATGTTTCGTCATAATCTATACCTTCCTCTTGTCTGTATCCCTGAGCAACAAGACGAGCTTTGTTGCGGGTTACAGTACCATGTTCGTCCAACTTGTTTCGATAGACCCATTTAGTGCCTATTACTGTTTTATCAGTTGGTCTCCGAACAAGTTTCCAAACTTTGTTTCTTTCGAATTCAGTCAGCTCTTCTTGCATTGCGCTGACCCAGTTTGGATCTTTGAGGGAATCATCTATTTTCTTTGGTTCAGTTAGAGAAATAAAGTTAACAAATAAACAAATATTACCTGCACTTCGTCGAGTCTGAACACCAGCGTTTGGATCACCAAGAATTTGATCAATTGGGTGATTTACGGTCCATCGCTGAGCCGGAGCATAAGTTGCTGATTCATCTTGAACTGGAGGAGCTGAAGATGAGGCTTCAACTACTTCTGGAGTTTCAGCTAAGAGAGGAATACTTGCATTTGTCATTTCATTTACTGATTGCTGAGAGATAGATGGAATGTCTGAGGCATTTGGTTCAGCGGTATGTATAGTGTTTATAGGAACAGCTGAGACCCATGGTGTTTCAGCTTCACTATTCTGCATGTTTGGAATGATAGGACTATCATCTTCTACTGGATGAGCATGAGGAGTGGGAATATCTTCTGAATCACCAAGATGAGAAAACATCCATTGATTCAGTTCTTTAGTATCAGCGGACGGTTTAGAGTTCACTGAACGGGATTCGTCAAACGTGACGTGAATAGTTTCTTCTACAATTTGTCTTCTTCGATTGAAGACACTGAAGGCTTTGGAAACTGAGGAGTATCCAAGAAAGATTCCATCATCAGCCTTAGGATCAATCTTTCCAAGAGCATCTATGTTGTTCAGTATGAAACACTGACATCCAAAGATGTGAAGAAAGCTGATTGAGGGCTTTCTCCCATGAAATAGTTCATAGGCTGTCTTTTTGAATCTTTTAACTATCAGCGACCTGTTTTGCGTAAAACAAGCAGTGTTGACAGCTTCTGCCCAACACTGAGTAGGCAGGTGAGAATCGCTGAGCATTGAACGTGCAGCTTCAATAATCGTTCTATTTCTTCTTTCAGCGACTCCATTTTGTTGCGGTGTTCTCACTGAAGAGAAGTTGTGAGAAATACCCTTACTCTCAAGGAAGGAATCAAGAGAACTGTTTTTGAATTCAGTCCCATGATCACTCCTTATTGAGCGAACGGTCATATTGTTCAGGGTTTCCATCTTCCGAACAAAGGTGATGAGTTCTTCAGGGGTGTCACTCTTAGAACGGAGAAACATTACCCAAGTGAAGCGAGAGAATTCATCAACTATGACCAGCGTATATTTCTTTCCAGCGATGGATTGTTTGTTAACAGGGCCAAACAAATCCATATGGAGTAGTTGTAGAGGAGATGACACTGAAGAAACTTGCTTTGATTTAAAGCTTGCTTTGGTCTGCTTCCCTTTTTCACACGCTGAACATAGAGACTCTTTGGCGTATGAATGCTGAGGTAGACCAGTGACTAACTCTTTTGAAGAAAGAGTGTTTAGTGTCTTGAAATTTAGATGAGATAGCCTCTTATGCCATAGCCAGTTGACATCAGATGAGGCCTTTGAGAAGAAACAAGAGTTCTCAGTGGTTGTTGAGTCCATGTTTATTACATAAACATTTTCCAAACGATAACCGATGAGAGCTATCTTCTCCTTTTTGTCAGCAACAAAGCAGGATTCCTTAGTAAAGATTACTTTGTTATCCATGTCGCAAAGCTGACTGATGCTTAGAAGATTATGCTTCAGCCCTTCAACATATGCGACTCTTCTGAAGGAGGTTGTACCATTTGAAAGTACACCATACCCTCGGGTATGTCCTTTTCCATTTCCACCGAAAGTTACAGAGGGACCCTTCTCTTCCTTGTATTCAGCGAGCAGGCTTTTCTTTCCAGTCATGTGTCTAGAGCATCCGCTATCGAGATACCAGATACCCTTCTTAACCTGCAATACAAAGGAAGATTAGTTTTTCTTGGATACCCACTTGACCATGTATATACATTTGTCAGTGGAAGTAGTTGGAATGGAAGATTCAGCAGTCTTCGCAGCATTTGAAGATTCAACTTTGTCTTTCTTCACTTTGGTTAATTTCTTAACTTCAGTGGTAGGATTCACCTTGACCTGATTTGCACCAGGGTTGGTCTTCTTTGCCTTGGGGGCAATCTTCACCTTAGCTATCTTTTCAGCTTTGGTGGCTGTGGGACACTTACTAGCAATATGATCGGTAAGTCCACAGTGATAACATTTCCTATAACTAAAAATAGTTCTAGGACCATTTGAATGCTGAGCTTTTGATTTCGAAATAGAAGTGCCAACACCAAGTAAACTATTGGCTTTAGAAATGGGACGAACATTCAGTTCTTCAGATTTCTTACCAAGGACATCCACTCTGAGTCTAGGAGTAGATCGCTGAATAGATCCAGAGATCTGCTTCCTTGATCCAGAGGAATGAGCCACTGAAGCTTTAGAAGCATTCAACTTTGGTACTAAGGTACCCTTCTGAGGATTCTAGTAAATAACAATTCCTTTACCTTTGTCTTTAGAGACAGAGGTAGGTTTTGAATAAACCATTTTCTCCTTGCCTTTTGTGGAGGTAGGAGTTTCCTCAGGGATTGGTGTATTGGACGAGGAGCACTGAGAAGATGAAGTATCAGCGACTGAGGATACGAACGTTCCAAATTTAAGCATTGAACGCTCAGTGGTTGGTTTTGGAGTATCATATTTGTAACCCAAACCACGTTTATCACTCAGGGGAATCTGAGACTTTATTATCTCAGTGATCTTTGTTGAAGAATTACACCATCCTTCAACAGTAGCTTTTTCAGCTTTTAATGCAGCGATAGCTTCTGCTCGTTCGATTTTGACTAGCTGATTTAAATATACTTGATCTTTAAAATCTTCTTCAATTTTAGAAAGCTTTTCTATTTGAAGGTGGCAGTTTTTAAGCTTTTCAGCGAGATAAAGGTTTTGGTTTTCAACCACAGTTTTGCCATTCATGGCTTCGTATAAACTTCTAGTCAAGAGATCGATCTTACGGAGACTATCAGCTTCATCAATATTTGCAATATTGGTAAAGAAGGAAGGTGATACCTGAATAGCAGGTGTTGAAGTGGAGGGAATGTCTGAACTTTCTTCCTCTTCTTCAATCTTGGCCATAAGACATAGATTTGCTTCATCATCTTCAGAGTCAGATGATGATGCTTCTTCATCAGAAGCAGCCCAATCATAGTTAGCCATCAGGCCTTTATTCTTCTTCTTAAAGCTTTTCAGCTTAGCATATTTTTCTTTCAACTTTGAATATTTGTCATCTTTATTCCTTGGAACAAAGGGTTTCTTTGTAAAAGCTGAGGGTCTAGAAACTTTCTTAGACCTGCACTCGTTAGCGAAATGTCCTGTCTTTTCGCAGTTAAAACAAGTAGCAGTAGCCTTATCAACAAAAGCTGATGATCTAGGCTTGTCAGTTATGGAAAGAGGTTTGTTCTTTCTAAACATTTTCTTTTTGGCAAATCTCCTGAACTTCTTAGTTAGGAGAGCCAAAGATTCATCATCATCTGAATAATCAGAATCTGATGACCTTTCAGAGTTACTTTCTAACTCAGTGATAGTGACCAATGGTCGCTGAGTAGAAGGTTCCTCTGAGCTAAGCAGTTAATTTCGTCGCTATTTCGACGAAATAGCGAAAATAGCGAGACTTTCGACCTCCACCGAAATTTCGATCTAGATTTCGACCAAAAATAGCGAACCTCGAAATTTCGTGGAAAAGTACCGAAATTGGATCGAAATTCTACACCGAAATTTCGATCGAAATTTCGAAATTTCGAGCCTGCGCAGTTATGGGCCTTTTTTTAAAAGCTTTTGTGTTTTTTTTGGGCTTCTTGACCCGATTTATTCACGCACGAGTTCACGACTAAATCAACTTCTCACTCAGTTTGACCTAAATCGATTTCTCTTCTCCATAGAATCGATTTCTCTTCTCCACGAGACCACGACTTCTATCGATTTCTCTTCACTTCTTCAGTCTTCTCCACGACTCAGTCACGACACAACAGTAAGTTATCTTCTTCAGTTCTTCTTCTTCAAATCTTCTATTCAGTTCTTCTATTCCTTTTAGTTTTTTTACTTAAAACTGTTAGTGATCACTTAATTTTAACTGTTTTTGGCTTTTTGCTGATCACTGATCAGTGATCACTTAATTTTAAGTTTCTTACTGTTTTAAATTTTCTCAACTAGATAAATTTTCTTACTAGATTATAAGTAACAATTTAGCTGTTTTTGCTGTTTTAATTTTAACAATTTAGCTGTTTTTGCTGTTTTAATTTTAACTGTTTCTTTGCAAAGTTTTCTGTGGGTTTTGCACTTTTGCTTAGAATTAATATAGGAGATAAAATGCAATGGTTTCTCCAGCTTTATGCATCAAACACCACCATGTATTTTTAAGTAACAATTTAGCTGTTTTAATTTTAAGTTTCTTACTATTTTTGCTGATTACTGTATAAATTTTCTTAACTAGATAACAATTTAGCACATTGGTACTTTTATGATGAGTATTGTTTTTATAGTAGCTACTGTCTACTAGATAGGTCTCTAGTTACAAGTTAGCATGGAGGGTGTTTCTTCGAAAGCGTCGTCCACTCCGAACACCACCAATACAACTACATCCGATGCGGGTACTGCAAAATGCTCAAACGGTGACATGGCATGGGAATGGGGAGTATGGAAAGATCCCACAAACAAACAATTAGTTTGGTGCACCTTGTGTGATAAGAAGATGTCTTCGGGGATCACAAGGTTAAAACAACACCTTACTCATAGCTCAAGACAAGTGACGGGCCGTCCAAACGTGACTGAAGACATTAAGAAAAGAGTTCTTGAAAGCATGAATGTAAAAGATAAACAAAAGAAGGAAAAGATAAGGTCCGTTGAAATTCTTCAAAGATATTCACTTGACAGTGAAGACGAGGATGATGAATTACAAGTTGTGGATGTTGAGAATTCTAAAGCTAAAGGTAAGGGGAAAAAAAGAAAGAGGGTTAGCGATGTTCGGGGTCCTCTTGATACCATGCTCAAGCCTAACTATGCCAAAATGAAACAAGTCACGTTGGACAAAAATGACCCAATAAAGGAGAAGTTGAAAATGAATGCTTGGAAAAAATTTGCTATATGGGCATACTCGGTTGGGTTACCGTTTAATGCAGTGCGGGATGAGAGCTTTCAAGATGTAATCCATGCAATTGGAGAATACGGAAGAGGTGACTATTTATAAACTATAAAGAGTAAATGTTGTTAATTTGTTATGTCTTAATCTTTAAACTTCCTTTAAATATGATAGGTATGCCAGCTCCAAGTTATCACAACATTCGGGTAACCTTGATGAAGGATGTTCTAGTAGATACTAAGAAGTTTGTGGATTCCTTTAGGCCACATTGGAAGAAATACCATTGCACCATCATGTCTGACTTTTGGACAGATGGGAAAGGTCGTTGTTTGATTAATTTTTTGGTTAATTGTCCTGTTGGAACAGTTTTCTTGAAATCAATTGACGTGTCGGAGCATGTAAAGGATGCTTGATTGATTGTGAGCATGATTAATGATGTCATCGAAGATGTTGGCGAGGAGAACATAGTGCAGGTAACAAGATTTTGGCTCAAACTTTAAAGCCGACAATGGCTCAAACTTTAAATCACTAAATTCCCTTTTCTATTTGCTACTTGTAAATCATTAACTTCCCTTTTCTATTTATAATAGTTTGTTACCGACAATGGCTCAAACTTTAAAGCCGCGGGAAAGATTTTGGAAGAACAACATCCCAAGATGTTCTGGACGCCATGTGCAGCACACTGTGTGAATCTCATGTTGGGAGATATTGGCGAGAAGATCCCCAAGATAAAAAGTGTTTTGGCCGATGCGAGAGCAGTTGTGGTTTATATATATAACCATGGAAGGATTCTCAATATGTTGCGGAAATTGACGAACAACAAAGAGTTACATAGGTCGTGTGTAACGAGGTTTGCAACACAGTTCTATACAATTAAGAGTATCCATGAAAATCGACATCACATTCAAGTTTTATTTGTGTCGGAGCAATGGACAAAAAGTGATTTTGCTAAGAAAGCTTATGGAAAACGAATCGGGAGGATAGTTGCCAAATCTGATTTTTGGGACACTATATTTCTTGCATGTCAAGTAATGGCTCCTTTAGTTGATGTGGTTAGATTGGTTGATACAGAAGAGAGGCCATGCATGGGATATATTTATGATGCTATGGACAAAGCAAAGGAGCTAATAAAAAAGAATCTTACCGGCACTTCTCATGAAAGATTATACTCTAAGGTGTGGGCTATGATCCAGGCACGTTGGAGTGACCAACTTCATCATCCATTACATGCGTGAATATTTTTAGTTTTTAAGCTAATTCATTGATGTGGTACTAAGTACTAACTTTTTACTACATGTACAGCTGGATATTACCTTAATCCTGCGATATATTATGGAGAAAATACAGAGTCGATTGTGATGAATAGAGATGTTAGAAACGGGCTTTATGTTGCTATTGATCGACTTGTACCCAATGCAGAAGAGAATGATAAGTTGAGACTAGAATTGGATCTCTATGTTGATGCAAAAGGGCATTTCGGATCTGCAGCAGCTACACGGAGTAGAGAGAAAGTTGCACCATGTAAGTAATTATTATATTAGTTTCTTGCTTGATTACGTGTTTTATTAACCGAGTACTTTTATTAATGAAATATAGATATATGGTGGCGTTCTTACGGGATTGATACGCCTATTCTCCAACAATTTGCCATAAGGGTTCTCAGTCAAACTTGCAGTGCTTCACCTTGTGAACGCAATTGGAGTGCATTTGACAATGTGAGTTTTCTTTATAAAATATTGTAGACATTATATTAAATTATTAATTCATTACTTCAATTGAAACCTTTAGTAATTTTGCCAATTTTATAATTCCAGTTGCATTCTAAAAAAAGGAATTGCCTTTTACAACAAAAGTTGAATGATCTCGTATTCATTCAATACAACACAAGGCTAGAAAGGCGGTTCAAATCTCTCACAAATAACAAATATCTAGATCCTATTTTGTTGAGAGATGTTGAAGAAAATGATGATTGGGTGATTCCAACTGAGGTCGAGCTTCAAGAATTTGTGGATGCAAGTGATGGTCTTTTATGGTCGGATGTGCGAGAAGCAATGGGAGGCAATGTGGATGTCGGTCCAAGTACTAGGAGTAAGAGAGAGCGTTACCGGGATGATGATGATGAACTTGGGGAAGAAGAAGAACGTGGAGTCAGAAATGATATAAATGAAACAATCGATATACTAAACGATGTCGATTCAGATGCCGAGCCGGTGGATTGCAATTAACCAATTAGTTCTCATGATCTCATCTACGACCTTTATATGTTTTGAAACTTTTTACTTGTGGGGTTTGAACTTTGAAACTATTACTCTATTGCTATGATGCTATCTATGTTATTTGTGTGGTTGGAAACTTTTTTTTGATCATTATTCTATCAAGTTTTTAAGTTATATATATATATATATATTATATTCATATTTAATTTTATTTTTATCGCTATTTCATCGCTATTTCCGCTATTTCAATTCAAGGTCTTGATCGAAATTTTCGCAATCGTCGTGTTAACTGCTTAGCCTCTGAGATTAAAGCAACAGGGGTGCTTTTGGAATCTTTTACAAGATTCTTCTTAAGATGGCTCGATTGCTCATGATTCAGCAACGTGCCATATAAGGTTGAAAGGGTCATTGATTTTAGATCCTTTGACAGCTTGAGACACATAGCATAATTGTCCCAGCTTTCAGGTAAACATTCTAGAAACTTTGTCAGTACTTCAAAGTTAGAATATTCCTTACCAACAGTTTTCAGATCTATAATTAAACAATTAAAACGTTGGTGAACTTCAGAGAGAGATTCATTCTTACCAGAAATGAAGCTTTCGTATTGTCTTACCAGGTTGATCTTTCTTGAGTCCTGGACTTCAGACGTTCCTTCATACTGAACACTTATTGTGTCCCACATGGCTTTTGATGTTTTCAGATTCATGACGGAATGGTAGACTTCGTCAGGAAGAGCCATGGATAGTATGGATCTAGCTTTTGTATCTATAGCCACTTTCTTCTTATCTTCGTCAGTCCATTGAAAGATTTCCTTAGGTACCAGCCTTTCTGGAATAGCAGGTCTATTCTCAGCGGCTGGAACAGCAACATCAATTCTTACAGGGATGAATGGACCATTCTCGAGATAGTAAGGCATAGTAGGGTCTACACCTTCTAAGAAGAGTGTCATCCTATTTTTCCATAAGTTGAAGTTATCTTTGGAAAATCTAGGGGGTTTAGCAAGAGAACCATTGTCTATATAATTTGTGTTTGTGTTGGTGGCCATTTTCAGATAATAGCAAGGAAGAGAAATATCTTAGATTAGATCTTGTTTATGAGATTAAACAAATCCGCTCTGATACCACTTGTTGGTCCCGAAGGCCTATACAAGTTTGTAGAAGGGGGGGGGGGGTTGAATACAAACACACAAATTTTACTTTTCTAAATTGTTTATTGATAAATCATTAACAATTTACAGCTTGTTGCGGAAACAAGATTAAGGATAAACCTAAATCTAAACAAGTTGGAACACTAAGGTTTCTTGCACTAAGAGAGATAAGGAAATTACTAATAATAACCTATCTTGAGATAAGAGATTGAACTTGTCCAGAGTTAGCAAGTTACTTCAAATGAAGTGGGTTCATCTCTTTATATACTGCATGCATTTAATGCAAGTCAGTATACACTTTACACGTGTCATCAGCTGGTTGGTTGCATGTCATTGACCTTGGTTGACAACCTTAGTAGCCGCATGGATGAACAGTGTAGTATCAGAGTGGGTGTACGATTTCAGACAGTCGGAGGTTCTTTTCTGACATTTCGTACGGAGTCGTGCAAGGTAGGTTAAGACAAAAGTACTTTGTACGGAGGACTTCATGATCAGCTTTCGTTGATTCAGAGCATTATCATTTTCTATTCAGCGAATGATAAAGTTCAGCGATAGCTGAAGTCTTGTACTTGATACTTCACGTTGAGTGGACAAATCTGAGTCTTCGCTGATCCGCATCAGTTCATTAGGAGACTTGTCGTTGGTTCTTGAGCTTGATCTTCGACTTCAGCGTAGAACCTTTGTTGACGTGAAACTTGTCTTCAGGGATCATAAGTAAACAACTAACTTATCAGCGATCATCATAATGACTGAACAGACTCAGAGCATTAATGGTGAACAGTGTTCGCTGAATGTTTAATTTAAAGAGCGAGAGTTCCTATCAGCGGTACTGTAAGATCTTAGTACTTATCAGCGATAGTGAAACTCTGATACATATTGTTTACTTACAATTTTCACTAAGTATAAGAGAGGGTCATTATCAAATCACTGAGGGTTTGGATCAACAGGTTTCCTCACTATCGGAGTCGGATGAGCTGACCTATGCCATTCCACAAAACAAGGCATTTTTGTCGCCTTCATCAGATGATTCGTCTGACAGCCAGTTCTCCTGAATCACCATTCTCCTGATTCACCATTAGTGACTTCTGAGCATAAAACTCCGCTTTCTTTTTGTAGTAAGCAGAGTCCCTCTGTGGGCGGTTTGATTTGCTCCTGCAGTCAGCGGCATAATGACCTGACTTGCCACAGTTAAAACATCCTTGGTTCTGGGAACCGTTGCCAGCTCTATCGTCCGACCTCTGTCGGTCACCACCTCTTTCAGTTCTACATTCATTGGCGTAGTGGCCTGGCTTTCCACAGTTGTAACATACTTGGTTCTGTGGAGTGTTGCCAACTTTATATTCTGACCTCTGTCGGTCACCACCTCTGTCGGTCACCACCTCTGTCAGTCAACCTCTGTTGGTCGCTACCTCTGTCGTTCCTTTCATTTGACCCTTCTCTTCCTCGATCATCTCTTCCATAGCGTTCATTACCAGACTTCTTCTGGTAACCTCTGCTGAATTCCCTTGTCAAAAGGGCTAACGATTTAGCAATAGAGGCCATTGATGTTTCTTCTTCTTCTACCACCTCCTCATCTTCACTGTCAACGATCAAGTTTTTCTTTTTCTTCTCCTTCTTTACCTCTGCAACTTTCTCCTTTGGCTTCTCTCTAGCTTCTGTGGTCTTACCGACCAGTGCAAGAGGTGCACTGATTTGTGCTTTTGCTTGTGCGATTTGAGGTTCTTGGGCTGCCAATGTTCCATAGAGATCTGACAGAGTCCAGGAGTCTAAGTCCTGATTTGTTTGTAGAGACATGGACAACTGGAGCCATTCTTCATTTAGACTCTTTAGGAACATGACGTTGTTTTCTTCAGAAGTTATGTGAATCCTGAACTTCTTGCACTTGTTGATTAGGGAGTTAAACCGATCATATGTTGTCTGCAGAGATTCGGTCGACAGAGCTTTGAATGCATAGTATTCATTTATGCATTGGGCTCTGCGGTTCTTCTGAGTTTTGGCCCCACCCTCAAGTTGTTTTTCCAGTTCCTTCCACAGATCGTATGCAGACTCACACGCATCTAGGGATTGGAAAAGGTCATTGGGTATGGCCATTATCAGAAGTATCTTTGTTTTCTGAGCAACCTCATATTTTGCCCAATCAGGTTCGGACCACTTATCCTTGGTCTTTGGTTTCTCGTACGCAGGCACCTCAGGAGTGTCACATGTGGCAGGAATACGTGGTACTGTGACCATGTGAATGAAAGGAGGATTGTTGATAAAGTGCATGAGTTCTTTGTCAGTGCCCTTAAAGAAGTGAATCATTCGTATCTTCCACTGAGGGTACTCATCTCTGAGTAGTGTGGGTGGCTTGGTTAAGGAACCAGCGGTGAAGAAGTTGTTTGAACTTGTCATTTTGAGAGAGTGATAATTCCAGAAAATAGGGTAAGCTTTCTGAAAGCTTTGAGCAGTGTACTTAAAATGGAGATTTAACTGTAGTAACAGGTTCTGTAAGTATACCAAAGTCGAACAGGTCGAGAGTGGCAGAAAAACAGAAGGAATGAAGAACAGGTTAATATCAGTCCAAGTTTCTACCAAAAATCATTGTAAGAGTGGATCACTTGATATAGAAAATCAAGGCATGCTCTGATACCAATTGTTGGTTCCTGTTTTGCTTAACAATGATGATTCTATCTAATTAGTTCAAACAATATATAATGCGGAAGCGTTTTAACGAACTAACAGATATTATGAGGTAGATTAACACACTATATCAAATACAGGAAGTGTAAATAAGACAGATAAATAGCTCAATGATTTAGTGTATTTGATATAATAAGAACACCAAGAACACTGAAAGGTTTGACAAGAAAATGCTCTAAAGGTGCGTGTTTTGTGTAAAAATCTTAATAGAAGAGTTCACATGAACCTTCTATTTATACTACTTTTAAAGGGGACAATAAGGACTGAAGGTACAAAGACACTGTTGAGGAATAGTAGCTGGAAGGTACAAAACACTATTCTGGAACTGTTGCAGATACAACGTTCATTAAATGCTCCGTATTCAGCTTTAGGCGGAAACCTATCAGAGTTTGACACGTGGAGTTGTCAGGTCACGCCTTTGTACGATTGATCTTCAGAACCTTCGAATGGCAGATATTGTAAGAAGCATGTTCGTCCTTGTTTAGATCTTTTGCGTAGATCTTCTTTTTACCACAGAAGCTCTGTCAAGTATGACATAAGCTCTATGGTCTTGTCCGCTTAGAAGAGTCTTCTGTTGTTTCTTCACTTCGGTCTTCTTGATTAACCCGGTAGAGCCTCTGTCGAAGACTTCTGTCTTCTCGGTTACTTGGCAGAGCCTCTGTTGGTGTCGATACTTAGTCTATTTTTCCAATACTTCTATTTATCATAAAGATTGGAGCTAACAATTACCGCCTTTGATTGACACACTTTCGGATAAAGGTTGGCTAAGGCTTTTGGCTTGGATTTAAAGGTGGGTTTAGAAACGAACAAGATGAGTGTTTGGCTACAAAAAGGGTTATGGATACACATAAATGGGTGAAAAGGTCCGATAGCTAAAAACAGGGTTAAACATACACACAATGCCTGGAATCATCTCTTAAGGTCCACACGATATGGTCTACTACACCCTTACCCAATATCCCGTTGGTTGTCTTTGCTACTCAATGCAATAATATAGCGAGATCATTCTATATTCACGACAAGGAACTCGAAAAAGTGTATATGAATTAAGTGTTTAAATCCCTCGAAATGAAGAGACGTCTTTTAGGCTCAAATCTCACTAATGGGTGGTCTCCACTAATGTCCCTAGTCATGTCCTTTCCCGGTCCTTCCCTAATGGTCACGTTACTATCACCAGGTTCTTCCCATAATGGTCGGTCTCAATCATTCGAAACAAAAATTCTAGCTAATGCGATCTAAACATGCAGAGGTGCGGGAAATCTACGTGCATAAACGTGGGCCCGATTGGGCAACCCCAAACCTTCCCCACACATTGTCCCCAATGTGCAAGTGTCGGCGTAGGCGATACTAAAACAAGTATCGTTGTGCGGTTATTACATGTATCGGACAGGTAAGGCATAACATTAAAGCACAAACATCAAAGAGCTAGTCTCATTAAAATGTGGCCACCCCAAACCTAGGCCGTGGCCTAGGTTTGTCAGACAAAGCCAACCCCAAACCTCGGTTTCACCGAGGTTTGCACAGGATTAAAAGTGAGTGTGTAGATGTTTGAAAAGTGAGGCACCCCAAACCTAAGTGAAACTTAGGTTTGTTGCATCTCGTTTAACTAATTAAGAAAACCAAGCATCATACACCACTCGTTACGTACAGAGTTAGAGCATACCTGGTTGCCTGGACGGAGGAGATTCTCTTGAAAAGGTTGAGCGACCACGATTGAGAGACATCGGAGAAAATGGAGAAGGGAAATGAAAAAACAAACGAGACAAAGCAAAAGACGAAAGAAAGCAAAGAAACGAAACACACAAAGCAGGAAAAGAAAACACAGCACGAAAGCAGAAACAGGGGAGCCGCGCGGTTTCCCACGCGGTTTGAAAGCCACGGGATAGACCGCGTAAGCTTCTGTTTGGAAAACCATCCAGAGACCCCCGCGGCTTAGACCGCGGTATGTAAGCCGCGTGGCCTCCCGCGGGACCCACTGTTTCAGCTATTTTATTTTATTTGTTTTTTTTGAAAATAAAAACACTCTAAAACATAAATAGTGAAAGAAAATGCAAACCTCGGTGGGTTGCCTCCCACCCAGCGCCTTGTTTTCGGTCGTGGCTCGACCTTCCTCCCGATCATTCCTTCGGCTTTCCTTGATCATCCGGTTTCTCTTCTTGAATACCGCTTTCTCATCGCCAACCCTCAGGGTCATCTCTCCTTCTTCCATGTCGATCAACGCTCGACTCGTGGCCAGAAATGATCTTCCCAATATCAGCGGGACTTTTTCATCTTCATCTATGTCAATCACAACGAAGTCTACCGGAAAGTAAAACTTGTCTACTTTGATGAGCACATCTTCTACTACTCCATATGGATAGATGATTGATCTGTCAGCGAGTTGGAGGGTCATATACGTTGGCTTCACTTCTCCCAATCCCAGTTTCCTGAAAATAGAAAGAGGCATTAAGTTAATACTTGCCCCTAGATCACATAATACTTTATCGAAACTAAGATTTCCTGTATGAATGGGTATAGTAAAACTCCCTGGATCCTTAAGCTTCGGGGGAAGCTTGTTCTGAATGATCGCGCTACACTCTTCAGTAATTGTAATGGTAGACTGGTGCTCGATTGCCCTCTTCTTGGATAGGATGTCCTTCATGAACTTGAGGTATGTCGGCATTTGAGCGAGTGCTTCTGCGAATGGGATGTTGATGTGAAGCTTCTTGAAGATGTCGAGGAATTTTTTGAACTGTTCCTCATCTTTATGTGCCTTCACTCGATTATGGAATGGTAGTGGTGGCACAAACGGTTTGATTACCGGCTTTGGTGGAGGTGTCACCTCTTTTTCCTTCGGTTCTTCCCGATCAGCCATATCATTAGCACTACCGTCTTTCAGCTCGACATTCGGCTTCTTGATCAACTCCTTGCCATTTCTCAGATAAATGGCATTACACTCTTCTCTTGGCTTTCTCTCAGTTTGGCTCGGGAATGTCCTGGGAACTCGGTTTTGTAGGACTTCAGAAATTTGTCCCACTTGCCTCTCGAGAAGCCTAATCGATGCCGTATTCTGGTCAGTAGCTGCTTTTACCGTGCTCACCGTGTTTGCCAATTCGCCAATCGTGCTGTCCATCTTGGTCATGAACTTCATCATCATATCTTCCAGCCCCGGTTTCTTCTCCATGGATGGTCCCTCATCGTATTTCCTTTGGTTAAAACCTGGAGGACGGTAAACATTGTTAGTATTGGAAGAATTAGAAAAGTGAGAAGAATTACCTTGTGGTTGTTGACCGGGTTGACTCCATGAAAAGTTAGGGTGTTTCTTCCACCTCTCATTATACGTGTTCGAGAAAGGGTCGTTCCTCGGCTGGTGATTCCGGTTCTGTAAAAACTGAACTTGCTCGAGTTCTTCCGGATTACCACCTTTCAAATGGTTCGTGATCGCAGCTAGTTGAGCTTTTATTTCTTTCAGCTCATCCGATTCTTGAACACTCGCAACTCTTCTAACAGCTGATCTTGGAGTAGAAAAACTATGTTCGGCTAAGTTCTCGATCAAGGCGACTGCTTCTTCATATGTCTTCTCCATTAGGGCTCCACCCGCTGCAGCAGTGATATCATTCTTGAACTGCAGGTGAAGGCCTCCAAAGAAAGTTTGGATAATTACCCAGCCGTGTAACCCGTGGTGAGGACACTTTTTCAACATATCCTTGTATCTCTCCCATGCCTCGTATAGGGTCTCCTGGTCCCATTACGCGAAGTGAGTAATGTCGGCCATTAGTTGAGCAGTTCTTCCCGGTGGGAAGAATTTCTGGAGGAATGCGGCCTTCAAGTCTGCCCATGTGGTGATCTGATTCGCTGGTAGGCTCTCTATCCAAATTTCAGCTCTACCCTTGAGTGAGAAGCTGAACGGTCTTAGCTTGATGGCATCCTCGTTCACCCCATTGATTTTGAACGTGTTGCATATCCTCTCAAATGCACGAAGATGTGCATGAGGATCTTCTGTCTGGGCCCCTCCGAACTGGTTTTGCTGTACCATGACAATGGTACTTGGTTTAATTTCGAAGTAGTTCGCCCCAGTAGTGGGCGGTTGGATGCCTATGCGTGCGGCTGCCACGTTTGGATTGGCAAATGACCGCATTAGAACTCTCGCCGGAGGAGGCGGAGGTGGGTTGTTAACAGGTCTCTCGTCGCCCATCTTTAATTGCCTTTGGGCTTTGGATGCTTTACGTATCTAGCGGGCGGTTCTTTCGATCTCCGGATCAAGTGGTTTGATTCCTTCCCCTCGGGTTTTCCTTGGCATAAACCAATTAGTACCTGAAACAGAAAGTAACCAAATTAGCAATCCAAAAACTGAAGTGATGAAATAAAATTAAAAAAAATGTTCAATGTAATATCGCTTATAGCTGGTAGTGCTATCAGTTGCAACTAGTTCCCCGACAACGGCGCCAAAAACTTGATAGGAGAGTTCACACCCCCCTAAATCTTACCGCAAGTGTACGGGTCGAAATCAAGTAATAGTACTAGAAAGTACGAGTATCGAACACAGGGAACTAGGAACTAAGTATCACAATGACTATAAGATCTATTAACTGAACGTCGCAACTTTGAGTGGTTGGTATGACTTAATTAATTGTAAGCAAAATAAATCAAACACAAAACAATAGACAACTTAAGAAACTTTTGATAGAGAAAACAGTTGAGGGTTGGAAATCCTAAGACTTTCACATACAAACACTTGACTCGAAACAGTTACCAGTTATTCCCCTTAATGAATACCCAATCTTAAAATCACCGTTGTTCTTTCTCAAGCAACAACGGGTTTTATTTTGGAAACACAAGTTTTATCTCTCGATCTCAACTCATGGAACTCAAAACACATTAGAAACATGATTTAATGAGACTAAGGTTTAATTTGATATCTCTATCCAAATGTCCACCTTAGGCATGCAATTTCTAGTTCTAGATTAACAATTAATTCTCTCGAACTTAATTGTTCACAACAAATCAATTGTAAATTGGCCAAATTCACAAAAGCATTAAAATCCAAATCACATGCTTCATTAAAATAGGAAAAACTGATAAAAGTCTCAAGTTACATGTTCATATGCTTAAATCAAATTCATTCCAACCCCCAACATCTAGAAATTAGTTCATGTTGGCGGTGGATTCAAACATAAAGAAAGAAGATAGAAAAACGTGTACAAACATAATGATAATGAACGTGACAAGTGTACTAGTGGACTCCCTTCTCTCGTGCTCGAATCTACTTTCTGTAGTGAACGTGCCTCCAATCGATCCTCTATCGTGGCTCCAAAAGCTCCGAAAAACCTCTGAAAATCGCCCCTAAGCTGCTCCCGTTCGTCGTGTGTGAGATGTGCGAAGAATGACCTAAAATCCGGAAAACGCCAAAGATAAAGGCTGGAACAGAGGGTTAGGCGACTTGTGCCGCGACTTGCAAGTCGCGGCGCAAGTCGCGCGTGTTTCTGAATGTGTCTGGGCCAGCTTCGGGTCTTGGTTCGGGCGCGGGTCTTGGGCTTGGATCTCGGGCTACCGTTGGGCTTCGTTTTGGCTCTTTTTGGGCTCTTTTCAGCTTATTTTCTCGATGATTACTGCCTTTTATATAACCTGCACATTTCACTCGATAAACCATAAAATTCCGCTTCTTTGCTTAAATACAAGCCAATCTCATTGGTTTGAGAACCGAAAATAACGCCAAAAAGTGGCGTTATCAGGTCACTATCGCATGTCATTATCGCGAGGGACTACGTGGGTATAAAAATGAAGTGCAACCGGGTTTTAGAGAAAAATCTCATTTTCTAAGTTTTCAAGCTACGTTTTTCTCTCATCCACTTGGTAAGTTTTCACCATCTACCTCTTCCTTCATTAAATGCTTCAAGCTATCTTCTTGATGTTCATTAATGGACATTTCTAGGTCATTAAGAGGTGCAAGTCTTCAAGTTCACTCCATTTTCAAGGGGTTCCACCATCCTCATTTCTAGGGTTTCAATATTTTGACCCCAAGGTGAGTTCATTCTCATTTTATAAACTTTATACATGTTAAAATGAGTATTTTAACCTTCTAAGCATCTCCTTGTTACATATTTCTTGATTTGAACGAGTTTTCATCAAAACCTTATTTTGGAGATTTTTAGGGTTTTACTTGGACGGAAATGTCTATAATGATAAATGGTGGTTATTTTTGGTTTTCTTGTGATTTACTTATTTGTAGAATTTATTTCTCAAATTTATGGAACATTTTTAGGTCAAAATTAGGGTTTTGACACATTTGGGGATTTTGATACACTTGTGGAAATGGGTTTCTTATGACAAATAATGTCCAAAATGGTGTTTTGGGAAACTATGGAATATTATGATGCATTTTGAAGAATTTTAGTTGTAATGTTATGATGTTATTTGTTTAAGGAGAAGTATTTGAAAGGTAACCATTTTATGGTCCTAGTAATTGTATGATTGGAATTGTTATTTGTGGGTATTGAGTGTAATTGATCCATAAGCACTAGAGTCTTGATGTTCAATGATGGGACACTAGTTTTCCACATTGTGACACGAAATAGGCATCGAGGTAAGGTGTAAGACCTATGTGTTAGTATGTTTCTTGGATGTGGATAACTCAATGTATTGACCTAGAGGGGTTGATATTCCATGACTGTACGCTTTAAGTAACCGAGCTCGACACCCAATATGTGTATAATTTAAGTGATTGGTTTTACTAACATGTCAAGTGGCTTACTTTTGTGTTCTGTCACTTATGTTGGTAAACGGGTCTCCCCCGTTAACCCAAGAGGTATTTGTATGCAAATGAATTTCTACACGAGGTTATTTATTTTATTATCAGTTCTTATTCATTTTATTATCTCCCCATTATAACTGTTTGTTCTCATTAGGCTTTAGCATAACAATGTTTCTTAAAATGACATGTATAACATGTCATCCTAGCGGTGGAACTCCTCGGGTTTGAGCGGAGAGTCTTGATGGGTTGTAGCATTTTTGGAAGTATATAGAGGCGTGCAATCTGGGATAGTAGCATTATATTTTTGAAGTGAGATAGCAACACCCGTCCATAATCTAAGCAACAATAGTTTAGATTAGGAGGTTGTTGAACCTTATTTCACTTATTATTTTGTATTGTAAACGCCATACCCCTTTTTGGGTGACTAGTCTATGTCAATTTCGTATTATTCCGCAATTATTCAGGTTTAAATTTACCCCACTTTTTAGGGTGTTACAGGGAGTAAATGAGGTGTAGAGCTGAAATCTTTATGTTAGATCGATCATAAAGAAAGTATATTCGGCTTTTGATCTAATGGTTGATGTTTAATTTGTAAACTGGGTTCTACAATGCAATTAGAGTGTTTAGCTAGCTACATATCGGAGTCATCTCTTCTTGAGTACAATATGATGTGTTACGCCCCTTCTTCTTAATAAAAGAATTCAAATCTCTCTTTTTGAAGAGCTAAAAACTTGGATTTAATCAAGTATGATGGAGTCGAATCCGTTCAAAGTTTAAGTTTCCATGCTTGGTTTTGTTGGTGTTACCAATGGTAACCATTTTGTGCAACAATAGTTACAATTCATTGGGGCCAGTCGTCTTTGTCATAGATATTGGGATGGTAGGATTTCCATCTCCTTGAACTATCAACTATTCTTCTGTAAGTAGATTACTTGGTCTTAAGCTGTAATAGGGACCTAATGTAATTAACTGTTTCTTGATAGGCCTTTGTTGGTTGGGAGTTGGGACCACTCTTTGTAGGCAATTAGTAAAGTATCGAAAAACTTAATCGAGCTTTTGACGAGCCCGGTCAAACATCAGTATCCGAGAACTCGGCTTGTTACGAGCTTTCACCATTTGCATCCATAAACTTTGAAGTTATTACAGTACCTCAGGAGCAACATAATTTGGAGTTCCACAGGCTGTATGAAACATCCCATCAGTTTTTAGACACATTGGTGTCTTTAGAGGCGGGTTCCGTGTGAGACTAATTAGGATTATCTCCTACAAATCGTAAAAACGGTTTAAATAAATAAATAAAAACAATGAGGGAAGTCGATCGGCTAACAAACGTTGTAGCCAATGGTTACAAATCGTAAAAACATCAAAAAA
Organism: Saussurea involucrata; assembly: GCA_033807775.1. Lineage (NCBI taxonomy): Eukaryota > Viridiplantae > Streptophyta > Magnoliopsida > Asterales > Asteraceae > Saussurea > Saussurea involucrata. Next base: position 80,761,141 of record CM066319.1, read on the forward strand.
CAAACAAGAGTGGATTTGGCTGACAACCGTGTAGCATATACATGTCCCGATTAAATTTAGGACAGAAACCCGTATTTTATAATCACAGTTATGGAACCACCATGGAAAGGAAACAAACAAATTTATTGAACATTTGAAACTCAATAAAGAAGAAAGTAAACAAGTTGAAAAAGTGTTTTGTGGGAAGGTAAAAAAAAAAACAGAAGGGAAATTAAGGTTGATGTTGCTATAGGGTGCAGCCGAAGATGCAGTGTTCATGTTTGTTTTTAAGCATTCCACCAAATTTAATTTGTTTTTCCTAACCGTTGATGTTTACTTTCTTTAGTATGTTTTGAAACAACATGTAATTGAACACTTATTTTTATTTATTGAGCCGCCATGTAATTAAGTTCATACTTTTCATTTACACTTGGTGGTTTTTGTTTTTTATTTAGGTTTAAGTGAATCAAGGTGGCCTAAATTGGTAACTAAATTGGTTTCTTATTTAGATCCTATATGTTGTTCCTATTTCATCTATCCTTTTTCTTAATTTCTGTTGGTAACTAAATTGGTTTTCCAACTGTTGCTTTATATCTCTCTTTTTGGTCTTTCAATATGGATTTTGTGGGTGTCCAAAAGTTGTCAGGTTCATCATTTTCAACAAGAAAGATCTCAGCAGCTTCATGGCCAATTGCTTATTGTCTTTTTCAAAACCTCTTTTTTGGCTACTGCTGGGAGACCTCAGACTATGGTTCTCAGTTTTGGTATCCTATTGCAATGGTTACTATATATCATGCCCTCTAGACTCAAGATTACTGTTTGATAAAAGTTATGTGCAAGTTTTAATATCCATGTAACTAGTTTTCTTTAGTTAACTCATTGATATGAGACAAGTGGTTCTTTTAAACTGATTCCTCCAAATCTGGTCTCGACTTCTCCAATCCTTGGCTTTCTACAAACACAACTTCTCCAAAGGTAACGATTGTAGATTTATTTCCCAATGCCCCCGTTTTATTTTGCAATGACGACCTCTTTCTAATCGGTGATTTTTTGCAATGTTGATTTATCCTTCTAATTTGTGATTCTTTGCTTTATGTTTTTTTTCTTATATTCTGTGTTTTTTGCTTTATGTATGTAGTTTGCCTAGGTTGTGTAATTTCCTTCTGTACGTCGTCATTTGCATTTTGGAAAAAACAATTGTCACGTTGCAATAGATTAAAGATCTATATCATTCATTCTTTTGACCACTATGCTTTGCTATTAGAGGGATTAAAACGTGAAGTCTAGGATACCTATTTACTTGATGTTTCATTGTTTGAATTTTGATGTTTTGTTTTAATAGCCATGAATACCAATCGAATACCAACTATTCTTTTAGACAACGAATCGAATACCAATCTTCCAGACTTTGGATTTGCTACGGACGGTCCCCAAGATGGGCATACACATGTCTCACAGCAAGATGAAGAATGACAAGCACCAATGGGAATGACTGAATGCATTTTGTTTTATTTATATAGATCGAGGGTGTTTTGGTTTAAAGGATTTTTTTTACTTCATGTGAGTTAAAAAGCAACAACATTTTGATGTAGTGTATTTGTTTGTATAGTACGTTTTAAAATATTCAGATTAAACTTTTAATTTATGGGAAAACTAGAAGCATTATTTAATTTATGTTTGGATCTAAGACATTGATTGTACCTGTTATATGTTTGTTTCTTACCGGTTGTAGCTTTAAGCCTCATTTTAAGAGTAGTTTGAAAAAGCTTTGAGCAGACGCATCCATCAATTTTTGTAAAATTACAACTTTTGTTTCTTTGAATAACCAAAAATGAATTGTGATTTTCATCCCATTAAACCAAACCTTTTGTCATTCCCTTTCCTGCTCCTCAGGATTTGAGCCGCATATTCAAAATCAAGGTTTCTACAAATTCAAATTTCATACCTTGCTTCTCCTCTAACCTTTTGTTGTGTGCAAGGTTCTAAATGGCGTGAGGCGTGTCGTGGTGGCGAGGTTAAGCATCAAGCTTTAGGAGCCAAGACAAGGCCATGGCATTTATCAAGGTGTGACTTATGGCGGAAAATCTTTATATCATATATAATATTATATATAAAAACATATGTTTGTAGTATTAATAGACGAGTCAATGATAATAAACAAGTTCAATTAGGTTTTATATTAAAAAACTAGCAAATAAGACACTAAAAATGTAAAAAAAATCATCAAATATCGCATTACAAAAGACCGCACATTAGGTCATGGCGTGCCACATGCATAACGTGGCATGAGACACCAGCCTTGAGCCACGGCGTGCCATGGCGACTGTCGCGATGAGCCTTTTAGAAGAATGGTTGTGTGTAACATATCTGATTCATCTTCAACCCTCGATGGTATTGGGCTCATTTTTGGTATGCATCCCCAAAACCTACCACAAGATATGGGTTTGAACGACATATTAAATGGTCAAAATCCACCACAAGATATGGGTTTGAACGAGATATTAAATGGTCAAAACCCACCCCAATATCTGTTATATGTTTTATAGGTTGCTGAAATAATTAGGGAGGATTTGTGGACCAATCCTCTTCACCTTTTTTACTTCTTATTTTGAGTTTATTTGATCAATGGAGGGTTTTGTCGGCTTGATCTTCTTGTTTAACGATTACATGTTGCACAATAATTTATTTGTTCAAGGATGCTGATGAAGAAAATGGTGAAAAAGGCGATGCAGAGGTACAAAAAGGCCTTTTTTTCTGAGTGAGGGAATAATACTGGAATCATTTACTTTGGTTTGGTATAATGGAATCATATTTTGATAAAATCGTTCTCCTTTAATATGCGTTGATCATTACACTATGAATTAAAATGGATCACTTGCAAATTTGATTAAACCCTTGCAAGATTTTTTTTGAACATCAAAATTTCTCATTAATTACCAACCAAAGCCAATACACAAACAAATTCAATACATACTGCAAATCTGCAGTTTAGACCAAGACCCAAATTGAAAATACAACACAAAGCAAAACCAAAACAAGATTGGGCATTTTGCGAGAAGCAAAACCACTTCCCTCAAGACGACAACCTGTTACCGACTGTTTCTTGCTACACAATCCCGTCGATCAACAACCTTACCCAACTGTCCACTTCAATGTACCGAACCACCACCTACCCCGATGTATTTGCAAGCCATTCTACCCAATCCAACTTCGATTTCATGGTCCTTTTACTCACCCATTCAAAAGATTTTCTTTGGAACTCGAAAAATATGTCGATCACATGGCTCTTATCCCTTTTAAATACTAAATTGTTCCTATGAGACCAAATTAGATAAAGGAAAGACCACTTTACCGCCAACCAATGTGATTTACCTTTCGTCTTTTCCGCCACCACCGGGTCCTCTTGCGCCAATTCTTGAATTGTAGTAGCCTCGTCTGTGTTCCTCCTCCACCATCTTCCTACTAAGACCCAAAGTTTCTTCACCTCCTCGCATGTTACGAGTGCATGGTCTAAGTCTTCAATCGTATCTCCACATCTCAGACAAAGTAACGAGTCCAATTCAACACCCATATTGTCCAACACCACGTTGCACGGTATGCGCCCTCGTCCTACTCTCCACATGAAGATCCACACTTTCCTTGGTACCACCGACGACCACACCGTCCCCCCCCCCCGAATTTCCAGCCCGTGCCATCCTCTTTTCTTCCACTATTTCTTTTACGTTGAATTCCTTAGTCGAACTTAGTATCCACTCTACCTTATCACTTTTACTTCTATCTGGAACACATGCTTGAATGCGTCTCGTTAATTCCTCCAACTCTCCTCTCTCCCTACCCCTTGGCTCTCTCCTCCATGTCCATTTCCACTTCCACTCCTCCCCTACCCATTCTCCCTTTTGCGCAACATTTACCTCTTTATTGGATTCTAATCTATACAACCAGTTGAATTCTTCTTGGAAACTCCTATCACTCTCCCACTTATCTTTCCAAAATTTGACATCGACACCATTACGCATCCTTTTTCCAAAAGATCCCGAAAAATGCAGCCCTTCGTTGTCCAAATCTTTCCCAACCTGCAATATTTCCACACCGATCCTTTGTACCCGCTGTCCAAAAAGTGTTCCTTAGCCCTCCATCTTCCCCATAGATACTCCTAATTACCCTTACCCAAATTTCATCCTTTTCGTTTAGAAATCGCCACCACCATTTACCCATAACCCCCAATTTAACAATTGCAAGCTCCCCACATTTAGACCCCCATTTGTGAAATTCCCCAACGTTTTTTCCCAACTTACCCATGTCACTTTTCTATTATCACTCGACTCACCCCCTCCCCAAAAGAATCTACATCGAATCCTCTCCAACTCTCCTAACACTTCTCTCGGGGCTCGAAACATGGAAAAATAGAACAATGACAAGCTTCCTAATACCGTTTTGACCAAAGTAAGCCTTCCTCCAAAGGAAATCAATTTTGTTTTCCAAGATTTCAACCTTTTCTTTACCTTATCAATTACCGGCTTCCATGAATTTATCCTACACGTTGATACTCCAACCGGGAGGCCAAGGTACGTAAATGGATAAGAGCCCCCTCCAGACCCTAGTCCCTGCGCCCAATTCCGAACCTCCTCGTCTTAGACTCCCAACCCGAATATTTTGCTCTTCGATACATTTATTTTCAACCTCAAAATTTCTTAAAAGCATCTTAGGATCTTCATAAGGTTCTTTAGATTCACCAGATTCCACTTGCCGAAGAAGATCACGTCGTCCGCGAATTGTAGATGAGAAATTTTAATATCATCTTTTCCCACTTTGATGCCTTTATAGAGACCTCTCTCATTTGCCTCTTCCATCAATATATGTAAATTTTCAGCCGCTACTAGGAAGAGGAATGGGGCTAACGGGTCCCCTTGTCTCAACCCCTTCCTCATTTTGAATTCTTTCGTCGGTGTCCCACTGATGAGAACCGAAATTGAAGTTGAATGGAGACAAGCCTTGATCCATCTCACCCATTTTCTTCCGAAACCCATCTTTTCCAATGATTCCAAGAGAAAGTCCCACTCGACACTATCGTAGGCCTTCTCAAAGTCCACTTTGAAAATCAACACACTTTTCTTCTTTTTCCTTATTGTTGGTCCCGAAAGGCTTAAACAAGTTTGTAGAAGGGGGGGGGGGGGGGGGTTGAATACAAACACACTATTTTACTTTTCTAAATTGTTTATTGATAAATCATTAACAATTTACAGCTTGTTGCGGAAACAAGATTAAGGATAAACCTAAATCTAAACAAGTTGGAACACTAAGGTTTTCTTGCACTAAGAAAGATAAGGAGATTACTAATAAAATCCTATCTTGAGAGATTTGAACTTGTCCAGAGTTAGCAAGTTACTTCAAATGAAGTGAGTTCATCTCTTTATATACTGCATGCATTTAATGCAATTCTGTATACACTTTACACGTGTCATCAGCGGATTGGTTGCATGCATTTAATGCAATTCTGTATCTCTTTATATACTGCATGCATTTAATGCAATACTGCATGCATTTAATGCAATTCTGTATACACTTTACACGTGTCATTGACCTTTGTTGACAACCTTAGTAGCCGCATGAATGAACAGTGTAGTATCAGAGTGGTTGTACGATTTCAGATTTTCGGAGGTTCTTTTATGACATTTCGTACGGTGGCGTGCAAGGGAGGTTAAGACAAAAGTACTTTGTACGGAGGACTTCATGATCAGCTTTCGTTGATTCAGCGATTATCATTTACTATTCAGCAGATGATAAAGTTCAGCGATAGCTGAAGTCTTGTACTTGATACTTCACGTTGAGTGGACAAATCTGAGTCTTCGCTGATCCGCATCAGTTCATTAGGAGACTTGTCGCTGGTTCTTGAGCTTGATCTTTGACTTCAGCGTAGAACCTTTGTTGACGTGAATCTTGTCTTCAGGGATCATAAGTAAACAACTAACTTATCAGCGATCACCATAAGGACTGAACAGACTCAGCGATATGGTGAACAGTGTTCGCTGAATGTTTAATCTAAAAGTGCGAGAGTTCCTATCAGCTGTACTGTAAGATCTTAGTACTTATCAGCGATAGTGAAACTCTGATACATATTGTTTACTTACAATTTTCACTAAGTATTTAAGATAGGGTCATTATCAAATCACTGAGGGTTTGGATCAACAATCTCCCCCTATTTGATTATGACATAGCAACAGAGAAAATTGCTATTTAATGAAAACATAAGGATAAAAAGAACTCATAAAATATTTGTCCCTTTTACTGTTTTCTGGGATCTTTTCAGTACTGATGGAGTAAAGTACATTCGCTGAAATCTTTCTTTAAATCTTTGAATCAGGTTACAATATGGATAAGAAAGATTACAAGTACAAGCGAAATAAATTACAAGTACTAAAGGATGACTGATACAGTAGAGAAAAAATGGTGATTGTTGTCAGCCTTCAAAGGGTTCTTCCTTAATGAGAAGTTCATCAAGGGTTGTCTTTTCAGTTGGAATCATCCAGTCAGGAACCTTTTCTCCTTTATTCTTTAGCTTCAGAGCAGCTTCAAAAATCAAGGGTTTTAGGTGTCGTGCCTGAATGTCTTTTCTGAAGTCGCACCAGTAGATGAGATCTTTGAGCTGTTCGATTGGAGTGATTGGAAGCTCAGCGATCCGTTGAAAGCATTTACGTCCGTCGTAGTCAAGAAAGAATATTCCATAAGGATTACTGATGACTTTACCAGGGACGAAAAGTTCACATGGTGGCAAATAGACGTCAAGGGCAGATAGATCAGGATCAGGACCAAGTACTTCAGCGCGAGAGAAACCAATTCCAGTTTCATTTCGTATGACAGGACCTGAGTTTGAATCTTGACATTTCTTCCTTGGAGAGTCCTTTTTTCTTTTCGGCTTTAGATCAGGAACAGGAGGAATATCCACACAAGAAGATATCAAATCGATCTGTCTGTTTATCAGCTTTTCGAAATGATCCTTGTACTTAGATTTTGATGGTTGGATAGCTAACCTCATCTCCAGCCATTCAGAGAGACCATACCTTTTTACAGTGTCAGCACGAAAGGTTTCAGATGAGTCATCTTCTCTGAACAGTTTGATGTCAACAATAGGTACTCCGATGGAGGTTCTTCCAGAGATGAATACCTTGTTGATCTTCGCTGGACGATATCTGAAGTGGATTTTCTCTTTACACCAGATCAGGGTGGTCTGAGAAACTTCAGCTTTCTTTTCCACGATCTTCTGGGCTTGTTCCCAAAGCTTTCGTTGGATTTGAATGGGAATACGCTTCAGCTTGGGGTCTTTGACAGATTCTTGAGTGAGCTTGATGGCGTATTCTCTGTCTTTATCTTCAGCTTCCTTCCTTTCAGCGATGAGGCGTTCAGCTCTGAGATGATCCTGGTATTCAGCTTTTGAAATTCTGAACTTAGGAGGAACTGAAGGTAGTTGATCGCGCCTTAGGATGATTCGCTGATCCTCGAATCGCTTTATCATTTCTTCTCTACTCTTTTGACGAACTGAGGAGGGTCTGTTTCTGTGCGAGAGAGGTTGTTCTTCTGATTCATCAGTCTCAGAGATTAAATCTAAGACTGGGATTATGTCTTCAGCGGTAGCTGGAATTATTGGTGAAGTCGCAATAGAAGATCTTTCAGCGATATCCTCAAACAGGGGAGAGGACTAGCTGAAACGCAGCGATCTTACAAATAAGAACTGGGTAGAAGAGCTTGGGTAGAAAAGATAGAAAAAAAAAATGTGGATGTGTATGGTGTTTGTGGAATGGATAACTGATTTTTCAGAGATGATCAGGGAAGGAAAAATAAGTTTAGTGTACCTGACAAATCGGCTTTGCAAGTAGGATCGCCAGATTATCATCTTCAGCGATGCCTTTGTCTTTGCTTTTCTCAGCGCCAGAGGCTGAGTGCTTTGTCTTTGTCTTCTCCCCTGAAGGTTCTTTTATTGAAATACCTTTAAGAGCTTTGGTTCGAGGAGCAGGTTTGACAACAAAGAAATCATCGTCATCTTCATCATCATCATCATCGTTCCTTGGAGAGGAGGATGGTTCAGCTTCAGGGATGTCGAAGTCTTCGTCTTCTTCTGCTTCGGATTCCTCAGCATCTTCTTCGAGTTGCTCCCCCTCAGATACAAAGGCGAGGTTCTCGGTTCCCTTAGGGTTTTCATCTCCCTGAGGTCCAGTAATCCGATCTTCATTACCCTCTCCCCTGATAGATTCATCATGGGAAAGGTCTTCAGCGCTCTTATTTTGATCTTCAGCGCTCTTCTCCTGTTCAGCGCTCTTCTCCCCCTCTTTCTCATGATGGGCGGGGGAGGAATGGGTAGATTCAACATTGGTGTTGTCTCTGTCTTCTGGGCCAGAGACTTTCACACAACCTTCAAGCTTAGCTATTCTGTCTTCTAGGCCAGAAATAGCAGGCGTGATTTTCTTCAGCTCTTGGCGATCCTCTGCGGTGAATGAGTCCAAAACAGGTGCAGGGGCCGGAGCAGGAGCTGGATTATTTGCGTTGTTCACCAGCGTCTCGATCATTGTCTTGACAGAACTAAGATCGGTCTTCACTGAGCCCAAGTCGGTCTTGACCACTGACATATCACCTTCGAGTGTACCAACCGATTTCTTCAGCGTTGTAACCTCGCTGGAAATGGTGGAAACTGATGATTTGAGGTTGGTGTAGTCAGTGTAGATGTCGGAGAGCACTTTGGCAAAGTCGGCGAGAGTTTTATCAAGGTCTTTGATGTCATCAGAGGAGGCCTTCTTTTCCACCACAGTAGTCAGCTTCGTCAGATTCTCTCCAGCGTTTGTTACAGCTGTAGAGTTATTTGATAGACCGGTGGTGAGATCCGTAAGTTTCATCTCCATAGACTTCAGAGACTGGTTGATGTCTCCCAAAAAAGGACCTGTAACATATAAGTACTTGTGAACAAAGGAAAGCTCAGAAGTTTCAGGTTTAGTTACAGTGTTTAAGGTGGGATCTGTACCTGCAGGAGCGTTGACGAACTCATCAAAGTTTCGAGTCCCTCCATAGTGTTCCATATCTCCCTCAAAAGTTCCGTGAGGGATGGAGATCTCTGCAGGTCCTTTCTTCGTCATTCGCTGAGAAGCTTCAACGGCTTCTTGAATGATGGCATCTCCAGTTTTGACTGGAGGAGTGTCCAAAGAAGTAGAGGGAGGAGCGAAGGATAAGAATTGGGGTTGGGTTTCAAGTTCAGCGTTGGATTCGCTGAGAAGTACTTCATCAGTCTTTTGAGAGACTGACGAAGGTTGGGTAGATTCCAAAGTTCTAACTTCAGCGTTTAAGGACGCTGAAGTAGGTTTAGAAGGGATGGCTTGAATTGGTGTGGCAGAGCGTACCACGGAACTTTCCTTCAGCTCTTCAGAATGAGCTGAGGAGTCTTCAGCATGCAATTGCTGGGGTTGCTCCTTGGTTTTCTTGATCCTTTTGGAATCAAGAGGGGTAAGAGATTGTTTCCTTTTCTTAGAAGGAATGGATTTTGTGGCCGGGGTATCAGCGATGGGTATTGTCGCTGAAGGAGCCACAGAAAGCGGAGAATTTAGAAGAGTGAGAAGAGTAGAGAGACGTACCTCGTTGGCGACAGGCTTGAAGTCGAGAACTTTAGGGCCAATCTGAGAGAGTTTCAGATCACCCTCTTCAGGATAGCTGTCCTTCATGCCATATTGAAAGATGGCGCTGATGAATCGCGGGTAAGGAACCCATGCTGGTCGGTCAGCGGCAGAATCAACACGTTGAATGAGGTCTTCATAGATGATGGAGGCCCAGTCAATGTTGAGACCTTTCAGCAGTGCGTAACCCATGGCCTGCTGAGGTTGAGCGGCTTGATCAGAAGATCCGGATTTCGCTGTCATGCAGCTGATCAGGTGAGCGAAGATGAAGTTCATCTCGCTGGGCATCTTGGATTTCTTTATCAGCGTCAGCTTCTTCTCAGGTAGCTTGTCTCTTCCAGTCTCCCAGATGTAACCCATCGCATCAAGGAAAGCAATGATTTCTTCCCTGTCAGCGTGCTTCTTGTGGTCAGGAAATGGAATGAAAGGATTTTCTGAGGTAGCGTTAGGGAATTTCAGAGCTTTGCGGATTATTGCGGGGGTTATCTTGATGGTGCCATACTCAGTATCGCTGAGTATGCAGTCGATGGTTTTAGATGGATCTTTGGCTGAGGGTAGGTTGGTGTGTCTGGCAGAGTACCAGAATTGGGATAATAGACGCTGACTGGCAGGAGGTGTGATTGTCAGTGCTGTGTATATGGGGCTATTCTTCAAAAAATTTACAGCGTCGTCTAGATGGGATACCTGCTTCCGAGGAGGAAACTCGAGAAGCGCTGAAAGGTTGTTTGCCTTTGTCCAGTCTAGTTGATCCAGCTCAAACTTAACCTGAGGAGCTTTGGTGATTTCCAGTTCCTCAGAATCAGCGGAGATGGACTCAGCGGTAACATTCAGCTTTGAAGTTGCCATTTCACTGTATTATCAGTTCAACCAAAGATGTTAACAAATAAGAAATATCTTAATGTGGAAAGAAAATTTCCATTAAGATTTTTCGAATTTTGTCCATTTCATTCAGACAAAAAAAGTCTTAATGAAGATTAGGGTTTTTCTTGTTTTTTTTTTAAAAAAAAAACGAATATAACACCTATAAGCCTTGTATTCCAGTTTAAAAAAAATGGATACGAAAGAAGAACAAGTTTAAGATTTTAGATTTAAAACTTGAAGAACAACCATGAAATGGTTGTGTTTATAAAACCATGAAAGAAAATGATTTTATTTTTGAGTTCTTTTGTTTGATCTTGTGTAAAACAATGATAAGATCGAAAACAAGTTATTTGCATTTGATAGTAGATAAGAACATATTAACCTTGAGTTTGATGAAGAAGATGATGAACAGTTCTTGAAGATTGAGAGCACAAAATGCAACAGTGTTCTTTTCTTGCGGAGAAAGATTGACTCGCATAAAAGACAAATATAAACTTTGAGAGTGTTTATATAGGAAGAGAGTAGAGAGAGAAAAACTTGAGCGGGAAAGTTTTTCATCATGACACGGACACGTGTTTGCATTTGATTGGATAGACAACGAAACGTGCAAATGTGTGTCAGAAAAAGAGCGTGCCTGGTGTTATCCGTTGCAATGACGTCACAACTGTCCTTTCACATTCTTTCGTTGTCTCTGAGGTTTTGAAAGAAAAACTCAGGGACTCTTTGGAAAATATGAAGCACTGAATAGAAATATCAGTGAGGGTTTTAAGAAATTTCAAAATATTATTCAGCGATGAAAGAATTTGAAATCTTGCATTTTCATGCGTTTTGTCAGAGAAAACATACCTTGATATCAGTTTAACCCAATTTATTCAGAGAGAAGATGATGAAATGGATTGTACAAGTTTATTTTATCCAGAGCCTATACAAGAATGTATAAACGTATCGCTGATTAAATGTGAACCGCTGAAGATTTATCCTTCAAAGTTCAGCATTCCAAGCTCGCTGATGAGAAAGTTGAATCTTGTCTCATCAAGAGGTTTGGTAAACAAATCAGCTAACTGATAATCAGTTGGGATAAAATGAAGTTCTATATCACCATTCATCACATGATCTCTGATAAAATGATATCTGATTTCTATGTGTTTTGTCTTTGAGTGTAGCACTGGATTGTTTGCTATAGCGATGGCACTTGTGCTGTCGCAATAGATTGGAATTTTGGAGAGCTGAAGATCATAGTCTAGTAGTTGATTTCTCATCCACAAGACTTGAGAACAGCAGCTTCCAGCGGCTACATACTCAGCTTCAGCTGTGGAAGTGGACACCGAGTTTTGCTTCTTACTTGTCCAACTTACCAGCTTTCCACCCAGGAGCTGACATCCTCCTGTGGTGCTTTTCCTATCCATTTTGCAACCTGCAAAATCACTGTCTGAATAGGCGGTTAGATCGAATCCTGAATCTTTGGGATACCAAAGACCTAGATTCGCTGTACCCTTAAGATATCGAAAGATTCGCTTTACAACTTTCATATGAGATATCTTAGGTTCAGCTTGATATCGTGCGCACAGACATGTTGCAAACATAATATCGGGTCGGCTAGCTGTAAGATACAGTAGTGAGCCGATCATCCCACGGTACAGCGTGACATTGACAGGAACACCCTTTGTGTCCTTATCAAGTATCAGCGGTGGTGCCATAGGGGTTTTCATAGCTGAACTTTCAGTTAAGTCGAATTTTTTCAGCATATCTTTAACATACTTTCCCTGATTTATAAAAGTTCCTTTTTCAGTTTGCTTAATCTGAAGACTAAGGAAATATGTTAGTTCACCCATCATACTCATTTTATACTCATCTTTCATTCTATCAGCGAAACGAGTACAAAGCTCAGGGTTAGTAGAACCAAATATAATGTCATCAACATATATTTGAACTAAAATGATATGACCTTTTATTTTTCTAAAAAACAAAGTTTTGTCAATCTTACCTCTCTCAAATTTTTCAAGGTGGAGATACGTAGAAAGAGTGTCATACCATGCACAAGGAGCTTGCTTCAAGCCATAAAGTGCCTTATCCAGCTTATAAACATAACCTGGACGCTTAGGATCTGAGAATCCTGGAGGTTGTTCCACATAAACTTCTTCATTCAGCTTTCCATTTAGAAACGCTGACTTAACATCCATTTGATGTACAGTGAAGTTTTTGTGTACAGCATATGCTAAGAAAAGACGAATAGATTCAAGTCTTGCTACAGGAGCAAAGGTTTCGTCATAATCTATACCTTCCTCTTGTCTGTATCCCTGAGCAACAAGACGAGCTTTGTTGCGAGTTACAGTACCATGTTCGTCCAACTTGTTTCGATAGACCCACTTAGTGCCTATCACTGTTTTGTCAGTTGGTCTCCGAACAAGTTTCCAAACTTTGTTTCTTTCGAATTCAGTCAGCTCTTCTTGCATAGCGCTGACCCAGTTTGGATCACTGAGGGCATCATCTATTTTCTTTGGTTCAGTTAGAGAAATAAAGTTAACAAATAAACAAATATTACCTGCACTTCTACGAGTCTGAATACCAGCGTTGGGATCACCAAGAATTTGATCGATTGGGTGATTTACAGTCCATCGCTGAGCCGGAGCATGCGTCGCTGACTCAGTCTGAACTGGAGAAACTGAAGATGAGGCTTCAGCTACTTCTGGATAATCAGCTAAGAGAGGAATGCTTGCATTTGTCACTTCATTCACTGATTGCTGAGAAATAGATGGAATTTCTGAGACATTTGGATCAACTGCGGGTATAGTATTTATAGGAACAACTGAGACCCAAGATGTTTCATCTTCACTATTCTGCATATTGGGAATGATAGTAGGACCATCATTTTCAGTTGTATGAGTATGAGTAGTGGGAACATCTTCTGAATCACAAAGATGAGAAAACATCCATTGATTCAGTTCTTCTGTATCAGCGTTCGGTTTAGAATTCGCTGAACGGGATTCGTCAAACGTGACGTGAATAGTTTCTTCTACAGTTTGTCTTCTTCGGTTGAAGACTCTGAAGGCTTTGGAAACTGAGGAGTATCCAAGAAAGATTCCATCATCAGCCTTAGGATCAAACTTTCCAAGGGCATCTCTGTTGTTCAGTATGAAACACTGACAACCAAAGATGTGAAGAAAGCTGATTGAAGGCTTTCTCCCATGAAAAAGTTCATAGGCTGTCTTTTTGAATCTTTTGACTATCAGCGACCTGTTTTGCGTAAAACAAGCCGTGTTGACAGCTTCTGCCCAAAACTGAGTAGGCAGGTGAGAATCGCTGAGCATTGAACGTGCAGCTTCAATAATTGTTCTATTTCTTCTTTCAGCGACTCCGTTTTGTTGTGGTGTTCTTACTGACGAAAAGTTGTGAGAAATACCCTTGCTCTCAAGGAAGGAATCAAGAGAACTGTTTTTGAATTCAGTTCCATGATCACTCCTTATTGAGCGAACAGTCATATTGTTCAGAGTTTCCATCTTCCGAACAAAGGTGATGAGTTCTTCAGGGGTGTCACTCTTAGAACGGAGAAACATTACCCATGTATAACGAGAGAATTCATCAACTATGACCAGCGTATATTTCTTTCCAGCGATGGATTGTTTGTTAACGGGGCCAAACAAATCCATATGGAGTAGTTGAAGAGGAGATGACACTGAGGAAACTTGCTTGGACTTAAAGCTTGCCTTGGTCTGCTTCCCTTTTTCACACGCTGAACATAAGGATTCTTTGGCGTATGAATGTTGAGGTAGACCAGTGACTAACTCTTTGGATGAAAGAGTATTCAGTGTCTTGAAGTTGAGATGTGAAAGCCTCTTGTGCCATAGCCAGTTGACATCAGAAGATGCCTTTGAGAAGAAACAGGAGTTCTCAGTGGTTGTTGAGTCCATGTTTATAACGTAAACATTTTCCAAACGATAACCGCTGAGAGCTATCTTCTCCTTTTTGTCAGAGACAAAGCAGGATTCCTTGGTGAAAATCACTTTGTTATCCATGTCGCAAAGCTGACTGATGCTCAGAAGATTATGCTTCAGCCCTTCAACATATGCGACTCTTCTGAAGGATGTTGTACCATTTGAAAGTACACCATACCCTCGGGTGTGTCCTTTTCCATTTCCACCGAAAGTCACAGAGGGACCCTTCTCTTCCTTGTATTCAGCGAGCAGGCTTTTCTTTCCAGTCATGTGTCTAGAGCATCCGCTATCGAGATACCAGATACCCTTCTTAACCTGCAATACAAAGGAAGATTAGTTTTGCTTGGGTACCCACTTCACCATGTATACACGTTTGTCAGTGGAAGTGGTTGGAATGGGTTCAGCAGTCTTCGCAGCATTTGAAGATTCAGCTTTGTCTTTCTTCACTTTGGTCAATTTCTTGACCTCAGCGGTAGGAGTCACCTTGACCTGACTTGCAACTGGTTTGGTCTTCTTTGGTGCTATCTTCACCTTAGCTATCTTATCAGCTTTGGTGGCTGTGGGACACTTACTTGCAATATGATCGGTAAGTCCACAGTGATAACATTTCCTATAACTAAAATTAGTTCTAGGACCACTTGTGTGCTGAGCTTTTAATTTGGAATTAGAAGTGCCAGCACCAAGTACACTATTGGTTTTTGAAATAGGACGAACATTCAGTTCTTCAGATTTCTTACCAAGGATATCTACTCTGAGTCTAGGAGTAGGTCGCTGAACTGATCCAGAGGTCTGATTTCTAGAACCAGATGAATGAATCACTAAGGCTTTGGAAGCATTCAGCTTAGGTACTAAAGTACCCTTCTGAGGATTTTGATAAATTACAATTCCTTTACCTTTATCTTTAGAGACAGAGGTAGGTTTTGAATAAACCATTTTCTCCTTACCTTTTGAGGAGGTAGGAGTTTCCTCAGGGATTGGTGTAATCGACGAGGAGTACTGAGATGAAGAAGTGTCAGCTACTGAGGATACGAACGTTCCAAATTTAAGCATTGAACGTTCAGTGGTTGGTATTGGAGTATCATATTTATAACCCAGACCACGTTTATCACTCAGAGGAATCTGAGCCTTAATTATCTCAGTGATCTTTGTTGAAGAATTACACCATCCTTCAACAGTAGCTTGTTCAGCTTTTAATGCAGCGATAGCTTCCGCTCGTTCAATTTTGACTAGCTGATTTAAATGGACTTGATCTTTAAAATCTTCTTCAAATTTAGAAAGCTTTTCTATTTGAAGGTGGCAATTTTTAAGCTTTTCAGCGAGATCAAGATTTTGGTTTTCAACCACAGCTTTGCCGTTCATGGCTTCGTATAAACTTCTAGTCAGTAGTTCGATTTTACGGAGACTATCAGCTTCATCAATATTTACAATATTGGTAAAGAAGGAGGGTGATACCTGAATGGCAGATGTTGAAGTGGAGGGAATGTTTGAACTTTCTTCCTCTTCTTCAATCTTGGCCATGAGACATTGATTTGCTTCATCATCTTCAGAATCAGATGATGAGGCTTCTTCATCAGAAGCAGCCCAATCATAGTCAGCCATTAGGCCTTTTCCCTTCTTCTTAAAGCTTTTCAGCTTTGCATACTTCTCCTTCAGCTTTAAGTATTTGTCGTCTTTATTCCTTGGAACAAAGGATTTCTTTGTAAAGGCTGAAGGTCTCATGATTTTCTTTGACCTGCACTCGTTAGCGAAATGACCTGTCTTTTCGCAGTTAAAACAAGTAGCAGTAGCCTTATCAACAAAAGCTGATGACTTAGGCTTGTCAGCTATAGAAAGAGTTTTGTTCTTTCTAAACATTTTCTTCTTGGCGAATCTCCTGAACTTTTTAGTTAGGAGAGCCAAGGATTCATCATCTGAAGAATCAGAATCTGATGATCTTTCAGAGTTACTTTCTAACTCAGTGATAGTGACCACGGGTCGCTGAGTAGAAGGTTCCTCTGAGATTAAAGCAACAGGGGTGCTTTTGGAATCTTTTACAAGATTCTTCTTAAGATGACTAGATTGCTCATGATTCAGCAATGTGCCATATAAGGTAGCAAGTGTCATTGATCTTAGATCTTTTGACAGCTTGAGACACATGGAATAATTGTCCCAGCTTTCAGGTAAACATTCTAAAAACTTTGTCAGAACTTCAAAGTTAGAATATTCCTTACCAACCGTTTTAAGATCTATAATTAAGCAATTAAAACGTTGATATACTTCAGAGAGAGTTTCATTCTTACCAGAGATGAAACTTTCGTATTGTCTTACCAGGTTGATCTTTCTTGAATCCTGGACTTCAGACGTTCCTTCATACTGAACACATATTGTGTCCCACATGGCTTTTGAGGATTTCAGGTTCATGACGGAATGGTAGACTTCGTCAGGAAGGGCCATGGATAGTATGGATCTGGCTTTTGTATCTATAGCCACTTTCTTCTTGTCTTCATCGGTCCAATGATGGATTTCCTTTGGAACCAGCCTTTCTGGAATAGCAGCTCTAGTTGCAGTGGCTGGAACGGCAGGATCAATCGTTACAGGGATGTGTGGACCGTTTTCAAGATAGTAAGGTATAGTAGGGTCTACACCTTCTAAGAAGAGTGTCATCCTATTTTTCCATAAGTTGAAGTTGTCTCTGGAAAATCTAGGGGGTTTTGCAAGAGAACCATTGTCGATATAGTGAGTGTTTGTGTTTGAGTTGGCCATTTTCAGATAATAGCAAGGAAGAGAAATATCTTAGATTAGATCTTGTTTATGAGATTAAACAAATCTGCTCTGATACCACTTGTTGGTCCCGAAAGGCTTAAACAAGTTTGTAGAAGGGGGGGGGGGTTGAATACAAACACACTATTTTACTTTTCTAAATTGTTTATTGATAAATCATTAACAATTTACAGCTTGTTGCGGAAACAAGATTAAGGATAAACCTAAATCTAAACAAGTTGGAACACTAAGGTTTTCTTGCACTAAGAAAGATAAGGAGATTACTAATAAAATCCTATCTTGAGAGATTTGAACTTGTCCAGAGTTAGCAAGTTACTTCAAATGAAGTGAGTTCATCTCTTTATATACTGCATGCATTTAATGCAATTCTGTATACACTTTACACGTGTCATCAGCGGATTGGTTGCATGTCATTGACCTTTGTTGACAACCTTAGTAGCCGCATGAATGAACAGTGTAGTATCAGAGTGGTTGTACGATTTCAGATTTTCGGAGGTTCTTTTCTGACATTTCGTACGGTGGCGTGCAAGGGAGGTTAAGACAAAAGTACTTTGTACGGAGGACTTCATGATCAGCTTTCGTTGATTCAGCGATTATCATTTACTATTCAGCAGATGATAAAGTTCAGCGATAGCTGAAGTCTTGTACTTGATACTTCACGTTGAGTGGACAAATCTGAGTCTTCGCTGATCCGCATCAGTTCATTAGGAGACTTGTCGCTGGTTCTTGAGCTTGATCTTCGACTTCAGCGTAGAACCTTTGTTGACGTGAATCTTGTCTTCAGGGATCATAAGTAAACAACTAACTTATCAGCGATCACCATAAGGACTGAACAGACTCAGCGATATGGTGAACAGTGTTCGCTGAATGTTTAATCTAAAAGTGCGAGAGTTCCTATCAGCAGTACTGTAAGATCTTAGTACTTATCAGCGATAGTGAAACTCTGATACATATTGTTTACTTACAATTTTCACTAAGTATTTAAGATAGGGTCATTATCAAATCACTGAGGGTTTGGATCAACACTTATGTAGTCGGCGATCTCGTTAGCAATTAGTACCCCGTCCAAAATATGACGCCCTTTTATAAACGCACTTTGAACATTACTTATTACCTTTCCCACCATGGCCTTCATTCGTTCCGCCAAGATTATCTCGTTTGTGATCAAGAGATTATGTCTAAAGACATTCATCCTGAATCATCCAAAGCAAATGTTTCACTAATTGCATTTCTTGTTTTAACTTCCAAAAGGAAAGCAAACATCGTGTGATCCCAAACTTTGGAGAGCGATCCATAACGCTTGAAGATGAGGATTTGGTTTCATCAACTCTAATCAAGTTTAGACCTAAAGAAACAGATTCAATCGTGTTTATGGGTCTTTTCAACGAGCTGCTAGAAACATTAAACCGCTGCAGTTGCCTCACAATAGCAGTTCATTGTCAAGAAAAATGTTTCCTACTCATACCGATTTACAAGTATACTAAAGTAAGCTAGAAAAACATTGCATCTCAGACTCTCAGTATACTAAATTAAGCTAGCATAAGATTCTAAGTCAAACAAATGCCAAGGAAGTGAATCTATTCCATTATATTTGTAAGTGGTATGTTTATTAACATCTCTTTTACATATATAGATAGACCATCAAAAGCCTTGTTCTTTGTAGTGACATAGTATTTTACTATTTCAACTTTATTATGTTTGGAAATGTCATTTAATTGGTTCTTGCATTACCTTGACTTCTGTTTCTATCATAGCAATTTGATTTAGCACATTGATGGTCCAACTGACAATTATGTGAATTTCCAAATTGATTAGGTTGGGTTTCACAATTTTTGAAATGTTTTATTTATAACCATGGAACATCAAACCATTCATTAAATCTCTGCGTTTCTTCCAAACCGCACAACGAGGAATCATCCAAGTTGTCATCTTCGCTTCCATGTTTTTTTTTTGCAGCTAGCTATTTTTGGTGCTTAATGTGCTTAGATCTTAGTTGCTTAAAATATTTGTACGATTAAGTTGTATCATAGTATTTAATGATGCTTTCCTTCCCTAGACACTTTCTGTCAAGTTGGATTTTACAAAGTGAATTCAAAATTTTGGTTGTTGATTTTTGTTGTTGATCTCGATTAGTCTTGAAAACAAGTTTGATAGTGGAGATTTTTGTGCCCAACTTTCTTTAGTTCCTTTTTTCTTTCTTTCAATAAGCTACTAACAACAACATTATGGTTGTTCGCTTTATAACATCTAATCTAACGTGGTTGTTCGCTTTATAACATCTTAAAAGAATTTGATATTTCGAAATTAAATAAATGTTAACAAACTTTTTACATCCTGTCGCATTGCACGAGTACACAACTAGTATTATTGATATATTTCAACAAAACTCCACAATTCTTACAAAATATCACTTTTCACTTTTCACTTTTCATTTTTCAATTATAAAATATAATTTTATTTATGAAGTATTATATAAATATACATATTTATTATAAAATTATAAAAAAATTAAATATAATTTATCAATTTTCACCTTCCACTTTTCTATATTAATTTTAATTTGTTAATTTATATATGTTAACATATTTAAAAAACAACAAACGTAATTTTACAATACAATTAAAAAGTGCAAAATCACACAAATACCGATCTTTATAAAAAATAGCACTAAATAATAAATAGTAATATAGATCACTCGTAATCTCGCTTCGACCAAATATATTCAACCAAGTCGGAGAGAAGATGATGCATGATAAACTTCATATGAACGCATTTCAGAATTTCGTTGAATCTATACATGGAATTCCTAAGAAAAACCTTCAAATATTTGAGGGTCTTCTTGATTCTCAATGTCTTTTTCCATTTTTGTTGAAAAAAAGATGCAATAAGATGACTAAAAATCGAATTTATTAAAATAAAAACTTGTATACAAATTTACAAGAAACAAAAAATAAAACAAAATCTTAATTTTCATATTTTGGTATCAATTTAACTTATTTGTTTTATAGATTTATAAAAACAAAATAAAATGATTAACAAATAATAAAAACAATAAATAAAGTATTAATAGAAAATGAACGCATATAAGAATCCGAGTTCTTGTTCAAGCAAATGAGTTCTAATCAGAACTTGTGATTGGATAAGAACCTCAATCTCACAATGAAGGTTGTAAAAACCCCAAGAAGAATCACAACAGAACCTCCACTTAGGAGGCTCTTATAAATGTAAAATGTGATTTTGATGTTAATACATAATAAGATAAAAAGTAGGTTTTAATGTTAATATGTATGAGAAAAAAAACTATTAGATAAGAATATATTTAGAAATGCATGAAGATACAATTAGCCTCCTCATCAACAATAATGTTTGTTATATTAAATCATTTTAAATGAGAGTTTTATTGTTTAAATACTAAAATTGATATAAGATAATTATTTGGGAAAATTGCATTTGATGGAACTAATTTTGTTCTAGACCTAAAATAATGATATTTAAACTTTTTATTTAGGGAAATTGACTTAAAAATTTATTTTACATATTTAAATTGGTCTTCTAATCATTTCTCTTTTGGATTGACTTTAATGTCACTACATTTGTAATATCCAGCTCTCGAACTTGGTGGCCTAGCTAAAAAACCAAAAAGAAAAACAAAACAAATATGATCGATTTTTCATTTAAAAAAATCAACCCAGATCCGTAATTACAGATTCAGATCTGCAATTTTTTTTAAGGGAATCGATCAGATTTGTTTCTCTTCTTTTTTGTGTTTTTAGCTAAGTCCGCAAGCTACGAACCTGGATATTGCGGAAGTAGTGAAATTTTGATATATATGGAAGAGAAATGGTTAGGCCACTAATTTATTTGGATAAAATGGCTATTTGGGTCAATTTCCCTTATTTATTGAAGGTCTATGTTATCTAATTGCTTATTAATGATTAACATTACATAAGTAAATGGCAACTAAATTCCATGCCATATATGAAATTAATTTTTTTTTGTGAAATGATGAAATTTATATGAATTTTCTTATTTAAGAACTAAAACTATATGCCATATTTAATGCTATTAATGTAAGGTCGATAGCAGTTACAATATCATATTCCAAGTGATTTACAGTCCCAAAGTGATAACAATAAATCACGATGCAATCGACCGAATACATAAAATGCGGATTAACGAGATCTAAATATTGTATATTTTGGTCTAATGATTCATATCGATCCACAAACGTAAATTTAGCAGCTATCGAATATACGATAAAATATGACAAAGCAGCAAATAATTTGAGACAACAAGATTTAACGTGGTTCCACTATCGGTGTGATAGTGTACGTCTACAGGGAGAGAGAGTTCGATATATTACCAACCGAAAGCAATTACAACGTGTTTATGAGATCCTTGGATCAACAAATCAGCTACCAAATGTTTCCTCAACAAACGAAATATATATATATATATATATATATATCAATTAGATATATAAATCAACAAAAGGAAACCAAGAAGTAAAAGAGAAGAAAAGAAGAAAACTAAAACCTTGATTTTATTCTTTGCCTACCTTCACGTCCATAATGCATGCATATTTATAAGGTGACAAAACAAGTGGGTAAGGGTTGGCATTCTTGGCCTCCAAGAATTGCATATGGCTTCCAGTAAGTGTACCAAGCTAGTCTTCCATGCATGTTTCCCATGGCATGCATAGAGATAAGGTACATGGTAAAATAGAGATTCACACGAGGTAACAAAATGCATTTTGACCAAAAGCACGAACCAATCCATCGAACACGAACAAATAGTTGATAGAGATTCACACGAGGTAACAGAATGCATTTTGATCTTGACGAGCTTCGGCTCGGCCATCACCCGTCAAAATCAGATGCAAAAATCCTCAAGTGAGCAATCTCAATCAACAAGTTAAGCAACCTAAAAACACGTACCAAGTAATAACTCCCCAAAGATGTCGCTATGTCATCTGTAGCAATATTTCTCATATCTCTCACAAAGTGTTGAATGACACTAACACAATCTGAGGTGGATCAAATTCGAGCAATGCTCGAATGCGGCTGGCGGTAACGACTTGGTGAACATATCGGCAACATTATCTTCAGATAAGATTTTCTTCAAATACACAACATTTGCGTCGTTCAAAGCAACTAGAAATGCATCACGCACATTAATGTGCTTCGTTCGAGAGCTGAACGCCAAATTTGTAGCCAAGTGATTAGCACTCTGGCTATCACAATTAATACGAACAATAGACTGCTTCAAGCCCAAACCAATCAACAGTTCCTGTAAATGAACTGCTTCTTTAGCAGACTCAACCGCTGCAATAAGTTCAGTTTCGGTAGTCGATAATGCAACAACAGACAATAATCGAGATCTTCAACTGACAACTGTTCCACCTAATGTAAAAACATAACTAGAAGTGGATTTCCAACTGACACGATCACCTGCGTAATCTGAATCGTAGTAACCAACAATATCACAGTTGTTTCGCATACCATAAATGAGGCCGTGAGTTTCCATACTGATAGGGTTATTTATTTAACCCTATTTTAGCCATATAATTCCAATTTTTGAGCCATTTTGTTATCCCATTGAGTCGTTTTTAATTAATTTTAGTAGCATTTACGTAAAATAAACAATTTATGCCCTTGAGTATTAAGTTGGCCAAAAACACATAAATCGCATGAAAATAGTCCAAAAAAGCTTATTACGTGCTTTATGTATTTTAGGTGTAAAAAGACGGTTATTTGGAGTTCTACTTTAATGAAGATTGCGGATAACAACTTTTTGGAACGGAAGCGAAGACTCCAACTTTTGAAGACCGGGCTTTATTTTTGTGGATCATTTCGCATTGGGCCGATTTTTGTAACATTTGGGCCGACCAAACCATACATGGGCCGATTACATGGATTAAACACACAACCGAATTGCATGGGCTTTGGATTGCTATGTTTTGCTTGGGTCACCACCTTCGGCCCATGGGTATGACCCATGGATCCTATCTTCCTCTCCAAGTAATTCCTTGCTATATATAGAAGGCCATTGTAACCATTGAAGACACCACTTAATCTCTTAGCTTAGTTTGTAGTTGTAGTAATCTCATAGTGAGCATAGAGCCGGTTCTCACAACCGTGTCTCTAGCTCACGGTTCGAACCATTCAGGTTCAACCATAGTTAGGTTTCGTTACGTTATCGACACTTTCCGTTTGTTAACTCGTTGGTTATTTGTCTACTTATATTTTAATCTCAGTTCGTTACTTTTAATCTTGTTACTAACCTCTTCTGTTTGCTTTCTTATAATCTTGTTACCATCGCATATTTCCTTTAATTGCTTACGGTTTTGTTAACTTACCATCGATCTTGTGTTGTTTCAAAACTCACGATTCTAATTGCTTGTTACAATCGATTTCCTCTCCTTTCAAAACTCACGGTTTTAGTTGTTACTTACCATCAATTTTATTGTCTTACGATATTCACGGTTTTAGCTACAAATCCAACTCACGGTTTCTATATTTTGGTTATTAAACAAGTCCGTTATCATTATTAACCGGAAGTCCGACTAATACTTTCGGGTCCCCAATTCCATTGGTTCACGGTTAATCGTGTTTGACGACTTTGTTAAGTTTCCAAGTATAAAACCTTTTTCTCAAGTCACTTAAATCTTGTTATATAATTCGAGTTTTTTTTTATAATTAATCGTTCTAAGTAAGTGTTTTTAGTTAAATCATCGTTAATTAAACTTCGGGCTTTTTAAGTAACCAAATCCATAGCTTAACGTTTGGAATTAAACGTAACCGGTGGTGGTTCACTTAAGGGTTCCTTTAATTTTTGCTTGTCACATTTAAAACAAGATTTTCCACATAATTTCCAAGCTGTCGTTAACTTCTCATTAGATAAATCCGTTTTTACTTGCATAACAAGTTACGTGTTTTCATTAAGAATTGTTGTTTATGTATTGTCCATCTCCATTATTTGCTTTCCAAATTTACACATCCTTTATAATTAGAAACCGAACAATGATGGACTAAGCGTCCTAGTTCGGGGTATAAAGTGAAGTTGGAATTGAGATTAATAACAAAATAAAGAGGTGTATCGTACTGCATGATTGTCCAAAGTTATTTAAATCAAGGTTATATTTTATGGTGGATCACAATTGACCAATTGACACCCGGTACGTTGTATCATAAAATAGTCGACACTTGAGATAACCAAGTAATGCCGTCTCATCTTTTTATCCAACTATTAATTTTACCCCAACGGATCTTTATACCCTGTGCTTCTTTTTATAATTGATTTCTGTCATTAGTTGTTAACCAAACCTTCAAAATAACTTTCGAATTCGCCATCTGAAACTCGCTTTTACGAACAGGACTTTTAAAGAGAAACTTTTCCACGCTTCCCTATGGGATCGATATTCGGTACTTTTGTACCATTATTACTTGTTTGAGACGATAGTAGTTCAAGGTGTATAGTTGCGCTGAGTTCTATTTTAATTGAATCTCTAAGCCGATTGCATAAATCAAACAACAAGTTTTTTGCGCCGTTGCCGGGGAAGCACGCTAGAAGTTTTTCTTTTATTAGAGTAAAGTTTTTAAAAGCAAGTTTTTCTACCATCTTTTAGAAAACCAAAAAAAATAGTGTATGCCAAGATTGCCTCACTGTGAACTACTCCAATTTGATCCCGACATTGAACGAACGTTTAGACAACGAAGAAGAATTCAAAGAGCTAACTCAGTCTTAAATTCTCCAGAGATGTTTGAACATTATTCTTCGTCAGATAATGAGGAGGAACCTCCCTTTGTCAATCCTGATGGGCAACCTAATAATGATGAAAACCCTGAAAACCCGCCAGTAATAAATAATATTGATGATGAGGAACAAAACATTTGTTGGTTAGCTAATTCCAAAGATGGTGGTATTATGTCTTACGTTGTTCCTGTCTTAACTCAGTTACACTCAGGAATTCTTAAACCAACACTGCAAGCTCACCACTTTGAATTAAAACCGATAATGTTTCATATGCTACAAACGAACGGCCAATACTCTGGTATGGCAACTGAAGATCCTCATTCTCATTTACGGTCTTTCATGGAAATTACAGATTCTTTTAAGCTTCCGGGTGTAGAAGATGATGCACTAAAAATTAAACTTTTTTCATACTCGTTAAGAGATAGTGCAAGATCTTGGTACAACTCACTGAAGCCAGATTCTATAGTGACATGGACCCAAATGGCGGAGAAATTTTTAAAAAACATTTTCCACCCACTAGGAATGCTAATGTAACACCCTCAAAATTGGAACAAGCAACTAACTTTAATTTCATTAAAATAACCAAAAGTATATGAAATCATCTCTACAATTCACTCTTGAAAATATCTCGGAATTTAAACATCATAATTTCCACAAACTAAAAACTTAAGACGACGTTACTTAACACGACACAAGTTGCTAGTCCCAAATAAATGCGGAAGACTTCACTAATCAAGTCACCTCTCGTGCACTCTACTAGCACTCACCACTTCACAATGTAGCTAAAGCTACTCCCAACCTGAGACTGTTGCACATGCCGACAAATAAAAAGGGTTAGGCTAACGCCTAGTGAGTTCGAGCATTTTATCATGACTATAAAAATTCATAAATCAAGAGGGGTGTAGTTTTAGTCATGATTCCAAAAGAATTTACTTTAAATGCAAATCACCCATTTTCCAACTCACACAATTCCCATGATAAAATCTTTAATATAACATAATTTCCCAAAATAGACTCATTTCCAAAATCGACGTGAAAGGTGAAATAACATTAAATATCCAAAGCGATTAAATTCATAAATATTCGCCATTATTCCAAAACATCCCAAAACATGGATGAAACATAATCCACAACTCATATAATGTGGAAAAGCAATTCTCATAAATATGATACGTCACCGAAAACATGGATAAACACAAATACCCAAAACAACACCTTTCGGTGACGGGGGAGACCCGTATACATCGCATGTGACGGAACACTAAAGTGAGTCACCTACTATGCAATAAAAACACCCACGTGGATTACTCTCGTAAACTGAGCTCAATCACTCCAGATCTATTGCCCGCGAGACTAGGGAGCCCCCAACTTCAACCACTCCAGGTCTTTACATTGGGTCACCAAATCCACAACAGCATATTTGGGATTACACCTTACTGCCCATGAGACGACGCCCGACCATCTAGGTCCACGCCTTACTTATCATGGATCCCGATGCCTATCCCGTGCTAAGCACATATATGAAATTACACCTTACTGCCCATGAGACGACGCCCGACCATCTAGGTCCACGCCTTACTTATCATGGAACCCAATGCCTATTCCGTGCTACAAAAGAAACTAACGTCTCGTAAACTGAGCTCAATCAATCCCGACCTCTTGCCCGCGAGACTAAGGGGAAACTCAAATGCCTATGGATCCATAGCTAACAAGGTCTAAAACTTTACCCGACCTCAAATAAATAAACATAATGCATTCAAACATGCAATTCCCCAATAACATAAATCATGATCAAAACTCAACTTTGAGCTATCAAAACCGGACAAATGTCCTCAAAATTTGATAAAATCCAATACCTATCCACAAGATCAACTAACTCAAAAGATAGTTCATGAAAGTCATAAAATGACATTAAATATAACAACACACACCAGTTGCCAGTAAATACTTCAAATCCATGAAAACCCGAAATAAAACCTTGGATCGGGAAAACCCTCCTTTCCAAAGGACTCACACCTTTACATTTTCAAAACATCTTATGATGTACTATTTCCAAAATATCCACAAAATGCATTTTCATAATAAATAGATTCCATTTATCACATAAATCAACAACTCATTTTTATGCATGATTTATTCATCACATTTTCCCAAAATTCCAAATATAAGTGTTTTACCATATTTACAACCATAAATATTTCAAAGGTTAAAACTCATCAAATAACTCAACATTGATACTTTTCATGTAAAACACATAATCACTTGGAAAATAACATTTTGGCATGTAAAAAGTTTTCGCAAAGTAACTTGAACTCACCTTGCTAGATTTAGGCTAAATCTAGATTTTCCCAAACGTAAGCTCCTTTGAAGAAACACGAATCCTCAAACTTCAAATATTCCAAAAACCTAAATCCACAATTTCCAACCATAAATATTTATCCCCAAACATTTAGAATCATTTCCTCCAACATATTACACCCAAAATCACCAATACATCGAAACCCTAATTTCCAAAATGAAGAGAAGAGAAGATTACCTCAATCATCAAGTGAATCCACCAACCAAACACTTCTAATGTTACCAAAGTGAGACTCAATCTTCATTTCTTCAATAGGGATGGAAGGGTTTGGAAAAAGGGTTAGGTAAATCCTTAGAAAGTGTAGAAATCCAACCAAAAAGGAAATGAGATAAGGGATACTAACCTCAACCTATAAATCCTTGTTAAGAGAAGGGATAGAGGCTTTGATTTACAAGATTTGTGGTTTCAAGGGCTTCAAAATCGGTTTAAAGGGTTAGGGTTCGGTTTGGGATAGTTTAGAGAGAGAGAGGTAAAATAATAATGAAAGGAAGCTGAAGTTCGTGGGTTTAAAACCCTCTGGAGCCCGCTCGCGATTGTGACACGGCGAGGGTGACCATGTCACAATCGCCGGGCACTCTCGCCCAAAATGTACCGAGGGTCATCTCCCCCCTCGCGATTGTGACACGGAGATAGTGACCCTGTCACTATCGCAGGGCACTATCGCCCCTGAGGTACCGAAGCTCGATTTTGTCCTGAATGAACCCGATTTTCTAAGCTTCTTTCGCACACTTCTTCCCAACGTTAAACCTTCACCTTAATAAAATTTCGGGTGTTACATCCGGCATGTCCCTCGCGGACGTCCGTGGCCCAAGCTTTGGTTCTCCAATTTTCGGGGTGTTACAATCCTCCCAACCTTAAAGAGATTTAGTCCTCGAAATCTAGTTCTCTCAAACTTAATGGCCACCGTGCCCAACACACTCCAATTTCCCTCAGTTACAACTAGGTTCAGATTTATTTCCTACAGAATCGCCCACAACGACTTCTTGATGTTACTCACAACACTTCCCGGTTTAGGCATAAAACACCCACACCCAATTGAAGGCCTAAGCTGCTAGAGTGGCTTTCGACCACCAGACTTAAGTTGTCTCCCAACCTTAAGTGATCCATACTTTCCGAACGACAGATTCAAACTCCTCAAATAGTCCCGCTACCGAGCTAGTATTTACTCTCAACGGGTTTCATTAATTCCAACCCAAACGGTCATTACTGACTCATTAATTGCACAATCCCAATGATGTGCCCAATTATTAATCATCCCATCGACAGATTTTCTTACCACACAAGGAAAGTTATTTCCCTAAATCCTCTTATCACAAGTGAGCATCTTAGGATTACTACAACCATTACCATTATTCCTTTAAAATCAGATTACAATCCCCCGATTACATTAACGATGCTTGGCCTCAAGCCCAAAAGTTGACACCTAGATATACCATCAAACCTTGAGTCACAACAGACTCAACACCCGAGTTTCACTCGTCGAGCATCCTTACAAAACCAAAGTTATTGATACGATGTCTAAAGGGTCCCACATACGAAAATTGACCAAGACCTCAAAATAAGATTCCCAATAGGAATGGTTACCACCAACCTCAATATAAGGTACTACGATTCAAATCCTTTAGTTACTAGAGTGCATCATTCCCGTAACCGATACCACTCGGCCTATAGTGCTATCACGCGTGGAATACTCAAACCTTCCACCATCAAAGTGCTACACACACTTACTCTTAACTGAGTTACTTAACCTTTCCAAGGTTCCTATGAGTTCAAGGCTTTTCAAGCGAAATGTTTAACAAATATGCCAATCGAAAAGTTCATAAAAACTTTTAACATAAAGGTTTTCATATCAATCTAATTGCACACACAAAATCTACTACTATCAATTCGGTTGTTGTGCAAAAATTAAGCGTATTCATCCCACATATGAAATCATATTGAAAACCATTTCATCAAAATTTATATCGTTAGCAAAGCACAAAAGCACCACAAACAACTTCTCTGAAAGGAACCGATACAGTTCTAGCATGGATTGATCTATGTCATGCACGTAAGGAAATTTCCCTCTTTAAATAAGGTGCAACCAAAACGGTTTGTACGTACTTCAAAAGGAGTTTAAACGACAACCGACTCTAAAATTCCTTTTTAACCATGAAAGGACAATGAATCAAGATTCCCCAGTAAAATTCGCACACGTCAGTTTATCTCACAAAGACGGTGAAACAATTTCATAATGTACTTTGGTTAAAACTTAAAACGAATTGTGCCAGTTTCAAGTCTAAAACAAAACTCACTACGTGTTCGTCGGTCGAAGATATTGACTAAAATGTCAAGAAGAAATCTCATATTGGAGTGTGCACGCAACTTGTAACACTCTCTTAGTAGGTTTTCTTGAAAGGAAATTACACGTACCGAATCATTCGTAACAAAAATTTCAAAAGTGAAATTCTTTAAACCAGTATTCAAAATTTCCTCACCCAGTCATATAATGACGTGAGAGTGAAACACTTTTGACCATACCCACGCATTAAAGCGTTTTCCCAAAACTTAGGAAAATAAGTGTTTGAAATCGATTGACACCAAAAGAGTTTAAATCGACTTCGAATGTTGACTCATACAAACGGTGCGTATTAACGTTCCAAAATTTTAAGCAATCCCACGCACCCTAGGTTAGGACAAATAATTTTCCAAAATCTCCATCACGGAGCATTTACACCCAAAATTTCGCACTCACAATACAGAACGTTGAAATGACAATGTTTCAAACTTACTCGTTAGGATACTCAAAATACCCATTTTCTCCAAAATCGAAAGGTTTACAACTTTTCAAAATGCTCATCAAGCCAAAGTTGACCGAAGTTCAATGACTCACATATTCATGTTTTCAAAATGTGCCGTATCGTAAACCGTGCATTAGTCGCACAACGTCAAAACATATCTTGGCCAAACGACCCTTACTTATGTAACGAATTTATAAAACATTCCCATTCACGATACGTTTATCAAAGTTTTAAAAGGGTTAATGACTACCAAATTATGCACACCCTTAGATCAATACCATGCGTTTGCGTGAAAGGACCTTAAAACAGTCAACTAGTCGGAAGCACATAAAGCAAATCGTTCAGAAATACAACCTGCATGTTTTTTCATGCATTACTCATGCCACGTATAAATCAACTCGTACAATTAAATAAATTGCAACAAAACGTGCTAACACAATCTTTGAAAGAGAAATTACACGACATCAAAGTTCCAAAAATATTCAGTTTGGTCGCCTTATGACATAAATAGCAACTCTCAATAAAACCCGAACGAGACAAAACACTCAATATAATCCAAAATCAACACACGCAATAACTAAGGTACGCACCTTACAAAATTGCACTCACACGACACACACGTCGTAAAACGAAACTCCGTAAAACTCCACGGGCTCAATTGCCTCAACTCAACCAAATGGTGCCAAACCATTCGCTTCCAATAATCAAATTACATAACGCAAAATCATGGCCAAAATGCCAAAACATCTCAAAATTCCCTTTTTGTTGTAATACGATCTAAACAACACTTCCGATAAAACTTCCATTAAATAAATTTTCCAATAAAAGTCAACATAGACATAATGGAAGATAACTTTCCGTCCAAACCTTAACATATGTGGAGGAGATTCAATGTTAACGCCTTAAGTCGTAGTCACTTGCCCAATATCTTAAACATTATGAAAATATGGATATCACTGTATCCGAAAGTAACATTGGTTAATGACAAAACAAAGCAAGTCCCGACAGAGTTTGTAACTCCTCGCAATAAACAACTTTCATGCATGTTCAAAACCATGATTTAAAATCTTGTGTGTGTGTTAACCATTTTTCTGAGATTTTGTAACTCAATCCACAAGAGGATTCGAAACACAAGAAATAACTGTTACAATTTATTTCAAAATAAGTTATGTGCATGAATTTAGTCGGCACTCAAGATCTCAACCCATGCTCCTCCAAATCTCTCCGGTCACACTACCGTCATCCGGATGTTCAAACTTCTTGAGGTAAAGTTGGGAATTACATCAATTAACCTTACGATTCTTCCTCGAATCAAAGTCATTTCAATAAGTCCATGGTTCTAATCCAACCATCAAGTTTTGACCCGAAACGGTCCACTTAAAGCAATTATCATGCTTATTGTCACCCCAAGTGACTAACACTAAAATCGTCAATCTTTTCCAATAACTATTCGCTTAGAAACTTCTTTACTACCCCCAATGGTCATCACATTAGAGTATTTCAAGTAAGCACATGTAACGAGTAGGTTCACCATAACACTGGCCAGGTGTAATTATGAACGTACCGTACATGCTTATCCTTGCTACCATCAACGTGATTCTCGTTTCTAACGACTCCATCAACCTCAAAGCATCCTATCTTAATGTGCCTAATAGTGCAATTTCACTTTCTCTCACTTAAACGATCGCTAGTTTGAGTCTAGGTATCCAAAATCAACACCTAATTCTCTCAAACTTATGCTCTGATACCAACTTGTAACACCCTCAAAATTGGAACGAGCAACTAACTTTAATTTCATTAAAATAACCAAAAGTATATGAAATCATCTCTACAATTCACTCCTGAAAATACCTCGGAATTTAAACATCATAATTTCCACAAACTAAAAACTTAAGACGGCGTTACTTAACACGACACAAGTTGCTAGTCCCAAATAAATGCGGAAGACTTCACTAATCAAGTCACCTCTCGTGCACTCTACTAGCACTCACCACTTCACAATGTAGCTAAAGCTACTCCCAACCTGAGCCTGTTGCACATGCCGACAAATAAAAAGGGTTAGGCTAACGCCTAGTGAGTTCAAGCATTTTATCATGACTATAAAAATTCATAAATCAAGAGGGGTGTAGTTTTAGTCATGATTCCAAAAGAGTTTACTTTAAATGCAAATCACCCATTTTCCAACTCACACAATTCCCATGATAAAATCTTTAATGTAACATAATTTCCCAAAATAGACTCATTTCCAAAATCGACGTGAAAGGTGAAATAACATTAAATATCCAAAGCGATTAAATTCATAAATATTCGCCATTATTCCAAAACATCCCAAAACATGGATGAAACATAATCCACAACTCATATAACGTGGAAAAACAATTCTCATAAACATGATACGTCACCGAAAACATGGATAAACACAAATACCCAAAACAACACCGTTCGGTGACGGGGGAGACCCGTATACATCGCATGTGACGGAACACTAAAGTGAGTCACCTACTATGCAATAAAAACACCCACGTGGATTACTCTCGTAAACTGAGCTCAATCACTCCAGATCTATTGCCCACGAGACTAGGGAGCCCCCAACTTCAACCACTCCAGGTCTATACATTGGGTCACCAAATCCACAACAGCACATTTCGGATTACACCTTACTGCCCATGAGACGACGCCCGACCATCTAGGTCCACGCCTTACTTATCATGGATCCCGATGCCTATCCCGTGCTAAGCACATATATGGAATTACACCTTACTGCCCATGAGACGACACCCGACCATCTAGGTCCACGCCTTACTTATCATGGAACCCAATGCCTATTCCGTGCTACAAAAGAAACTAACGTCTCGTAAACTGAGCTCAATCAATCCCGACCTCTTGCCCGCGAGACTAAGGGGAAACTCAAATGCCTATGGATCCATAGCTAACAAGGTCTAAAACTTTACCCGACCTCAAATAAATAAACATAATGCATTCAAACATGCAATTCCCCAATAACATAAATCATGATCAAAACTCAACTTTGAGCTATCAAAACCGGACAAATGTCCTCAAAACTTGATAAAATCCAATACCTAGCCACAAGCTCAACTAACTCAAAAGATAGTTCATGAAAGTCATAAAATGACATTAAATATAACAACACACACCAGTTGCCAGTAAATACTTCAAATCCATGAAAACCCGAAATAAAACCTTGGATCGGGAAAACCCTCCTTTCCAAAGGACTCACACCTTTACATTTTCAAAACATCTTATGATGTACTATTTCCAAAATATCCACAAAATGCATTTTCATAATAAATAGATTCCATTTATCACATAAATCAACAACTCATTTTTATGCATGATTTATTCATCACATTTTCCCAAAATTCCAAATATAAGTGTTTTACGATATTTACAACCATAAATATTTCAAAGGTTAAAACTCATCAAATAACTCAACATTGATACTTTTCATGTAAAACACATAATCACTTGGAAAATAACATTTTGGCATGCACAAAGTTTTCGCAAAGTAACTTGAACTCACCTTGCTAGATTTAGGCTAAATCTAGATTTTCCCAAACGTAAGCTCCTTTGAAGAAACACGAATCCTCAAACTCCAAATCTTCCAAAAACCTAAATCCACAATTTCCAACCGTAAATATTTATCCCCAAACACTTAGAATCATTTCCCCCAACATATTACACCCAAAATCACCAATACATCGAAACCCTAATTTCCAAAATGAAGAGAAGAGAAGATTACGTCAACCATCAAGTGCATCCACCAACCAAACACTTCTAATGTTACCAAAGTGAGCCTCAATCTACATTTCTTCAATAGGGATGGAATGGTTTGGAAAAAGGGTTAGGTAAAACCTTAGAAAGTGTAGAAATCCAACCAAAAAGGAATTGAGATAAGGGATACTAACCTCAACCTATAAATCCTTGTTAAGAGAAGGGAGAGAGGCTTTGATTTACAAGATTTGTGGTTTCAAGGGCTTTAAAATCGGTTTAAAGGGTTAGGGTTCGGTTTGGGAGAGTTTAGAGAGAGATAGGTAAAATAATAATGAAAGGAAGCTGAAGTTCGTGGGTTTAAAACCCTCTGGAGCCCGCTCGCGATTGTGACACGACGAGAGTGACCATGTCACAATCGCCGGACACTCTCGCCCAAAATGTACCGAGGGTCATCTCCCCCCCTCGCGATTGTGACACGGCGATAGTGACCCTGTCACTATCGCAGGGCACTATCGCCCCTGAGGTACCGAAGCTCGATTTTGTCCCGAATGAACCCGATTTGCTGAGCTTCTTTCGCACACTTCTTCCCAACGTTAAACCTTCACCTTAATAAAATTATGGGTGTTACATCCGACATGTCCCTCGCGGACGTCCGTGGCCCAAGCTTTGGTTCTCCAATTTTCGGGGTGTTACAACTAAGTCCAGAAATGTAATTTGTACTTTCAGACAAATGGACGATGAGGCAGTTCCTGATGCATGGGATAGGTACAAGGAGCTTCTGAGAAAATGCCCTCACCATGGCATTCCGTACTGCTTACAGTTAGAGACGTTTTACAGTGGTTTAAATATTACTGCAAAACAAATGCTCGATGCTACTGCAAACGGAGCTTTTACATCCTGTACCTATAATGAAGGATATGATATCCTTGAAAGAATTTCTAACAACAATGGTCAGTGGGCTGACCCACGTGCATTACCACCAAGAAAGACAGTATGAGTGCAAGATCTCGATGCTTATGCATTAATATCTACACAGCTAAGCGATATGGCATCTTTGACTAAAAACCTTAATGCTGTGACACTCAACCCTGTTGCACCACCTCCTACTGTCCAGTCTATACAGTGCACATATTGTGGTGATGGCCATAATTTTGAACATTGTCCTGGAAATCCTGAGCGTATCAACTATGTTGGTAATAATAATCATAATAATAATAATAACAATAACAAAGGAGGTCCCTTTTCTCAGACTTACAACTCTGAGTGGAGGAACCATCCTAATTTTTCATGGCACAGTCCATCTTTAAATCCACCACCACTAAAATTGCAAGGTCAAAACCAGCAATTTCAGCATAGACCTCAAAACAACCAGCACGCAAATTCTCAAAACAATCAACATGCCTTTCAAAAGTCAAACCATCATGCTGAGTCATCTACTTCTTTGGAAGCAATGATGAAGGGATTCATGTGTAACACCCTCAAAATTGGAACGAGCAACTAACTTTAATTTCAATAAAACAACCAAAAGAGGATAAAATCCTTTCTACAAAACATCCTGGAAAATACCTCAAAGTTTAAACATCACAATTTCACAACTAATAACTCAAGGCGGGTGTTACTTAACCCCAAATACAAGTTGCTAATCCCCAAACAAGTGCGGAAGACTTCGCTAAGCATCTCACTTCTCGTGCACTCTATTAGCACTCATCACTTCACAGTGTAGCTAAAGCTATTCCCAACCTAAACCTGTTGCACATGCCGACAAATAAAAAGGTTAGGCTAACGCCTAGTGAGTTTAAGAGTTTACATCATGAGCAAATCATTTGATAGACCGAAAGACTCAATTTAATTTATGATTTCCAAAAAGGGTTCGTATAAAATACATCGACAACCCAATTTCCAAATGCACACAATTCCTGTGAGGAAAGCTTCCAATGAAAATCATTTCTCCGCAATGGACTCAATTCCAAAACTCACTCGAGAGGTAAATAAAATAATAATCTCTCAATTAATCGTCAATGAGAATAATACTCCAATAATTGAAAAGATCCAACAAGGATGAAACATAAAATCCGTCCATCAATCATGGAAAACAATCCATACGCATATAATATGACATCGACAACGCGGATAAAAAATACCCGAAAACAACACCATTCGGTGACGGGGGAGATCCGATTTCATCGAATGTGGCGAACACACAAATTAAACCACAATTAATTAACACAAGTAAGCTTCATGGATGGGAAACACATGACATCAACCATCCCTCGGTCTCTAGTCAGTTTTAGACATCAACCAAAACCGGGTCTTTAGTCCATCTCTAGCATCAACCAAACTAGGTCTTTAGCCGATCTCCGACATCAACCAAACTAGGTCTTTAGTCCGTCTCTGGCATCAACCAAACTAGGACTTTAGCCCATCTCTGACATCAACCAAACTAGGTCTTTAGTCCATCTCCGACATCAACCAAACTAGGTCTTTAGTCCATCTCCGACATCAACCAAACTATGTCTTTAGTCCGTCTTAGACATCAACCAAACTAGGTCTTTAGTCCAAACCACCAAGTTCAATCCTACTGGATCTTTTACCTTGGGAAACCCACCATCCAACACACACTTACTCGACTTAAATATAAATACATGACCCCAGAAGAATAACCAATGCATTCAAATCATGTAAATCTCAAATATAATGCAATTCAAACCCCAAGCCCACGTCGAGCTTATTAAAACCGGGTGAATGCCCTCAAGACTCAACCGAGTCCAAAACCGAGCCCTCTGCTCAAAATATCTAATGATCGTTTATCAACATCAACTCATGCAAATAAAATGCATCTAACCCACATCATGAAAACACACGCTCCGAGGCATGATAATCTCACAACCCCTTCATTGCCACCTTCCCAATGAAGTCAAATCATATATGCATCTATATGTGTGTGTGTATACGTATATGCAACTCTTTCATAATTCAACAATGCATATAACCCACCAAGGTTCATTAGTCCCAAAGGTACTAAGAATACAAAATCATCAAACGGTCTCCACACATAAGACCAAACACTCAAACCGGCACATACTCAAATAAAACGCAATTAAGCACATAACACATCCAAGGCTCCACCTCGAGCTACTAAAACCGACAAACACTCAAAAGACTCATTTGAGTATAAATCACGCCTTTAAAGGCCAAAATTGTAACGACCCGGTTTCCCAAACATACAACAATTAACATATATTGCATAACATCGTTACATTCATAAAAGAAAATACATAATAAGTCACGAACGGTCCCATAGTCTCAAAACTATACAATACAAAACATAGGCATTTCCTAATCTCCGTCAGCTATCAACCACATCCTACACCTTATTCTTCCCTTTGCCGTTATAAATTCCTCGACCTGGAAAACATATTTTTGAAAACAAAATGAGGGTTAGACCAAACGGTCTAGTGAGATAATCCCTGTCATTTCAAAATCGTTATAAAACCAATTTATATAAAATCCTTTATATAAACACACATATACCACAAGTAATCAAATACCAATCAAGACTCGTGCATTGTATACAACTCCTCATTCCCATGGCCATATTAGTTGGTTGCAAGCCAACTAATAAATTTACTCCGCCGTACGAAAATTACAGCCAACACCGCCGTACGAATATTACAGCCAACACCGCTGTCCCTCCGTACAGCCAATACTCCGCCGGTCCTAAACCCGGCCAACGTGCACTCGTGTAACGTAATGCTCATATAAATAAAATATATATCTCAATATATCATATTTTCATTTATAAACACGTCATCACATTCTAACCACATATTCATCTCAACATAAACATATAATCATACCATCTATCCCATTCCCAATCCACACATATATATATCACATATATGTATATATTCCAGTTTAAAAACGTTTTAAAGTAAAACTCACCTTGATCGCTTATCCAAAAACACTTCCAAGCCTTTTCCAAAAGATTCAGTCTTTCACCCGGAATTCACAAAATCTGAAACAATTCAAATACACATATCCCTTTACTAATTAAACACATAAGACTCTCCAATAATTCTTAAATATCCATAATCCTCAGTTGTTATCTCAACCAACTAACTACTATAATCTTCATCGCAACCAACAGTGTTTATCGCAACCAACTACTGCGACCCCACCTCTTGTCGCAACCCACCATTGCGACACCTCATCCTATCGCAACCAACTGCTGCGATACACCACTCTATCGCAACTAACTGTTGTGATACCAATGGTCCTATCGCAACTCACTGTTGCGATACTTATGAATGTCGCAACTCAAGGTTGCGATACTTATGATGTTCATAACTATCTCAGCCCACTGTGTTCATACTTAACCTAGAAAATTATAGATTTCGACCATGAATGTTTCTGATATTTTGCAGATATGTTTAAGATCATAAATAGAAACTATCCATAAACTTAGTTTTCCAAAAACATCCATATTTCATCAAAACCCATTTCTAAACCTTTTATAAACTTTTCTATAATTAACTATCCATAATAACAATTATAAATGGAATCATACCTTGATTTTCTTGAGTTGATTTCCTAAAAACCTAGTTGAATAATCTTGCTTCCCTCTCCTTCTTTCTCCTTTTCGTTTCTCTCTTTCTATTTTCTCTCTTTCGTAAAACACACACACATACAAACTTTAGATATTTTCTTAAACCAAAAAGAGGACACCTCTCTCTTTTAAATTAAATGAGGCGGTGGTGGATGATTTCTTTAATCATCTTAACCAACTTAGTCCCTTCACTATCAACAAGTGTCACTTTATACCCTCAAACCTCTAAATTAAAATTAAAACTTACCCCTTAACTTCTAACTCCATAAAACTAACTCCATAAAACTAACTCCAAACCCACCTTAAATTAAATTAATAAAAATAAATAAACGTTTGGCTAAATACGTGTTGCTCACACGCTAAGGAAACCAAAATACATCGTTTCCCAAAATCTTTACCCTCTTAACTTCTCAATTGGCCATCGGCCCAAAATAAAAGGTTTACAACTCCCAAAATATTCATACGGCTAAGATTGACCCAAAACCCCAATTCACACGTTCACATTTTCGAAATGTAACATATCATAATTATTGCACAATCACACAAACACTAAAAGTGTATTTTGACCAAATAACTTTCACTTATGCAATAAATTAACAAAACCTCTTTCACTCGTGATTTATTCATCAATCACTCAAAATCCCCAAATGTGGGTGTTTTACAAGATATGTAAAGCTCAACACTTTGATTAAATCAAAACTCACTAAACAACTCAACAAGGGATAATTTCATATAAAGCACATAAATACTTTAAAATAAACATTTTGGCATGTACAACGTTTTCACAAATCAACTTGAACTCACCTTGCTAGATTAGGCTAAATCTAGATTTTCCCAACGTATGCTTCTTTGAAGAAGCTTGCATCTTCAAGCCAAAGCCTCCAAAAACCTAGATCCAACATTTCCAACCATAAATACTTATATCTAACCATATAGAATCATTCCCCAAACATAATACATCAAAACCCCACTTATACCAAAACCTTAGTTCTTATAGATGAAGAAAATAAGGTTTTCCTTAACCAATCACCACCAAAATCACACCAATGAAACTCACAATGGAAGAGAAGATGAAACCAAAAAACCCTAGCTTTTGGGTAGAGAGATGTTACCTTAATCAATTGAATCTCCATGCAAAGGCTCCTAATCATATACAAAAGCTCCAAGCTTCCATATCTTCAATAATGGTGGAAAGGGGTTGAGTTTGAGTGGGGAAGATGAAAAGAGAGAGGAAGGGTTTAGGGTTCTTCTTGGGAGAAATCGTTCAAGAGAGAGAGAAATCTGAGATGTGGTTGAGAGAAAATGAAATGAGGGAAAAGAGAGGCTTGTCTTAAAAACAACCCTAAAAAACGCATCATACATGCCACGGACGTCCGACCTCGTGCCATGTGGACGTCCGGTGGTACGTGCGAAATATGTGATTTAATCGCAGTGGGTTGCAAACTGTCCACAGTGGGAAGTGCAAGTGTACACCGTCCACTATGATCGTCACAGCAAGTAATAGTTGGTAAAATACCAGAATCGAATCCACAGGGACTGGGCAATCAAGACAATACGGTTCTCATGAGCTTCCTTTTACAAGTTTCAATTACAGAAGAAGCAATATCTTGGTTTGGTTTGGTTTGGTGAAACGCTATTTTAACGATTTTACTTAAGATTTAAAAGAAGGAATGTAGGTTGGATTTTCCCTAGATTTTATAATAAATACTTGATCCCAAAAGTGATCCTTGTACTTGAAGTGGGCA
The DNA here is from genome assembly GCA_033807775.1 of Saussurea involucrata. Lineage (NCBI taxonomy): Eukaryota > Viridiplantae > Streptophyta > Magnoliopsida > Asterales > Asteraceae > Saussurea > Saussurea involucrata. The sequence goes on from CM066319.1 coordinate 80,801,300, forward strand.
TTTTCGCTAGAAAAGCCCGGTTACAAAATACTCACACCATTAGGTAAAAAATCCCATACTCTTAGTACTTGTTGTTTTGTCAATGGTAATCTCAAAGTGGACCTTTTCAGGTCTCGATGGAATGTGTAGAGACAAATACTCTAAGTGTTTTTAAATACACCAACTAGCTTGCCTACTACTCCAATGGGTTGAGATTAGCTCACTGTGCCGACCTCACTTTCGCAAGTGTCATAAGAATTCTTTCGAATCCCCTAGCATTATCCAAGCTCGTGTCACTGCGTTCCACTCATTTCTAAGTTAAGAACTAGACTTTAGATCCTTACAAGTGATCGGCTTGTTCGCATCATTGGGTAATAATCGAGAATGAATAACCAAAACAACAAATATTCCAAGTATGAAGGTTACTCAAACATTTTCTCTAAAATCCAGGTACTTCTCTTTCCTACATCCCAAAGGATGCTTAGCCTAACATTTCCGAAGTAAAGAAAACAAAAGATGAAGATTTACACATAAGTAAACTGAAAGTGACTTGTATTAAAACCGCAGTGGGGAACGAGGGTACGCCACTGCCACAGATTACTCGAAACTACAATTATACTAGGAATGGAAAATACAGAAATTTAAAGAACTACTACTGCAGTAAATGATGAACTAACACTAGAACTATGCTAACACTTAATGTGGTAGTTGGAGATTTCTTGGATGAATTAAATGGAACCCAATACCCCTTTTTATACTAAGAGGAAGGTTTGGGTTTTACACAAAAATGGGTTGTCCAGAGAATAAGGACTGAAGAATCAAGATAAAATTCAGCTCCTTGGATAATTCTTCAATCCAACAACTTGTAGTTCTTTTACCCATTGGTCCCTTTACCTTTCCAAAAAGTCAACTTTTCAAGTACCATGGGATTGATTAATTTATTCATCTTGCCATGCTTTTAGGAACATGCTTCAAATCCATGCCTTCTGCCACTAAACCTTCCATTTTCCAGATCTTTACTTCCCAACTAAGAGTTTCTTTTCTTTTGTCTTCTTCTCTGCTCGATAGTGGGGTCTGGAGTGGGATGTGCAAGTCACTGCGGAAATTTCGTGAAAAAGCAACCAAATACCACCAAATAATTTATTAAAAACTATGGTTCACTCTTTTTGCTCATTTTTGTGAAATGTTTCAAGAATGGGGGTTTTGAGAAGTGAAATGGCTAAAATTTGACAAAATAAAATAAAAATAAAAGGAAATAATAACTTTAAAAATAGAGTTATCACAACCTCAAACTTAAACCATTACTTGTCCCCAAGTAATAAAAACGAAAGAAAGAAAAAAAAAATATAATAATGCACTTTTGAGATTTCGGGGACTTACTGACTTCTCCCTCCACAGATTACTTCTTTCGGTTCCAAAATTAAAGCTTCACTTTTGTATTTGACGAAATCTTTCCCTTGTTCACACTTGATCAATAGGACTTTCTTGGGTTTGAAGGGTTTGTGGCTTTGAATATTTTCCCAAGGGTTTCGGCAAGCAATTCCAAACATGGACCGAAGATCTCGCTTTGAGATTTTTATTTCAAGAAGTGAGTGGTTTGTGTTTTGCATGGGTAAGTTCGTACACTTCAGGCTTTTTATTTGGGTATGGCTATTTTTTGTGAAAGTGGGTATTCTGATGGTCCAGAATAGGTACACCATCTTTTTCTAGGAGTGAGCACTTTGATGGTCCAGAAAAGGCACACCATCAATTTTGTAGTGACACTCCGATTTTCTTCTGTTTTTGTATTTTTTTGGGAGGGGGGTATGGCTTACCCACCTCAAACTTATGACTTCACAGTGTCCCCACTGTGGAAAGACTGGAAGTCACTCTGGAAGTCCCCACCTTAAACTTAAGATTGCACAGTGTCCCCACTGTGACATGGAAATTGGTGCGAAATAGGTGGTTGGGGGTACAAAAAGGTCGTGTTTGGATGCAAAAATGGCCTATATCATTTCATGGTGCCAAGTTCAGATTCGTACTTACAAAAGGGACCTTTTAAGTCGGAAGCCGAAAGTTGTACCTTGAAATGGAAACGAGATCAAACAAACATTCAAACAAGAAGTGAGTTAGTACCTAAAATCACCTGCTGTAGCAGCAGGATTTCATGCATCATTTAACAAAAATAAACATAGTAGTAGCAATATTGTCATATGCCTAGCCATAGGCAGAATACGAAACCAAACAGAAAATAGAAATTGTTTTTGTGAGCATCAAAGTGGGGACCATAGTCCCAACAAACCATTTAGTGGGTCGGAGTTGCTTGCGGTGAGCTTGTGGCGGAGTCTTCATGGAAATCATCGTCACTGGCATTTGTAGGGCAGATTCCTTCTGGAAAGTCGGGGAGTTGTGCAGCAAGTAGGGGATCATCACCCTGATACATCTGATTGAGGATTGCATCCCGATCGCGAGTATACATCCAGAAGGACTCGGTTGCCCTATTCATATGTTTCTGCTGCGCTTCCATTAGATCAACACGATAGGTGAGTTTCTTCAAAGTGGCCAGAATATTAGACATGGGGTTGCTTGAGCTTCCTGCAGTGGGCTGACGGAGTGGGGTACCAGTGGATCTCATAGTGGGATCATCATCAGCATGTTCTTCGGTGGGAACGGTGATTGCTCGTCCCATCTTCTTGATGGTTAGGATGCTAATGTTGTTCATGGACTCAATCCACTTGTCCTCCTGAGCAGATGGTACTCCAGCCTCTATTAGTAATGAAGTGATAAGACAAGGAAGGGGGAGGATTACCTTCTTTCGGGTGCGCGCTGTGTAGATGGCGGATTGCATGAGGGATCCCAGGTTGATCGGCTTACCCGTAAGGATGCAGTACAGCAAAGCGCACTTGTGCATCGATAGGGTCGTATCATGAGTAGTCGGAGATAAGGAGGCACGCAAAAACTGGAACCACACAACGACCTCGGTAGTGAGGGAGCTAGCGTGTAGACACTTGCGCGTGCCATCCCTATCCCAGGGCTTTCCCTCAACTGCCAACTCTTTCAAAATGGCATCTTCATCTGTCGAGGTCATCTTATTCAAGAACTGTGTAAAAGCGCATGTAGTCGGGGTCCTTATTCCAAGGACCGTATTGATAGCAGTGGCATGATAATGCACGGTCCGACCCCGGACTTTCACTACAGTTTCCGTAGTCTGGGAGGCCTCGGCATAAAATTCCCTAACCAAAGAGGCATTGGCCCGACGATTGGTAGATACCAATGTCGCCCAATCCTGCTGCAGAACCCTATTTTTGATAAACGGGTTGGCCTCTACAAATTCGGGGTCAAAACCCCTCTCTAAGTTCTACTTTTGCTTGTAAATGCACTCATAGTGGGCAACGACTGTTATAGTCGAGAATTTCCTGGGCACCCTACTGGGGGAATGCTCAGTGCCCACTGTGGATTGATGTGGGTTTTCAGATTGCATTTGTTCATCCCCAGCATCATTTTCAACAGATGATGAACTTAAAGAGGGTTCGAGACCCTTACCTTTCCCAGACGATTGCTTTCTCGGTTTCTTGGTTGGTGTTTTCTTCGACATGGTCACCCCAGATCTGGTGACCATTCCTTTCTTCCTCAATGCGCGTTTGATCGGGTTTTCGTCACTGTGGGCAGCTTTCTGGAGTGCCTCCAAGTCAATAGTGTTTGTGACTTGGAGGTTCTCATCAGTCTGAATCTGCTCCTTGTTCTTGAGTGTTACATCCTCTACCTCTTTTCTTTGATTTTCCTCCTCTTGTCTGATTCGGTCTTAGTCTTCCTTTCTCATCCTTTCTTCTTCTGCCTTTTTCCTTTCTTCTTCTAGAAGTCTCTCCCTTTCAATCCTTTTTCTCTCCTCTTCCTCTCTCGCCAACCGTTCGGCTTCTTCTCGTTGTTCCTCTCCTCCTCTTCTTTCCTTACCCTTTCCTCCTCTTCTTGTTTCAGCCTTTCTTCTTCTTCTTTTCGTCTCTTTTCAACCTCTTCCTTTCTTTTTCGGATTGCAGAAAGTCTTTGGTGGTACTCTTCTTGCAACTTCTGCATTTCCTCGTCATTTTTCAAGTCTTCGTCATCCAAATGACTCAGACTGGTATCCGAAACCCTTGAAGAGGAAGCAGCCTTCGAACCCTCTTGCTTGGACGACCCGGCATCTGGAAATTCGGGCGCTGTCGGATGTTCGCCGGAGGATGGCGGCGGTTCGTTTAAGTTGCCGGTGATGGTTTCCGGCGGATTGCCTTCGGCGGTTCTGCGGCGGACCGCCGCACGATTGGGCTCCTCCGGGTGGGTGTTCAATCTCTTGCTTCTTGCCATTGTTAGGGTTTTCTTGGAAGGGTTTCTCTTTGTTTTGTTGTTTTCAGAGAGAATGGAGAAGGAGAGTGTATTTTTGAATATTGGGAGTAAAGGTGGTTTTTAGAATTTAGGATGTAAAGGGTTTATTTTTTGGGTATTGATTTGGAGGGTGTTGGTTCCTGTTTACTTAAACAATGATCTTAACTTTCAGTTAGTTCAGATTTATATGGTGCAGAAGCGTATTTAAGAACTGAAAGATAATGTAAGGTAGAAGAACACACAATATCAAATACGTGAAGTATAAATAACACATATAATAACACAATGATTCACTGTATTTGATATATAAAAAGAACACCAAGAACACCGAAAGGTTTGCAAGAAACTGTTCTTAACTGGTGTGTGTTTTTGCAAAGCTTAATCAAAGTTAATCTTATTCTTAATTAATAGAAGAACATAACAAGAGTCTTCTATTTATACTACTTCTACAGGGGACAAGAAGGACTGAAGGTACAAAGACACTATTCCTAGTACTATTGCAGGTACAAGGTTAATTAAATGCGCCGGCTTCTACTAAGGCTATGACCTATCAGAGTTTGACACTTGGAGTTGTCAGGCCATACCTTGTACGAATGATCTTGAGTATCTTCGTACAGCTGAAACAGCTGGAGGCACGCTTTGTACTTGTGTAGATCTGTTGTACCACAGAGGCTCTGTGGCCTTGTCCGCTGAGAAGCGTCTTCTGTCGATCCTTGGCTTGTTTGTTCTTCGGTCTTCTTGGGGACTCTGCAGGGCTTCTTTTGAAGACTTTCTATCTTCTGTTGGTGTCTTGGCAGAACCTCTATCAGAGATTCCTATACTTAGCCTATTTTTCAATACTTCTATAATCAGAAAGATTGGAGCTAACAATCTCCCCCTAAGTATTGAAAAATAAAAATTTGAATCGTGCATGATTTTCTAGGCTAAGTATTTTACAAAGTAAACTAAAGTCCTTTCATTACAGAAATATGCAGAGGCACTTACATTGTATTACATTATGAAAGGAAAGACTTGCAGAGGTTCGTAGCAGATTCAGACGTTGGCATCTTTGAAGTCGTTGAAACTCCTGTTGTCGAATCCTACGTCTTTGAGCTCATGATAGTACTTGATGCAGAGGTCTCTGAAGTTGATTACAGAGTCGATTTCCCCTATCAGTATATCAGTGAGAGACTGATCCATTTGCTCTGTTCCTCTGTGCTCCACTAGAATTGCTCTGAACTCTTTCAAAGTATTTGTTGCATACTTCTGAGAGTCCGTTTGAATGAACAATCTTAACTCCCCATCAGGATCTTGAAAGACTAACCCAACTCTTAGGGTTGTGATGATTGAGTTTGGTATTGCAGAGGTTGGGCAGCCATCTTCTGGTGGTCGAAGATTCAATTTCCTTACTCCAAGATCTCTGGCCAGTTGAAAGTCAGATATGCTGTAGTGTAGAAGGTTCTCGTGCATGGCTCTTTTGATCACTCTGTATGCCCTTCGATGTGCATCAGGTGTGAAATTCTTTTTCGTCCAGTCCAGAAGATCAGGTAGGTCATAGGGACTTAGGTTTCTTAGATCAGCATCCGAGAATTGGTGCTCGGTTCTGTCTGTCCTTTTGACCTTGTATATGGTATAGTCGATCCTTGTGTTTCTAGTGCGAGAGAACTTACTGTATATTACTTTGTCGATGTTCGAGATGGAGTAGACTTTATAAGCAGGCATGGGAGTTGTTCTGTAGAAGGTGTTCTGCATTTCTGCACGGAACGTAGGATCTTGAATGGTTGGATGCAGAGGATCTATGGAAAATGTGTTGTACAGATATCTGTGTGCAACTTCTTCCATCTTTTGTGGAGGTGCGCCAGGTGTAGGTATTGGTCTGCGCATAGCATCCATTTTCTTCTTGATCTTTGCCACTTGATCCCCTGTGAGTTGAGCCGTTGGATCCAGAATTGGTATGTATGACAGAGGTTTCACACCAAAGGCCCAGTCTTCTTTTTCAGGCTTTGGAGTTATGTAGGCATCAAAAGAGCTTTTCATCAGTTTCTCTGTAGGTTGATGCTTTGGCTTCTTTTGTTTGGGTTCCTCTGTTATTATTGTTTTGCCCTTGTCTTTTAACTTCAGTTCTTCCGCTCTTTCTGTTGGGGTTGCCTCTATAGATTTTGTCTTTTGAGGTTCTGAGGGCTTGGTTGTTTTTGCTACTGTTGGTTTTGTGGGGGTTGCCTCTGTTGTTTTTGACACTTGAGGTTCTGGGGACTTTGTTGTTGGAGAGGTTGGTGAGGCTTCTGTAGTCGTGCTCAAATGTTTTCCTTTGTGAGCAATCGACTTTATTCTTGCTTTGGGTGTGAAGGATGGAGATTTTGGTTCTGTTGGTGTTTTTGGTGTTGGGGAAGGGAGGTATTCTTCGGAGGAAGATAGGATTTGTATCTGTTCATGTTTTGTTTGATCTTCTCCGAAGACAGTAGTTTCCACAGAGGTGGGTTTTGCCTCTGTGGATTGTTGTTGTGGAGTTTCTTGGGTTTGAGTTGGGGGAACTTGGGAGATGGGTTCTGCTGGTATTGGAGTTGGTGCAGATCGACTTCTGTCAGTTTCTTTCTCCCCTGATTTCTCCCCCTCAGGATGATCTGATGAATCGTCAGAGTCATCATCAGAGTCATCCTGACCCTTATCTTTCGTGCCCTCTGCTCTGCACGATGTTTCTGCCTTTTTAGGTGGTGCTGCACCGGCTGCTGTCATCTTTGCGCAAAGGTCATCACAGAGGCCAAGCAGTGTTTGGACCTCTGCTTGTGTGTTGAAGCACATTTTGCCTACGCTCTTCTGAAATTCTTTCACGTAGTTAGCGTTGGCAGTGGTGAAGGCCTTGATGAATTCGGTGATTTGGTCGAGAACTCCTTGCCCTAGTTCTGTAAGTTGAGCTCTGGTCATGTAGTCGGTGGGCTTCATGGCTAGAGTGGCTTCTGTCGTTTGCTCTTGAACTTGCTCGAGGGCCTTCTTTAAGTCTGCAGAAGTAAGGCCCTGAGGGGTTGAGGATTGTGCTTTCATCTTTTCAATAAGCTTTTCAACAGTGCTTTGGAAGGCAGAGGAGGTTGCTCGCTCGAAATCAGCCGCAGTTGCGGCAGAGGTAGTGGCAGTGGACTTCATCTGGGCTAAGGTAGTTTGCACCTCTGTGGACAGGTTGTCCATTTTGGTGTTCAGTTGTGTGAGCGCCTTCGATGTAGTTTCTGCAAAAGTATCAAAAGAGCTTTTCAACTCTTTTAATATATTGTCCACAAAGGTGACAAGGGTTTGGAATTCATCCCTTGAGACATGTGGACTTTGGGTAACCTCTGGGTGAACACATTCGTCCCCAGAGTGAGTCCTTATTCCTTGGACACCTTCTGTCGCCCTTGTTTGTATGTTGGAGGCAGAAGGATTTCCTTCTGATACTCGAGCAGAGGTTTTAAAGGCCTCAGACTCTACAGAAGTTCTGAGAAGAACATTGTCTTGATCCACTCCAGAGGTGGGTACAAGAGTATCCTTCTGTTGACTAGGGGACTTGTCTAGAGTCCCTTCGTCTATGTGCACTCTAAGCTCCTCTGAAGAGCTTTTTGGTTCTATTTGTGTGTGCGTGGCAGAGGAAACAAATTCCTCTGTTAGGATGTCTATTGTGGTCTGGGGCGATTGACCACGAACTAAGGGTGAGTCTTTTTGAGAGGACTCCCCTGGAAAGGTATCCCTGGATATGATTGGCACAGAGGTGGAAGTAATTTCCTCTGCCCGGTCAGTTTTGGGTAGGTTCGAGCTGTGCGGCTCTTTTTCAATATTACCTTCTGCTACTAGACTGGTGGTAATAGAAGTGTGGGTTGCACTGGGAGTTGGTTGGGGAAGTTGTTGTGCCTCTTCTTCTATAGAACACCCTAACCTAACAGTGTCACCTCTGTCCTCTAACTCGTTAAAATCCCCCAAATGCTCTGCGGTGTCCCCTTCCTCTGGGCTTTTGTGCTGTACATCATATTCAGGTTGGAGGAAGGGGTTCTGTAGAACTTCTGGGGTCATTCCTTGAAAGCTCTGTGGGGTTTGATCATCCTCCTCCAAGTCAGAATAGATTCTAAAATCTGGTTCTTCTGCTGATTGATTGGAGAGGGGTTCTGCGGTCCACCTGGCTGTGTTCAGAGTATGGGCGAACTCTTGTTGTTCGATGAAAATATTGAAGTCACCCTGAGCTTCTGCATATTGGATGGGTGAAGGAGATAGCAGAGGTTCTTGCTGAGTTTCTTCTAGCAGATCTGCTTCCTCTGCAATTGATTGCATAGGAGAGTTGGTTCTCTTGGATTTCTTCTTCTTGCTCCTCTTTGGTTTGGGGGCACCCTCAGACGACTTATGTTTTCTCTTTTTCTCTTTAGGAGGGGGAAGAGCAGAAGATCCAACCTCTGTTGCATGAGGAGGAGACTCTTGGGGTTTTGCAGAGGTGCCTTCTGAAGCTTTCCTTCTGTGCTCTTTCTTCTTGGGTGTGATGGCAGAGGTTTTGGATTTGGAGACAGAGGAGAGAATAGACTGCCGTTTTGCATGAAAATTTGTTTGAATTACGTTATGCTTGGTGTAGGACCCAGATTTAACAGGTAACAACGATTCAATGAGGAATAACAAGAACAGATAATGATTTCAACTTGTCATCCCTCTCATATTCATTAATCAAGATAGTTTACAAAGGTTTGAATGAAAAACAACTATCTCTCTCTAAAACAAATAAGCTCTAATTTCTCTAATGAATCGTCTAACCTAATTCAAGGTTAACACTAACCTTATATACCAAGGCTTTAAACACAAAGGCCCATGGCCCATCAAGCTAATCTAAGCCCATTTATGATCAAAGGCTTTTACAAATAATTAAATAAACTCTATAATTAAACACTATAATTATTTATATATCTTTCTAATATGTAGGACATTTATTGTCCTAACAATCTCCCCCTAAAGATATATAAATAAAAATCGGTCTTGAAACCTTCGAATCTTGATCTTCTCTTCTTCTTGAATCTGTGAAATGCAATGATGTTGCTTGTCTTCATGTCATTTCAGCGCTCCCCCTTGAATAAATCTCTTGGTCTTCAAATCTTCAACGAATCTGTCTTTGAACCGCGTTGAATTTGCTTTCAGCTTCAGCTTTAAGAACTTTGTAGAATCGAAATGCTTAAAGGAGGAAATACGGAATTGTAGCGAACACCACTTGATAAACGATGAGAAGAGTTGATCACTTGTAAGCACTTTGAAGTCTTATCGGATTTCGGAACTTGACCGTTACTCCCCCTCGGCTTTTGCATGGGGACTTCTTTACTCCCCCTCGGCTTTTGCTAACTCCCCCTCAACTTGATAATCCGTGTCTTTGAATCTGTACCCTTTCTCCCCCTCATGATGAGTAGGAGCATCCAGGGCATCATGCACGTTCAAAGACAAAAATGACAAGTAGCAAAAGAATCCAGATAAAACATGAAGTAACCAGAAATGGGGTAATCAACTAACACAGAAACACAAAAGTAACTGTTATCACAACAATTTTAAAAAATTGTGTGGCCTATGTTCAGAGTTGGCAAAGGGGTATCTCTGATAGGACTTCCAGTTATCATTGAAGTAAAATATTAAAAATTACCTCTCAAACTGTTCCGGCAATATCACGAAGATATGCAATGGGAATCACAAAGACTCGTGCATGTGTAAAAAAATGAATTATATCTGTTAGGCTCAAAGTATTGATTTAACTCGGGACGCAAGTTAGAAATCAATTGACACAGTGATTAGAATATGAAGTTTGGAGACAGGAGCGGATGTCTTCATGTTTCAATATCTAATACCTCCGAGTGAGGAATAGATAGATTATGTGCTAAATCTTCGTGAATATATGAAACAAGCATCTGTTGGGAGATACTTGAGTAGCTGGGTGGGGTAACACGAGTTATCGACACTGGGTCCATGTCTGTTTTAATATTCATCTCCAAAGAACGAGAATGAATAGATTGTGTGGTTACCCGGATAACTGACTCGGTTTGGTAAGGACCAATATTTCTTTTAAGTCCTGTCACAACCTCACCATATTCTTTTCTCTCCAAACTCATCTAACAATCTAGACCCCTCACTGTAGTCTATAGAGGATGTGTTTCTTGGGTAGGTCCTTCCGGTTCTGGATTGACCATAGAAACAGTGTAAGTCCTAACACTCCTTTCATGCAACGAGTATAGCAGTTTAGTAGACAGTGAAGTACGAGTTCTAAACTGAAATGTTTAGAAGTCACCGCATTTAAGAACGAGTCCTGATCTGAGTTGATCAGAAGTCATGCTTTTAAGAACGAGTTCTGAACTGAATTATTCATAAGTCATAGTTGAAATACCAGAATTTCAAAAAACAACATCAAGCGCAAAACAGAATGACTCAGTAAGCACAGTGTTTGCAAGAAAGAGACAATGATCAGAAAGTTTAATTGTGAAGAACAAGTCACAATTAACATATCAGATAAGAATTGAATCATTTGACAAGAAATAGCGAACTTTGAAAACAACTGGGAATTCAAACGAGTGTATTTCCATCGAAAAATCAACAAATATGAGAGACATGGAAATAACTAAGTCAAGAAAATGACACGTGGCAATCATGGAAGTTAAAATTGGAAAATAACAAACACAAGTTAGTTATTCAGAATTAATTGCCACGGTCTTTGAATTCAGTTGAAGTTCACTTACCTTTCATATGATAGTACTCCCCCTCAAAATTGGCATAACCTTTGAATGATGTCATGTGAAAAATTGTTCATAACTGAGCGCACATGACATACCTGCAAAATAGATTAGACAGATTTTGGTATCCATCCATTGATGGATCCTTGACGGTTAGATGCCCTATTATAGTGAGGACTGGGGATACTATAAGTACCATACCAATAGTTAGAATGGTCTTTCTTCACAAAGTCATTTGTTCCACAATAAGAACAACACAGCTTCTGTGCAGATAAGCTGGTCAGTTTATTAACAGAATAAACACGATCAGTTTTCACAAAAGATTTAGCATGGAAAGCTATGTTATTCTTGGCATTCTTTACTGGGACGGATGACTTTGGAGCAGGAGTGGTTCCTTTAACTCTCCACTCCATTTTTACTCTCTTGAAAGATGGATTATCTTTATTATCAACACGAAAATTATAGAAAAGATTGGAAGGTCGAATCTGATCCTTTGAAAAATCATTTGATTTGACAAAATTCTTTGAAGAACAATTTGTAGAAAATGAACTTGAAGCATAAGAAGGTTGAACACCTTTGAACTTGCTTTCTTCAAGTTTCTTGACCTTAATGGATAAATCATTTCGTTCTTTGAGAATTAAATCAATTTTCTTTTGTAAATCAGATTTAACCTTTTGTTCCTTCAAAATCTCGGTTGCTAATCCAGATAATCTCTGTGTAAGTTTAGAAATCTCAATCCGAAAGATCTTTCTTTCTTTTTCAAAATCATATTTTAAACATTTAGACCTAAAACCTTCAACTTTCGTTTTCTCAGACTCTTCGATTAGAACGTCTAATTCTTTCTCCAAATCGGATATTTTCAAAGAAAGTTCTCCATTCTTTTTGGAGAAAGATTTGCGTTCTAATTCAAATTTCTCTCTTTCTGAAATCAAAACTTTTTCAAAATCTGAGATCTGTTTAGAAAGTTTTAAGCACATGAGTTCAAGTCTCTTTTTCTCTTCAAGAGATTTGGGTGAAAGCTCATATTGCTTTTGAACAAGCAATTGTCTTTCTTTTTCAAAACTTGCCTTTTCCTTTTCAAAAAGCTTTTCAAGAGAGGATAGGTTACTTTTAAGTTCAATGTTTTCAAGGTTTAGGAGTTTACCTTTCTCTTCTTCTTCAGCCAGCTTCTCAGAACTATTCTAGTTTTGAGATTTCAGTTCCTTCAGCTCTTTGATGTACTTATTGCACAAATCATCTGATTGTTGGATATTCTTTTCATGTAGTCTTTGATGTGCTTTCTTTTCAAGTGCATTTATCTCGTCTGGTGATGGCAATTCAGACAGCTTCCTTTTCAGCTCAGAGTTTTCAGACTCTAATGCTGTTGCCTTTTCTTCAGATTTAGCAAGCTTCTCAGAACTTTCAGATATTTGCATTTTCTGTTCCTTCAGTTTTTTGATGTGCTTTTTGTACGTTTCATTTGCTCGCATCCAATTCTCTTCATGCATTCTTATAATGTCTTTACACGCAGGATTGAAGCAATACATCGACATTGTTACCTGAAAAATTATGATCGTTGATCGGTGTTATTTTGAAGAATAAAACTTGCGGAAGAAAATCAAAAATTAAATTTGAAAAACAAATTTATAAAATAAATTCGTTTTAAAGATTTAAAATCTGATTATAGGTGGAACGAACGAAATCAAACTTCGAGAATGAAACCTGCGAGAAAAACAAACCAAATTAGATCAAGAGCGACGAAAATAAATCACAAAAAAATAATAGTCGTTAATAAGATCAAACTGTCGCAAAAAGTCTCAAGCGTCACACAAAAATTGCAAATTGATCGTTAAAAAAAATTGCAACTTTCGTTAAAATTCTCGATCACGAGACGTGCGGTAACTCGGGTACCGACGAGAACTTATCAACCAAACTTACTAACACACAACTTACCGGATGAAAAAGGAACTTACCGGATGAATGAAAGATCTTACCGAAAAGATGGAGTTTCCGGAGAATGATATCGTGGACTTACCGGATGAAACAGAATAAGAACTTTACCGGGTGAAATGAGTTTCCGGATGAAAGTTGCTTGTGACTTACCGGACAAGATTGGTTCCCGGATAAAGTGAACTTACCGGGTGATGAGGCTCTCGCAAAAATAGTACTTACCGGAATAATCTTGTTTCTCAATCAAAATTAAACAAAACAAAAATTAAAACAAAAAAAAACAAACCATAGCACATATATGCATGCAATGAATGTCATGTATTTATATATATGGATGGCTTCTAGAAATTACAAATTACACGAGATGTGTATATTTGTAGTGATGGTCAAACACAAAATTAGGATAGTCAACAATAGGGGCTCAAATGGATGGACACGCAGCAATAGCAAATCTCAATAGAAATTGTGAGAGTGTCCGGAGAAAGTCTCTTATCCGGAAAGACTTTGGAGTGCAACTATCCGGAAAGAAATTGTGAGAGTTACCGGGAAAATAAATTTTAGCCGGAAAATGGTTTTGTCCGGAGAGTTTATTGACCGAAAAGTTGATTCAACAAAAATTCATCCGGACACTTATTTCATCCGGACTCTTTTGGTAAATTGAGATAATAGGAAACTTACCCGGACACTTGTTGTTTTATCCGGACACTGCGGCTGCTGTTGCAATTCGGATATGAGACTCTCTCTACTACTTGGGTTCCTATGAGGGCTCCTAGACGCGGGGGTGTCACAATACTTGGTTTTGGAGTCCTGTGATCGCGTATGTATCTAGATCTAAGGGATATATCTGTAGCATATCCCAGCATTTTTGATGACAGAGGCCTGCAGTATTTGTATCCATCCTTGTGCTCTGTCGGTGTGTTCTTTGTCATAGGATACATCTTGGGCGTGGGACCTTCCATTGGCCATTGTTCACATAAGAGTAGAGGTTCGAGCAGGACACCCAAAAATCATTGATACTGCAGAGGAGGAAGAGTTGGTTTGGCCTTCTGGGAGAGGTTCTTTCGCTCAATGGTGTTGACCATTTATTGCATCATGAGCTTGGCGTAGTCCAGAGGCAGATCATAATATACTCCGTACATTATGACCAAGATTTGGTGCGAAGTTTGGTCTGGACTGCCCACTTTCCCAGTTAGGCATCTGTTGAGAATAGAGAATAGGGTATTCCACAGAGGAGGAAGTCGATTTCTTCTGAAATCATTCCTTTTTCTTAGGGTTGTGTTATACCCCAACATCTCTACGAACCTACAGAGCTCTTCATCTGTGGGTTCCTCTGCATACCTTTTTATGCCTAATAGGCCTCTGGTTGGTAGATTGAACTCAAGTGAGAACATTGTCCAGTTGAACTTGAGTTCAATGTGCTCTGTTTTGTCAGGTTTGGAGATGTATCCTTTGATCTGTCGATCCTCTGGGTCAAATATGCAGCTTTGCCAGAACTGGTAGAGATATCTGGCAGGGATTTTCTGCACTGTTGTGGATAAGAGGGGGTATAGGTAATGGTTTTCAAGAATATCGAGGAGAATGGCGTTTGATTCCCCAAATGTGGTTCTTGAGGGAACCAGATGGTAATTGTTAGGTTTTGAAGGAAGAACACTTTCAAAGTGTTCATTTGCTATGAAGTTTTGGAGATGGGTGGTCGGAGCAAATTCTGTTGTGTCGCCGGAGTTATCTTTCTCGTGGTCTCCGGCCAAAGTTTGGTTTTGGAATTGCTCAGAATGTGAAGGGGAGTTCACTGGAGAGTTGGATGTGGAAGCCATTTGATGATTTTGAGAGAAAAGAGTAGAAATTTGACGTTTGCAGGTTTTTGCAATGTTCGCCAGAGAAGATGAAGTGTAAGAGTTCGTAAACGTTTGAATGTGGTGGTAAGGCTGGTTTTATACTGAAGTGGTAATGGTAATCTGAAGAGGTAAATAGGTGAAAGTGAATAAAATTTGGGGTCCGCACTTGAGTACAGACGGCTGGTTTCAACTTCCCATAAGAACGTGTGCCATGTACGTCCAATCAGATTATGCCACGTCATGTGTGTCAGAGCACGATTTGATGGCGTGCGCGGCTCATTAATGCTAGGCGCGTGGGACTTTCTACATTCAGATTACTGTTACGCGCAGTAGAAGTGACAGAAGCTCTGTAGTGGAATGAGCTCTGTGGTCTAAAAATTGCTTTGTCTCCTCTGAAGGTTGCACCTTTACCAAAAACGTTTTGACAAAAATCATTGGAGAGGATCGATAAATCTTAGTCCAGAGATTTCGTCCACAGAGGTTTTGGAGCTCTGTCAGAGCCAGCAGAAGCTCTGTGAGTTGGAATTTTTCATAACTGAAAATTTATAAAACTTTTTGATCATCCAAGGTTTTAATTGTTTTTAACAATGTTTTTAGGACCTATTTGAAAGTTGGTGTCCTAGAAAATTGTTTTAAATAAGGTTTTGGTTAGTCATAAGTTCTGTGGTGTAGTGAACTCTTTGATTTGAGACCTTCTTTCAGTATCTTGGTCCGTGTATTTGTACGTGCAACTTCTTAATTAAGACATTTTATTTGATCGACAAAGTTTCCGTATGAAGTTTGCAGTTGCAGAGGCTCTGGCTTACAGAAGCTCTGTTGAGCTCAGCAGAAGCTCTATGACCTTAAATTTCTCATAACAGAAGACTCAAAAAATCTTTTTGATTATTAATTGTTTGGAATGTCTTAAGCAATGTTTCTAGGACGTATTTGGAAAGTGGTGTCCTAGAAAATTGTTTTGGAAAAGGATTTGTACGAGATACATACCTTTTGGCTCTTTTTAGTTCATCAATACTCTTTACTTCTGTAAGTTTCATCGATGGTATCTCTTCTTTTGCCCCCCTTGAATGATCAACCTATGTAGATGTTACGTGCGAAATGTGTGTTTTAATCGCAGTGGGTTGCAAACTGTCCACAGTGGAAAGTGCAAGTGTACACTGTCCACTATGATCGTCACAGCAAGTAATAGTTGGTAAAATACCAGAATCGAATCCACAGAGACTGGGCAATCAAGACAATATGGTTCTCATGAGCTCCTTTTACAGGTTTCAATAACAGAAGAAAAATAATACTTTGGTTTGTATGGTGAAATAGCTACTTTTAACGATTTACTAAAGATTTAAAAGAAGGAATGTAGGTTAGATTTTCCCTAGATTTTATACTAAATACTCGATCTTCAAAGTGATCATTGTATTCGAGGTAGGCATTTTCGCTAGAAAAGCCCGGTTACGAAATACTCACACCGTTAAGATAAAAATCCCATACTCTTAGTGTTTGTTGTCTTGTCAATGGTAATCTCAAAAGTGGACCTTTTTAGGCCTCGATGGAATGTGTAGAGACAAATACTCTAAGTGTTTTTAATACACAAATTAGCTTGCCTACTACTCCAGTGGGTTGAGATTAGCTCACTGTGCCGACCTCACTTTCGTAAGTGTCATAAGAATTCTTTCGAATCCCCTTGCATCATCCAAACTCGTGTCACTGCGTTCTACTCATTTCTGAGTTAAGAACTAGATATTAGATCCTTCCAAGTGATCGGCTTGTTCGCATCCTTGGGCATAAATCGAGAATGAATGACCAACACAACAAATATTCCAATTATAAAGATTACTCAAGCATTTTTAATAAAATCCAGGTACTTCTCCTTTCTACATCCCTAAGGATGTTTACCCCATAACTAAAGTAAAGAAAGCAAAAGTGTAGAAGTTGCACATAATAAAACTGGAAGTGACTTGAATTTAGCCCACAGTGGGGAACGAGAATTCGTCCCTGTCCACTATGTGTTACGAACTACAAGGAAAGAAATACAGAAAATTAAACTTAACTAATGCAGTAAAATAAAGAACTAAAGCTAAAACAATGTGGTAGTTGAGAGAATTCAAAGCTACTACAATATCTAGCAAAAACTACTACTTGACTTTAATTGTAAGAATGTAAAAAAAAACATTGATCCTTTGAATGGCACCCCAAGGCCTCATTAAATACTAGGAGGAAGGTATGGGCATGGCACAAAACCATGGTTTAGTCCCATGTTTCAGATCTGCAGATTTGCACACCATACCTTGAATAGTAAACACCTTTTCACCAAATGTTGCTTTATAGTACAAGGTAGTTGTACTTTTCACTATTCCTCTTTAAGGAAGGCATGTCCTCCTTTATCTTCATTTGACCTGCTCTTTGATCCATTCTTTTCTCCAGAAATGCTTAAATCCCAGCTGCTACTTTCTTTCTCTTTTTCCTTCTCGTCATATCAGGAGTGGGGAGCAGAGTGGGCACTCCGCAAGTCACTGTGGATAAAAATCGTGAAAAACACCCAAATTCTACCAAATAATTTATTAAAGACCATGGTTCACTCCTTTTGCTCGTTTTCATGAAATATACCAAGAATGGGGGTTTTAAGAAGTGAAATGGCTAAAATTGACAAAATAAAATGGAAAATAAAAGGAAATAATAACTCTAAAAATAGAGTTATCACAACCTCAAACTTAAATCATTACTTGTCCCCAAGTAATAAAAAGAAAGAAATAAAATGAAAAACAATGCATTTGAACTTTGAGGGACTTACATACTTCTTGACTTGAATGAGCGTTGATCTCCTTCCTCCGATACTTCCTTCGGTTCCAAACTTGAAAATTTCACTTTTGTACTTGACGAAATCTTTCCCTTGTTTACCATTTGATCAATAGGGATTTCTTGGGTTTGAAGGGTTTATGGCTTTGAATCTTTTCCCAATGGTTTTGGCAAGAATTTCCAAACATGGACCGAAGATCTCGCTTTGAGATTTTATTTCTAGAAGTGGGTGTTTAGTATTTTGCAAGGATAAGTACGTACACTTTCAGGCTTTGTTGTGGGTATGGATATTTTTGTGAGAGTGGGTATTCTGATGGTCCCGAATAGGCACACCATCTTTTTCTGGGAGTGAGCACTTTGATGGTCCAGAAAAGGCACACCATCAATTTTGTTAGTGACACTCCAATTTTCTTTTGTTTTTGTATTTTTGTGTTTTTTTTCTTTATTTTTTTTTTGGAGGTGGGTATGGCTTACCCACCTCAAACTTAGACTTCACAGTGTCCTCACTGTGGGCAGACTGGAAGTTCCCACCTCAAACTTAAAATCTCACAGTGTCCCCACTGTGACATGGAATGAAAGAGCGTAGGGGGTGGTTGGGGGTACAAAAAGGCTTGTGTTTGGAATTGGAAAATGGCCTATATCATTTCACGGGACAAGTTGAGATTTCGTACTTACAAAAGGGACCTTTTTAAGTCGGAAGCCGAAAGTTGTACCTTGAAATGGAAACGAGATCAAACACGCATTCAAACAATAAACATGTTAGTACCCAAAAGTACCTACCCATTGGTAGGATTTTCATGCATCCATACGCCAAAAAGAAATATGTAGCAAACATTGTCAAAGCCTAGCCATAGGCACAAAATATAAAACAAACAGAAATTAAAATTGTTTTAGGGAGCAAACGAGTGAAGCCATTGTTTTTAACAAACCAATCAGGGAGTCGGGGTTGCATCTGGTGAACTTGCGGCGTCGTCCTCTTCAAACTCGTCATCACTGGCATATGTCGGGCAGATATCTTCTGGAAATTCTGGGAGTTGAGCTGCTAACACCGGGTTGGCCTCTTTCATAATCTGGCCCATCACCTCATCCCGCTCTCTCGTATACATCCAAATTTTTTGGGTGGCCCTGTTTTGATACCTTTGCTCACCTTCCAGCAAATCGATTCGGTACGTGAGCTTCTTTAAAGCTCTCAGGATCTCAGCCATTTGGTTGTTCGAACTTTCTGCAGCGGCTGGACGGAGTGGTGTACGAGGTGTTCGCACAATGTGCTCCTCAGCAATGCCCACAGTGGGGTTAACAGTCCCCACTGTGGGAATATCTTCAGCAGGCTCGTTGGGAGGAGTGGTGATGCATCTTCCCATTTTTCAGACTGTTGCCACACTGATGTTACTTGTGGAATCAAACCACTGATCCTCCACAGCCGAGGGTACACCTGCGTCTATCATCAATAAAGTAATAAGGCAAGGTAAGGGCAAGATTACCTTCTTTCGGGTTCGCGCCTGATCAATGGCCGCATGCATGACAACTCCCACGTTGATCTATTTCTCAGTAAGGATGCAGTATAACAGAGCACACTTATGCATTGACAAAGTTGTATCGTGTGATGTCGGGGACAAAGAGGCACGGAGAAATTGGAACCAAACAGCGGCCTCGGTAGTGAGGGAGCTAGTGTTTAGACACCTTCTCTGGCCATCTTTATTCCATGGCTTCCCCTCGATTGCTATTTCTCGTAAAATGAGACCCTCATCCGTCGGGGTCATCTTCTTTAAAAACTGCGCAAACTCACAAACACCCGGGCTCCTTCTTCCCAATACCCGGTTAATCGCTCCTGGATTATAACTAACTTGTTTTCCCCGAATCATCACAGTGGGGTCCTTAGTTTGAGAGGCCTCGGCGTAAAATTCACGTACTAAAGAGGCATTGGCGCGTCTATTGGCAGCGGCTAAAATCGACCAGTCTTGCGCCACAATTCTATCCTTAACAAACGGGTTGGCCTCAATGAAATCGGGGTCGAAACCCCTTTCTAAGTTCAGTTTCTGTTTTGAAATGCATTCATAGTGGGCAGCCACTTCTGGAGTGGTGAATTGCCTGGGCACTCCACTGGGGGCATGCTCAGTGCCCACTGTGGAGTGATGTGGGTTTTTGGCCTGGATTTGTTCATCCCCAACATCAATCTCCATAGAGGATGAACTCAAAGAGGGTTCGGGATTTTTACCTTTTCGTGACGCTTGTCTTTTTGGCTTCTTGGTTGGTTCTTTCTGTGCCATGGTCACCTTAGACCTGTTGACCACTCCCTTTTTCCTCATGGCCCGAAGAATGGGGCTCTCCCCACTGTGGGCATCTTTCATCACTGTCTCTCTTTCCACATCATCCCAAGCTTACGATACTGTTCCTGATAATCTTCATCAACCTTCTTCTGTAACTCCTCTTCTTCAGTAAAAATCTCAGCCTCTGCCCTCTTTCTTTCTTCTTCAAAAATCCTTTACTTTTCAGCCTTTAACCTTGTTTCCTCCATTCGCTTTTCCTCTTCTTCTTTTCGGATTCTTTCCTCTTCCTCCCGACGCCTCCTCTCGACCTCCTCCTTCCTTTTTCTAATGGCTGCCATTCTATGATTGAACTCCTCTACTAACCGCCTTTCTTCTTCTTCGACTTGTAATGCCTCGGTCTCAAACGAGACTCGTGAGGACGACATGGCCTTTGGGCTTTTGTGCTGGGAAGAACCTTCGTCCGGCGCACCAGAAGTTATCGGGTTTTCGCCGGAGACCGGAGGCGGTTCAGGTCCTGCGGCGGACTGCCGCACGTGTGGGTGCATCTGGGTTGGTGTTCAATCTCTTGCTTCTTGCCATTGTGTAGGGTTTCTAGGAAGGTTTTGTGCTGGTGGGTTTTTTCGTGAGAGAGAAATGGAGAAGAAGAAGAAGGTTTGGGTTAATTAGAAGAACGTGGTTTTTTTTAGAAGTTAAGTGGTTTTAGGATTTGAAAAGTGTTGTTTTGATTTTGGGGTATGGAGGGAACGGTTGAGTGAGAGAGAAGAAATGATGATGATTTTTCTTGAAACTATGCATAAAGGACAAGTGGCAGCAAAGTAGACATCCTTGTGTAAGAAAAGGTGATGTGTGTCAGCCATTAGGTCACCTAACTTGTCCTTTCAAGCGCCAGATTGGCAGTGGGGAACGCAGGGACTTGTTCCTGTCCACTGCGCTGCTTTTTGTTGGCCTCTTCTTCAAAAATCGACAAACTCTCCTACACACATGCAAAACAAACTACCATGCAGAATTAAAAAGACCAAAAATAATAAAGAGACAGCAAACAACTGAAATAAAATATTTACAAGTGGTCCCGATGTTTCTTAATCATAGTGGGGTGGAGAGTGGGATGGAATGTGGGCACTTTCGTTCAGAAAATGCTTCACTCTCTGCCCATTGACTTTGAATGTTTGATCTGACTGTGGGGACTTTAACTCCACTGTTCCAAAGGGACTAACCTTGACCACGGTGTATGGTCCCGTCCATCGGGATTTTAGCTTACCCGGAAAAAGTTTAAGACGAGAATTGAACAATAAAACATGTTGGCCTTCCATGAATTCCCTATGGTTGATTCTTCGATCGTGCCACATCTTAGTCTTTTCCTTGTATAATTTTGCGTTTTCATAAGAGTGGTAACGCAACTCTTCTAACTCATGCAATTGCAAACTTCTTTTAATTTCCGCAGCCCCCTCACTCATGTTAAGCTCTTTAAGGGCCCAAAATGCCTTGTGCTCTAATTCAATCGGTAAATGGCACACTTTGCCAAAAACTAATTTAAATGGAGACATTCCCAAAGGAGTTTTGTAGGCCGTGCGATAGGCCCAAAGAGCATCATCAAGTTTGGTTGACCAATCTTTACGATGTGGTTTAACGACTTTCTCTAAAATACTTTTGATTTCGCGATTTGAAAGTTCGGCTAAACCGTTGGTTTGCGGGTGGTATGCGGTGGCCACTCTATGATGTATATCATATTTAGCAAGGACGAGGCCATGACTTTGTTTATAAAATGGGTGCCTTCATCACTAATTAATGCCCGTGGTGTTCCAAATCGGGTGAAAATATTTTTATGCAAAAATTTCACCATGGTGTTGGCATCATTAGAATGACAAGCAATGGCTTCCACCCATTTCGAAACATAGTCTACCGCTACCAAGATATAAAAATTATTGTTTGAATTTGGAAAAGGTCCCATGAAATCGATCCCCCAAACATCAAAAAGTTCTACCTCTAGAATGTTGTTAAGAGGCATTTCGTTCCTTTGTGAAATGTTCCCGGTGCGTTGACATTGCTCACAATTTTTTACAAATGCAAAAGAGTCTTTAAACACATTGGGCCAAAAGAACCCACTTTGTAAAATTTTTGCAGCAGTGCGGTTTCCACCAAAGTGGCCACCGTAGTGGGATGTGTGACAACCTTGGAGTATATGATGTTGCTCACTCCCGTGGACACAACGTCTCAATATTTGGTCCGTCCCTATCTTATATAAGAAAGGATCATCCCAAACATATTGACGAGTATCATGTAAAAACTTTTTAAATGGTTGTCCACTCATCCCGTGGGGTTTTAGTCCACTTGCTAAAAAGTTTGCAATGTCAACATACCAAGGAATATTATTTTCGTGATGTTGAGCTGCTAACAATTGCTCATCTGGAAAATTCTTTTTGACTAGAGTGGGATCAACAGTTCCCACTATCTTCTCGAGCCTGGACAAGTGGTCAGCTATTTGGTTGCTTGTTCCTTTCCTATCAACGATCTCAAGGTCGAATTCTTGCAACAATAGAACCCACCTAATCAACCGAGGCTTGGAATCGGCCTTGGTGATCAAGTATTTTATCGCTGCATGATCCGTGTGCACTATTACCTTCGTCCCTATTAAATATGACCCGAAACGATCAAAAGCAAACACCACCGCAAGTAATTCTTTTTCAGTGACAGTATAATTAATCTGAGCTTCAATCAGTGTTTTACTTCCATAATAAATGGGGTGAAAGATTTTGTTCTTCTTTTGCCCGAGAACTGCCCCCATTGCCCAATCGCTTGCGTCACGCATGACCTCGAAGGGGAGTGACCAGTCAGGAGTGGTCACTATGGGTGCAGTAACTAAGGCCTCTTTGATTTTTTCAAAAGCATCTCGGCATTCTTGGTTAAAAATAAATTCTTTTTCAAGCTGCAACAGATTACATAGGGGTTTGGTAATTTTTGAAAAATCTTTGATGAACCTCCTATAAAAACCTGCGTGACCCAGAAAACTTCGTATGCCTTTTACAGTTGTGGGTTCGGGAAGTTGTGCCACTACTTCAAGCTTGGCTTTGTCAACTTCCAACCCTCTTTTTGAAACAAGGTGACCTAGGACAATACCCTCATCTACCATAAAATGGCATTTTTCCCAATTTAAAATAAGGTCGTGGGTCTCGCATCTCACTAGGATTTTTTCTAAATTTCCTAAACAGTTGTCAAATGATGTCCCTATCACAGAAAAGTCATCCATAAAAACTTCTATGGTGTCCTCTATCATGTCGGTAAAAATGGCCATCATACAACGCTGGAAAGTAGCGGGGGCATTACACAATCCAAATGGCATTCTCCGGAATACAAAAGTACCGTAGAGACAAGTAAAGGTGGTCTTTTCTTGGTCCTCGGGGGCGATATGGATTTGGTTGTATCCGGAGTATCCATCTAGAAAACAGTAAAATTCATTTCCTGCTAACCTATCAAGCATTTGGTCGATGAAAGGTAGGGGAAAATGGTCTTTCTTAGTGGCTAGGTTGAGTTGTCTATAGTCCATGCATATTTGCCACCCCGTGACAGTCCTAGTGGGGATGAGCTCGTTTTTTTCGTTCTTCACTACGGTTGTTCCTCCCTTTTTAGGGACACATTGGACGGGGCTCACCCAACTACTACTAGCAATGGGATAGATAATACCGGCATCTAACCACTTCAAAACTTCTTTCTTAACTACCTCCTTCATGATGGGATTCAACCTTCTTTGAGGTTGGACTTTGCCAGGGTGGTCACTCTCCAAGTTAATCTTATGTTGACATAAAGAGGGGCTAATACCTCTAATGTCCGATATGGTCCAACCTATTGCCTTCTTATGCTTTATCAACAAATCAATCAGACGTTGTTCTTGGTTCTCGCTAAGTTTGGAAGAGATAATAACTGGAAGTTTATTATCCTTAGCGAGATAAGCATATTTCAAGTGAGAAGGCAATGGTTTAAGCTCTAACTCGGGAGGTTGTTCTATTGAAGGGGGCTGAATATTTCTGTCGTTAAAATCCAAAGGTTCAAAGGCTACCACTATTTCGTTACACTCATCCTCAAAAATGTCATCACTCTCAAGGTCAGAGTGCTCACTCTCACTCCCCACTGTGGGCACTGTACTTCCCACTGTGGGCACTGTACTTCCCACTGTGGGCACTGTACTTCCCACTGTGGGCACTGTGCAAAGACTGTAGGATCCATAAATCGAACTTAAAGCAAAGCAGTCTTCGGTGTCTATATACTTGAGAGATTTAAACACATTGAATGTTACCTCTTGGTCATTAACTATCATCGTGAGTTCTCCTTTGTGCACATCAATCAAAGTTCGTCCGGTTGCAAGAAACGGACGTCCTAAGATGATTGGGATCTCTTTATCGGCCTCATAATCTAGAACTAGAAAATCGTCAGGGAAGATAAATTTATCCACTTGGACCAAGACGTCTTCTATTTTACCCTTTGGGTAGGCAATGGATCGATCGGCTAGTTGTAAAGTCGCGGTTGTGGGTCTAGCCTCTCCAATACCTAACTTGTTAAAAATAGACAATGGCATCAAATTGACACTAGCTCCTAAATCACAGAGTGCTTGACCTACTTCTTGTCCTCCTATTGTGCATGGAATGGTGAAACTACCCGGGTCTTTCAACTTAGGTGGAATCTTGCTAGTAAGGAGGGCACTACATTCCTCGGTCAAAGCCACAGTCTCAAACTCACCCAACTTTCTCTTTTTGTTCAAAATA
Source organism: Saussurea involucrata (assembly GCA_033807775.1). Taxonomy (NCBI): domain Eukaryota; kingdom Viridiplantae; phylum Streptophyta; class Magnoliopsida; order Asterales; family Asteraceae; genus Saussurea; species Saussurea involucrata. The sequence goes on from CM066319.1 coordinate 80,825,866, forward strand.
TCCTTTAAAAATTTAACATAGCTTGGCATTTGCTCGAGAGCTTCTACCAAGGGTATGTTAATGTGAAGCTGTTTAAAAATGTCTAAGAATTTTTTAAACTGAACATCGACATTTTTAGGCTTCATTCTTTGAGGAAAGGGAATGCTTCGTGGGTCAATCTGAGCTTGTTGTGGTATTGGCTTTGGAACAGTAGGCTTTGGAATAGGCCCAAGAGTGGGAAGGTCAGGGATGTCGGTCCCCACTGTGGGGATCACAGTGACTTGAGGAGTGCCCACTGTGGTGACCACAGTGGGTATTTGAGGCGAATCATCAGACTCAAAAATGATATCTTTCAGATCCTTTCCACTCCTCAGAGTGATGGACTTGACGTGCTCTTTTCCTATCACCATAGCGTGTTCGGTGTCACTAGGTAATGTCCCTGGTGGTCTATTCTTAACTTCAACGGCTAGTTGTCCTACTTGAGTCTCTATGTTCCTAATGGCAACTTGAGTTTGATTCATAAAACCTTTGAGAATAGATTCAATCGATTGTTGAACCTCAGCTGGTTGATTGGATCGTGGTTGGTATGGTTGTGAGGACTGTCCTTGGTGAAAGTTCTGTGAGGACTGCCCACTGTGATGTGGGGACTGCCCACTGTGATGTTGCTGAAAACCAGGGGGATTGTGTGGTCTTTGCTGGGCATGACTCGCCCCGTGGGGTTGGAGTCCTGGATTACCAGCCCAAGAGAAATTTGGGTGGTTTCTCCAACCTGGATTATAAGTCTGCGAATATGGATTGTTCCTCGGGTTGGTCCCTATAACATTAACGGCTTCGGGATTTGCTGGACAATAGTAAAAAAGATGTTCCTCTCCACAGAGGGAGCAGTTTTCGGCTAGATGAGTTGCAGAATTGACTTGGCCTCTATTTTGATTCAAAACGATTTTTGTTAAGGCCACTAACTGCGCATTCATGGTTTTGAGCGCTTCGAAATCGATGGTGTTGGTCTTTGGTACTACCGCTCTAGGATTGGACCACTCGGTATTGTTGTTGGACACTTTTTCTAAGATTTGATATCCTTCATTGTAGGTTTTACTCGTGAATGTTCCACCGGCTGTTGCATCTAAGATGATTTTTGCTGCATTGGAAAGACCATTGTAAAAGGTCTCCAATTGGATGCAATGTGGGATGCCATGATGTGGGCACTTTCGAAGTAAATCTTTAAATCGTTCCCATGCATCCGATACAGCCTCATCTTCTTCTTGCCTAAACATAATTATATCATTTCGAAATCTTACATTCCTTGTTGGAGGAAAGTATTTTTGCAAAAATTTATCGGAAAGTTCTTGCCAAGTGGTTATCGAGTGAGGTGCATGCGAGTTCAGCCATGACTTCGCCTTATCCCTTAGTGAAAAGGGAAAAAGTCTTAGTCTTAATGCTTCATCACTCACACCTTGCAACTGAAAGGAATCGGTCATTTCCAAGAAAGATTTTAAGTGCGAGTGCGGATCCTCAGATGGTGATCCTCCAAACTGACCCATGGCTTGGATCATTTGAAACATTACCGGTTTAAGTTCAAAATGGTTTGCTACAATGTTGGGCCTTAGAATCCCGGAGCTTAAATCACTAGCTCCGGAAGTAGCATAGTCCCGTATTTTTCGATCTTTGTTATCGGCAATCGTTATTGTGGTCTCCATGACAGGTGGTATTTCGGCCATGTTCACAGAGGGGATCACAGGGGGTTGTCGATTTGTTTTCTTGCTTCTTCGTGTTTTTCGCAACGTTTTTTCTATTTCAAGATCTATTGGAACCAAATGTTCGAGTTGTCGCCGTGGCATACAACACGGACAGCTTAGAAAAACGAGTTACTCGAGCTCGAACAAAAACTAATGTCTTGAGATTAAAAATCACGCCAGTCCCCGGCAGCGGCGCCAAAAACTTGTTACGTGCAAAATGTGTGTTTTAATCGCAGTGGGTTGCAAACTATCCACAGTGGGAAGTGCAAGTGTACACTGTCCACTATGATCGTCACAGCAAGTAATAGTTGGTAAAATACCAGAATCGAATCCACAGAGACTGGGCAATCAAGACAATATGGTTCTCATGAGCTCCTTTTACAGGTTTCAATAACAGAAGAAAAATAATACTTTGGTTTGTATGGTGAAATAGCTACTTTTAACGATTTACTAAAGATTTAAAAGAAGGAATGTAGGTTAGATTTTCCCTAGATTTTATACTAAATACTCGATCTTCAAAGTGATCCTTGTATTCGAGGTAGGCATTTTCGCTAGAAAAGCCCGGTTACGAAATACTCACACCGTTAAGATAAAAATCCCATACTCTTAGTGTTTGTTGTCTTGTCAATGGTAATCTCAAAACTGGACCTTTTCAGGCCTCGATGGAATGTGTAGAGACAAATACTCTAAGTGTTTTTAATACACAAATTAGCTTGCCTACTACTCCAGTGGGTTGAGATTAGCTCACTGTACCGACCTCACTTTCGTAAGTGTCATAAGAATTCTTTCGAATCCCCTAGCATCATCCAAACTCGTGTCACTGCGTTCTACTCATTTCTGAGTTAAGAACTAGATATTAGATCCTTGCAAGTGATCGGCTTGTTCGCATCCTTGGGCATAAATCGAGAATGAATGACCAACACAACAAATATTCCAAGTATAAAGATTACTCAAGCATTTTTAATAAAATCCAGGTACTTCTCCTTTCTACATCCCTAAGGATGTTTACCCCATAACTAAAGTAAAGAAAGCAAAAGTGTAGAAGTTGCACATAATAAAACTGGAAGTGACTTGAATTTAGCCCATAGTGGGGAACGAGAATTCGTCCCTGTCCACTGTGTGTTACGAACTACAAGGAAAGAAATACAGAAAATTAAACTTAACTAATGCAGTAAAATAAAGAACTAAAGCTAAAACAATGTGGTAGTTGAGAGAATTCAAAGCTACTACAATATCTAGCAAAAACTACTACTTGACTTTAATTGTAAGAATGTAAAAAAAACATTGATCCTTTGAATGGCACCCCAAGGCCTCATTAAATACTAGGAGGAAGGTATGGGCATGGCACAAAACCATGGTTTAGTCCCATGTTTCAGATCTGCAGATTTGCACACCATACCTTGAATAGTAAACACCTTTTCACCAAATGTTGCTTTATAGTACAAGGTAGTTGTACTTTTCACTATTCCTCTTTAAGGAAGGCATGTCCTCCTTTATCTTCATTTGACCTGCTCTTTGATCCATTCTTTTCTCCAGAAATGCTTAAATCCCAGCTGCTACTTTCTTTCTCTTTTTCCTTCTCGTCATATCAGGAGTGGGGAGCAGAGTGGGCACTCCGCAAGTCACTGTGGATAAAAATCGTGAAAAACACCCAAATTCAACCAAATAATTTATTAAAGACCATGGTTCACTCCTTTTGCTCGTTTTCATGAAATATACCAAGAATGGGGGTTTTAAGAAGTGAAATGGCTAAAATTGACAAAATAAAATGGAAAATAAAAGGAAATAATAACTCTAAAAATAGAGTTATCAGTAGATCAGTTCAAGGTCTCCTTCTGCTCCCCCTTAACCTATGCTTGGATCATATGAGATAAGTAGTGCATAGTACATAGGTCAACCTTATCGGAGGTTCTGTGGAGATTGTCAGAGGCTCTGAGCAATTCCACAGAGGTTCTGTGAAGTATAAAACCTTTGAAGGATGAGTCTTAAACTGAGTGTTTAAGAGTCATTATTGACTTTGAAGCCTGAGTCCTTAACAGATGTATATTAAGGAGTCCATTGTTCGCTGAAGTGTGAGTCCTTAATAGATGTATTAAGGAGTCCATTGTTCGCTGAAGTGTGAGTCCTTCACAGATGTATTAAGGAGTCCATTGTTCGCTGAAGTGTGAGTCCTTAACAGATGTATTAAGGAGTCCATTGTTCGCTGAAGTGTGAGTCCTTAACAGATGTATTAAGGAGTCCAAGTACCTGCAAGACAGATTAAAGACATTTTGGTACCCATTTCCAAATGGGTCCTAGAATGTTAGGATTTGGAGCTGTCTTCAGGTCCTTTGGTTTGCCAGTCTTTGCTGGTTTGCCAGGTTCCTTTCTGTGACTTTTCTCACTTTGGGTCTTTGAAACTTTCTTTTGAAATGACCCATTTAGAACACAGAAAGATTTAGAGAAAAGGTTTTTTAATTGAAACAGAAGATCAAAGCATTAATAAGTATGAGAATGAGGAGATGAATGCTTAGTAGAAACAAATGGCTTTGGAGCATTTTTGACAGGAGTAGAGCTTTTGACTTTCCAAACCATTTTTACTCTTTTGAAAACAAGATTATTTGTATTATCAGCACAAGAGTTTGCTAAGTCAAAGTCCTTAACCCTTTTAGCTAAATCATCTTTTTCTTTAAGGTTTAAATCAAACTTTTTTAGAAGATCTGATTTATACCTCTTCTCCAACATAATCTTGGTTGACAAAACGGATAGTTTTTTTGTCAATTTGTACATTTCAGCTTTAAAAACCTTTACTTCTCTTTCAAAATCATCTTTCAAACATTTTGTTTGAAATCCTTCAATCTTCTTCTTTTCAGACTCTTTTCTTTCAAAGTCCGACTCTTTCCTCTCCTTTTTGAGGGTTTTCTGCAGTTCTGAGTTTTTGCAAGAAAGTTCCACATACTTTGTTTCAAGAATAGTTTTCTCCTTTTCAAACTTTTCTTTTTCACAGATCACAAGCTTTTTAAAAATTGAAATCAGATTAGAAAAGTTTAGACACTTAAGTTCAAGGCTTTTCTTCTCTTCTCCAGACTTAAATAAATTCCTTTTTAGTTCAAGATTTTCACAGTTTAGTAGTTTACCTGATTCGTTAAGCTTAGCAATTTTATCTGAATCAATAAAGATGCTCTTGTTCATTTATTCTAGTTCTTTTTCAAGAGTAGGAATTATCTTGCGAAAATTAGTACTGAGTTTCGAATAATAATGAGAATCAACATCAGCACTAAATCTTAGTCTAGACATATTGTTACTTGAGTGATCGTGAGACAAAATGGTATTGATTAAAAAAAATGTTTTTGAAAAGAGTTTATAAGCTTAAAAAAAGATCAGTGCACTAAAATGGAGTTTTAACCAAAGAAACAGATTCTATTAGTTTACCAAGGTTCGAATGGATCGAAAATGATAGAAAAACAGAAGCTATTTGAATAATATGAAGAACAGGTTAAAAGTCCAAGTTTCTACCAAAAATCATTGTTTTAGAGTGGATCCCTTGATATTAAAATCAAGGTTTGCTCTGATACCAATTGTTGGTTCCTGTTTTCTTAAACAATGATCTTAACTTTCAGTTAGGTCAGATTTATATGGTGCAGAAGCGTATTTAAGAACTGAAAGATAATGTAAGGTAGAAGAACACACAATATCAAATACGTGAAGTATAAATAACACAGATAATAACACAATGATTCACTGTATTTGATATATAAAAAGAACACCAAGAACACCGAAAGGTTTGCAAGAAACTGTTCTTAACTGGTGTGTGTGTTTTTGCAAAGCTTAATCAAAGTTAATCTTATTCTTAATTAATAGAAGAACTCAACATGAGTCTTCTATTTATACTACTTCTACAGGGGACAAGAAGGACTGAAGGTACAAAGACACTATTCCTAGTACTATTGCAGGTACAAGGTTAATTAAATGCGCCGACTTCTACTAAGGCTATGACCTATCAGAGTTTGACACTTGGAGTTGTCAGGCCATGCCTTGTACGAATGATATTGAGTATCTTCGTACAGCTGAAACAGCTGGAGGCACGCTTTGTACTTGTGTAGATCTGTTGTACCACAGAGGCTCTATCGTGTATGACAGAGGCTCTATGGCCTTGTCCGCTGAGAAGCGTCTTCTGTCGATCCTTGGCTTGTTTGTTCTTCGGTCTTCTTGGGGACTCTGCAGGGCTTCTTTTGAAGACTTTCTATCTTCTGTTGGTGTCTTGGCAGAACCTCTATCAGAGATTCCTATACTTAGCCTATTTTTCAATACTTCTATAATCAGAAAGATTGGAGCTAACAGAGGGAACAGTTATTTTTTAGAGAGAGAGAGTGATAATGATAGCTTTTCTTGAAAAATGGCGAAATGGGTACAAGTGGCAGCAAAAGTAGACTTGAGTGTAAGAAAAAGGTGATGTGTGTCAGCTCTTGGGCCCCCAAAACCGTCCTATCTCAGCTTTAGTTCGGTAGTGGGAAGCGCAGTGACATGCGCGAAGTCACTGCGAAACATTTTCTTGACTTTTTCTTCACAAATAGGCAATCTCTCCTACACACATGCAAAATAAACTACCATGCAGAATTAAAAAGATAAAACAATAAAAACACAGCAAATAACTAAAATAAAACATTTACAAGTGGTTCCGACATTTCTTAACCATAGTGGGGTGGAGAGTGGGATGGAATGTGAGCACTCTCGCTCAGAAAATGCTTCACTCTTTGCCCATTGACTTTAAACGTTTGACCAGACTGTGGGGACTTTAACTCTACTGTTCCAAAGGGACTCACTTTCACAATGGTGTATGGTCCCGTCCATCGTGATTTTAGTTTACTTGGAAAGAGTTTAAGACGGGAGTTGAGCAATAGTACCTGTTGGCCTTCAAAGAACTCCCTATGGTTGATTCGTCGATCATTCCACATCTTGGTCTTTTCTTTGTACAACTTTGCGTTTTCATAGGAGTGATATCGCAACTCCTCTAGTTCATGCATTTGCAAACTCCTCTTAATTCCCGCAGCATCCTCACTCATGTTAAGCTCTTTAAGGGCCTAAAACGCCTTGTGCTCCAATTCAATCGGTAAATGGCAAGCTTTGCCAAAAACTAATTTAAACGGAGACATTCCTAAGGGAGTTTTGTAGGCTGTTCGATAGGCCCAAAGAGCATCATCAAGTTTGGTTGACCAATCCTTGCGATGTGGTTTAACGACTTTCTCCAAAATACATTTGATCTCACGGTTTGAAATTTCGGCTAAACCGTTGGTTTGCGGGTGGTATGCGGTGGCCACTCGATGATGTATATCATACTTAGCAAGAACTGAGCTCATGACTTTGTTTACAAAATGGGTGCCTTCGTCACTAATCAATGCGCGTGGTGTTCCAAATCGAGTGAAAATGTTTTTATGCAAAAATTTCACCACGGTGTTGGCATCAGCTTCCACCCATTTCGAAACATAGTCCACCGCAACCATGATATAAAAATTATTGTTTGAATTTGGAAAGGGTCCCATGAAATCAATCCCCCAAACATCAAAAGGCTCTACCTCTAGAATGTTGTTAAGAGGCATCTCGTTTCTTTGCGAAATATTTCCGGTGCGTTGACATTGCTCATAATTTTTCACAAATTCGTAAGAGTCCTTAAACACAGTGGGCCAAAAGAACCCACTTTGCAAGATTTTTGCAGCAGTGCGGTTTCCACCAAAGTGGCCACCGTAGTGGGATGTGTGACAACCATGGAGTATTTGATGTTGCTCACTTCCGTGGACACAACGCCTCAATATTTGGTTCGTCCCTATCTTATATAAGGAAGGGTCGTCCCAAACATATTGTCGTGTATCATGTAAAAACTTTTTAAATCGTTGTCCACTCATCCCGTGGGGTTTTAGTCCACTTGCTAAAAAGTTTGCAATGTCAGCATACCAAGGAATATTATTTTCATGATGTTCGGCTGATAATAATTGTTCATCGGGAAAATTATCTTTGACCGAAGTGGGATCTACAGTGGTCACTATCTTCTCGAGCCTGGACAGATGGTCAGCTACCTGATTGCTTGTTCCTTTTCTATCAACGATCTCAAGGTCGAATTCGTGCAGTAATAAAACCCATCGAATCAAACGTGGCTTGGAATCAGCCTTGTTGATCAAGTATTTTATCGCTGCATGATCAGTGTGCACGATGACCTTCGTCCCTATCAAGTACGACCTGAAACGATCAAAAGCAAACATCACCGCAAGTAATTCTTTTTCAGTGACAGTATAATTAATCTGAGCTTCAATCAATGTTTTACTTGCATAATAAATGGGGTGAAAGATTTTGTTCTTCCTTTGTCCGAGAACAACCCCTACAGCCCACTCGCTAGCGTCACGCATCACTTCGAATGGGAGTGACCAGTCAGGAGTGGTCACTATGGGTGCAGTAACTAAGGCTTTTTTGATTGTTTCAAAGGCATCTCGACATTCTTGGGTGAAATTAAATTCTTTTTCATGTTGCAGCAAGAGACATAGGGGTTTAGTTATTTTGGAAAAATCTTTGATGAACCTCCTATAAAATCCTGCGTGACCCAAGAAACTTCGAATGCCTTTTACAGTTGTGGGTTCGGGAAGTTGTGCCACTACTTCAAGCTTGGCTTTGTCAACTTCCAATCCTCTTTTTGAGACAAGATGGCCTAGGACAATACCCTCTTCGACCATAAAATGACATTTTTCGCAATTTAAAATAAGGTCGTGGGTCTCACATCTCACTAGGCTTTTCTCCAAATTTCCCAGGCAGTTGTCAAACGATGTCCCTATCATAGAAAAGTCGTCCATAAAAACTTCTATGGTATCCTCAATCATATCGGTGAAAATGGACATCATACAACGTTGGAAAGTGGCTGGGGCATTACATAATCCAAATGGCATCCTCCGGAATGCAAAAGTACCGTAGGGACAAGTAAAGGTGGTCTTTTCTTGGTCCTCGGGTGCGATATGGATTTGGTTGTATCCGGAGTATCCATCTAGAAAACAATAGAATTCTTTTCCCGCTAACCTATCAAGCATTTGGTCAATGAAAGGTAAGGGAAATGGTCTTTCTTGGTGGCTAGGTTGAGTTGTCTATAATCCATGCATATTCTCCACCCCGTGATAGTCCTAGTGGGAATGAGCTCGTTCTTTTCGTTCTTCACTAGGGTCGTCCCTCCCTTTTTAGGGACACATTGGACGGGGCTCACCCAACTACTACTAGCTATAGGATAGATAATACCATCATCTAACCACTTCAAAACTTCTTTCTTAACTACCTCCTTCATTATGAGGTTCAACCTTCTTTGAGGTTGGACTTTTCCAGGGTGGTCACTCTCCAAGTTAATCTTATGTTGACATAAGGAGGGGCTAATACCTCTAATGTCCGCGATGGTCCAACCAATTGCCCTCTTATGCTTTACTAACAAATCAATAAGAAGTTGTTCTTGTTTCTCACTATGTTTGGAAGAGATAATAACGGGAAGTTTATTATCTTTAGCGAGAAAAGCATATTTTTAGTGGGAAGGCAATGGTTTAAGCTCTAACTCGGGAGGTTGTTCTATTGAAGGGGGTTGAACATTTCTGTCCTTGAAGTCTATTGGTTCAAAGGTTGCCACTATTGTGTTACACTCATCCTTAAAAGTGTCGTCACTCTCAGAATCGGAGTGCTCACTCTCACTCCCCACTGTGGTCACTGTATCAAAACCATGGGTACCACAAATCGAACTCAAAGCAAAACAGTCTTCGGTTTCTATGTACTTAAGGGACTTGAAGACATTGAATGTTACCTCTTGGTCATTGACTCCCATAGTGAGTTCCCATTTGCGCACATCGATCAAAGTACGTCCGGTTGCAAGAAACGGATGCCCTAAGATGATTGGGATATCTTTATCGGCCTCATAATCTAGAACTAGAAAATCGGCGGGGAAGATAAATTTATCCACTTGGACCAAAACGTCTTCTATTTTTCCTTTTGGGTAGGCAATGGACCGATCGGCTAGTTGTAATGTCACGGTTTTGGGTCTAGCCTCTCCAATACCTAACTTGATGAAAATGGACAACGGCATCAAGTTTATACTAGCTCCCAAATCACAAAGTGCTTGACCTACTTCTTGTCCTCCTATTGTGCATGGAATGGTGAAACAACCCGGGTCTTTCAACTTAGGTGGAATCTTGCTAGTAAGGAGGGCACTACATTCCTTGGTCAACGCCACAGTTTCAAACTCACCCAACTTTCTCTTTTTGTTCAAAACATCCTTTAAAAATGTAACATAGCTTGGCATTTGCTCGAGAGCCTCTACCAAGGGTATGTTAATGTGAAGTTGTTTAAAAATGTCTAAGAATTTTTTAAACTGAACATCGACATTTTTAGTCTTTATCCTTTCAGGAAATGGTACATTTCGTGGATCAATTTGAGTTTGCCGTGGTGTTGGCTTTGGAACAGTAGGTTTTGGTATGGGTCCAAAAGTGGGAAGCTCAGGGACATCGGTCCTCACTGTGGGAATGACAGTGACTTGAGGAGTGGCCATTGTGGGTTTATGGACAGTGGGTATTTGAGGCGGATCATCAGACTCAAAAACGATATCTTTCAGATCCTTTCCACTCCTAAGTGTTATGGACTTGACTTGTTCAGATCCTTTTCTTATTACCCTAGCGTGTTCGGTGTCACTAGGTAATGTCCCTGGTGGTCTATTCTTGACTTCGACGGCTAGTTGTCCTACTTGGGTCTCTATGTTCCTAATGGCTGCTTGAGTTTGATTCACGAAACCTTTGAGAATTGATTCGAGTGATGGTTGAGCCTCAGCAGGCTGAGTTGATCTAGGTCGGAACTGTTGTGAGGATTGTCCTTGGTGAAAGTTCTGTGGGTGCTGCCCACTGTGATGTTGCTGAAATCCAGGGGGGTTTTGTGGTATTTGCTGGCCATGACTCGCCCCGTGGGGTTGGAGTCCTGGATTACTAGCCCAAGAAAAATTCGGGTGATTCCTCCATCCGGGATTATAGGTTTGAGAATATGGGTTGTTCCTTGGGTTGGTCCCTATAACATTAACGGACTCGGGATTTGCTGGACAATAGTCAAACACATGTTCCTCTCCACAGAGGGAACAGTTCTCAGTGAGATGTGTTGCGGAATTGACTTGGCCTCTATTTTGATTCAAAACTAATTTAGTCAAGGCCACTAACTGCGCATTCATGGTTTTAAGTGCCTCGGAATCAATGGTGTTGGTCTTTGGTATGGGTGCTCTAGGGTTGGACCACTCGGTATTGTTGTTGGACACTTTTTCTAAGATTTGATATCCTTCATTGTAGGTTTTACTTGTGAATGTTCCACCTGCTGTTGCATCTAAGATGATTTTGGCTGCAATGTGGGATGCCATGGTGTGGACACTTTCGAAGTAAATCTTTAAATCGTTCCCATGCATCCGAAACAACCTCATCTTCTTCTTGTCTAAACAAAATAATATCATTTCGAAACCTTACATTCCTTGTGGGAGGAAAGTATTTTTGCAAAAATTTATCAGCAAGTTCTTGCCAAGTGGTTATCGAATGAGGTGCGTGTGAGTTCAGCCAAGTCTTTGCCTTATCCCTTAGTGAAAAAGGAAAAATCCTTAGCCTTAACGCTTCATCACTCACACCTTGCAATTGAAAGGAATCAGTCATTTCCAAAAAAGATTTTAAGTGCGAGTGTGGATCCTCAGATGGTGATCCTCCAAACTGACCCATGGCTTGGATCATTTGAAACGTCACCGGTTTGAGTTCAAAATGTGTTGCAACAATGTTGGGCCTTAGAATCCCGGAGCTTAAATCGCTAGCTCTGGAAGTAGCATAGTCCCGTATTTTTCGATCTTTGCTATCGGCAATCGTCACTGTGGTCTCCACTAATGGTGGTCTTTCTGCCATGTTTACAGTGGTGTTCACAGTGGGTTGTCGATTTTTTTTCTTACGTCTCCTTCGAAAAGTCTTATCTATTTCAAGATCATTTGGCACCAAAGGTTCGTGTTGTTGCCGTGGCATGCAACACGAACGTCTTAGAAAAACGAGTTACTCGGGCTCGAACAAAAACTAATGTCTTGAGATTTAAAATCACGCCAGTCCCCGGTAACGGCGCCAAAAACTTGGTACGTGCGAAATATGTGATTTAATCGCAGTGGGTTGCAAACTGTCCACAGTGGGAAGTGCAAGTGTACACTGTCCACTATGATCGTCACAGCAAGTAATAGTTGGTAAAATACCATAATCGAATCCACAGGGACTGGGCAATCAAGACAATACGGTTCTCATGAGCTTCCTTTTACAAGTTTCAATTACAGAAGAAGCAATATCTTGGTTTGGTTTGGTGAAATGCTATTTTAACGATTTTACTTAGGATTTAAAAAAGGAACGTAGGTTGGATTTTCCATAGATTTTATAATAAATACTTGATCCCAAAAGTGATCCTTGTACTTGAAGTGGGCATTTTCGCTAGAAAAGCCCGGTTACAAAATACTCACACCATTAGGTAAAAAATCCCATACTCTTAGTACTTGTTGTTTTGTCAATGGTAATCTCAAAGTGGACCTTTTCAGGTCTCGATGGAATGTGTAGAGACAAATACTCTAAGTGTTTTTAAATACACCAACTAGCTTGCCTACTACTCCAGTGGGTTGAGATTAGCTCACTGTGCCGACCTCACTTTCGCAAGTGTCATAAGAATTCTTTCGAATCCCCTAGCATTATCCAAGCTCGTGTCACTGCGTTCCACTCATTTCTGAGTTAAGAACTAGACTTTAGATTCTTACAAGTGATCGGCTTGTTCGCATCATTGGGTAATAATCGAGAATGAATAACCAAAACAACAAATATTCCAAGTATGAAGGTTACTCAAGCATTTTCTCTAAAATCCAGGTACTTCTCTTTCCTACATCCCAAAGGATGCTTAGCCTAACATTTCCGAAGTAAAGAAAACCAAAGATGAAGATTTACACAAAAGTAAACTGAAAGTGACTTGTATTAAAACCGCAGTGGGGAACGAGGGTACGTCACTGCCACAGATTACTCAAAACTACAATTATACTAGGAATGGAAAATACAGAAATTTAAAGAACTACTACTGCAGTAAATGATGAACTAACACTAGAACTATGCTAACACTTAATGTGGTAGTTGGAGATTTCTTGGATGAATTAAATGGAACCCAATACCCCTTTTTATACTCAGAGGAAGGTTTGGGTTTTACACAAAAATGGGTTGTCCAGAGAATAAGGACTGAAGAATCAAGATAAAATTCAGCTCCTTCGATAATTCTTCAATCTAACAACTTGTAGTTCTTTTACCCATTGGTCCCTTTACCTTTCCAAAAAGTCAACTTTTCAAGTACCATGGGATTGATTAATTTATTCATCTTGCCATGCTTTTAGGAACATGCTTCAAATCCATGCCTTCTGCCACTAAACCTTCCATTTTCCAGATCTTTACTTCCCAACTAAGAGTTTCTTTTCTTTTGTCTTCTTCTCTGCTCGATAGTGGGGTCTAGAGTGGGACGCGCAAGTCACTGCGGAAATTTCGTGAAAAAACAACCAAATACCACCAAATAATTTATTAAAAACTATGGTTCACTCTTTTTGCTCATTTTCGTGAAATGTTTCAAGAATGGGGGTTTTGAGAAGTGAAATGGCTAAAATTTGACAAAACAAAATAAAAATAAAAGGAAATAATAACTCTAAAAATAGAGTTATCATCCGGCCCTAGCTGAACCGAACCCCTTAATTTTTATGTTGCTTCCGCGGATGACCCGCGGACTTCCGCGCTACGCGGACGTCCAGCCCTTGGCCATGCGGACGTCCGCAAGTCCCATTTTCGTATTTCGATTTTCGGGGTGTTACATCATGTCCCAGACTCAGGCATCCATTAAAAATCTGGAGACCCAAATGGCTCAAATGGCTTTAGAAATGAGGAAACGTTCTCCCGGTTCTTTGCCTAGTGATAGTGAAATACCCCCAAGAATCGGAAAAGAGCATGTAAAAGCTGTAACTTTGAGGAGTGGTAAGGATTTACCAGAAAATTTACAAAAAGATTTTAAAAAGTCAGAGAAAGCAGAGCCAGAAAAGAAAAGCACGGTTTCAAGCTCTGCTCAGTCTATTGGAATTGTTGGGCCAGATAACACTGTTGTGCCCAATAGTCCCACTACCATTCCAACCATCCCATTGTTAATCCCTGATGAACCCAAGAAAGATTCACAAACTAAAGAAAAGCCTGTTGTGGATGTGTCACAAGTTAGTGACAGTCCCAAAGTTCCTAGTGATACTAAGATAGACAAAATCTCACCATCAACACCAGCACCTACTCTTCAAAAGACTACATCTCCTACTACAGTTCCTCTTTACATTCCTTATCCACAAAGAATGAGAAATGAGAAAGAAGAACTGCAAATTCAAAAAGTTTTTAGATGTTTTTAAACAGTTGCATATAAACATACCTCTGGTTGAAGCCATTGAACAAATTCCAACCTATGCAAAGTTCTTGAAAGACATTTTAAGCAAAAAGAAAAAGTTGAATGAGTATGAAACTGTAGCTCTGACTGAAGACTATAGTGCTATGTTGTCCAATAAAATACCTCCAAAGATGAAAGATCCTGGAAGTTTTACAATCCCTTGTTCCATAGGAGGAAAAGAAGTGGGACAAGCTCTATGTGACTTAGGTGCCAGTATAAACCTTATGCCTCTATCAGTTTTTAACACTTTAGGCATAGGTGAAGCTAGACCCACAACTGTCTCTCTCTTATTAGCAGATAAGTGCATAGCTTGGCCTAAGGGTAATATTGAAGATGTCCCTGTCCAAGTTGATAAGTTTATTTTCCCTGTATATTTTATTATCTTAGACTTTGAAGCTGACAAAGACATTCCTATTATCTTAGGAAGACCTTTCCTAGCTACAGGTAGAACTCTGATAGATGTCCAAAAGGGTGAACTCACCATGAGAGTTCAAGACCAACAGGTAACATTTAATGTGTTGGACTCCCTTAAATATCCTGAAGACAGAGAAGAATGTTCTACCTTAGGTTTGATTGAATCTTGGTGTCAAGACCAAAGTTTTGGGGAGGTCATGGGGATTGGAGATTCTGATAGTGAAGATGATATAGCAGAGTTTGATGACTTAGAAGATATACAGGTCACCTCTGCTGTTAAAGTTTTAGAAAATAAGGATAGGAAAACTCTTGTTCCTTCTTTAGAATGTGCTCCAGACTTAGAGTTAAAACAACTACCCTCACATTTGAAATATGCCTTTTTAGGAGAACCAGGGAAGTTACCAGTCATTATTTCATCATCCTTAGAATCTGATCAAGAGGAAAAGTTGGTTAGTATGCTAAAACAACACACCAAAGCCATATGATGGACTATTGCTGATTTAAAGGGCATAAGCCCTACCATCTGTCAACATAAAATCATTTTAGAAAACAAAGATTTCACCTCTGTTGAGCCTCAAAGAAGACTCACTCCAATGATGAAAGAGGTTGTGAAAAAAGAGATTTTAAAATGGCTTAATGCTGGCATAATTTATCCTATTGCTAGTAGTACATGTGTCAATCCAGTGCAATGTGTACCCAAGAAGGGTGGAGTAACTGTAGTAACAAATGAGAAAAATGAACTTATACCCACCAGAGTAGTATCAGGATGGAGGATATGTATGGATTACAGAAAGCTTAACCAAGCAACCCAAAAACACCATTTTCCATTACCCTTTATAGACCAAATGTTAGATAGACTAGCTGGAAAAGAGTTTTATTGTTTCTTAGATGGTTACTCAGGTTATAATCAAATTGCCATTGCACCGGAAGATCAAGAGAAAACCACTTTCACTTGCCCTTATGGCACTTTTGCTTTTAGAAGAATGCCTTTTGGACTTTGTAATGCACCCGCTACTTTCCAAAGATGTATGATGTCTATTTTTTCAGATATGCTTGAACAATCCATGGAAGTCTTCATGGATGATTTTTCTATTTATGGTACATCATATGATCTGTGTTTAGAAAACCTTGAAAAGAGTCTTAAAAGATGTGAAGAAACAGATTTGGTCTTAAACTGGGAAAAAATGTCACTTTATGGTTAAAGAGGGCATTGTGTTAGGGCATCTGATAACTCTATTTTTAGAGTTATTATTTCCTTTAATTTTTATTTTCTTTTGTCAAAATTTAGCCATTTTAATTACTTCTCAAATCACCCATTCTTGGTAATATTCCTAAAATTGAGCAAAAAGAGTGAACCACAGTTTTTATAAACCATTTGGTAGATTTTTGTTGCACTTTCATGAAAATTCTGCAGTGACTTGCGGAGTGCCCACTCCGGATCCCACTGGCGTGCCAAAAAGAAGACAAATGAAATTCAAATCTTAGCTTGGAAATCAGTCCTGGAAGAATAGAAGAGTTTGTGGCAGCAGAAGCATGGAGGAAAAAGCAAAGCATGTCTCCCAAAAGATAGCCATCACATTATTTTATTGAAACCAATGGTACTTAAATCTTACTTTTTGGAAAAGGTGAAGTAACCTTGGGGTAATTGTCTACAAACCTGTGGAAAGAGGCCTTGCTCATGAGAAATGGATCTTATGTCTCCCATCTTGGTTTTTAGCCTCTAGTTAATTCCCCATTTTTGTTTGGTCCAACTTTTCCTCTAAGTATATATAAAGAGGTGTTGGGTTTCATTTAAGATAATTCCATCTACCACACAATTAGTGCAAGTTAGTTTTAGCTCTAGAATTTATTGAAGTAGTCTTTAATTTTCTGCAAGTTAATTTCTAGTGTAATCTTTAGTTTGAAGTAATTTGTAGCAGTGTTGTACTTGCAGTGCCCACTACGGGTTTTAATCGAAGTCACTTTTAGTATGTTTACTTGCAACTTTTCATCTTTTGTTTTCTTTACTTCTTTAAATATGAGCTAAGCATCCTTTGGGATGTAGGAAAGAAAAGTACCAGGATTTTATGAAAAATGCTTGAGTAATCTTCATACTTGGAATATTTATTGTTTTGGTCATTCACTCTCGATTATTGCCCAATGATGCGAACAAGTCGATCACTTGTGAGGATCTAAATTCTAGTTCTCAACTCAGAAATGAGTAGGACGCAGTGACACGAGCTTGGATGATGCTAGGGAATTCTAAAGAATTCTTATTACACTTGCGAAAGTGAGGTCTGCACAGTGAGCTAATCTCAACCCACTGGAGTAGTAGGAAAGCTAGTTTGTGTACTTAAAAACACTTAGAGTATTTGTCTCTACACATTCCATCGAGGCCTGAAAAGGTCCATTTTGAGATTACCATCGACAAAACAGTAAGGACTAAGAGTATGGGACTTTTACTCGAAGGTGTGAGTACTTGTGTAACCAGGCTTCTCTAACGGGAGTGCCCACACTGCACGAGTGCAGTGATCACTCTTCTGGATCGAGTATCTAATATAAAATCTAGGAAAAATCTAACATACATTCCTTCTTTTAAATCTTAAGTAACTTGTTAAAATAGCATTTCACCAAACAAACCAACTTATTGCTTCCTCTGTAATTGAAACTTGTAAAAGGAAGCTCATGAGAACGATAGTGTCTTGATTGCCCAGTCCCTGTGGATACGATTCTGGTATTTTACCAACTATTACTTGTTGTGATGATCATAGTAGCCAGTGTACACTTGCACTTTCCACTGTGGATAGTTTGCATCCCACTGCGATTAAATCACATATTTCGCACGTACCAGCATCTCATTTCCAATAGAGGTATTGAGGTTGATAAGGAAAAGTTGGAAGTAATTGCAAATTTTCCTGAACCAACCACTGTGAAAGGGATCAGAAGTTTCTTAGGACATGCAGGTTTTTATCGGAGGTTCATAAAAGATTTTTTCAAAATATCCAAACCTCTGTGTTCACTGCTACAACATGACCATGCTTTCAACTTTGATGAAGATTGTAAAAAAGCTTTTAAAATCTTAAAGGAAGCATTGGTTACTGCTCCTGTAATAGTGGCACCTGATTGGTCCTTACCTTTTGAAATTATGAGTGATGCTAGTGACTGGGCTGTAGGAGTTGTTTTAGGACAAAAGAAGAATAAAGTTTTTCATTCCATATATTATGCTAGTAAAACCCTCAATGAAGCTCAAATCAATTACACCACCACTGAAAAAGAATTATTAGCTGTGGTTTTTGCTTTTGAAAAATTTAAATCATACTTGATGGGTGCCAAAGTAATTGTGCATACTGATCATGCTACCATCAAGTATCTTATTTCCAAAAAAGATGCAAAACCTAGGCTAATCAGGTGGGTCTTGTTGTTACAAGAGTTTGATTTGGAGATTTTTGATAGGAAGGGTATAAATAATCAAGTGGCTGACCACTTGTCAAGACTGGAAAAACAAGACACAAAGGAGCACATCAGTGATATATGTGAGGTTTTTCCAGATGAGAGAGTTTTAGATGTACAACATGCTGCATTACCTTTGTTTGAAGATATTGTTAATTATTTGGCTTGTGGGATTATTCCCAAAAAACTTAACAAACATCCAAGAAAGAAACTCATTTTTGATTCTAAGAAGTTCTTGTGGGATGATCATTTTTTGTTTAAAGTTTGTGCAGATTAGGTGATAAGAAGGTGCATCCCAGGGGAAGAAGTGACATCCATCTTACATCATTGCTACACAGGACCATGTGGTGGTCATTTTAGTGGACATAGGACAGCTGCAAAAGTCCTACAATTAGGATTCTACTGGCCTACCTTAAACAATGATGCTCACAACTTTGCAAAAAGTTGCAGTGAATGTCAGAGAAGTGGAAACATCTCTCAAAGGAATGAAATGCCCTTAAATGGAATTTTAGAAGTAGAATTATTTGATGTCTGGGGCATTGACTTCATGGGACCTTTTCCACTGTCCAACAACTGTGCCTACATTCTGGTAGCTGTAGACTATGTGTCCAAATGGGTGGAAGCTATGGCTTGCCATTCCAATGATGCTAAAACAGTCGTCAAGTTTCTTTAAAAGCACATCTTCACTAGATTTGGTACACCCCGTGCCTTACTTAGTGATAAAGGCACTCACTTCATTAACAACTTATTAGAGGAAGTCTTGGACAATTACAACATTCAGCACAGGGTGGCAACTGCATATCACCCGCAAACTAGTGGTTTGGCTGAATTGTCCAATAGGGAAATCAAAGGTATTTTAGCTAAGGTAGTCAAGCCACATAGAAAAGCCTGGGCCTCCAAATTGGATGATGCCTTATGGGCCTACCGGACTGCTTACAAAACCCCTATTGGTATGTCCCCTTATAAGTTGGTTTTTGGAAAGGCCTGTCACCTGCCTGTTGAACTAGAGGACAAAGCCTACTGGGCTATTAAGGAACTTAACATGAGTCTAGATGAAGCTGGAAGAAAAAGAACCCTACAATTTTGTGAATTAGAAGAGCATAGGAATTTTTCCTATGAAAATGCCAAACTTTACAAAGAAAACACAAAAAATGGCATGACAAGAAGATTGTTCCAAAAGAGTTATTTGAGGGTCAGCAAGTTTTATTGTTTAATTCTAGACTCGGGTTATTTCCAGGGAAATTGAATTCTAGGTGGACTGGACCATATCAGATTGCAAAAGTCTATCCCTATGGTGTTATTGAATTAATTGATCTAGAAAAGGGAAGCACTTTCAAGGTAAACGGTCAAAGGGTAAAACCTTTCATCGAGCCTACTTCACTGATACAACAACCTCTTGAGGTTGTTCATCTCCTGAATTAAGGAACAGCTTGTGAGCTCGTGGATTTTTAATAAAATCCAAGAGATTGTAAATTTCATTCAAAAGAAAGAAAAAGATTTTTTATTATGTGTGTTTTAAAAAGAAAAGGAAAAAGAATATATATATATATATAGAGAGAGGAAGACTATTTTGAAACCCTCCAAAAGGTTGAAACCAATGAAACCCACTTCATCACCGTTGATCTAAATATTTAACGGTTGAGATCAAGCAAATAATCTCCTAAAATTAAGGTTAGTGGATCGTGCATTATCTCTCAACTTGATCTCAACCGTTAAATATTTAGATCAACGGTGATGAAGTGGGTTTCATTGGTTTCAACCTTTTGGAGGGTTTCAAAATAGTCTTCCCCTGTATATATATATATATATATATATATATATATATATATATATATATATATATATATATATATATATATATATATATATATATATATATATATATATATATATATATATATATATATATTATGTATATTTTGTTATTTTAGAGAAAAAACGAAAAAGAAAAAAAATATGATAGGGAAATTATGAGCAAGAATGATTGATAAAACTGATTTGAACGAAGCAAGTAAAAATTTTCGGCCCATGGCCAAATTTTTATGAAAATGGTTATTTTGGGTACAAGAAAGATTAATTCAGAAATATGCAGTGTAACGATCCATCGAGATAAAACGCGTCATTTTAAAAATCGATGTACAACCCAAAAATAGTGCGGCCCAATTATGTTTAAGTAAAGATTTTAGTTTCGGCCCAACAGTTTGTGTAACACTTTGTGTTATTTTCGGCCCAAAATCTCTCTAAAAACTAATGTTATTTTCGGCCCACTATGATTTTGAAAATTGAATTTCTTTCAACTAGATTTTTGGCATGATTAGGCAAACTAAACTAGTTTGATTCCAAATGAGGATCTGATTTTGTGGTTAGTGAGATTTGAACAGTACACTGATATATATTTTTTTAGTCCCTAGAAACTGAACAATATAGAGAAATTGGTACTTCATCGTACCAAAACAAAAATTCCTTCTCTCTGCACTCTTCTCTCTCAACCTCTCACGCCGCTGATCACTGTCACCATCAAATACCAGACCTGCCACCGTTCTTCTGTTCCAAATGCAAGCAATCACCCCCTCGTCATCCTCCTTTTATCTATCGATCATTTGCTTCAATGGAGAACCGTCTGTTCCAGTACCCATCCCTGAAAAAACCCTCTTTTCAGCTTCTGATCATCGTCCTCAGACAACCCCAAGACGACAGAAGAATCTACCCTCTTTTTCGATCGTCTGCAATAATCCTTCGAACTCAACCAGACATCGACAACCCCTTCTGCTTTATTTCGATCAAAACCCTACTCCTTCGCCACCATGGATCGCTAAAACCCTAACTTCACCCACCCCTTCGGTTCGTCCTCCGGTACCCCGCAATCACCGAACTCACCTCTAAATCAACCCAATGTCATCACCAGAGATTTACTTGGACTTGGTGTACCACCTCAGTTCCACCGAGCACCACCCGACGTCCAACGATTTTTGATGGAAAATCGCTACGCCACCGCACCACCGCCTCCTCTAGGTTTCCCCATAGCTAGGTATATCTCTCCAAGCCCTCGATCATCTCCTATCGCACCCCCAAGCTTTTCATTTGCGGTTGTGTTGAACTCCAGTGGTGAACCCATTTTGACCCGACCATCGGCTTTTAGGCCAGTCCGGTGACATCCACGACTGAACCTAGATTACCCACCTATCGCCCCCACGGCTGTCCCCATTGACCATCGCCTTCCAACCCCCACCATTTCAGTATCTACACCTCTCATAACCACCGAACCACTCACCACCAATACTACCGTACCTCTTGCCATTCTACCCACTACCAATGCCTCACTCACTTCACTCACCTCACCCCTACCTGATGAACCCTCACCCACCAGCGCACCTTAACCACGACCACCGATTCAATACACCCGTAGGTGTAAGCTAGTGGCCGCCAAAAGCATCAAACCTCTGAAGAAAAGAAAAATCGAAGAAGAGGAGGCGATCACGGTTTTAGCAGAAAATGATGGGAACGAGGAGGATGACTCAGATGAGGAATCCAATGGAGATCACACTGTTGTGCTACCACGGTTGGCCACAGCCGAGGGAAAGGTAAATCGAAAGTGGGTAACATTTATAATCTCCGTATTACTCACATGCATATGTTTAGCTGTTATGAAGCCTTAATTAGACACAAATCATTTGCAAACAAGCTAGGCCAATCTCCAAAAGGTTTTCATCACCGTATATTACTTGCACACCCGCACTTTCAGCACACTATCACTAAACTGGGATGGGAATTGCTATGCAGCATCCCTAAGCCATATAACTTAGATTGGGTACGTGATTTCTATACCGAACTTTCAGTTACTAACGGGATAGAAATCACTATACGACAAACCCCAATTTGTTATTCTGCTGATCACATTAATAGTGTTTTGGGATTGGTGCCACCTCCATACAAATCTGAGTTTTGGAGACTTTCTAACCATGCTACTGAAGCTGACTTTCTAACCATGCTACTCTGGGATGCCGTCTTCGATTCCTTCGGTCTTCCATACATAAAAAAAGTTCTAATTTAATGCTATACTAGGCTAAAAATTTTAACCTAACTATTACATTACAGTTGAAAGTAAAAACGATACGCAGATCGTATGCAAATTACAAAACCCACATAATAATACATTTTAATTTCCAAAATTAAAAGAACACACAACCATGGGTCAAACGGTCCTATACCGAATCCAACAAGCAAACCATACAAACGGGCTTGGGTCCAATAAGCATAAAGTTAACAAGCCAAAACAACGAAACTGGGCCAAAGCCCGGTCAGCGCCATGAGGTCTTTCGGCCCACGACCCATGAAAAACCCTAAAACTGATAAACTGAAAAATAGGGCCGGCCAAAACCCGTCATCAACCCAAAAGCCGGACGCCAAGCAGCACCGTGGGGCACGACACACGAAAAAGTCGACGCACGGCGGTGGCCGGCGGCCCACGACGGCAGTGACGTTTTTGCGATGGTTTTTCGTTTTGACCGTTTTTGTTCCAATTTTAATCCTTATCCCATTGTTACGGGACTCTGATACCACTGAAGGGTTTTGACGGGATCGCAACGAAAATTAAAACATACATAAAATAAACAAACCGCAAAACCCTACTAGCCTGGATCTGTAACTAATGTAAATAGGGACAAAATAAACAACCATAAGGGGTTAAATTTACTACCTCAATTCGTTGAATCGCCGAGCCGGAAACACGAGAGATCAAAGTAGACATCCTCTAGCGGTATCCACACGTGAGTACGATACGTCACCCGAACGGTTGCTAGCCCTTGTGAACCAAAAATCGACACACAAGAAAATTGTTCTTGTGTGTGTGTGTGTGTGTGTGTGTGATGTTGACGACGCAAAAACAAGGGAGGGAGGAGATTTTTTTTGTTGCTTTCTTGATTTATTTACCTAAAACTAACCTCATTAGGTTTAAGTAATCCCCCTTTCCTTAATTTGGACCGGACCCTTTAGTTTAGCTTAAACTTAATTGGGATATTAAGCCTTTAATTAATTATTAGCAAATAATTAATACTTGGGCTTTAAAAGAAAACATTACTTTAGAGATTAGGCTTTTTGGCTTAATTAATTATTAGCATGATAATTAATTATTTGCATTAAGTCCAATATATATATATATGTTAGCTCCAATCTTTCGGTTTATGAAAGTAGTGAAAAATAGGCTAAGTATAGAAGCCTCCAACAGAGGCTCTGCCGAGACACCAAGAAGACCGAAGGCAAGAATCGACAGAAGACTGCTCACAGAGAACCGAGCCGCAGAACCTCTGTCACCCTTGACAGAGCCTCTGCGGTATACTAAAGACTTAGAAGAAAATCAACAAATATCTTTCTACTGTTCCAGGATCCGTTCATCCACTTGTACGAGGAGTGCCCTGACAACCTCCACGTGTCAAACTCTGATAGGGCTCAGTACCAAGTTGATATCAGCGCATTTAATGCATGCAGTACCTGCTACTGTTCATACGATCATGTCTACTATAGACCAGTCCTTATTGTCTAAAGTATGTCCCCTTTGTAGTAGTATAAATAGACGACTCATGTTGAGTTCTTCTATTAACAAGAATCAGATATTAAGCTACGCACAAACACACACACCAGCAGATTTCTTGTTATGTTCTTGGTGTTCTTGATAATATCAAATACAGTAACCTTTGAGATATTTATCTGTCATCTTCATTACTTATTTGATATTGTGTGTTCTTCTATCTTAGCATTTCTTTCAGTTCATTAAATACGCTTCCGCAATATAAACCTATCTGAACTAAACTGAAAGAATCATCATTGTTTTAGCAAAACAGGAACCAACAATTGGTATCAGAGCTAACCTTGATTTTTAAAATCAAGGGATCCACTCTAAACAATGCTCTTTGGTAGAAACTTGGATTTTTAACCTATTCTTCATAAACAATTTCTGTTTTTCTGCTATTTTCGATTCATTCGAACTTTGGTAAACTTATAGAACCTGTTATTCTGGTTAAAACACCATTTTTGTGCTAAGTTGAAAAGCTGTTAAACTTAGAAACTTCATACGAAGCATCCACTTCTCACTCTAAAAAGGTTTGCTGTTCATACCCCATTTTCTGGATATTTTCTCTCTCAAAATGACAAATACAAACAACTTATTCACCGCTGGTTCCTTAACCAAACCTCCCACTCTTCTTAGAGACGAATACCCTCAATGGAAGATACGTATGATTCACTTATTTGAGGGTACTGATAAAGAACTCGTTTACTATCTCCGTAACCCTCCTTTTGTTCCTATGATAACAGTACCACGTATTCCTTCCACAGACGACACACCAGAAATCCCTGAACACGAAAAACCAAAGCTCAGGGTAAGTGGTCCGATTCTGATTGGGCAAAATATGAAGTGGCTCAGAAAACAAAAAGACTTTTGATCATGGCTATTCCCAACGACCTTTTCCAGTCCCTAGATGCATGTGAATCTGCATATGATCTATGGAAGGAACTGGAAAAACAACTAGAAGGGGGGGCCAAAACTCAGAAGAACCGCAGAGCTCAATACATAAACGAATACTATGCATTTAAAGATCTGCCGACAGAAACTCTGCAGTCTACATATGACCGGTTCAACTCGCTAATCAACAAATGCAAGAAGTTCGGAATCCATAGAACTTCTGAAGAAAACAATGTCATGTTCCTTAAAAGTCTAAATGGAGAATGGCTCCAGTTATCTATGTCTCTTCAAACAAATCAAGACTTAGATTCCTGGACTCTATCAGACCTCTATGGAACATTGGCAGCCCAAGAGCCTCAAGTAGCACAAACAAAGGCCCAGATCAGTGCACCTCTTGCACTAGTTGGTAAGACTACAGAGGCTAAAGAGAAACAAAAGAAAGAGAAAACTGTAGAGGAAAAGAAGGAGAAGAAGAAGAAAATTATGATAGTTGATAGTGAAGAAGAGAAGGAAGAAGAAGAAGAAGAAACAACCCTGGCCTCGATAGCTAAATCATTAGCACTCTTGACTAGGGAATTCAGCAGAGGATGCCAGAAGAAGAAGATTGGTAATGAACGCTACGAAAGAGAAGGGTCAAACGAAAGAAACAACAGAAGTGGTGACCGACAGAGGTCAAATGACAGAAATGACAGAGGTAATGACCGACAGAGGTCGGACGATAAAACTGGCAACACTCCACAGAATCAAGAGTGTTACAAATGTGGTAAGCCAGACCATTATGCAAATGAATGCAGAACCGGCAGAAGTGGTGACCGACAGAGGTCAGACGACAAAGCTGGAAACGCTCCACAGAACCAAGGCTGTTACAATTGTGGAAAGCCAGGTCACTTCGCCAACGAATGCAGGAGCAAATCAAATCGCCCTCAGAGGGATGCTGCTTTCTACAAAAAGAAAGCTGAATACTATGCTCAGAAATCCTTAATGGTAAATCAAGAAAACTGGCTATCAGATACATCCTCTGAAGGAGGAGAAACAAAGAACGCCCTGTTCTGTGGCATGGCAGAAGTCAGCTCTGGCTTTGATAGTGAGGTATCCACTTCTAACTCTAACTCTAACTCTAATACAACAGAAGCTGATTTGCTTAAACTTAACATTGAATACACTGAACTTAAACAGACATGCGAAAGTGTTCAGAAAAAGCTCACCTTCTATGAGAGAGAAGCTAGACTTCTCACTCAAGAAAAAGCCAAAAAATTTCTAAAAAAGGAAGAAATTGAAACAAACTGGAACAAAAAATTAAATCCTTTAAAAGAAAAGATTTCTGAACTTAATTCTTCTTTAAAAACAAAATCGAAAGAACTTATGGACGTTGAGTGTGACAGAATGAACATCCTAGCTCTTAAACATTATTTTCAAAAGGAAAGAGAAGTCCTCTGTCAAGATTTACTCAGAAGAGATCTTTTAATTAAAAAATTTCAAGATGCACAGAAGGTGTACGCGAAAATCAATACACAAATAGGGAGACGGGGAATTGGCTTCTGTGATATAGATCCATATACAGGAAACAAAAGAGACAAATCTCTGTCTTCTCTATTTCATATAGGAGATACAAGAAAACCTGGATTTCCAAATCTACTCTCTCTAAGTAAAAGGCAAAAAATCTTTGGGGAACCTCACAAGAGGAAACCTCTAAAGATGACAAATGTGTGGTTTGAAAACACGGATTTATCACCTTCAATCGCTGTCAAAAGAGAATCCAAACCTAAGAAGTATCTGAAAACTCAAGATCAGATAGGAATCTTCAAGTTTGGTGACCCCGAGACTCAAACTCAAGTTGCATTTGTCTGCATGATGAATTCTGAAAAGAAATTATCAGCAGAGGAACCTGAGTTCAAGCCAAACCTTACAAAAGAAAATTTTGATATCTCTGAAAAAAAACCTCTGTACACCTTCCAACGATCAAAATCTCTCTGAAGAAGACTTAACAGATACTTCTGTTGACTTAGAAGATAGTGCCACAGAAAAGGAAGAAAGTGAGTATGGCACATGCTCTGAAAGTCCAGCCTCTATCGAAAGAGAACCAAGTGACTCAACCTCTGTTTATGAGGACGAGTCATCCTCTGACGAATCTGAGACTGACTCCAAGTCAGAGATAGTACCTCGTGACACAAAGGGTTTTAAACCATCCTTTGAAGTTCTTAACAGAACTATTTCTCCCAAGGAGAAAATCACAAAAGTTCCTATCTGTCCAGACTTTCTGAACATGTGTATACAAGCCAAAACCTTTATTGAGCTTGAGAATTTTAAACTAAAGAAGGAAATGTCCACTAAAACTCCAACAAGTTCAAAGATTTTAAAGCCCTTAAAACCTGTTAAAGAAAAATTAACATGGCAACAGAAGGGTAAATGGACCAAAAATAATAAATCTTTTTCTTCTGTGACAGTGAAATCTGCAGAAGTTCACCACAGAAGGGGTACACAGAAGGCCGCTCTCAACAAAGGATTTTGTAAACAACAATCTAGCCTACATAAACCTTCTTGTAATAGAAAGTCGAATGTTAGGATAAATTGTAATGCCTTTGTGCCCTCTTTTAATGTCTTTAATGAAAAGTTCAAGCAAATCTCTTCGCACATTCAATACTGTCATTGCTTTGATCTCATGTTCAATTAAGCCAACACTTCTCAAGTCTAAAATGTTTCCTCTCTGTGCCCAAAGAAAATGCTAAATTCAAGGGTAAGAAGAAACAAAATGGTTGTTCAACAGAAGTTAAAACAAAGACCAAGAATGCTAAGGCAAACTTGAAGACCCCTAACAAAACTGGACCCATTTGGATATGGGTACCTAAAACTCTCTGATTGTCTTGCAGAAGCAGTATGTGCCGATCTGGTATCTAGACTCCGGATGCTCGCGACACATGACTGGCGACAGAGGTCTTCTATCCACATACAAAGAAAAACACGATGGTGGATCTGTGACCTTTGGAGACAACAAAAAGGGGTACATTAAAGGCTACGGAGTCATAAAGAAGGAGAATATAACCGTATGCAAAGTTGCATATGTGGATGGCCTTAAACACAATCTTTTAAGTGTAAGCTAACTTTGCGATACGGGTTTCGATGTGATGTTCAAAAGAACCTTCTGCTCTCTACAAGGTGAAGACACGGGAGTCGAACTTCTGCGAGCCGAAAGAAGAGGTGATCTGTATCTCATGAACTTCTGTGCCAAGAACAAGGAAGAAAAGCTCTGCCTTGTTACATGCAAAAGCGAAGAAGCCTGGTTATGGCATAACAGGTTCTGTCACTTAAACTTTCATACTCTAGATAAACTTGCAAAACTTGATCTAGTCAAAGGTCTGCCAGATGTTAAGTTTAATAAAGATCATTTATGCTCTGCCTGCGAAATGGGAAAACTCAAAAGAGCTTCCCATAAAGGCAAAACTGATGTGTCTTGCCCTAGGATTCTGTATATGCTTCATGTTGACCTCTGCGGTCCAATCGCTACATAGAGCCTAGGTGGCAAGAAATATATACTTGTTTTAATCGATGAGTATTCAAGATTTACATGGGTTGAATTTTTCAGAAAGAAATCAGATGTTCCAAACATTCTGATAAATTTAATAAAAAGAATCCAAGTTTGTATGAGTGCAGGATCCAGAAACTAAGAAGCGACAATGACACAGAATTCAAAAACTCTGTCATTGAAGCCTATCTTACAGAAGAAGGAATATCACAGAACTTCTCTACTGCACGCACCCCACAACAGAATGGCGTGGTTGAACGAAAGAACCGCACGCTTGTGGAGGCTGCCAGAACTATGCTAACAGCATGTGGATTACCAATGACATTTTGGGCAGAAGCAGTATCGACCGCTAGCTATACCCAAAATCGATCAACCATCGTAAAGAGGCACATCAAGACACCATATCATTTAATCAACAAAAGGAGACCAAACATCAAGTTCTTACATGTATTCGAATGCAAATGCTTTGTCTTAAACGACAGAGAAGCAAGAGGAAAGTTTGAAGTAAAAGCTGATGAAGGCAAGTTCATTGGATACTCTGCCGCATCCAAGGCCTACAGAGCTATCTTCTGAAGTCACGAACCATTGTAGAAAGCATCAACGTGTCTTTTGACGATTCTTTCCAAATGACTTCTGAACAAATTAGTTCAGAACTCGGGCTAAAAAGGGAATCCTCTGGCATCTCAAAAACAAGAGAAGGAGACTTAAATCTTCTATTTCAAGAGATGTTCCATGATGACATTGATCCCTCTGCTGGAACCATCAGAGCCTCTAGAGGATCATCTTCTATCAGCCAGATCGAGACAGGTATATCTCTAACTGGTTCCTTAAATACTTCATCTTCTTCTGTTAATCATACAGATGCAAATGCCGAGGGGGAGCCAACAGAAGGTGATACAACAAAGGATACAACCACATAAGCTACTGAAATACCAACTTCAGCAACTACAGAGGAACCAATACCAGAGGAACACGACGACTCAGTCTCTACTTCCTCAGAGGAAAGAATACCAACACTCATACCAATCATCCCACAAGCTGAAAAACCAAGCACAAATACAGAAGCATCATCTACAACAGAAGGTGCACAAGAACAATAGAGCACAACCTCTATAGATCAACTTGATGACTTCGATGACCATCTCCCAAGAACAACTCAATGGACGAAAATCCATCCACCAAGCCTAATAATCGGCGATCCTTTTGAAAAAGTCAAAACAAGATCAGCCACAGCTAATTTTTGTTTCTTTACAAATTTTATCAGTACGATCGAGCCAAAAAGAATCTATGAAGCCCTAGATGATCCAAACTGGGTAGATGCTATGCAAGAAGAGCTTCTACAGTTTGAGAGAAACAAGGTATGGACCCTAGTATCTCTGCCACGAGGGAAACAAGCCATATGGACAAAATTGGTCTTCAGAAACAAGAAGGACGAGGATGGGGTGTTTATTAGAAACAAAGCAAGATTGGTAGCCAAGGGATATCGCCAAGAAGAAGGCATTGATTACGATGAAACTTTTGCCCCTGTCGCACGGCTCGAGGCTATAAGAATATTTTTAGCCTTTGCAGCCCACAGAGGTTTCAAAGTATTTCAAATGGATGTAAAATCGGCCTTTCTAAATGGCGAAATCCAAGAAGAATTCTATGTCCAGCAGCCACCAGGGTTTGAAAGCTCCAAGTACCTAAAATACGTGTATCACCTTGACAAAGCTCTGTATGGACTGAAACAGGCTCCAAGAGCATGGTACGAAAGACTCTCAACCTTTCTTCTCGATAACAACTACGACAGAGGTACGATCGATACAACTTTGTTTTATAAAAGGAAAGGTGATGAAATTATGCTTGTACAAATATATGTGGACGACATTATTTTTGGGTCTACAAATGCACAAAAGTGCAAAGATTTCGAAAAACTCATGCAGAGTGAGTTTGAAATGAGTATGATGGGAGAATTAACTTTCTTCCTCGGACTCCAAGTAAAACAATCATCAGAGGGAATTTTATAAATCAAGCAAAATATGTCTCTGACATGCTTACAAAATTCAGTCTCTCTGATGCCTCTGTAATGAAGACCCCAATGGCCACTGGAAATAAGTTATACTCAGATCCAAATGATAAATATGTAGAGTGCAAACTCTACAGAGGTATGATTGGGTCTCTGTTATACTTAACCGCAAGTAGACCTGACATAAAGCATGCCACATGCCTCTGTGCAAGATATCAAGCTAACCCGAAGGAATCCCATTATATTGTTGTAAAGAGGATCTTCAGATACCTCAAAGGGACCAAAAATCTTGGCCTCTGGTATCCGAAGAACTCTGGTTTTGGTCTTAAAGCTTATACAGATTCAGACTATGGAGGCTGCAAGCTCGACAGAAAGAGTACCTCTGGGAGTTGTCAATTCCTAGGTGGGAAATTAGTTAGCTGGACTTCAAAGAAACAGAACTGTGTATCGACATCTACGGCAGAAGCTGAATACGTTGCTGCTGCTAGCTGTTGCTCCCAAGTTCTGTGGATGAAAACTCAGCTAAAAGATTATGGTCACAACATATGCAAGATACCTATCTTCTGTGACTCAAAGAGCGACATAGCCATCTCTGCAAATCCAGTACAGCACTAAAAAACAAAGCATATCGACATCCGTTACCACTTTCTGAAGCATCATGTTGAATATGGCACAATCGAAATGCATTTCGTGTCTACAAAATACCAGCTTGCAGACTTATTCACCAAAGCACTAGATGAGAAAATATTCCTTTTCTTGGTGGGTAAGTTGGGAATGATAAACATGAGTTAAAACCTCTGTAAGTATAATTCTAATCTTCTATAAATATGTAAATACATTGTTTTTATTGTTTTTGTTGTCAGATTTATTTCTGAATGTAAATTCTCAATCATCAAGTGTTCTATACAAACAGAGCTTCTGTAAGATTGATCAGAACCTCTGATAAATTTGATCTATGTTCTATGCATTACTTATCTTATTTTGACCCAAGCATAGATCAAGGGGGAGCAGAAGGAGACCTTGAACTGATTTACAGAAGTTGTCAGTTCAAGGGGGAGCCAAAGAAGAATTGTGATCAACAACAACCACAGAAGTCATGTATTTAACCGAGGTAAGAAGAGTCAAAAAGTGAGTATCTAGTACAAATCCTTCTTAAAAACAATTTTCTAGGACACAAACTTTCAAAGATGTCCTAGAAACCTTGCTTATGACATTCCAAACAAGAAATAATCAAAACACTTGATGAACCTTCCTTTATGAGAAATTTAAGGTTCCAGAGCCTCTGCTGAGCTCAACAGAGATTCTGTAAGACAGATCCTCCAATACTCGATCAATCATCTTGAATGTCATACAGAAGGTCTTTAGTGAGAAAGATCAAAATACCACAGAACTTTTGCTGACTAACCTAGCTATTTAAAGACTACTCACACAAAATCATTTTCGAAAATAGTTTTCTAGAACACAAATTTCCAAATATGTTCTAGAAACACTTCAAAAAGACATCTCAAAGTTTAAATGAACAAAAGGATTTATGAGCTTCCCGTTATTAGAAATTTAAGGTCATAGAGCCTCTGTTGAGCTCAATAGAGGCTCTGCTAGAGAAAAGCTCTATGATCGCAAATTTATAATGGAAACTCTATCGAATCATCTTGAAAGTCCTCTACAGAGTTCTCTTGTACAAATGCACCCATAAAGACACTGAAAGGTTAGTCACAGAGCCCATTCCATCACAAGAATCTCTGTTGATTAACCTAGGCAACTATAAGAGATACTCGCACAAACCTTTTTCACAAACAATTTTCTAGGACATCAACTTTCAAATAGGTCCTAAAAACATTGATAAAAACAATTAAAACTTTGGATGATCAAAAAGTATCATAAATTTTTAGTTATGAGAAATTTCAACTAATAGAGCTTCTGCTGGCTCTGACAGAGCTTCAAAACCTCTATGAATGCAATTTCTACACTAAAAATCTATCAATCCTCTCCAATGCTTTTCAAACATTTTTGGTAAAGGTACAAGCAACAGAGGATATAACAATAAGGTCAGAAACCACAGAGCTCTTATCACTACAGAGCTTCTGTCCTTTTCTGATACTTAGGGAAATTATGCAAAAGTAACGGTCAAAATCTGCGAGTGAAAATCGTGTGGAGATAAAGAAACCCACGCGCCAAGCATTAATGGGCCGCGCACGACGTCCCGTCGTACTCTGACACTGCTGACGTGTCACATTTCCATTGGACGTACATGGCACACGTTCTCCTGGAAAGTTGAACCAGCCGTATGCACTCGATTGCGGACCCCAAATTTTATTCACTCTCAAATATTACCTCTTCAGATTCTACCGTTACCTCTCAGTATAAAACCCAAGATACCTCACCTTCTAAAAACGTTACAAACTTACACTTTCTTCTCCGACGAACTTGTGCAAAAACCTGCAAATTCTTCATTATTCATCTTTTTCTTATCCAAGAAATGGCTTCCACCTCTCACGATCAGGAAAACTCCCCTGCTCACTCTCCGGCGAACTCCCCTGAACACTCTGAAAACCCAGCAAAATCCAGAGACCTGGAAAAGGACAACTCCGGCGATGAAGCAAACTTTGCTCCGACCACACATCTTCAAAATTTCTTAGAACATGAACATTTTGATAATGTTTTACCTTTAAAACCAAATAACCACTACCTGGTTCCATCTAAAACCGCTTTTGGAGAAGCACATGCTCTTCTTCTCCATATCTTGGAAAACCATATACTCTACCCTCTCCTAACCAAAACCGTCGACAAAATCCCTGCCAGATACCTAAATCAATTCTGGAAAAGTTGCAGATTTGATCCAGAGGATAGACAGATAAAGGGCAACATTTCCAAGCCAGATAAATCCGTGCACCTTGAACTCAAGTTCAACAGAACGATGTTCTCACTTGAGTTCAGTTTACCAACCACAGGTCTTCTAGGAATAAAGGCCTATACAGAGGAACCCACGGATGAAGAGCTCTGCAGGTTCGTTGAAATGTTGGGGTACAACTTACCACTCAGAAAAAGAAATGACTTCCGCAGAGGCAGACTACCACCTCTGTGGAATACACTCTTTTCCATTCTTAACAGGTGCCTAACAGGAAAAGTGGGCAGTCCAGATCAATCTTCACACCAGATCTTAGCCATAATGTACGGGGTCTACTATGACCTACCTCTGGACTACGCCACACTTATGATGCAGGAAATGGTGAACACAATAGACAGAAAAATCACTTTCCAGAAGAAAAAGGGAAAGAAGACAGAAGCTCTGCCTCCTCTGCAATTTCAACGAATATTAGGTGTTCTGTTAGAACCTCTGCTCCTACTCGAAAAATGGCCTATGGAGGGACCAACGATCAAAATGTATGCCATGATCAAAAACACCCCAACAGAGCATGAAGATGGTTACCCTTTCTGCAGACCTCTGCCAAACAAACTTCTGGGATATGCAAGGAAGGAAACTTTTAGGTTAGAATACATACGCGATCATAGGACTCCAGACCCAAGTCCTGTGACACCCCCGTGTCTAGGAGTCCCCATAGGAACAGAGGAAGTTGAAAGATTGACAGATGAAGAATGGGCAGCGTCTTTTCAGAAGCATGAAGAAGTTCAAGCCAGATTCCTTGCACAAAGAGAAGCCATCATCCCTTCTGCTAAAAAGAGCAAACCCTCTGCCTCTACTAAAAAGAAAACTCACAAGAGGAAAACCACAGAGGGCACCTCTACTTCTGCTGCTCAAACACAAGAGTCTCCACCTCATGCAACAGAGGTTGGATCTTCTGCACCTCCCTCTCCTCCAAAACACAAAAAGAAGAGAAAACACAAGTCTTATGAGGAGAAAGCACCCAAACCCAAGAGGAGGAAGAGCAAGAAGAAAACCGGGAAACCTCTGTCTCCTATGGAAACTATAGCAGAGGATGATGTGATAGAAGAAGAAGTTCACCAATCACCTCTACAATCCCCCAATCCCCTCAACTATGCACATCACGGAGATTTCTCTGACTTCCTCCAACGCCCTGAGTTTGCCAACACTCTTGACACTTCTGGATGGACTGCAGAACCCCTCTCCCATGGCTCTACAGAAGAAGCAGACTTCGGAATCTCTTCTGACCTAGAAGAAGATGATCAAACGCCACAAAACAATCAATCTAAAACTCCAGAAGTACTACATAACCCCTTCACTTAACCAGGATTTGATGTACAAAGGGCAAGCCCAGAGGAAGAGGTAGCTGCAGAAGAACATCACATGGACACCATGTTAGGAGGTCCAACAGAGGAGATGGTTGAATCTGGGGAGACTAGGGTAGAAGTCTCAGAAGTGGATTCTGATGAAGAAGAAGCAGACCAAATAAGAAAAGGTCTTTATCATCCATATGTCATGCGACTAATTGGGACAAATCCATGCTATGATGATCTAGGGAAAAGCCCAGAAGTCAGGGTAGAAACAAGCCATAGGATAGCTATAGAGGTAGAGACCATAGATGGAGAACAAGTAGTTGGATGCTTCACAAAAGCAGAAGCAAGAAAAGATGCCTGGAATAGTAGAGGCACACAACCAAACCCAACTCCCAGTGCAACCCACATTTCTATTGCCGCCAGTCTAGTGGCAGAGAGCAATATTGAAAAAGAGCAGCATAGCTCGACCCCAACCCAAACCATCCGGACATAGGAAATTCTTTCATCCTCTGTACCATTAGAAACCGGGGAAACCATTCCAGGGGAATCCTATCTAAAGGATTTGCCCTTAGTAAGTGATCAATTGCCCCATATCACATCAGACATCCCAGCAGAGGAATTTGTTTCCTCTGTTACACGCACACACCTAGGCCCAAACATCTCTTCAGAGGAGATTAGAAAGCACACAGACGAAGGGATTCTAGACAAATCCCCATGTCAACTCAAGGATAATCTTGTACCCACCTCTGGAGTGGATCAAGACAATGTCCTTGACATAACTTCTATAGAGACTGAAACTCCAAAAGTTTCTTCTCAAGGATTAGAAGGAAATCCTTCCGCCCCCAACATAAAAACAAGGGCGAAAGAAGGTGTCTCAGGAACAGAGACTCACTCTGGGGAAGAATGTGTTCCCGCAGAGGTTACAACTAGTTCACATGTATCAAGGGATGAGTTCCAAACCCTTGTCACCTCTATGGACAATACATTGAAGGAGTTGCAAAGCTCTCTCAAATCGTTTGCAGAAACAACATCCAGGGCAATCCTTAATCTGAACACCAAAATGGACAACCTGTCCACAGAGGTGCAAAATGCCGTAACCCAGATGAAGTCAACTGCTACCACCACTGCTACTTCTGCCGCTACTGAATTCGGAAAAGCCGCTACCTCTGCCTTCAAAGAGTCTGTCAAGCATTTCCTTCAAAAGCTGAAAGAGCAATCCTCCGCTTCTAAGGGCCTTACACCTGAAGATCTAAAGAAGGCATTAGAACAAGTTCAGGAGAAGACTCTGCAAGAAACTCTGGCCATGAAGCCTTCTGACTACATGACCAGAGCTCAGCTGACAGAGCTTGGGCAAGGGGTAATTAATCAAGTCACAGAAGTAATAGTCGCCTTCACTGCCGCCAACGCAAATTATGTTAAAGACTTCCAGAAGAGCGTCGGCAGAATGCGCTTCAACACAGAAGCAGAGGTTCAAACACTCCTCGGCCTCTGTGATGATTTATGCGCCAAGATGATCACTGCAGGAGCTGTTCCGCCAAAGAAACCTAAAGCTTCGTGCAGAACAGAGGGTACTTCAGACAAGGGTCAGGATGACTCTGGTGATGACTCTGATAGTCCACCAGATCATCCTGAGGGGGAGAAACGAAGGGAAAAAGCTACAAGCAGAGGTATACAAGCTCCACCGATATCCGCAGAACCTATATCTCAAGCACCTCCAACTCAAACCCAAGGAGGAACACAACAAAAGTACACAGAGGCAATAACCACATCTGTGGAATTCCCCTATGTATTCGGAGAAGATGTCCAAACCCAAGAAAACTTCCAAATTCTGACATCTTCTGAAGAAGAACTACCTTCCCCAACACCTAAAACCAACCCAAGAATCAAAACCATTGCTCAAAAACAGAGAAAATATCTGAGCAAAACACCTGAAGCCTCTCCAACAGAACCCAAATCACCAATCAAGCCCTCAGAAACTCAAGTGTCAAAACCAACAGAGGCAACCCCCACAGAACCTCCTACAACCAAACCCTCTGAAGCTCAAAAGCCAAAACCCACAGAGGATACCCCATCTCTACAAGCAGACAAACCAATGACGAAAGACAAAGGCAAAGGGATTATGACAGAAGAACCGCAGAAGAAAAAGCCCAAGCATCAACCTTTGACAGAAAAACTGATGAAGAGCTCTTTCGATGCGTATATAACACCAAAGCCTGAAGAAGAAGACTGGGCTTTCGGCGCTACACCTCTGTTAAACATTCCTGTTCTGGATCCAAAGGCACCTCCTACAGAAGATCGAGTGGCAGAAGTCAAAAACAAATTGGATGCTCTGCGCAAAACCTTGCCTCAACCACCACCACCACAAATGGAAGAGGTGGTATACAGGTACTTATACAGCAGAATGAACATAGATCAAACAGAACCAACCATTCAAGATCCTGATTTCCGTGCTGACCTTGAAAACCTCTTCACCAGAACAAATCCAAAGCCAAAACACGAAGTCTTCTCATCCTCCAAAATCATCAAGGTCATCTACTGTAAGTTCTCTAAAACGAGAACCTGGCCTAAGGTCTCTTACAACATCTACAAGGTCAAAAGAGAGGACAAATCCGAGAACCAATTCTCTGATGCGGATCTTAGGAATCTAAATCCTTATGACCTACCTGATCTTCGGGACTGGACGAAAAAGAACTTCACAACCGATCCAGTTCACAGAGCCTACAGGGTGATCAGAAAGGCCATACGCGAGAAGCTTCTGCTATACAGCATGGTTGATTTCCAACTAGCTAGAGACCTTGCAGTGAAGAACTTGGTTGTTCAACCGCCAGAAGACTACTGCCCTCCCTCTATTGTACCAAACTCAATCATCACATCACCAAGGGTCGGGTTAGTGTTTCAAGATCCTGCGGGAAGATCAAGATTGTTCGTAGAGATGGACTGTCAGAAGTACGCAACAAGTACTTTGACAGAGTTCAAAGCGATCCTAGTAGAGCACAGAGGAACAGAGCTCATGGATCAAAGCCTGGCCGACAGACTGATAGAGATCATCGATGCAACAATCAACTTCAGAAAACTTTGCATCAGTTTCTATCACGAGCTTATAAAGGAAGGACTCGACCGCAGAAGTTATAACGACTTCAAAGATGCCAACGTCTGAGTCAATCAAACAAATCCTCTGTAATTTTTCTTTTCAAATACAATCATATGTAAATGCCTCTGGCATAATCAAATGTGAAAAGAAAAGTGTTCTTAGTATGTGCTTAGCCTAAAAATCCATGTACTTTTCAATTTTTCATTTTTCACTACTTAGGGGGAGATTGTTAGCTCCAATCTTTCGGTTTATGAAAGTAGTGAAAAATAGGCTAAGTATAGAAGCCTCCAACAGAGGCTCTGTCGAGACACCAAGAAGACCGAAGGCAAGAATCGACAGAAGACTGCTCACAGAGGACCGACCCGCAAAACCTCTGTCACCCTTGACAGAGCCTCTGCGGTATACTAAAGACTTAGAAGAAAATCAACAAATATCTTTCTACTGTTCCAGGATCCGTTCATCTACTTGTACGAGGAGTGCCCTGACAACCTCCACGTGTTAAACTCTGATAGGGCTCAGTACCAAGTTGATATCAGCGCATTTAATGCATGCAGTACCTGCTACTGTTCATACGATCCTGTCTACTATAGATCAATCCTTATTGTCTAAAGTATGTCCCCTTTGTAGTATTATAAATAGAAGACTCATGTTGAGTTCTTCTATTAACAAGAATCAGATATTAAGCTATGCACAAACACACACCAGCAGATTTCTTGTTATGTTCTTGGTGTTCTTGATAATATCAAATACAGTAACCTTTGAGATATTTATCTGTCATCTTCATTACTTATTTGATATTGTGTGTTCTTCTATCTTAGCATTTTTTTTAGTTCATTAAATACGCTTCCGCAATATAAACCTATCTGAACTAAACTGAAAGAATCATCATTGTTTTAGCAAAACAGGAACCAACAATATATATATAGAGAGGGAGGTTCAAGGGAAAACCTCAAATAATTAGAAAACTAAAGAACAACCTTATAGGCATAGGATTAGATAAATCAAGGGTTATTATTAGAATGGCAGTTTTGTAATTAAAAGGAAGTTGAAGGTAAATTATATAACAAGGTATTTAAGGTTGGGGGTAAAATTGGCAAAAGAAAATTAAAAGATCAGATACAAATCTCTTAGAAACCCTACATATCGTTCTCCAAACTCAAACCCCACCTCTCACAACCTCAAACCCTTCCCCCTCTCTCACCGCCGGCCGTCACCACCGCCGACCGCCACCACCGCCGACCTACCCTCTCTTCTCTCTGTCGCCGCCACCACCACCGACCTACCCTCTCTTCTCTCTGCCACCGCCGCCACCTCCGACCTACCCTCTCTTCTCTCTTTTCTGCTGCCGCCACCATCGTCGACCGCCACCACCATATTATCTCACTCACAAAAACGATTTTAGAAATGGATGGTATTCCGGCGAAAGTGAAGATGGAGGCTGCAGCGGAAAGTGAGATGCCAGATCTGAAAGCAAATCTCTCGATCGATTTTCCGATCTAATTTCAAGCAACTGTTCGTCATTCAGGTATGGATCGATCAACTTTTCTATAAATTTGTGTACGATTTTTGTTTTAGTCAAGCCTCCATCTTCTTCACTTTTCTGTAAAAACTTTTCTGTACATTTGTGTATGGATCGATCAAACCTCCATCTTCACTTTTCTGTACGATTTTTTTGTTGTAATCGAGCCATCGGTGTTGAAACTCCAGATCTTTGCATATATATGCACAAGTGCATACATATGCATTTGTATATATATATATATATATATATATATGCATATCCATTTCTGTGAAAACTTGAAGATTCATGGTGAACTCCACTATTTGGGTTTGTGTTTTGTTTTGTATTGCTTAGATGCTCTTTCTTTTCTTTCTTTATTCATTAAACTCATGGTTCTGTACGATTTTTTTTTGTTTTAGTCGAGCCATCGGTGTTGAAACTCCAGATCTGTGCATATATATGCACAAGTGCATATATATATATATATATGCATTTGTGCATAGCTACAAGTTTTCGCCGGAATCTGCAAGTTTTAGCCAGAGAACTGTCAACTCGTCGGAATCTGCAAGTTTTCTCCGGAATCTGCAAGTTTTCGCCGGAATCTGCAAGTGTTTGCCGGAGAACCGTCAACTCGTCGGAATCTGCAAGTGTTTGCCGGAAAACTGTGATCTCCATAAGAAAACGATTTGTGCCTTTGTTGTATTTTCCATATCTGATATAGTGCTCAAATTACCTTTGTACCCTTTTCCTTAATTCTAATTAGTTTAATTGATTATTATTAATACCCTTTGGATCATGTTGAATCAATGCCTATAAAGGTGTTCTTTAGTTTTCTAGTTATTTGAGGTTTTCCCTTGAACCTGACCCTATATATATATATATATAATTAACATAATTATATTTGTACACACTTTATAATTATTATCCTACTAAAATAATAATTGACTCCCATTACAACTTGTAATTAAACTTGGTTCACGACCATCATGGTCAATTCGAGAACTACATACTCTAATGCGTGCGACCCTCATAGGCTCACTTGACGTCAGCAGTGATTCCATGTGACGTGGGCATAGAGAAACCTACATATCCATGCATGCTTGTACTTTTCACTTCAGCCTTTTGTGATGATGTAGATATGTGTTAACGTTTCCCATCCTTTTGTATGCGGATGGAACAATAACGTATGATAAATACTAATTAAATAATACTTTGGAATATACTTTTGTTGACATACTTTTGCATGTTTCCATACTTTAGGATGAGAGTCAGGAAGAGTTGGTGAACCAAACTTGTTGGTCAAGTTTGCACTTCAAAGTCGGCTTGCCAATAATAGTATTTGTCTGACTACATATTGATTGTATCTTGTATCGGTCTTCTTTTGGCTAGATGACAAACCAATTCGCTTTGGTGACAATCTGACCACTCTTTCACTAATCTTTGATTTTGGTTAAGGTTTTTTACTCTTGGAACAATACATATAGTAACATGACTTTTACAAGTAAAAATCTTATTTGTCTATTCTAAAGTATAAGCTATACAACAGTTACCAGTTATAGACATTTATGAAGATTAGATGTATTGGTTATTAAATGCTTAAAATAATTCAAAAGACTATATTGATCCGATGAGGATAACAACTAATTGTTTCTTAAGGGCTTTCATCGGATCATAACCTTTATCATAATCTGATGGTTCTTGAGTTTGTTTCCTTTTTGAGAAAACATCGAATTTAAACCTTATTGTGTGTCTAATCAGATATGTGAAGTATACATTAGATGGGCCTATTTTTATTGGCAAAGAAAAGAATTTATTTCAAAGTGTTTAAACTTCAGATGTTTATATGTATTATGGACAAATCCGATGGTTGAGACTATCAAGATCCCTATGGGAGGTAGGCACTTTACTAGAGTCGGGGAAAACGGAAAGAAGTTTATCAAGTTGGACATATTTTTGATTGATGACAACTTTGAATCCTCGTGGCCGGAGCTATCAGTGGTGGGATTAGAGAGAAATCTCTTTGATCATTGTTCGATCGTTCTAAAGCCCTTAAATAGATACTTTCAAGCGAAACCTTTCATATTTTTTAAAGTTTGGATAGAGGACTCCAGCCTCAAATAGTTGGTACTTTATTCATGGGTTTCAGTGACTCGTTCTTTGGAGCCCGACAAGGTACTTAGAGACAAACTTAAAAGAGTCCAACAAGAAATCAAAGTTTGGAGCATTTCTAAATTTGGAAAACTCAAATCCGATATCGAGGATTTGAAGAGCAAAGGTATCGAGCTTGAGTTAGTTGTCAAGCAATCTGACTTGTCGGATGGGAAACTTGATGAATGGAATAGGGCTAGAATGGCATGGTTTGATTTGGAAAGTAAACACACTCTTATGTTAAAGCAAAAGTCACAGGTTAAGTGGGTTGCGGAAGGTGACGAAAACAAGGCTTATTTCTAATCATTATTCAAGCGAAGAAATTCAAGAAACTCTCCAACTGGTGTAATGAGTAATGGGGTTTCGATTGGAGATCCTAGAAAAATAAAAGAAGCGTCGTTAATATTTTTAGCAAATTCAAATAGGACATGAAGGACAATCGTAGACCAAGGTTTGTGAGTTCTATATTCAAAAGGTTGTCTAATCACTTAGCTGGAGCACTTGAAGCCCCTTTCTCGGAGGTAGAAGTT
This sequence comes from Saussurea involucrata, assembly GCA_033807775.1. Classification (NCBI taxonomy): domain Eukaryota; kingdom Viridiplantae; phylum Streptophyta; class Magnoliopsida; order Asterales; family Asteraceae; genus Saussurea; species Saussurea involucrata. Next base: position 80,867,341 of record CM066319.1, read on the forward strand.
TGGTCTGCAATTAAGGATCACAGAGGATCGAAATATCCAGATCTGGACGACTTTAGTTTCAAGTTCTTTAAGGAGTTTTGGGACACAATAAAGGTTGGCGTGATGAAAGTTTTTGATTTGTTTTCTTGAAGAAGTTCTTTGACCGGTTTTGGGATACAAGGATGTTGAATAGAGGTTGAAATAGCACACGATTCATATTGTGAAACAAACATATGTTAATCAATACTCCAAGGTGTATATGAAAACAAATCATGTGAAATAGCACATGATGCATCGTTCTTAAAATTATCATAATTTTATTGGTTCTCAAATGAAAGTTATGTACACATGTGTGTGTGTATCAATATGCGTATAAAATTAAAGAGAAATCCAATTTTTTTTATATAATTTGGTTGATTAAAAAAGTAATTATATTTAACTAAATTCAGATTTTTTTTAAAATTGAAATAGATTTATAGATTTTCAAAATTTAATCTATTATCATGAAAACTGGAAAGGATAAAGAGTTTCCAAAAACCATTCACACTTCAATTCTTAACATTAAGAGCTTTTAAGAGGTAAAACATAAATGCTTTATAATATAGTATTGATAATACATATAAATATATAATTAAAAATGAAATAATGTAGACCAAAAAGTCCCCGATTCCCCATTGAGGACGGGTTCGAAAACGTGGATGGAGATGGACCAGAGATCTGGCACCCGACCTCGTCACCATCTCTAAGTGTTACCATTCGAAGCACCAAGATTTGGCTTCAAAACTAGGATCAAGCTTCGAAGGACCAAGCCTATGCCAATGACCCGATATTTCTGTGCATCTCTAACCGAATAAATAAACAATACATTTGTTCAAAATATAACAAAACCACAACACCTACCAAACCGCAAGTGTTGTCTTTGTTAAGAGTAACATCTCCCCCTCAATTTGATGAAACTATGATTCTTTTACCATATTCGGTCAAGACACTAAATCCCCCCATCCGACACCAAATCTTACAGCAAGCAAATATGGTGAAATGAATAATAATACCAAGTTTGCTGTAACACTATTTATGTACACCAAAATTTTCAGCTTTAGGCACCGAATTGTCTAATGATGTTCAAAACCCAACTCACGTACCACTTGAATCATTCAATTCAACACCAGATAACAAAAAACTTACCGCTTCGGATAAATCCTGTCGGAAAAGATCAATTGTTTGCACCAAATTTTTCATTAATTTTTAGAGATGCCCTAATTCATAATCAACATTTTGCATACGTTAGTTGAAAATGGTAACGACTTGCAAGTCAAAACAAAAGTTGATTTTGTCCACAATAAATTTAATTAGCACACCAACTAAACAAATTAATCATCACATTTATTTACAAATAAAAAACACCATATATTTATTGATTTGGTTGATTTAATTTAAAAACATGGAAGAAACTTGATTAATTAATTAGGAGGAGGAGGAGGAGGAGCTTCTAGGCGTATGTAATCATACATGATACCTTGAAAGGGGCTTTGGTTCCTCGGTTGTTTCAGATAAATAGTGTTTTCTCCTTGAACCAACAAACCCCCCGAAACGTCAATGTTGTATAGCCAATATAGCCCATGAATCCCATGTCTTGCAATTGCGTTATCACGTCCTATCAATCCTGTTGTAAATAATGGACGCGCTTTGTTTGGATCATTTACCCGAACCTACAAATAATAAGAGACTGAGAGGTTGTTTCTGAGAAGACCCCCAACATTTTGTCACTATGATAATGCTTTGGGTTCACGAGATCGATCCTTCTTTCTTGTCCTAATGAGAAATAATCAAACACATTTTTCTGGTTGACCATGGGTGACTAATCCCAGATAACACTCAGGAAAATCCCCGGTGGCCCTTGAGGAGATTCGGACCTAAAACCTAACCTTTTAAAGCAAATAGAAATGCTCATACAAGAACCCTTTACTTTATTTATGTTGAGATTTGTACCTGTACTTCTGCAAGAGTTGCACCAGCTAGTGCCATTCGTAACTTATAAATAGCAGCACGCTGGATATTCCCGAGTTTAAACTTTATTTGCCATGTGGTTCCTTCATATGAATTGTCTTCTTTTCTCCTGCAATGCAACAAAAGCACTTACCAAATGATATACTCCACTTGTCACATAATAATAATAATACAATATTTGTCCAGCCAGATCATACTTTAAATATCTAAATACCCTTTAGCAATGACAAAGAGAGGAATTTTGTGTCCGATGATTAGGGTAAAATGCATCAACATGCAAAGAAATTTGCCTTTGTTTCTATCTAGTGTAACAAACATTTTTATTTTTATTTTCATAAATGTAATAAAGCTTCAAAAATTTCTATTTCATACCGATTTTGACCGGTAACTGATTGATCTTGTAACATTTCATGCCATGGATGCAAAGTTGTCAATCGATATACTTTTGACCCATAACCCGTTGATCCACCATTAGATTTATTTTAATCAATATAAGAGCATCTCCAACAGCTTCCCCAAAATTTCTCCAAAATGGAGAACCAAAAGCCAAAATCTCCAAAAAAAAAAATCATTCATCTCCAGCAGATTCCCCATTTTAGAGAAAAAAACATTGATTATAATATTATAATATTTCATTCATCTATTAAAATATTATTTCTCTCTCAACATATTTATTTACAAAGTTTCCTATTGGTTCTCTCACTTGGTAATCATTTTTGGAGTGATCTCCATATTTGGAGAAAAACCCTTTCTCTCTCCTACTTTCTCCATTTTGGAGATAGTTTTGGGGAAGCTGTTGGAGCAAAAGTAGAGCCCAAAATCCCTATATTCTCCATTTTCTTCCAAAATGGGGAAGCTGTTGGAGATGCTCTAACTTGATAACTTGGCATCCAAGTCATCAATGTTACATCATTAACAAGTCACCAGTCAAAATGAGTACGAAATTATAAGATTTGAAACTTTGTAACATTGCTTGAGAAAAAGAAAAAAAGAACTTTCGATACACTAAATACAAACTAAATCAAACTTGGTTGCATATTTCCCGTTGGAAAGCAAGGCTAGTTTGTACATAAACCAATGGAGTTGGAGCTGTACCTTGGAACTTGAGCATAGAACCAATCTTTGCGATAATCACTCTCTCCAACAGTAAACACCAGGTCACCGCAAGGGTACAACTCTCCATACCTTTCCCATAATCCATACTGCCTAAAGTTGCTGATAGATAGAAACCAATATAAACCAATAACATTAGAAGAGAACTACCAAGTGCTCTTATAAGATACAAATATGTCTTTTTTTTACAGTACAACCATTCTAAAGATACATATTGTTCCTTTTTTTGGTTTATTTAAAGAGGGAGAATCCACTCTCAAGAGTTGACCCAAGACCTTGTTTTGGGGAACCCAATGGTTGCACACATTCTTAATCAAGTATTTTTTTTTCTTTTTTTTGGAAAAACTATGAACCTCGCAGTGAAAATCAAACCTCTTGGGATTATTGACAAAAAGTGGATTCAGGTATCTGGGGTTAGGCTCTGGGACATGGAACTCTGCAGCAGACCGGTCTGGGATCCCTATTTCCCACAATGTAGGACCGTCTCTTGGAGGCTCATAAACAAGACTGCCCACGTTAATATCACAGCCTACAAGTTAAAAAAAAATGCCACTGGTCAGATGAATGGTTCCAGAAAACTGTTACAAGACGTATAAATTTTGTTTTTTGATTGAAACCTGGAGTGATGGTAATGGGAACATGATATCGGTAGTCTCCAATAAATCCAGGGACCCAAGCAAACAGATTATATTCTCCAGCTCTTACATTGTTAATGGAAAAATCTCCACTGCAATCTGCTTCACTCCAGAACTGGTAGTCCTGCACTCATTCAATTGCAATCTAAACATTCCTAAGTCATCCAACATTAATAAGAGAAGAAGTTTGACTGACGAGGTCAAACAAACCAACTTTTAACTCAATTTGATATGTCTGTATTTTCACTGAACCTCGGAAATAAAATAATAATAATATAAACAATAAAAATTGTTCTTATGTTGTAATAATTAATAAAGTTTTCATATGAATATTGAATTTAAATTATAGGCATCTGAAAGGAGAAGTCAATATGCAAATTTTGCTCAACAAGGAAATGTGATTTATTTGATTTCTCCCTAGGAGCTTCAAAAATATTACTAATATAAACCACTTAAGCTTAGCGTAGGGATAGTTTAATTAGTGGAATATAATAAGTACAGAATGCAGTGTTTATGGAAGCTTTATCCTGGCACACATAACAAGTAGGACCCACTGAATGGACGTACAAGAGGAGATGCAATTCTGTACAAATGCTTATAATACACATAACATGTGCTTGTGTGGGGTTCGTACCTTGCATTCTCTTTGCCATGATCCAACATCTCCAGGTGGAGCTAACCCAACATATGCACCATTCGCTGCCATGTCATCATTGTGAAGATATCTGAAAAGAGGAGAATTTTAATCTTTGATATAATATTATTTCCGAGAGCCAATAAAAGAAACCACGTCATGAGTTACCTGTCCCGAACAAGTAATCTGCCTCTAACATTTCCTCGGTGATGTGATTTTGGGAAATCCTCAGATGCTGGAAAGCTATAAGGCCAACTCTGAACCTCAACCATCATCTGGTATAATTGAAAATGATTTGGATTTTAATATTGGTATATAATACAACAGATTGACGAATATTACATATTCCTAAATAAAATCATTTCTACACAACCTGTCTTTTTGCATCATCCCAAAGTGTAAGAGGATCTTGTCCACACATTGCTGAATTTAGGTAGATAAAAACCGGCCCAAAGATCTTCTTCCATGGCTCACCCTGTCCAAACTGTGGGACTAGATCATCCCCAGCATAATGAGCACCAACGAAAACCTGGTCATTGTATCATTTGTTTTGTTAATTACAAAAGTTTGAACACACAAACACATACAATGATCCTTTACTATGAGTATGTGAACACTGACAACATGGTAGAAGTCACTTACAGCTAGGCAAGTGGGGCCCACATGGGAACACAGGTTCTGCTTGAAAGGTCCACCAGTCCTGAACTCGTTGCTGGGTGTAATTTGCCAAAATCCAACTGGAGGGTCATTGGATATCCACCCATGTACCATGAGATCTCTGTTCTCACAAGTATATTGATACTTGTCATCCACCTACACATGTACCACAGCTAGGACCAATCAGAACATAACAACTAATTGTTTCACAAGATTACTGGGTCACTTTCTCGCTTAATTCACGAAAAAGAAAAAAAGAGAAACGAACTTGAAGTTCCAGAGGACCAAGTGCCTCCCATGTCTGGATTAGTATTGATAACCACATAAGGTCTCTATATGAATTACAATATAGAAAAATGAAAACAATATATATATATAGCAGAAATTATTGTCAAATTAGCTTACCTCTCCTCTGAACTCAGGCACAACTGGGTTAACTAGTGAAACAGCTTCCTGAAAGGCAAGGGGTTGGGCTCTTCCTGCTAATCGATCATCTGGCAGGGGCATGTATCTTCTTCTATCATCTGCCACCGCCATGTAATGAAACCTATCCAAAGGTACAACTCATTGAGCTCATAATCCAAGACCACTTCTCATTTGCTCTCAACATAAATCTCTGTGTGATCTGCTAATACATGATTGATAGAACTTAGTTTACTTGTCTTTTCTAAGTTTGAATGCTATTCGTGTTTCACCAAGACTGAAAGCTTGCCAATCTTCAGAACCCACATGCTCGTAAATCGCGTAGGTGTAGAAACCAGAGGAACCACGAAGTAAAACAAACCTAAAATAATCACCGGAATAAAAATTACGCTACTAAATCTGTACAAACAGTTACTCAGAGCATCATAGAGGACAGTAAAAAACCTCTTGTCTATGTTTATAGGAGCAAGTTTGTCCAGTAGGGAAGGATCCCATGGTCTTGAAAAAGATAGCTCTACTTGTTCCTCTGTTTCCACTATAACCTTAAAGCTTGTTGCTTTGATTCTGCAAGGATATATCATCACAGGCTCAAAATCTAGCTTGATAGGATAGGTCACTTCATTCATTCATTTCTTTTACCTTTTTCTTGCCTTTTTATTATGAGTTTGAGAACTTACACTTCAAATACTCCTTTTCTCCCTGATTCACCTAGAGCACTCCATACAACATCCCAGTACCTGCATTATTGATTTTATTTTCCCAAACCAATTTCAATGTATCGATAGCTTGTGAAGCTTTTACAATTTTAAACATAATACTTTGGTTAACATTGCAACTTACCCTCTATTACCTTCATGATTAAGAACCTCAAGAACGTTGTCAAGGCCATTGTATCGTACCCCAGTGACAAGGCCCTCTGGATTCAATAGCGTCACTTGCAGTATGCCATTATCCATCACCACCTGAATACAGATGATAACAGATAAAGAATATGAGCCTATATTTTATGGAACTCATCACCACCTGAATCTTGGAGGGAACCCAAAACATAGAAAAAAATAATAATAATCAACCAACTAATGTTGATCTTAATATTTGAAAGACGCCTTTAGGCTTAATAGCCAATAATATCACAACAAAAAACAGAGGAAATTACATGGTGATCTTGAATCCACAATCGCACACCCGTAGATGACATTGGTCGAAGTCCCTCGTGATGATCCCCTGGGATGGGCAACAACAAACTGTCTGAAAATGCATTTGCTTACAGAAGGCAGACGTTCTTTACCAACAAGTAATATTAAAAATTAGAATATGGAAGTGTAAAGATATGTTTCTTTGATATGCTTAGGCTAGTGGGTTTTCTTGATCTAGAGAAAAATATCCTTTACGACGTCCATCTTTATACCAGCATCACTAGTAGCGTTGATACTAGTCACTTCATGAGTTAGTTAACAATGTGAAAACACATATAAAAATTGTTCCGTACATAGTTGATCCTTTAAATCTACGTATTGGTAATACGGTATAGCTATAGACTATAGTATAAAGTTAATATTTTAATTTATCCAAATACTTGCAAAAGATCAAGAATTATATACCAAAACTTGAAGAACAAATTAAGTTATATCATTTATCAGACAAGAAAAAAGGGAAACAAAATTTGACCCCCTTCACAATTACAACTATGGGAGAACTCTGAATACATGGCATCACCTTGATCTCAATATGTCATAAGGGATCAAAACATGTGGATATTATGCATTATCTCTCCTTATAATCATACTCACTCTTCCAAGAGAAAAAATGGTGACTTGGATGGTTATCATATATGACACATTTTTCCAAAATGTTAATATAGACCGCCTTTTTCAGCAGTCCTCTTCTCAGTGGTAACACCCATAAATATAACAAAATAGCGTGATATAAGAATATGGTACTTGTGGAATCTCTCAGATTAAATAGTGTTCTCAAAAGCCTAATCTCTGCAGACAGGCCATCATCCTAGTCCAATGGTCTGGCATGACTGTGTGTGGGGAGATAATTTTTTATCACACACTTTTTATTGTTTGAATTCCATAAACTATACTATATTGTTTATCAATAAAAATATCATTATCATTATTAGAATGTCCTAAATTCTACAATTTGAAATTCAAGGTCGATCATTTTCATTTCTAGACTGACTACCTCCACAGTAAACGTGAAATTTAAGGTATCAAAATAGGTTTACGAAATTCACCAGCAAGTGAAAGCTATTGTAGGCTTTTGAAAATTGTAGACTCCTGGAGACCAATGTTTTTCATTGTCAGTCTCCTCATGCTTCTAAACCCTAAATCCTCTGTAGCTTGAGAAAACATAAAAATCTGATGGTAACTAACATATCAACTCAAAGAGAATTATTTGATCTATACAAAATACTGCATCTCTCCGATGTGCAACGGCAAGATGATGGTACAACAATAAAATTGATCTAGGCTAGGCGCTCTAATAATATAGAAGAAATCAAGAAACTGTTACCTTTTCCACATGTGCATATACTTTTAACCACCGTTCTGAAGCTACTCCAAATTCCCATCAAATCCCGATCCTGGTCACTGAATCAAATTGCTATTTTCTCGCCGCCATAACCTGCCACAGACACGTTCTTACCCGAGTTGTCGAGAGGTTTTTCCGTCCACCGCGTTGAATCAACCAATATATATCAATCCGAGGACATCTTTGTGTTGTGCGTATGTGAAGAAAACGCGAGATAAGGTTGTGGTGCGGTGGTAAGGGCTGGGAGTTCATAGCGTTTGATTGGTTCAAATCTCACACTCAACACTTGTGGCCACCAGGGATTATCTAAGGCCTGCGTTACTTCGCGGTCGGTGTATTTGCCAGGGATGTACTGAGCCGAAGGCCCTGAAACCCTCTCCAAAAAAAAACGCGAGATGGAGAACTTGGAGGGGGGTTTCTGTGCAGGCTCATTCCTTTTGGATTTATAAATTTTTGAGTAAACTACAATTTTGGTCCCTATGGTTTACCCGTTTCTTTGAAAGTGGTCCATGTGCTTCAATAACTGCATCCACCGTCCCTACAGTTTGCAAATCGCTTTGAAAGTGGTCCATGCTCACTAACTCTGTTAAAATTATCCGTTAGAGTCAGGGTATTTTCGTCTTTTTACTTTAGAGGGACAAGTTATACAGTTTTGTTTAAACTGGATGGACCAAATTGTAATTTACTCTAATTTGTTTAAACCTTCGGCGACCTCTGGTTACCATCTCCGGCAAGATTTTAACCGTCCACAACCCTTCTCCCTTTCCCCTCCTCCTTCTTCTTCGTGTGGGTTTCCTTTCAGAGCTGTGTCACGAAGGCAAGCCATAGGGACGAAGGCGTGTAGATTTGGACGAGCTCAAACCCATATTTGGTCCCCACGATTTGGTCCTTGTGTGTCTACGTACACCACAGAGATGAAGAGGGGGAAGGGCGTTTGATGTGTCGATGTTGTATAGGAACGAAGAGGGGGAAGGGGAAGGAGAAGGAGATGAATCGAGGAGAGGTGGTAATGGTGGCCGGAGTTGCAAGTCAGGGAATGAAGTTTTTCGTTCAAAACCACCATCGATGGCCCGTGTTTGATTTTCGAAGAGAGGGAGGGATAGAGGAAGAGGGATAGGGTCGCTCGAAGGCAAAAGGTTCGAAGGAGAAGCAGGGGAAGTCAAAGGAGAAGCAGGTCATCGGAGATCGCCGAAGGTCGCCGGAGATGGTCCATGTTACAGTTTGCCCTTATAGTTTAAATAATTGTATAACTTGTCCCACTAAAGTAAAAACACGAAAATACCCTCAACTCAAACGGATAATTTTAACAGAGTTAGTGAGCAGCGACCACTTTCAAAGCGATTTGCAAACTGTAGGGACGGTGGATGCAATTATTGAAGCATATGAACCACTTTCAAAGAAACTGGTAAACCACAAGGACCAAAATTGTAGTTTACCCTAGATCTTTTTAGCGGAATCTTTCAGAGGCACCCCTAAGCTTATGTTTTTGCTAGGCTAACAGCATCTCAAACAGCAATGCTAAAGTTTTTTTAAAATATAGTAAAAAATTCAAAATCTCTAAAAACAATTTGCATCCAACTCCAACAGTTATGTTATTTTTGCAACTCTTGTAGATCCCAGATTAACAATCAAGTAACAATGAATCATCACAAATCAGTAATAGTGTCACAAATCTCATTTTGATTAATGAACAGAAAGTTATGGAATTAGCCGTACAATGCAATAGGTAATCAAAATAGTAATAGAGTCATTAAACCCTAATCTAGGTTTAAGCAAACTATTTATAACTAGAAAGGATATTTACAAGATATGTCAATAATGGTCCCTATACTCCTATTCCACTAACATGAGACCTAACAATCTCCCCCTTGGAATTGAAGTTCGATCTCACGCCAGTTAGGGACATATCGCTTTCGAATAGCGAACAAAATCTCGAAGTGCCGAATGGATTTCCTAAACTCTAGCCTTTCTTCAATCGCTCTGAGAAGCTCTTCTGCTAGATACTTTCTGACGTTGGCGAAGTTCTTTGACGACTCTTTCTCTTCTTTTTTCTCTTTCTAATTCCGGATTGCCATCAAAGTCCTCATCAATCAAATCCAGGACTGGCCTCTCTGGAACCGTCAGTAATACAATCTCTTCTGGTTGACCCTCGGGCTTTTCAACCGTTGGGTCTGCTGACTCTGGCACTGATTCTCTGACCGGTGTTGATAGCTCCATATCCTGAACCATTTCTGAGTCTTCTGGATGATGTTGTGGTTCAGGTTCGGCTGGAGTGACGGTTGAAGGTTTTGTTGCTGAGGTTGACAGCTCGTTCAGTCTAAGGGGGTGTTTACTTTTGACTTAATGAGCTTAATGGATTGACCGGCTTATTCGCACAGCTATAAAATGGTGTTTACTTGTGGCTTATTCGCACAGTTCATGACTTATTCACACAGTGAGATTTGGTGTGTTGTCCCCATTAAGCCAAAAAAAGACATCAATACCCTTTTCATAAAAACACGCCTCCATCCCTAATTTTGTTTAAAACCCTAGTTGTACACTTACGCCATACTATTGAACCTCATTTTCTGATTTCATCTCTTCTTCTTCTTCACGTGAAATGAAGGGTTGTGTCTTCTCCCTGTTCATGGTTCCAGTGAGCTCCATGGAGTTCTGTAGAAGGCATTTTTATTTGACGAATCTGGAAGCAGAGATGCATAATGGTGTTCTGTCATCTTCTTCGAGTTTGTTTCAACTTTGCTTTTATTTTTCTTCTTCGATTTTGGAAGCAGAGATGCATAATGGTGTTCTGTCATCTTCTTCGATTTTGTTTCAGCTTTGCTTACATTTATCTTCTTCGATTTTGGAAGCAGAGATGCACCACGATTTTGTTTGACGATTTTGTTTCGATTTCATTTTCTTCTTCGGTTTTGTTTCAATTTTGGAAGCAAAGATGCACCACGATTTTGTTTGACGATTTTGTTTCAATTTCATCTTCTTCTTCGGTTTTGTTTCAATTTTGGAAGCAAAGATGCACCACAATTTTGTTTCGATTTCACTATCTTCTTCTTCGATTTTTTTGATTTTAGGGTACAACCCAGGTTATGTTCTCTAACTTCCAGATTGATAAATATTTGATAATAAAAATGGGTATAAAGTATAACACAAATCAGGTTGATTTTGATTTTTATTGAACTTGTATGATCGAACAATAGCTTCTTGCCTTCTAGGTATGAAAACAAAAATTAGGTTTGATTTTGATTGAACTGGTATGATAAACATCACATTTTTGTTTGAGGGTAAATCGGTCATTTATGCCATTCAGACCATTGATTCAGATAAAAAGGTAAACAACAATACATTTTTATCCTGGCAGACAAATTTACCTGGACAGACAGATTTATCCATACAGGACTTAATAGAAATTTTGGTAAACATCCCCTAAGTCTTTTCTCCCCCTTATGTTGGTCAGGATCCTCCTGATCATCATGTCGTCTGTGCCTGACCCTTACACGTGTCTTCTAAGCTGGCAACCCTCTCGGATAAGGTTTCGAGGGTTTTCTTGACTTCGGTTAAGGTTGTTGTAAGTGTATCAAGCATGGTGTTGAGTTGGGCTTGGGGATCATTTGGAGTGACTGGGGTGGTGGTTGGGTCTGTGAGCGTAGAATACTCACTAAATTGGCTTCAGAGGAGGCATCGGTGTTGGATTGGGACAAGAGCTTATCGAGGAGTGCGGCTTTGAGCGTCTCGATGCTCATGTTATGCATGTTCGGGGTTGGGTGAGGCATTCTGATTTGTGGTTGCGTAGGGGGAACTTTTGTAGCTACTGCCTTTCCCGTGACTGCTCTTATGATAAAGGCCATCTCCTCTGAAAGCTTCTGCAAAATCTCTGTTTGGACAACCTTTAAGGCGCCGTCCATGGTTTCCTTGGAGACGAACTCCGAGGTACTAACACCTGGAGCACTTAGCCTCCCAGTTGTAGTAACTACGGTGGATGGCACCGCAGTACCGCCTGCGCTCACGGTTGGCTTGATGGTAGCCGTGGCAGGTCTTTCACCCTGTCCTTGCAAGCTACCAAAAGGTAGACTTACTCTGGGTGTTCCGGTCGAGTCATGAAGAAGCTCGACGGTAGCAGTAGATGAGACTGGTGTCCTAGCCAAAGAAATGATATCTACAAAGGGATCTAGACTCGTATGTGCGCCCAAAGAAGTCGAGAACCGGGGCTGGTGTTCTCTGGTTTCAACATCGGAACTCTCCAAGTGAGAGACCGGTGACAGTTGTGATGTATCCCCGTGCGAAGTTGAAACAATTTCCTTTTAAGAGGAAACTGAGTGGCTAGGTGGGGTGTGCAAATGCGTCGCTAGGCCCACGACGTCTTGTTCAATACCCTGTCGCAACGAATGCGACGGGGTAGCAGATGTGGCTGCCTGGCTAGGTGGAGGCTGGTTGGGAGCAACCTGAGTAGATTGCTCCATCACTCGTTCACTCTCATTCTTTTTCTTACTCCTCCTTTCACGCACATGCTCACTTTCTTTTTCTTTTTCGACTATAACACCCTCCGCTCTCCTTTTCTCTCCAGATATGGCTTCGGTTTGGGGTGTGGGATCATTGGCGTTGTCGTCCGACTCAGTAGACTCACTTCCGGATTCCTCTGACCCTGATTGGGAACCGGAAGCCGAACCTGATTGAGATCTGGATTCGGATCCCGACCCTGAGCCAGAGGCGGACTCGGAAGCTGGTCCGGAGACTGAGCCGGACTCGGAGCTGGAAGAAGAGGCTGCCTCTTCTTCGGCTTGTTCTCTTGTGACGTCTTCCACTTCGTGCAATTCTGGATCGTCTTCTCGAGGTGGCGTAGGTGCACGTGGTGGAGTGGGTGGGTGTCTGGACGAGCTAGCATCGTGTATTGACCTACCGACACTGCCCACGCCTGTTCCCCTCACTATATTTTCTCTCGTCACACCCTGGCTGGGAGCCCCTGCTCGCCGGACCCTTCCGCCTCTCGTACGTGGACCCTCACGTCTCTCGGGTCGCGCTCCTTGGGGAGGTCCTGCCGGATCTGGCTGGACCATCGGAGCGACTAGGTTATTCTCACGCCTATAAGCTATCACACTCAGTGCCGATTGGTCTGCGATAGCTAGCAAGTCAGTGGGTATCAACATGGGAACTAGGTCCGGGATCACTTGTTTGTTCTGGATCCTAGTCATTCGAGTCGAAAGTAATACCTCATGATCGGCGCGTCGAGGAATCGTCGGGCCTGTCGCCATGAAATGAGCGACGATCAGCTGTAGGAATCTCCGGAACGGCAGGAAAGTGAGGCGTTTGTTGCCTTGCTTCTTTTGGACCTTCTCGATCAGTTCAGTCCAAAGTGTCGACGCGTAGTCGAAGTGGCGATTGTAAAAGACGTCGTGGAACAGTCTGAGCAGGTTGACGGTTGTCTGATCTATTCCTTTGTTGATCGATGATAAGCACCTGTTCAGTATTGTGAACAAGGTGTACCATACTAGCTGGAGATGTATTCTCGAGAAGTGTGAGGGATGGCTGAGCGCGACATCATATCCGAGGGCGCGCAGATCCCGGCAGAGGACGGCATCAGAAATCGGAGCGTCGTAGGCAACTCGTCTTGGAATAGTTGTCGCTTCTGGTAGCTCAAGAATCTGGCGGAAGATATCTCGCGTAAGTAGCACCTGGGAGTCGCCAATACGACCTTGGAGATCGAAGCGTTGGCCGCGTGCGATGAGTGTGAGTGATCGCCATAGTTGGTGCACATAAACCGTGGGAACTGGAGCGGTGGCCGTCAATGCTCGATTGAGCGCGTGGCGCTTGAGTATTTCCACGATTACTGGGCATTGGCAGATAATGTTGGACGTGTCTAAATGGAAGTTGTTGGAACTGAGGGGTAGGTTCGGACCTACTGGAAGTAGTGGGGCATCGCCTTGAGGTGGATTCGGTTGTGCCATGATCGTACCTGTTTAAGACCAAAAGGTGTTGAGTATTCATGGCTTGTATAACTCAAAATTATGTCTCGGGGCGCGTATTCTCGGATTTGGAAACACCAAGAGTCGGTGACAGTCCGAAACAGGTCACTACTCGGGTCTTGGCGAGCCCGGAGTGAGTGTACACCTTTAAGTGTGACCTTGAGTACCAAACATCAAATGTAAACCAATGGAACAGTACTTCCGGAATGGAGTGGATCCGGATCCGGAGTGAAATCCGGAATCACCAAGATCCGTTGTGGAGTCCGGAACCCAAAGGGATCCGGAACCAGACCGTAAAGGGAATCTGGAACCGGAATTGGAATCGGAAACCAAAGGAATCCGGAACCTAAAAGGGACTGGATCCGGAACACAAACATACCGGAATTAGGATTAAACCGGAAGTCCATTCCGGAACCGGACGTAGTCCGGGACATATTATAGATAAGAACACCGGGACTCATTCCGGAACCGGAACCGACTCCGGTACCGGAACCGGATCAGGAACCGATATTGGGAAACCCCAATACCGGAACCCATTCCGGATCATTCATCTTCCGGTACCGAGACCAGAACCCTAGCGGGATTCAATCTAAACAGACTTAAAATTAAAACAACTTGGTGCAAAAATCGATTACTCACTTTGATTGACATCCCCAATATGAGTTCAATTTCGAGAAAAACACTTCGAAATGAGTCAATTTGAGGCGAGTTCGAGCGAACCGAAGGGTACGAAACCCTTACATCACCGACTTGTGGAAACACAATCAAATCGATCGATTTTTAGGCTGTGGGAATCGATTTCAGGTTGCTAGATCTATGAAACTGAGTTTAGACTTACCTGGATGTTTGGTTGAAGATCTGAGACCGAATGATGCACAAAAACACAAGTTGGAGAGTAAGTGAGAAGAAGTTGGTTCTGAGAGAGTTTGAGCGCCAAATTTTTGAAGTTGTGAGGATTTAGAAACAAAATCCGGTATTTATATACCGGTCGATACTGGGAGTGAACCCGGTACCGGTCTCCTTAACTCTCCCGGTTCCAACTTTGTCTCAACTTTTGGATATTGGCGTAAAATACCCCTGAAGGTTGAAAAACTTTTAAAATGAACCCTGAGTTAAAAAAATTTACTTTAGCCCCTCAGGTTTTAAAAAAAATCACTTTTCCCCCTCAAGTTTTCGATAAATACGATACTCCCCCTCGAATTTTCAAAATAATGTTGGTCCCGAAGGGCTATACAAGTTTGTAGAAGGGGGGGGGGGGGGGTTGAATACAAACACACAGATTTTACTTTTTTAAATTGTTTATTGATAAATCATTAACAATTTACAGCTTGTTGCGGAACAAGATTAAGGATAAACCTAAATCTAAACAAGTTGGAACACTAAGTTTCTTGCACTAAGAAAGAGAAGGAAATTACTAATAATAACCTATCTCAAGATAAGAAGGATGAACTTGTCCAGAGTTAGCAAGTTACTTCAAAATGAAGTGAGTTCTTCTTCTTATATACTGCATGCATTTAATGCATGACAGTTTACACTTTACATGTGGCAGCAGCTCATTGGTTGTATGTCATTGACCTTTGTTGATAACCTTAGTAGCCGCATGTTTGAACAGTGTAGTATCAGAGTGGTTGTACGATTTCAGACAATAAGGAGGTTCTTTTCTGACATATCGTACGGAGTCGTGCAAGGGTGGTTAAGACAAAAGTACTTTGTACGGAGGACTTCATGATCAGCTTTTCGTTGATTCAGCGCTTCATCGTTGTTTATCAGCGAATGATAAATTTCAGCGATAGCTGAAGTCCTGTATTTGATACTTCACGTTGAGTGGACAAATCTGAGTCTTCGCTGATCCGCATCAGTTCATTAGGAGACATATCGCTAGTTCTTGAGCTTGATCTTCGACTTCAGCGTAGAACCTATGTTGACGTGAAACTTGTCTTCAAAGATCATAAGTAAACAATTAACTTATCAGCGATCACCATAAGTACTTAACAGACTCAGAGCATTATGGTGAACAGTGTTCGCTGAATGTTTAATCTAAAGAGCGAGAGTTCCTATTAGCGGTACTGTAAGATCTTAGTACTTATCAGCGATAGTGAAACTCTGATACATATTGTTTACTTATAATTTTCACTAAGTATTTAAGAGTGGGTCATTATCAAATCACTGAGGGTTTGGATCAACAATCTCCCCCTATTTGATTATGACATAGCAACAGAGAAAATTGCTATTTAATGAAAACATAAGGATAAAAAGAACTCATAAAATATTTGTCCCTTTTACTGTTTTCTGGGATCTTTTCTGTACTGATGGAGTAAAGTACTTTCGCTGAAATCTTTCTTTAAACTTTGAATCAGATTACAAAGGGGAGTGGAAAGATTACAAGTACAAGCGAAATAAATTACAAGTACAAAAGAATAACTGATACAATAGAAGAATGAGGCGATCCTATCAGTTTATAAAGATTCTTCCTTAATGAGAAGTTCATCAAGGGTCTGTGATGTGGGAATCATCCAGTCAGGAACCGTTACTCCTTGATTCCTTTTGTTCAGCGCTTCTTCAAAAATCAAGGGTTTAAGATGCCGTGCCTGAATGTCGTTTTTGAAATCACACCAGTAGATGAGATCTTTCAGCTGTTCGATGGGATTGATGGGAAGTTCAGAGATACGTTGAAAACGCTTTCGTCCATCCCAGTCAATAAAGAATATCCCGTAGGGTTTGCTTATGACTTTCCCAGGGATGAAAGTCTCACCAGGAGGAAGAGATGTGTCAAGTGCAGAAAGGTCAGGTTCTGGACCAAGGACTTCAGCTAGAGAAAAACCAATACCTGTTTCGTTCCGTATCTGAGGACCTGAGTCTGAAGATTTAGACTTTTTCTTTGCAGAGGCCCTTCTTTTCTGACTTTCGAGAGGAGGGGGATGAGGAATATCCACACAAGAAGAGACTAAGTCGATCTGTTTGTTTATCAGCTTTTCAACATGATCTTTGTACTTAGATTGAGACTTCTGGATGGCTAATCTGATCTCCAACCATTCAGAGAGACTGTACTTCGTTATGGCTTCAGCATATAATTTTTCGTACTGTCCATTCTCTCTGAATATCTCGATTTCAGCGATTGAAACTTTGAGGGTTGATCTTTTAGTGATAAGTACCTTGTTGATTCTGGCAGTTCGATATCTGAAGTGTACCTTTTCTTTGCACCAGATTAAAGTAGATTGAGACACAGTTCTCTTTTCTTCAACGATCTTCTTGGCGTCTTCCCGTAGCTGACGTTGAACTTCAATTGGAGTTCTTTTCAGCTTGGGGTCTTTCACTGATTGTTGAGTAAGCTGGATGGCGAGTTCTCTGTCTTTTTCTTCAGCTTCCCTTCTTTCAGCGAGTAGACGTTCAACTCTGAGGTGATCCTTGTATTCCTTTTGTGAAATTCTGAACTTTGGAGGAATAGAAGGAAGTTGATCACGCTTCAGAATGATTCGCTGATCCTCGAACTTCTTTATTATCTCTTCTCTTCTTCTCTGATCCTCTTCACTTGGTTTTTGAGGAACCAAGGAAGGTCTGTTTGTATGTGAGAGCATCTGTTCTTCAGGTTCATCAGTCTCATAGATTAAATCCAAGACTGGGATTATTTATTCAGCGTTGGGAGCTGGGACTATTGTTGGTGAAGTCGCAGTTGTAGGAACTTCAGCGATATCCTCAAACAGGGGAGAGGACTAGCTGAAACACAACGATCGTACGAGTAAGAACTTGGGTAGAATAGAGATAGAGAAAGAATGTGGTTGTGTATATAGGTTTATGGAGAGGAGAGCTGATAATGTGTATAGATAGAGGAGGGATGAGTGAAAGGAAGATTTAGTGTACCTGACAAACTGGCTTTGGAAGCGAGATCATCAGATTGTCATTGTCTTCAGCGACACCTTTTCCTTTGCCTTTGTCAGCTTCAGACGCAGAAGGCTTTGATTTGGTCTGCTCCACTGAAGGTTCGTTTATCACGATCCCTTTAAGAGTTGTAGTCCTCTGAGCAGGCTTGATGATAAAGGAGTCATCATCATCATCATCATCATCATCATTCTTTGGAGAAGAGGATGGTTCATCGTCAGATAAGTCAACGGCTTCATCGTCTTCAGCTTCAGATTCAGATTCTTCAGCCTCTTCTTCGAGTTGCTCCCCCTCAGATACATAGGTAAGCTTCTCGGTTCCCTCAGGGTTTTCATCTCCCTGAGGTCCAGCGGTTGTTTCTTCATTTGTCTTCTCACCCTCATCAGTAAGGGTAAGGTCTTCAGTCTTCTCCCCCTTGATAGATTCATCATGGGGAAGGTCTTCAGTATGCTTCTCCCCCCCTTCCTCATGATGCGTGGGGGTGGAATGCGATGACTCAGCAGTTGGTTTGGGTTCCCTGTCTTCTTGGCCAGGGATCCCCATGTAATTTTCAATCTCTGCTACTCTGTCTTCTAGGCCAGTAATAGCAGGAGTTATCTTCAAGAGTTCAGCACGATCCGCCGTAGTAAAATGCGTCGGTGCAGGGGCAGGGGCGGTCATATTGTTCAGGATCTGCTACATCATCGTCTTCATTGAAGTGACGTCAGTCTTCATTGAATTGACGTCAGTCTTCACAGAACTCATGTTAGTCTTTACTGAACTGACTTCAGTCTTTACAGCAGACATATCTCCTTCGAGTTTTCGAACCGATGTCTTCAGCGTTGTGACCTCGCTGGACATGGATTGAACTGATGTTTTGATAGAGATGTAGTCTGTGTAGATGTCAGCGAGAACTTTGGCAAAGTTGCTGAGAGTATGATCAACCTTCTCCAAGTCAGCTTTGGAGGCATTCTTTTCAACCACTGTTGTCAGCTTTGTGAGATTCTCTCCAGCGTTTGTTACAGCTGAAGAGTTGTCTGAAAGAGTAGTGGTGAGACCTGTCAGCTTCGTCTCTATGTTCTTCAGAGAGGCGTTGATGTCTCCCAAATTAGGACCTGTAACATATAAGTACTTGTGAACAGAGGAAAGCTCAGAAGTTTGGGGTTCAGTTACAGTGTATATGGGTTGGTGTATACCTACAGGAGGATTGGTGAATTCCTCAAAATCTCTGTGTCCTGAGAAGAGTTCCATGTCGTCAGCTAGAGTGCGTGTACGCATGGTCATCTCTGCAGGTCCTACATCCATCATTCCTTGAAGAGTATCAGCTTTAGCTTCTGGAGGAATGACAGGTGCTCCAGTGACAACTGGATTAGAGTCCAATTGAGTAGAGGGAGAAGCGAAGGTTGAGAAAGTTGGTTGGGTGCGGTGTTCAGCGTTGGATCCACTGAGAATCGCTTCTTCAGTCTGTAGAGAGACTGAAGGAGGTTGGGTAGATTCCAAGTTTATAACCTCAGCGTTTAGAGACGCTGAAGCTGGGATGGAATAGGTGGCTTGTTCAGCTGTGGCAGAGCGTACCACTGAACTTTCCTTCAGCTCTTCAAGATGAGCTGAGGAGTCTTCAGCAAGAGATTGCTAGGGTTGCTCCTTGGTTTTCTTAGTTCTTTTGTAACTAAGTTGGGTAGAAGAGTATTTCCTTTTATGAGAAGGAATGGAGGTTGCAGCTTGGGTGTCAGCGATGGGTTTGTCCGCTGAAGGAGCTGCAGAAGTTGAAGAAGTAGGGTTGAGAAGAGTTAAGAGTGTAGAAAGACGTACCTCGTTTTCCACTGGTTTGAAGTCGAGTACCTTAGGGCCAACCTGAGAGAGTTTCAGGTCACCCTCTTTTGGGTAGTTGTCCTTCAGGCCTGTTTGGAAGACGGCGCTGATGAATCTAGGATATGGAACCCCTAGAGATCGGTCAACGGCGGAGTCTACTCTGAGTACCAGGTCATCGTAGATTATCGATGCCCAGTCTATGTGAAGACCTTTCAGCAAAGCATATCCCATTGCTTGCTGAGGTTGAGCGACTTGATTAGAGGAGCCGGTCTTTGCAGTCATGCATCTTATCAAATGAGCGAAGATGAAATTCATCTCGCTGGCCATTTTTGATTTCTTGATGAGGGTCAGTTTCTTCTCAGGCTTCTTGTCCCTCCCAGTTTCCCAAACATAGCCCATTGCATTGAAGAATGCAGTGATGGCTTCCCTGTCAGAATGTTTCTTGTGGTCAGGGAGAGGAACAAAAGGTTTTTCTTTTGTGGCGAAAGGAAGGCTCAGGGCTTTACGGATAATGGCAGGGGTGATTTTTATAGTGCCAAAATCAGTATCACAGAGGATGCAATCAATTGTCTTTGAGGAGTCTTTGGTTGATGGTAGCTGAGAGTGTCTGGAAGAATACCAGAACTGGGATAGTAGTAGCTGATGTGCAGGAGGTGTTATTGTCAGGGCTGTAGAGAGGCAACAAAATTTCAGGAAATTCACAACATCATTCAGATGTGTGACTTGCTTTCGAGGAGGAAACTCGAGAAGCGCATAGAGGTTATTTGACTTTGTCCAATCAAGTTCTTCAAGAGTGAACTTGACCTGAGGAGCCTTGAGGAATTCCAATTCCTCAGCAACAGCAGTTTTCTCAGCGGTGGTGTTCTTAGCAGTGGAAATGTCAGTAGATGCCATTTCTGTATTATCAGTTCAACCAAAGATATAACAAATAAGAATAATCTTAATGTGGAAAGATTTTCCAATAAGATGGTTCGATTTTTGTCCATTTCATTCAGACAAAAATGTCTTAATGAAGATTAGGGTTTTTCTTGTTTTAGAAAAAGAAAAGCAAACCCATTAAAAATCTTGTTTTCCAGTTTCCTTTGAGGATTAGCATTCTGAAAAAACGTATGAAGAACAAGTTTAAGATTTTGCGTTTAAACTTGAAGAACAACCATGAAAGGTTGTGTTCATAAAACCATGAAAGAAATGATTTCATTTTTGAAAAAGTTCTTTTGTTTGATCTTTTAAAAACAAAGAATAAGATCATAAACAAGTAATGTAGGTAAATAACAAGAGTGTAAACCTGGTTCGTTGAAGAAGAAGAAGATGAACAGTTTCTGGAAATTTGATAGCTTGAAATGCAACAGTAAATCTTTCTTGCTTGGAGGAGAAGTTTTTCGCGTAAAGGAAAAATATAAACCCAGAATGTGTTTATAAAGTGAGATTAGAGAGAGAAAATCTTGAGCGGGAAAAGATTTTCATCATGACACGGACACATGTTTGCATTTGATTTGAAGGTAAACGAAACGTGCAAACGTATGTCAGAAAAAGAACGTGCCGGGGCTTATCCGTTGTAATGACGTCACAACTGTCCTTTCATATTTTAGGTTGTCTATGAGGTTTTGAAAACTCAGGGACACATTTGAAAACATGAAGCACTGAATAGAATATCAGTGTTGGTTTTAGAAATTTCAAAGTATCGCTGATTAAGAAAGAGATATTCAACGATGCAATTTGTTTTGAAATCTTGCATTCACATGCGATTATCAGAGAGAGAGAAACATACCTTGATATCAGCGAATCAAGTTTATTCAGAGAGAAGATGATAGAATAGGTTATACAAGTTGATTTTATCCTATCGCTGATCAAATGTGAACCGCTGAAGATTTTACTCTTCAAAGTTCAGCATTCCAAGCTCGCTGATAAGAAAGTTGAATCTTGTCTCATCAAGAGGTTTGGTGAATAGATCAGCTAACTGATAGTCAGTTGGGATAAAGTGAAGTTCTATATCACCATTCATCACATGATCTCTGATAAAATGATACCTGATTTCGATGTGTTTTGTCTTTGAGTGTAGCACTGGATTGTTGGCTATAGCGATGGCACTTATGCTGTCGCAATAGATTGGAATATTTGAGAGCTGAAGATCATAGTCTAGTAGTTGATTTCTCATCCACAAGACCTGAGAGCAACAACTTCCAGCAGCTACATACTCAGCTTCAGATATGGAGGTGGACACTGAGTTTTGCTTTTTACTTGTCCAACTCACCAGCTTTCTACCCAGGAGCTGACAGCCTCCAGTGGTGCTTTTCCTATCCAATTTGCAACCTGCAAAATCACTATCTGAATTGGCGATTAAATCAAACCCCGAGTCTTTGGGATACCAAATACCTAGGTTCGCAGTACCCTTAAGATATCGAAAAATTCGCTTTACAGCGGTCATATGAGATATCCTAGGTTCAGCTTGATATCGTGCACACAAACAGGTTGCGTACATAATATCGGGTCGGCTAGCTGTAAGATACAAAAGAGAGTCGATCATCCCACGGTACAGCGTGACATTTACAGGAGTACCATTTGTATCCTTATCTAGTGTCAGCGGTGGTGCCATAGGGGTTTTCATAGCTGAACTCTGAGTTAAGTCGAATTTCTTCAGCATATCTTTAACATACTTTCCCTGATTAATGAAAGTTCCTTTTTCATTTTGCTTTATCTGAAGACCAAGGAAATATGTTAGTTCACCCATCATGCTCATCTTATACTCATCTTTCATTCTATCATCGAAACGAGTACAAAGATCAGGGTTAGTAGAACCAAATATAATGTCATCAACATATATCTGAACAAGAATAATA
The DNA here is from genome assembly GCA_033807775.1 of Saussurea involucrata. Lineage (NCBI taxonomy): Eukaryota > Viridiplantae > Streptophyta > Magnoliopsida > Asterales > Asteraceae > Saussurea > Saussurea involucrata. The sequence continues at coordinate 80,889,785 of CM066319.1, forward strand.
TGACCTTTTAATTTCCTGAAGAATAGAGTCTTATCAATTTTACCACGCTCAAATTGTTCAATATGGAGATAGGTAGAGAGAGTGTCATACCATGCACGAGGAGCTTGCTTTAAGCCATAAAGTGCCTTATCCAGTTTATAAACATAACCTGGACGCTTAGGATTTGAGAATCCTGGAGGTTGTTCCACATAGACTTCTTCATTCAGCTTTCCATTTAGAAACGCTGACTTAACATCCATCTGATATACTTTGAAGTCTTTGTGCACATCGTATGCTAAGAATAGACGAATAGATTCTAGTCTTGCTACTGGAGCAAATGTTTCGTCGTAATCTATGCCTTCCTCTTGTCTGTATCCCTGAGCAACAAGTCGATCCTTATTGCGGGTTACAGTTCCATGTTCGTCCAACTTGTTTCGATAGACCCATTTAGTGCCTATCACTGTTTTGTCAGTTGGTCTTCGAACAAGTTTCCAAACTTTGTTTCTTTCGAATTCAGTCAGCTCTTCTTGCATGGCGCTGACCCAGTTTGGATCTTTGAGGGCATCATCTATCTTCTTTGGTTCAGTTAGAGAAATAAAGTTAACAAATAAACAAATATTACCTGCACTTCGTCGAGTCTGAACACCAGCGTTTGGATCACCAAGAATTTGATCAATTGGGTGATTTACAGTCCATCGCTGAGCCGGAGCGTGAGACGCTGACTCAACCTGAACTGGAGGAGCTGAAGATGAGGCTTCAGCAATTTCTGGAGTATCAGCTAAGAGAGGAGTAGGTGCAGATGTCATTTCATTCACTGATTGCTGAGAAGAAGATGGAATGTCTGAGACATTTGGTTCAAAAGCAGGTAGAGTGTTTAAAGGAACATCTGAGACCCATGATGTTTCAGCTTCACTATTCTGCATATTTAGAATGATAGGACTATCATCTTCAACTGTATGAGTATGAGGAGTGGGAATATCTTCTGAATCACCAAGATGAGAAAACATCCATTGATTCAGTTCTTCAGTATCAGCGGACGGTTTAGAGTTCGCTGAACGGGATTCGTCAAACGTGACGTGAATAGTTTCTTCAACAGTTTGTCTTCTTCGATTGAAGACTCTGAAGGCTTTGGAGATTGAAGAATATCCAAGAAAGATTCCATCATCAGCCTTAGGATCAAACTTTCCAAGGGCATCTCTGTTGTTCAGTATGAAACACTGACGTCCAAAGATGTGAAGAAAGCTAATTGAAGGCTTTCTCCCATGAAAACGTTCATAGGCTGTCTTATTGAATCTTTTGACTATCAGCGACCTGTTTTGCGTAAAACAAGCAGTGTTGACAGCTTCGGCCCAAAACTGAGTAGGCAGGTGAGAATCGCTGAGCATTGAACGTGCAGCTTCAATAATTGTTCTATTTCTTCTTTCAGCGACTCCATTTTGTTGCGGTGTTCTCACTGATGAAAAGTTGTGAGAAATACCCTTACTCTCAAAGAAGGAATCAAGAGAACTGTTTTTGAATTCAGTCCCATGATCACTCCTTATTGAGCGAACGGTCAAGTTGTTCAGGGTTTTCATCTTCCGAACAAAGGTGATGAGTTCTTCAGGGGTGTCACTCTTAGAGCGGAGAAACATAACCCATGTAAAGCGAGAGAATTCATCAACTATGATCAGTGTATATTTCTTTCCAGCGATGGATTGTTTGTTAACAGGGCCAAACAAATCCATATGGAGAAGTTGTAGAGGAGATGACACTGAGGAGACTTGATTTGACTTAAAGCTTGCTTTGGTCTGCTTCCCTTTCTCACACGCTGAACATAAAGACTCTTTGGCGTATGAGCGTTGAGGTAGACCAGTGACTAACTCCTTTGAAGAAAGAGTATTCAGTGTCTTGAAATTTAGATGAGAGAGCCTCTTATGCCATAGCCAGTTGACATCAGATGAGGCTTTTGAGAAGAAACAGGAGTTCTCAGTGGTTGTTGAGTCCATGTTTATTACATAAACATTTTCCAAACGATAACCGCTGAGAGCTATCTTCTCCTTTTTTTCAGTGACAAAGCAGGATTCCTTAGTAAAGATTACTTTGTTATCCTTGTCGCAAAGCTGACTGATGCTTAACAGATTATGCTTCAGCCCTTCAACATATGCGACTCTTCTGAAGGTTGTTGTACCATTAGAGAGTACACCAAATCCTCGGGTATGTCCTTTTCCATTTCCACCAAAAGTCACAGAGGGACCCTTCTCTTCCTTGTATTCAGCGAGCAGACTTTTCTTTCCAGTCATGTGTCTAGAGCATCCGCTATCGAGATACCAGATACCTTTCTTAACCTGCATTACAAAGGAAGATTAGTTTTTCTTGGGTACCCACTTAACCATGTGTACACTTTTGTCAGTGGAGGTAGTTGGAATGGAAGGTTCAGCAGTCTTCGCAACATTTGAAGATTCAGCTTTGTCATTCTTTACTTTGGTTAATTTCTTAACCTCAGTGGTCTTCTTTGCCTTGGGGGCATTGATCTTCACCTTAGTTATTGTTAGACCCAAGTATCTGTAATGTAAAAGTATTGAAAATATTATCAAGTCAGAAGACCATCAGAGATGCAGCAGAAGACTTAGAAGAAAAAGCTTCAAGAAGATCAACAGAACTCAACAGAGTTCTGGTGGAACTAACAGAGCTCAACAGAGCTCTGTCAGAAGATCAACAGAAGAACTGTTCACAACCCGAAGACCAACAGAGCTCTGGTCTATGAGCTCTGTTGTAGTGAAGACCTCTGTGATGCCTAAGTTTCGTAAGAAATCCCAAGTGTTAGACAAGTGTCCATAATTTCCACGTATGCCCTAAAATTAGGAGACACACTTTCCACGTGTCATTCTAGGGTACGATAGTACACTGCCTTCACTTTATCAGGGCTATAAATAGAGAGGTAGTGGAACAAACAATTGTAAGCTTTGGGAAGAGTAGTTTCCCACAATTGTTTAAGCACACACTGCAGCAATCCCGAGCACTACCTCCGTACGATATTGTTGTCCTGTGAGATTTCCGAACACACTTGAACATGTTCTTGGTGTGATTCATTATCAATATATGAGCAGCTTTTATATCTGATCCTGTTATCATTTACTGTTCAATATTTTGATTCTCATAGTTCATTTATCGTTTTCACAATCACTCATATTAATATGATACAACGTGAATCTGGGAACCTACAATTGGTATCAGAGCTTCTTTGGTTTTCTTAAACCAAACGATCCAATCTACCAAGGTTGACTCACTGTTGTTGATTGTATTTGTGTGTCTTTAAAAGCTTCATTACATACTCTGTTTTTTTACTGCTTCCTAGTCTAAACAAGCTTTCATAGCTCATATAACTGTGTTTAAAGCTTTCTAGCTTAGTTTAAACGTTTCTCTCAGAAGTTACTGTTCCATTGGTTACTGTTTAAAACTCATCTTCGAGTTGAAACTCTTTTTGTAACAACTATACTCTGTTTTTCTTAAAATGGCGAACAACGGTATAAATGCTATCTATACTGCTGGTTCTTTAACAAAACCTCTCGCTCTTCTGAGAGATGAATATGCTCAGTGGAAGATCAGGATGGTTAACTTTTTCGATGGTATGGATAAAGACTTAATGCGATCTGTCACGGATGGACCATACCAACCCATGGTTTTTGTTCCTCGTGTACCCGCAACAGGAACTACTGCTGAGATTCCAGCTCATTATGAGATTAAAACCACAGGTTTTACTGATGAGGAAAATCTAAAAATGGAAAATGATCTTAAAGCAGTTAGACTACTGATAATGGCCATTCCAAACGAAATATTTCAAGAACTAGATTCCTGTGTTACTGCTAAGGAAATCTGGGATCAACTTCTTAACCAACTTGAGGGTGGTATCAAGACCCAAAAGAACAGAAGGACCCAATGTATAAATAAATACAACGATTTCAAGGCACTTCCTGAGGAAACCTTACAACAAACCTACAACAGATTTAATGTATTGATCAACAAATGCAAAAAATGTGGGGTTGTCAGGTCGAAGGAAGATAACAATGTTCTGTTTTTGAAAAGCTTGAATGATGAATGGTTAAATCTGTCCATGTCTTTACAAGCTAACCAGGACTTAGATGCATGGTCTCTAACAGATGTGTATGGCACTTTGGCCGTACAAGAGAAGGATGTTGTCAAGCAAAAAGGCAAATCCACCATTGCTGGCCCAATCGCCTTAGTTTCTGATTCTAAGAAAACCACATCAGATAAGTCCAACAGAGAGAGTTCAAACAGAGAGAAAAAGAAAGAAAAATCCGTTAAAAAGAAAGGAAAGAAAAGTTTGGTTGCAGAGAGTGAAACAGAGGAAAGCTCATCAGAGGATGATGACATTCAAGCTTTTGCTCAATCTCTTGCTCTAGCAACTCACCAATTTAACAAGAGATTTGGCAATAAGTTTGACAGAAGAGGTAGATATGAAAGAAAAGAAGACAGAAGAGAATACGCTGCACCAGAACAAAGTAACAACAGAGTTACCACAGAACAAAGACAACCTCCACAAAACAGAAGAGAAAATCCACCAGTACAACAGAAGGTCGATGCTGCTCAACCCATCAATCAGAATGATGGACGTTGCTTCAGATGTGGCAAAACTGGGCACTTCTCTGTTAATTGTAGAGGCAAACTGGTAAAAGACCAAGACTACTACAAGAACAAATACAAGTACAACTACAGAGAAAGAAGCTATGTTGATGAAATGGAGAACTGGGTTTCTGATTCATCCTCTGATGATGAACCAGAACAAGCCAACTTTTGTGGAGTTGCTGTGGATGATGAAAGTTTAGAAGAAGCTGTTGAGTGGATGACTGGAGAACCAGAGATAACAAAGGGAACAACAGAAGAAGAAGATCTAACTCATGCATTTGCTCTTACTACGACAGAGTCTGATGACAGAGCGCTGGAGACCACCAGACCCAGTGCAAAGGTATGTTCATCTGAATCCAAGTCTGACTCAAAATTAGAAATGCAAGTTTCTATGCTGAATGAGGAATTTCAACTGCTTAAACAAAATATTTCTGAAGAAAAGGAGCTAAGAAAGCTAGCTCAGAAGGATCTGTCCTTTTACAAGAGAGAGAAAACTCTCTTAGAACAAGAAAAGGAAGAAATCTTCAAAGAAAAATGTGAGCTAGAAATCTTGCAAAAGAAGAAAGAGAGTCTGTTCTCTGACAAAATTAACGAATATGAGAACGTTTTGAAACAGAAGTCTGAAAAATTGAAAAAGTCTGAAACAGAGAGACTTAACTCTGTTGCTCTAACTGACTATTTTCAAAGAGAAAGGGAAATTCTGCATCAATCCCTACAGAGAAAAGAAATTCAGATTAAAAAAATACCAGGATGCACAAGATGTGCACATCAAGATAAATTCACAGATGGATACGCAAGGTCTTGGTTTCTCTGACCTTGCTCCCTATGACGAAAGGAAGAAGACATCTCTGTCCTCTGCCTTTTGTGTTGGGAAAATCCAAGAGGACGTGATATCTGGTAATGCTGTTTTCAAAAGAACCAAAACTTCAGATGCTTTCTCAAATGCAAGAAATCTTGACTTTAGGAACGTCAGCTATGATTCCTCTGATCATGAAAAGGTTTTAAAACCATCCTCTGAGTTTATTCTTGATCAAGGAAAAGCTAAAATCATACTTCCTAACTCTGTCAAGGACTTGGATACAAAAGAGATTTTTAACTTCAACTCATTCAAAGGACAGAAGTCTGTTACTTCTGTGACTGAGTCCTCTGTTGAAATCCCACAGAGCAAACTCAATCCAGAAGCCCCCGTCTTCTCTCCTACCCCTGAATCCATAGGAACATCTTTTGAGGAAGATTTGTTGAAAGTTATCGAGGAAAATGCTGTTTCAGATTCTTTAAAGCCAAAGTTGAGAAGGTTCAGAACTGTCAAAACAAATATCTCTGTCATACCCATTGAAACTAAAACCTCCGACAGAGCCACCAGAGACTTTCTAGGCTTTGACAGTGACTCTGACTCTGAAGTAGATGAACAAATCTTTTGTGGTCAATTTTTTTTACACAAGTTAAAGCAGATACCGATAGAATCTACGGATCTAAAAGCTGATGTTTCTTTCTTCAAGAAACAATCAAGGTTTATACCGGTAACTGAGTTTAACAACAAAGGTTTTAAGATTCTTGCTTCTAATGCAGTAGAAGTGGAGAAGAGAGAGAAAAACAAAAGTGTTTTTGTAAACCCAAATGTTCCTCTTGCTTTCAAACCAGTAAAATTCACACCAGAACAGAAGGGAAAATGGATAGCAAACAACAGATCTATTCCAAATTCTGGTGTAAATCAAAGAAGAAATCATTTCTGGTCAAATGAATCTATTCCAAAGAGCTTCATGTCAACAGAGTCTGTCTCTAGGAATAACAGTTCTAAGAAACAGAACCAGGACAGATTGTATGCAAAGACATCTGGTCCTAAAATTTTTCAGAATCAAGCTCCATTCAAACAGTTTTTGAATAAAAACAATGTGCATCAGTCATGTTCCATCAACTGCAATTGTATTCAACTGTTACTAAAATTACAAAATCATCTGAATGGTCCCCACTGTGTTCTGAATCAGTATGTTCAAAAGAAAAATCCCACGACTGTTCAGAATACACAGAGGAAAACCTCTGGCACACCATCACAGTATGGAAAGCCCAAAGGAAAGTCTGTTAACCCACCTAAGCCTAACAGGAAAGGACCCATTATGCAATGGGTACCAAAAAAGATCTAATCTGTCTTGCAGAAACCTCATGTGCAGATCTGGTATTTGGATTCTGGATGCTCCAGGCACATGACGGGGAATAAGGAGCTGTTAACTTCTTTTAAGAACAAGATGGGAAGTGCAGTAACCTTCGGAGGAGACAATGGCGGACAGATTAAGGGTTATGGTACATTAGTTAATGGTGGTGTTTCAGTCTATGAGGTTGCTTATGTTGAAGGATTAAATCATAATCTTCTCAGTATAAGTCAACTCTGTGATCACGGATTCGATGTCAATTTCAGGAAGAAATATTGTTCCTTGTTACTTTCCGAGTCTGGTCAAGAACTTTTAAGAGCTGACAGAAAAGGCAATCTTTACAAAATGAATTTTAAACCAAACCAAAACTCTACAACAGAGAAACTCTGTTTAGTGTCTTTGAAAAATGAAGATGCCTGGCGCTGGCATAAAAGATTTGCCCATTTGAACTTTCAAAACCTTGAAAAGCTCGTGAAACTGAAGTTAGTAAAAGGACTTCCTTCTCTAAAGTTTGACAAAGACCATCTCTGTTCTGCTTGTGAACTGGGTAAGATGAAAAGATCTTCACATAGAACAAAGAGTGATCATAGTTATCCCAGACCTTTGCATATGCTTCACGTGGATCTCTGTGGTCCAATCTCTGGGCAAAGTCTGTCGGGCAAGAAGTATATCCTTGTTTTAATTGATGAATATTCTAGATATACTTGGATTGAGTTCATTAGAGTAAAATCTGATGTCCCAGAAATTTTGATAAGTTTGTTAAAAAGGATACATGTTCTGTTAGATCTGAAGATACAGAAGTTGAGAAGTGATAATGGGACAGAATTCAAGAATGCCCAAATTGATACCTACCTAACAGAGGAAGGTATTTCCCAGAACTTTTCAGCTGCAAGAACTCCACAACAGAATGGAGTTGTGGAGAGAAAGAACAGAACGCTGGTAGAAGCCGCCAGAACAATGTTGGCTGGCTCTGTCCTTCCAATAAACTTCTGGGCAGAAGCAGTCTCAACAGCCTGTTTTACCCAAAACAGAGCTATGATAGTAAAGAGATTTAAGAAGACTCCTTATGAACTCATCAACAATAGAAGACCAAATGTGAAATTCTTTCATGTTTTTGGTTGCAAGTGCTACATATTGAATGACAAAGAACAACTGGGAAAGTTTGATAAGAAAGCAGACGAAGGAATCTTTATTGGTTATTCCTTAACCTCTAAAGCCTACAGAATCTACAACTCCAGATGTCGGGTCATTCAAGAGAGTGTAAATCTGTCCTTTGATGAAAGTACATCAAGCTCCTCTGATCATAAATCAACAGAGGGGACACAGACAGAATAGAAGAAGAAAAGTTCTTCAAAGACAAGGGAAGAAGATATCAATCTCATGTTCAACGATTTCTTCAACGATGATGATTCCTCTGATAACATCAACATAGGAGATCAAGCTCAGAACTCAACATAACAGAATCTGACAGGTACATCTTTCACTGGTCCCTCTATTACTTCACCATCTACTTCTCTGTCTACAGGAGTAATTCAGAGAAATGAGGAACCACCTCAGAATGAGAGAGAACCTGAACAAGAGCCATCATCACCCCTGCTAACTAATATTGGCAGAGACTCCTTGTTTGAAAGCTCACCTTCACAGAGCCCTGTCAATAACTCACAGAGCAATGAAGCCACTCTCCAAAGTTGTGTGCCACAAAGCCCTGGTCCAAATCCACAGAGCTCTGTCGCTGAAGTTCGTCTTTTCCCATCAGAAGCACAAACCCCGCCTATTGTCCATGCTCCCATGACACGATGGACAAAGGATCATCCTCATCATCTTATCATCGGTGCTGCTGAAGATGGTGTAAAGACAAGATCGGCCACAATCAATGAAGCATTCTTTGTAAATTTTTTAAGCATGATTGAGCCGAAGAAGATTTTTGAAGCCCTAGAGGACCCAAATTGGATCGAAGCTATGCAAGAAGAGCTTCCGGAATTCGAAAGAAATAAAGTTTGGTCCTTGGTTCCACTCCCAAAAGGCAAAGCGGCCATTGGAACCAAATGTGTGTTTAGAAACAAAAAGGATGAAGATGGGATTATCATCAGAAACAAAGCCCGTCTGGTTGCAAAGGGATACAGACAGGAAGAAGGCATTGATTATGACGAAACCTTTGCACCTGTGGCTAGGCTAGAAGCCATCAGAATCTTTCTAGCCTATGCTGCTCATAAGGGTTTTAAGGTCTACCAAATGGATGTCAAGTCTGCCTTTCTGAATGGCAAACTACAAGAAGAAGTTTATGTCCAACAACCACCTGGTTTTGAATGTTCTGAGTTTCCAGACCATGTTTACAAGTTAGACAAAGCTCTGTACGGCCTTAAGCAAGCTCCCAGAGCCTGGTATGAAACTCTGTCCAAATTTCTGTTGGTCAATCACTTCGAGAAAGGTACTGTCGATAAAACTCTATTCTTTAGAAGGTATAAGAATGATATACTTCTGGTACAAATATATGTTGATGATATTATCTTTGGGTCTACACGGCAGGAGTACTGTGATAAGTTTGAAAGTTTAATGAAAAGCGAATTCAAAATGAGCATGATGGGAGAACTTTCTTTTTTCCTTGGTTTACAAGTTAAACAATCAGACAGAGGGACTTTCATAAGTCAGTCTAAGTACATCTCTGATATGTTGAAAAAGTATAAGCTCAATGATTCAAAACCAATGAAAACTCCTATTGCCACTGGAGTTAAGCTTGACTCTGGTCTTAATGGTGAACCAACAGATGTCAAGTACTACAGAGGCATGATAGGGTCACTTCTGTACTTAACTGCCAGCAGACCTGATATAATGTTTGCAACCTGTCTCTGTGCCAGATTTCAAGCAAATCCTACAGAAACTCATTTAACAGCTGTCAAGCGTATCTTTAAATATCTGAAAGGGACTCAATTTTTGGGTCTCTGGTATCCTCTTAACTCTGGTTTCGAGCTTGTAGCATATACAGATTCAGACTATGGAGGATGCAAGAATGACAGAAAGAGTACTTCTGGTAGCTGTCAACTGCTTGGAGAAAAGTTGGTGAGTTGGACATCCAAGAAACAGAACTGTGTTTCAACCTCTACAGCAGAAGCAGAATATGTTGCTGCTGCTAGTTGTTGCTCTCAAGTGATATGGATGAAAACACAACTCAAAGATTATGGGTTGGAGTATGGTAAAATTCCTATTCTAAGCGACTCCAAGAGTGCCATTGCCATAACAGCCAATCCAGTTCAACACTCTAAAATAAAGCACATCGACATAAGGTACCACTTCATAAAGGATCATGTTGAAAAAGGGACTATTGAAATGTATTTTGTTTCAACTGACCTCCAGCTTGCTGACCTGTTCACAAAAGCCCTTGATGAAAGGAGATTTAACTTCTTAATCAGCAAACTGGGTATGCTGAACATGTCATCCTAACTCTGTTCAAATTCAACAGAGCCTCTGATGTTCCAACAGAGCTCTGTCAAAAGTTAGGAAGGATAGTTCAACAGAGTCTCTGTCTTTCACCAGAACTCTGTCAAGCATACTTTTTCAACAAGCTTAGTGAATCTGTTTGTAAATAGTTTTTTTTTGCAAAAAGTTTTTTGCTCATATTTCAAGGGGGAGTTTATAAAGTTTTGCGCATGGTTTTAGGGGGAGCGAGTCAAATCTGTTTTTTCAAATCAAAATGACTTCGCTTTCTGTTCTGAAAAGAAAAATCTTTTGAAGAAAGAGGGAAAACCTGTTCTGATGAAAATAATTTTGATAATGTCAAGAACCTACCAGAACTCTGATATTTCACCAGAGCCTCTGTTGTTTTTCACCAGAACTCTGTGAAATCTCTAAAGTCTAGTTCTGTTCTCGTTCTTTGGCCATTTCCTCATCAGATACAGAATTTTAAATGATTTTGGGTAAAGGTGAAACACCAAAGGAGAAACAGAATTTTAAATGATTTTGGGATATTTAAAAAAAAGGTCACTCATCAGAGGCAAAACTTGCAAAGCTCCAACAGAGCTCTGTCGGTTTATGCCACGTCATCAGAAGTAACGTCATCAGAGGTGCGGGTTATCTCTAAGCGTCAACCACTTGTCACCCACACATCTCTAACCGCGACGGTTTACTTGCACAAAAGTGGTCAGAACAAATCCACGTGGCACTCTCTAATTGAAAGCTAAATCACTAGCTGTCCCCACAATACACAATTCAGGCCACTCCACCTTCTGACACTCGAGTGCCTACAGTATCTACGGCGATTACCCAACCACAAGTTCTGATTATAAATATCCATAACCTTGATCCATTTCGTTTCCAAACTTCCTAAACCCTTCACCTTTCCCTCTTTTATTTAAATCCTCAGTGTTCTTCAAGAAAACCCAAACCTGCAACAATGGCAGAACCCCAAAATTCTGCTGATTCTAGCCGAATAGAACCCACTGATGATATCATTGTTCTTCCATACGACTTTGCTGACAACAACTACAGATTCGATCCCACTCCAGGACTCTATCTACCCCTATATCACGTCTTCATTGAGTTATTTAGAAACTCTGATATCTTCAGAGCCCTAACCGAGTTCGATGACCATCTTCCAGCGATCTATGTCCAACAATGGTGGACCACATGCCAATACATCAAAGAACAAGACGGGATAGTTGGGAAAGTCAACGCAAGTAATGGAGGAGCGGGAACAATACGCATTAGAGCAAGTACCCTAAGAAGAATCTTCAGAATGAAAACCAAACGACAGCTTGGAATAGACGCCTATGAGAAACCACCAAAAACAACTGTTCTTCTAGATTTCATGAAGTTTCTGGGTTACAACAAGGATCCGAATAGGATTGGAGAGTTCAAGCGACAGAATCTACCCACAATGTGGAATTTCATGTTCTCCACCTTAAACATAACACTTACCAGCAAATCTGGTAGTCAAGACCAAGCCACAACAGAAATCCTACAAATCATGTATGGATTGTTCTTCAATCGAAACTTTGACTACGCCAGCATTCTCTACAACGATCTTCTTACAACTGTTAATATAAAAACCTCATCCATCGCAAGAGGAGGAGTCGTTGGATCCCACAAGTTCCTGAAGATGATCAAGTTTCCACGCTTCATCAGTCTGGTGATCAGAAGAGCCTTCGACAGACTGGAACTAACTCATCAGGGTCGCTCAACATATGTTTGGACGATGTCCAAATTCCTCCCCACCACTTCAGGCGAATACCCCTTCATAAGAAGAATTCCAGGTACAATGCTTGCCCTTATCGCCCCTGACCACATCTCTATCCAGAACTATCAGAGTGCTGCTCAACCTCAAGAACCTGAGGTGAGAACCCCAGCATACTTAGGATCTGAGCCTTCCTTGGAGAGCTTGAGTGAGGAGATTGGTGAGGAAGTTAACAGACCAGAGGCAAGAGTACCCGAAGTGGGGTCTTCCTCTAGAAGAAAGGAAGTAGAGGACAGAGCATCTCCTAGAGAGGCTGTCCATGAGGAAGTACAGGAAACACCAGAGGTAGAAACAATCTCTTCTGATAGTGGTGAGCAAGAAGAAAACATCAGAGAGAATCCTGAGTGTTCTACAGCCATAGGAGCCGAGGAAAATGTGAGAATAGAAAAAGATGCTCAACAGAGCACATCTGAGGGCATCCTTAACCAAAATCCCAGTGCTTCCACACAATCTAATCCTGGTGATCAAGACCAAAGGATTATTGAAACATAGGTGCACCCCTCGAACCCCAACCAACCTATACCATCAAAGGCACCTCTTCATGCCTCTGGTACGCACGAAGCCGGGGAAGCTATCTTTGGTAGTGATGTTCATTCGCCCCAGAACATCAATAGGTCACCTCCACACGATGATGCCTCTGTGGCTCATTTAGACACAACACAAAATAGACCGGAGATCTTTGTAATCTCACGTAGCATCTGTCCGACTCAGGGACAATGGGAGACCATAGTAGAACAAGGGAAGGCATTGCTTGATCCAAATGCTTCTCATCACACCAGATTTCCTTCTTCAGAACCTGAGCTGGAAGAGGAAACTTTGGTCAGAACACCTGTAGTTGTTTCCCCTCAAAGGGAACATCAAGGATCAGGTGGAAGTCTTCCAAGAGCCAACATCAACACAACTCTTGACGGAGGCGCCTCTGAACTCGAGGAAGAATTGGATCCATGTGTTGGAACCAAGGAGACCCCCGTTGACACTGTCATAAGAGCAGAGTTCTAAAGCTTCTGTGACAGTATCAACAACTCTTTGAACGAGTATAAACTTATCAATGAACAAAAGGAGGAGCTGATCCTCAAGGAAAATGCTTCTATCAGGGAAGAACTGCTGAACATCTCAAACAAGCATGTTGAAATAACTCGAAAATATGCCGAGGCTGAAGCACTCAGAACAGAGTCTGAACGGGTCAGAGGAGAAGAGATTGCAAAGCTGACAACAGAGATAGCCGACCTAAGCTCAGTCAGATCAGAGGAAGTTAAAAAGACTTCGACAGATCTTGCAGAGCTAAAGCGACTCATAACAGAGAACCACACAACGCAGATGAACAGAACCCTTCCCATCCCCACAGTTATTCTTTCAGAATCTAACGTCAGAACCTTGACATAGATAATTACCAACTCTGTTAAGGAATCCATAAAAGAAGCAACCACCTCATCTGCTACTCCATTCAACATCTCCAGCCCTAACCCAAATGACCTACCCATGACAGTTGGACAAATGGGAGACTTCAGAAAATCAATTCTTAGCCGAATGATGACGATCTCATCAAAATTTGTAATGAAAGCTAAGGCGACAGAACAACATGTGAAAGCGTCTCTTGATACTCACAAGGTCAACTTCGAGGCTCAAGTAGAAGAGATCAGAGGTGCTGCAATAGAGGTAGAAGATGTAATGACAAAGGCAGCCTCAAACTTTACTGATATTATTTTACAGGCTACCTCTACATCGAAAAGATCTGCAGAAGAAGCACCCACAGACGAACCTTCAAGCAAGAGACACAAAGCTGGTCTGAAGTTTGTTGTTCCGTCCTCACCAGCAGCTCGAATTGACGATTCTGACGATGATGATGATTTCGAAGATGCTCAAGAAGGTCAATCAGACAATCAATTGGGTGAGTCCTCAGAACAACAAAAGGGGGAGAAGGAGAAGGAGAAGGAGAAAGAGAAAGAGAAGGAGCAGGAGAAAGAGAAGGAGAAGGAGAAGGAGAAGGGGAAGGAGAAGGAGAAGGAGAAGGAGAAAGAGAAGGAGAAAGAGGCAGAGAAAGAGAAAGAGGTTGAAAAAGAGAGAAAAGCCAAGGGTAAAGGGAAAGTCACATAAGCAACTGAGGCAGAGGCTACAGGAGAAGAAAAGGGGATAATAGAGGAACACACGCCAGAAATGACGGTGGTGGCATTTGACTACATGTTCAAGGACAGAGTCATCAAACCAACAGAAGCGTCAACACAAGAACCACCAGAGATCATCTGCCTAGATACCCCTCCTACATCTCCAACAAAAGAACCAGAGAGGACAGACCCATCCTCTGCTGAAGGACAAACAAGTCGAGCCCAACCTCAAGCTACTTAGAAATCTGCTCACATCGACACTCTTATGGTAGAAACCCATGATGATCCAAACCCAATGGTAACAGAACAGAACCCAGAAACCTCTACCTTTCATACCGAAAAACCTGCCTTAGAAACGGTATTTGCATTTCTATATGCTGACAGAGACATCATCCCTGTAAATGCCGTACCCATTAACCCATACCTCAACCCAATCAGAATAAACACCATTTCTGATGTAAGGCTAAAGTTCACCCAAACCAAGTCAAATCAGAACAGAGCCATCAATATAAACTTCGGTATTCGTAGAATTCTGGACATCAAGCACAAGAAGTTTCAACACGACAGGGTCACATACCATGAGTATACTGTGGAATCAACAGAAGGCAGAAATGAAATCTTCAATGACAATGATCTCGTGCTTCTGAACCCATACGACCTGATCTTACTCCATGCATATTGCTTGAACTTCTCAGAAAGATACACATCGGCCAGAACTGCGCTACCAGAAGTCAGATTCGCTATGCAAGAGCACATCAATCTCAGAATACAGATTGATTATCAGCTAGGCATAGAGTTTGAAGTAGAGAAACTAGCGATTTCACCACCAAATGAAAACCTTGAGGGTTATGGCCATCACAGAACTGGAACCGTAGTAGAAAATCCTCCAGTCTTTGTCTGCCGACAGAAGGGCATAGAGAAGGCCATCAGAGCAGCTGAAGCCCACAAGTACTCGAGTGAGTCGCTAGTATACCTCATGAACATAATCCAAAATCTCCCAAGAAGTAAGTGTCCAGAAGAACAACATAAACTCTTCATCGACCAGATTGATCTGATGCTGGACTTCCGTACTCTAATCAGAAGATTCGACAGAATTCTTAGGGGAGATAACTATGCATAAATGTACTACTTCTTACCATGCACTGTAATATCTTAGAAGAATAGTACAAAGGCTAACATAGGTAAATATTCTCTGTTCTTTTTGTTTACATCTCTGTTTCAATTTTTTTATTTTCAATACTTAGGGGGAGATTGTTAGACCCAAGTATCTGTAATGTAAAAGTATTGAAAATATTATCAAGTCAGAAGACCATCAGAGATGCATCAGAAGACTTAGAAGAAAAAGCTTCAAGAAGATCTGTTGGTTCCCGTTTTGCTTATACAAGATTGTCAGATCTATTAGTTCGAATTTATGTTTGATGCGGAAGCGTATTTGAATAACTAACAGATATGATTGATAGATTTAGAACATAATATAAATAAACAGTGAACAGGAAATAATATCTCAAAGTTTACTGAATATATATATTGAGAACAGATTCAAGAATAGTGAGTAAGCAAAGCTTTTAAAACATATATGACTCTCAAAGTGTTTAAAGCTATGTGCTCTTGTGATGTTTTTCTCTCTTGAATTCTTGTTTCGATTGTTCGATTGATCGATCGATGGATAGGAAGAACTCAACATGAGTCTTCCTTATATACTACTCTAAGGGGACCATAAAGCATATGCTACTATTCACAAAGGACGGTATGAATAGTTGGACGGATGGCATGAACAGTTGGACGTGATGTATTGCATTTAATGCAGCAGACGTCTATTATGTACTAAGCCCTATTGAATCCGACCAAAGTTTGACACGCTGCAGTTAGACAGGGCATGCTACTATGCAAGTTGATGAACATGTCCTGTAATAGTAGCATGATATTATAAATATCTTTTAAGTCTTTATTGAAGACCGCAGAGGCTCTGTGAAGTGCCACAGAGGTTCTGCGGTTTGGTCCTTAGAAGAGCAGTCTTCACCGGATTCCGAGTCTTTGGTCTTCTTTGCGCGTATGACAGAGCTTCTGTAGGGCGCCTCTTTAGCTTCTGTAGCTTCTTGACCTTGATCTCTCGGTAAGTTCGGCAGAGCCTCTGTAAGAGGCTTTCTTCACTTAGCCTATTTTTCACTACTTCTAAATACTTCTATGATTAGGAAGATTGAAGCTAACAATCTCCCCCTAAGTAGTGAAAAATAAAAAATTTAACTTGAGTTTAGTTAGGCTAAGTTAGATAAGACAGAGGTTAAACAACACCTCGAAAGTTCTTTCATTTAGAAATATGCCAGAGGCATTTTACATTTGAGTACAATGAAAGATAAACTTTTGACTTGGTTTGCAGAGATTTGAGGTTTGAGAATCAGATTTTGGCATCTTTGAAATCGTTGTAGGTTCTGTTGTCTCTTCCGATTCTTCTGATCTCTTTGTAGAAACTGATGCAGAGTTCTCTTAGGCGGATTGTGGCATCAATCTCTCTAATGAAAGTATCTGTAGCATCTCTATCCATTTTCTCTGTACCTCTGTATTTTACAAGGCTTGCTCTGAACTTGTTCAGAGTACTAGTTGCATACTTCTGACAATCCATGCACACAAATAGTTTGATTTCGCCTTGTGGGTTTTGAAATACTAACCCGAATCTTGGTTCTGTAATGATAGAGTTGGGCACGGCGTCGGGTGGGCAGCGATCTTCTGGTGGTCGTAAATTTAGATGTTTGAGACCAAGATCCTTTCCCAGTTGAAAATCTATCATACTGAAGATCAGAAGCTTTTCCCTCATTGCTTTTCTTAATACTTGATAGGCTCTGGTGTTTGCCTCTGTGTTGTAGTTGTCCTTTGTCCATTGCAGAAGGTCAGGTAGATCATAAGGATTGATATTTCTTAGGTCAGCATTAGCGAAGGTGGTTTCTGAATTGTCTTCTCTTCTGACTTTGTAAAGATTGTACCTGACCCTTGGATAGGTTCTTGTAAAGGAGAACTTGCAGAAGATTACCTTTTTGATCTTGTGGATTGAGAAGACATCTGCTTTGGTTCTTGGCTTTGTCCTTGTGAAGATGTTCTCAAATTCTTCTCTGATCCTTGAATCTGTCACATGATCTGTTGAATGATTGGTCTGAAAGGTTTGTTTATAGAGGTATTTGTATACCACTTCTTCCATCTCTTCATGTGTTGGACCAAGTTGTGGTACTTGTCTTCTGAGATTCTCCATCTTTTGAACAATTTCTGCAGCTCTGCCAGTTAGAGGAATGTCTGTCAGAGGCTTTAATCCATATGCCCAATCAACTTCTTCAGGCTTTGGAGTTTGGAAGGCATCAAAGGCGCTCTTCATCAATTTCTCTGTAGGCTTGGGCAATGATTTCGTTTTCTTGGGCTCTTCTGTCAGTATTGCTTTGCCCTTGTCTTTGGCTTTTAGAGGTGCAGAACCTGTTTCTTCTGTAGGTTTGGAGGTTGGTGCTTCTGTTGGCTTGATGGTTGCCTCTGTAGGTTTTGACACTTGTGTTTTAGAGGACTTTTGTGGCGATGGTTCTGTTGGCTTGAGTTGCTCTGTAACCTCTGTTGGAGGTTCTTTGGTGACTTCTTCTGTGAGCTCTATTTCTGTTGGTGAAGATTGGACATCGAATCTTCTTGCCATTTTGAAAGCCAATGTGAACCTGTGCCTTTCTTCTTCTCTCTGCGACATTCGATCAGACATTGTATTGTGCATCTTTTTCAGAATAGAAAAAGCAGAGGTCGCAGAGGTCGTTGCTCTTTTTGGTTTGGTGGCAATCGACTTTCTTCTTGGTATGGTTTGGGGTTTTTCTGTTGATTTTGTTGAAGGACTCTTTTCCAAGTTGATTACCACAGGGGTGGTTGTTGCCTCTGTGGTATGCTGATCAGCTTCTGGAATATTGGTTTCTTCAGGAGTTGATTCCACAGAGATGGGTGTTGTCTCTGTGGTCTGTTGATTTTGTTGTTGATCTTGGGTTTGTTCTGGAGGGGCTTGACTGATTGGTTCTGCTGTGATTGGTGGAGCTTGTATTCCTCTGGTCGTAGATTTCTCCCTTATATTCTCCCCCTCAGGATTATCTGATGGACCAGGATGGTCATCATCAGAATCATCCTGACTTTTATCAGAAGTACCCTTTGCTCTGCAGGAAGCTTTGGGTTTCTTTGGTAGTTCTACTCCTGCGGCCATCAACTTCGCACATACATCATCACAGAGGCCGAAAAGAGTTGCAAGCTCTGCTTCTGTGTTGAAGCGCATTCTGCCGACACTTTTTCTGAACTCTTTGACGTAGTTGGCATTTGCAGTAGTGAAGGAGACAATGACTTCAGTGACCTGGTTTATGACATTTTGGCCGAGCTCTGTTAGCTGTGCTCTGGTCATGTAGTCTTTAGGCTGCTTCAGTATTGTGTTGCGCATTGCTTCTGCTTGAACGTTTTACAAAGCCTTCTGTAGATCTGCGGGTGTGATGCTCTGTGATTTGTTGGATTGCTTGTTCATTTGTTCAAGGAAATGTTTTACTGATTCCTTGAATGCAGAAGTTGCGGTAATTCCAAAATCTTTAGCAGCAGAAGTGGCTGTAATTGTTGCAGTTGTTTGCGCAGAAGATTTCATCTCTGTGATGGCTGTTTTCACCTCTGTGGACAGATTGTCCATTTTGGTGTTCAGATTCAGCAAGGCCGTTGATGTTTTCTCTGCAAAAGATGTGAAAGAGATTTGCAACTCTTTCATGGTTTGGTTCACAGAGGTGACAAGGGTTTGGAACTCATCCCTTGATACTTGTGTCCCTGGTGTAACCTCTGGAGGAACACATTCGTCTCCAGAGTGAGTCCCTGCTCCTGGGACACCTTCGTTCACCCTTGTTTGTACGTTGGGGGTGGAAGGATTTCCATCTGATCTTCGAGCAGAAGCATCTAGTGCTTCAGACTCTACAGAAGTTCTGTGAACGACATTGTCTAGATCCACTTCAGAGGTGGGTACTAGATTATCCTTCTGTTGACTCGGAGACTTGTCTAGAGTCTCTTCGTCGTTGTGCTTACTACTTCTCTCTGAAAGAAGGGTTGGCCCTATTTCGTGCGTGGCAGAGGAAACGAATTCCTCTGTAGGGTGTTCTAGTGTGATCTGGGGCGATTGATCACGAACTATAGGTGAGTCTCTTTGAGGAGACTCCCTAGGAATGGATTCCCCGGTTTTTGTGGGCGCAGAAGTCGAAAGAGTGACTTCTGGCTGGTTGGGTTGGGTTTGGATCGAGCTGTGATGCTCTATTTCAATAACTCCTTCTGCAGCTAGACCTGCGGAGTTAGATGTGTGTGTTGCACTGGGAGGGGGTGAGGGATGTGTGCCTTCTTCATCTTCGGCATCTTTTTCTTTTACATTTTCTTTTCCTCCAGATGTTTCTACCCTATCCTCTGTTGAAGTTCTTTGCTCTATGCCTAAGAAGTCATACATTTGATGAGAGCCGTATAACTTCATGACATGTGGATGATAGAGACCTTTTCGTATCCAGACAGCTTCTTCTTCGTCTGAATCTACCTCTGAGACCTCTATTCTTGTCTCTGTTACTTCATCTCTATTCCACTGAGCTTATGTTTGTCCTATTTCTTCTGAAGCTGGGCTTGGACTCCTTCTGTGAACGTCCAATCCTTGCTGAATGAAGGGGTTCTGTAGAATAATAGGTGTCTCAGCTGATTGATCTCTGGGTGTTTGATCATCTTCTTGCAGATGTGTGTCAATGCTGGAAATAGAGAAGTATTGTTCTTCTGGGGAATGGTGGTCGAGAGGTTGTGCCGTCCACCCTGCTGTATTTAAAGTGTTGGCAATGTCGGGGTTCTGTAGGAAATCGTTAATGTTTCCTTGGTGAGCAAATCGATCTGGGGATTGATGGGGCGATTGATATCCCTCTTCTGTCATTTCTTCTTCTGCATCTTCTTCTTCTGCAGTTCTTTCTTCTGCGATTGCTTCCTCTTCTATGGTAACCAATTTCTCAAGTGGTTTACCATGCTTCTTTTTGGTTGTCCTCCTCTTAGGTTTTGGTGCCCCTTCCTCTGTGGTTTTTGATTTTCTTTTCTTCTTCTGTTTTGGAGAAGAGGGAGGAGCAGAGGAGCCAATTTCTGTGGCATGAGGAGGTGAAGGTTGATCTTCTGCAGCGCTTGTAGAGGTGCCTTCTGCAGTTTTCCTCCTTTTTGATTTTGAAGAGGACTTCTTTCCCATGAGCTCTGCACGTTTGGCTATGAAGCTAAGTTGAAAAGCCATGTGTTTTACTAATTTGTTATCTTTTTCTTCTTGAGTGGAAAGAGGTTCTGCAATCATTGTTCCTAGGGGGACACCTAAACGCGGGGGTGTCATAGGACTCGGTTTAGGAGTTCTATGATCGCGTATATACTCTTTCTTAAGGGTTTTATTCTTGGCATACCTCAGAAGTTTCTTTGACAAAGGTCTGCAGTGTGTGTAGCCATCTACATGATCAGTGGGAATATTTTTGCTCATTGGGAACTGTTTGGGAATTGGCCCTTCCATTGGCCATTTCTGTATTAGCAACAGAGGTTCGAACAAGACTCCCAGTATTCTTTGGAATTGCAGAGGTGGTAGAAACTTAGGATCGTTCTCTTTGACCCTTCTTGTGTTGTTCTTTCTGTCGATGGTGTTGATCTCTTGCATCATTATGGTCGCATAATCCAGTGGGAGATCATAGTAAACCCCATACATGATGGTTAATATCTGATGTGAGCTCTGGTCAATACTGCCTATCTTCCCTGTCAGACATCTGTTAAGAATTGAGAACAAGGTGTTCCACAGAGGTGGTAATCTGCCTCTGCGGAAGTCATTTCTCTTCCTCAGTGGTGTGTTGTACCCAAGCATTTCTAGGAAACGACAGATCTCGTCGTATGTTGGTTGCTCTGCGTACTTCTTTAATCCAAGAAGACCCCTTGTTGGTAGGTTGAATTCAAGTGAGAACATTGTTCTATTGAACTTGATTTCCTGATGCTCAGATTTGTCGGGTCTTGAAATGTATCCTTTGATAAGAGAATCATCTTTATCAAATCGGCAACTTTGCCAAAACTGGTTCAGATATCTTACTGGAATTTTCTTTAGGGTTATTGAGTGTAAAGGGAAGAGGATATGATTTTCCATTATGTTTAGAAGAATGGCATGGGCTTCGCCGAAAGCAGTGGGTGAGGGGACCAAATAGCAATTGTTGGATTTGATTGGTAGTACTTTTTCGAAATGATCCTTTGCTATGAAGTTTTGAAGATGTGTGGTTGGAGCAAAGTCTGCTGAATCGCCGAAATCTTCTAGTTCAATGTTTTGGGCATGGTTGGGGTTTTCTGAATGTTCAGAATGAGCAGGTGAATGTTCTGGTGAGGTCGCCGGAGAGTGTGCAGGGGAGATAGCTTGAGAAGATGAAGCCATTTGGTACTGAGAATAAGAAATTTGCAGGTTTCGCCGGAGAAGAATGAGAGTTTGTAAAAAGTTTATGAGAGGGTAAGCTTGGTTTTTATGGGAGGGTAAAACGGTAGAATTCGAAAGAGTAAAATATATGGTATGGATTAAAATTTGGAATCCGAACTCAAGTTAGAACGGCGGGTTCAACTTTCCACAGAAAACGTTCCATGTACGCCCAATGAAAATGGGACACGTAGGCCATGTCAAGGGATGACAGGACGTCGTGCGCGGCCCATTAATGCTAGGCGCGTGGGGTTATTCTTAGCCACATGTAATTCACTCTCAGTAAAAGTAACCGTTATTACTACAGAAATGCCCAAGTAACAGATTGACAGAACTTCTGTAGTTTACAGAAGTTCTGTGATTTTGAAAATCTTTGATGTGTATCCCTTTCTCATATATCTCATTGTTATCATGACTTCTGTGGGGTTCCTTTTTAACCAAAACGTTTTGTAAAGGCATTGGAGAGGATCAAATAGGATTTTTAGTTAAGAGTTTTTACTCGCAGATGTTTTGTGGCTCTGTTGGAACTTGCAGAAGCTCTGGGAGGGCCAGCAGAAGCTCTATGAGGGAAACAAATCTCATAACGAAAATTCTATTAACTTTTCTGATCATCCAATTTTTGATCTGTTTTAAGAGATATTTTTCGGACATATTTGAAAGTTGGTGTCCGAAAAAAATGTTATGGAAAAAGTTTTGTTCTAGAAGGTCATGGTGAGTCTGTTTGGTTTCCGAGATAACATTCCAAAAGATCGATAGAGGTTAAAGTTGCGATCTCAGAGCATATTTCTGGCAGAGCTTCTGTTGAGCTCAGCAGAAGCTCTATGACCTTCAATTTCTCATAACTCAAATTTTATGAAACTTTTTGATCTTTTGATTTTTGAAATGTTATCCACAGTATATTTAGGACATATTTGACAATTTGTGTCCTAGAAAACTGTTTTCAAAAACCTTTTGTGCGAGAGACATACCTTTTGGTTCTTCTTTTCTCGGCAGTGATGTCTGACTTCTGTCGATATAGATTCATTGACATTCTTCTTTGGCTTTCCCTTGAAAGTTTTACCTCTGTAGATCATTTTAGGATCCCTTTTTTCTCCCTCTTGATCTAATCACCTCTGTAGATCAGAAATTTTCCTTTTGCTCCCCCTTGACCTATGCTTGGATCAAAGAATGATAAGTTTTGCATATAACATAGGTCATATTTTCCAGAGGTTCTGTAGGGGTTGTCAGAGGTTCTGAGTAGACTTACAGAAGCTCTGTGATTTTAAGAACTATTTAAGATTAACTTACATACAGAAATAAATTAATTAAAGAAAAAATAATTAGAAATATATACATATTTACAGAAGATAAGGCTATACTTACAGAGGATTTTTACGTCATATTGATCATTCCTAACTTACCCACCAAGAAATTGAATCTTTTCTTGTCTAAAGCTTTGGTGAATAAGTCCGCGAGTTGGTATTCTGTGGGCACGAAATGCATCTCGATTGTACCGTATTCAACATGATGTTTCAAGAAAGGGTACCTTATATCGATATGCTTGGTTTTTGAGTGTTGCACAGGATTGGCAGAGATAGCAATGGCACTCTTGGAATCACAGAAGATAGGTATTTTGAATAGGATGTGGCCGTAGTCTTTTAGCTGAGTCTTCATCCATAGAACCTGAGAACAACAGCTAGCAGCAGCAACATATTCAGCTTCTGCAGTGGATGTTGAGACACAATTTTGACCGAGATTTTTGGTCCCCTTTAGATATCTAAAGATTATTTTCACAACATCATAGTGTGATTTCTTTGGATTAGCTTGATAACGTGCACAAAGACATGTGGCATGCATAATGTCAGGTCTGCTTGCAGTTAAGTATAACAGAGATCCAATCATGCCTCTGTAGAGAGTGCATTCTACAGAGATGCCATCTGGATCTAAGGATAACTTATTTCCAGTGGCCATTGGAGTTTTCATTGCAGAGGTATCAGAGAGGCTATACTTGAAAAGAATGTCAGAGACATATTTGGCCTGATTTATAAAAATTCCCTCTGATGTTTGTTTGACTTGGAGTCCGAGGAAGAATGTTAGTTCTCCCATCATACTCATTTCAAACTCACTCTGCATGAGTTTTTCAAAACTTTTGCACTCTTCTGTGTTAGAAGACCGAAAAATTATGTCGTCCACATAGATTTGTACAAGCATTATTTCACTGTTTTTACGTTTATAGAATAAGGTAGTATCTGTTGTACCTCTGTCGTAGCCATTTACTAGAAGAAAGGTAGAAAGTCGTTCGTACCATGCTCTTGGAGCCTGTTTCAGTCCGTACAAAGCCTTTTCAAGGTAGTATACATGCCTTGGGAACTTTGAGCTTTCAAACCCTGGTGGCTGATTTACGTAAACCTCTTCTTGGATTTCACCGTTGAGAAAAGCTGATTTTACGTCCATCTGATAGACTTTAAAACCTCTGTGGGCTGCGAAGGCTAAGAATATTCTTATTGCTTCGAGCCGTGCGACAGGAGAAAAAGTCTCATCGTAATCTATGCCTTCTTCTTGTCTATAACCCTTGGCCACCAATCGTGCTTTGTTTCTGATGACCACTCCATCTTCATCCTTCTTATTTCTGTAGACCCACTTAGTCCCAATGGCCTGTTTCCCTCGTGGCAGAGGTACTAAAGTCCATACTCTGTTACGCTCAAACTGCAGAAGTTCTTCTTGCATGGCGTCTACCCAGTTTGGGTCATCTAGTGCTTCAGAAATCTTCTTTGGTTCTATCACACTAATAAAATTTGTAAGGAAACAAAAATTAGCAGTGGCAGACCTGGTTTTTACTGAGTCAGAAGGTTCTCCGATTATTTGGCTTGGAGGATGGCTTTTTGTCCACTGAGTGGTGCGAGGAAGATGGTCATCAATGTCATCGAACCTTTCTTCAGAAGCTTCTTGTGGATATTCTTCTTGTATAGCCTCTGTCGTTCTTCTTACCTTGGTAGAAGATTCTACCATTTGTGGAATGATTGGTATGAGTGGTGGTGGAGTTTGTTCCTCTGAGGACGTATAGTCTTGGTCCTCAATTACCTCTGTAATTGGTTCTTCTGTGGATTGTGGAGTTTGTTTTTCAGCAGCTTCTGTGGTCGTTTTTCTTGATGTTTCATCTTCTGCATTTTCTTCTTCGGCATTTGCATCTGTAGTATTTATAGAAGAAGATGAAGCATTATTTGGACCAGTTAGAGTCATACCTGTAGGATTTTGTCCAACAGAGGATGGTTCTTCAGAAACTCTGATGGTTCCAACAGAAGGATCAATGTCATCGTGGAACATCTCTAAAAATAGAAGATTCAAGTCTTCTTTCGTTTGCGAGATGCCAGCGGTTTCTCTTTTAAGTTCGAGTTCTGAACGGATTTGCTCAGAAGTCATTTGGAAAGAATCATCAAAAGAAACATTGATACTTTCTACGATTTTGCGAGATCTTGTAAGGTATACTCTATAGGCTTTGGAAGTGGAAGAGTATCCAATGAATTTTCCTTCGTCAGCTTTTACTTCAAACTTTCCTCTTGAATCTCTGTCGTTTAAAACAAAGCATTTACATCCAAACACATGGAAAAACTTGATGTTTGGCCGCCTTTTGTTGATCAGTTCGTAAGGAGTCTTGATGTGTCTTTTCACAATGGTTGACCGATTCTGTGTGAAACAAGCGGTAGAAATTGATTCTGCCTAAAAGTTCATCGGTAATCCGTATGCTGATAGCATAGTTCTTGCGGCCTCCACGAGCGTTCGATTCTTCCTTTCGACTACGCCATTCTGCTGTTGAGTGCGTGTGGCAGAGAAGTTCTGTGATATTCCTTCTGTAGAAAGATAGGCTTCAATGACAGAGTTTTTAAATTCTGTGCCATTGTCACTTCTTAACTTCTGTATTCTGCATTCATAAAGAACTTGGATTCTTTTCATTAGATTAATCAAGATGATTGGAACATCCGATTTCTTTCAAACAAATTCAACCCATGTGAAGCGTGAATACTCATCAATTAAGACAAGTATATATTTCTTGCCACCTAGGCTCTGTATGGCAATAGGACCGCAGAGGTCGACATGAAGCATGTACAGAGGCCTAGTGCACGACACATCTGTTTTGCCTCTGTGGGAAGCTCTTCTGAGTTTTCCCATCTCACAGGCAGAACACAAGTGATCCTTATTAAATTTAACATTAGGCAAACCTTTAACTAGATCAAGTTTGACCAATTTATCCAAGGTGTGAAAGTTCAAGTGACAGAACCTGTTATGCCATAACCAGGCTTCTTTACTTTCGCAAGCTACAAGGCAAACTTTGTCCTTGGTTGTTGAACAAAAGTTCATTAGATACAGATCACCTATTCTTTTGGCTCGCAGAAGTTCCATTCCTGTGTTTTCACTTTGCAGAGAGCAGAAAGTCCTTTTGAACAAGACATCAAATCCTGTATCACAGAGTTGACTTACACTGAGTAGGTTGTGTTTAAGGCCATTCACATATGCAACTTTGTATACAGAGACGTTTTCCTTCTGTATGACTCCATAGCCTTTGATGTGTCCCTTCTTGTTGTCTCCAAAAGTTACAGATCCACCATCGTGTGTTTCTTTGTACGTGGATAGTAAACTTCTGTCGCCAGTCATGTGCCTTGAGCATCCGGAGTCAAGATACCAAATTGGTACATACTGCTTCTGTAAGACAATCACAGAGACTTAGGTACCCATATCCATATGGGTCCAATATTGTTAGAATTTTTCAAGTTTGCCTTAGCATTCTTGAAATACATTTTATCTTTTGTAGAAAGATCAGATTGTATCTCTCTAGGTTTTGACTTTGGAGTTTGAATTTTAGTGGAGAGTAAGCAATCTGGACTTGAGAAGTGATTTTTCAATCTGAACATAAGATCAAAACAATGACAGTATTTAATATGAGACGTGATTTGTTTGAACTTTTCATTGAATTCATTGAACTGAGTCACAGAGGCATTACATTCGTTCTTAACATTAGATTTCCTATTACAAGAAGATCTATGAATACTAGAATGTTTTTTGCAAAAATCTTGTTTAGGTCCTGCCTTCTGTGAGTCTCTTCTGTGGTGAACGTCTGTTTTCACTGTCACAGAGGAAAGATATTTGTTAGCTTCAGGCCTTAAAGGTTTTGAAAAATTTGAGCTTTTAGGATTTTCAGAGGCCTTTTTCAAATTATCAAGCTCTGTAGAGGTTTTGACTTGTATACACATTTTTAGAAAATCTGGACAGATAGGTATCTCTGTGATTTTCTCTTTTGGAGAAATTGTTCTGTTAAGAACCTCAGAGGAGAATTTAACATCCTCTGTGTCACAGTGAATTATCCCTGATTTAGAATCAGTCTCTGAGTCGTCAGAGGATGAATCGTCCTCATATACAGAGGTTGAGTCATTTCTTTCGACAGAGGCTGAATTTTCTGAGCATGTATCGTACGAGTTTTCTTCCTCTGTAGAAAAACTTTCATAGATGACAGAGGTTTCAGATGAGATCTCTTCAGCGAGAATTTGATCTATAGAAGATGTACAGAGATTTTCTAAAGCATTTGATTTCAAAACTTCCAAAATTTCTTTTTCAATTGATCTTTTAAGATTTTCTTCTGAAAAGATGGGTTTAAACTCAGGAGCTTTTGCAGATAATTTCTTTTTGACATCTATCATACAGACAAAAGCGACCTGTGTTTGAGTCTCTGGTTTACCAAACCTAAAGATACCAATCTGATCTTGTGTTTTCAGATATTTATTTGGTTTGATTCCTCTATTGACAGAGGTTGAAGATGATGAATCTGTGTTTTCAAACCACACATTGATCATCTTCGTATGTTTCCTCAAGTGAGGTTCTTCAGAGATTTTAACCCTTTTACTTACAGAGAGTAAGTTTGGAAAAATTGGTTTATTTGTTTTTCCTACCACAAACAGAGAAGACAGAGGTTTAAGTCTTTTGCCTTCAACACCTAGAGTAATATCATCGTACCCTATACCTCCTCTTCCTATTTGTGAGTTTACTTTCTCATACACCTTATGTGCATCTTTATAGTTTTTAAGTAAAACCTCTCTTCTGAGTAGATCTTGCCAAAGTACCTCTCTCTCTTTTTGAAAGTATTCTTTGAGAGCTCTTATGTCAGTTGTTTCACTCCTAGAAACAGAAAGCTCTTTAGTTTTGACTTTTAAAGCAGAGGTTAATTCAGAAATTTGCCTTTTTAAAGGATCTACATTTTTGCTCCAATATTTTCTACTCTTTCCTTTTCTTCAAAATTTTTGGCTTTTTCTTGAGTGAGAAGCCTTACTTCTCTCTCATTAAAGGTGAGTCTTTTCTGAATACTTTCATTTATCTCTTTGAGTTCAATCAGTTCAATGTTAAGTCTAACTGAATCATTTTCTACATATTTAACACAAGAGGTAGAGTTTGAAATGGATACCTCATTGTCAGTGCCCGAGTCGACTTCTGCCATGCCACAGAACAGGGCATTGGTGGTGAATTCATCATCAGAGGTAGAGTCTGACTCGAAGTCCTCCTTATTTGCTTCAGAATGCCCTTTGTTCGCCATTAGGGATTTTTGTGCATAATATTCAGCCTTCTTTTTGTAAAAAGTTGAGTCCTTCTGTGGGCGATTTTGTCTACTTCTGCAATCTTTTGCGAAATGGCCTGGCTTGCCGCAGTTGAAGCAACCTTGGGAGGTGTTTCCCGTTCGATCGTCGGACTTCTGTTGGTCTCCACCTTTCTCTGTTCGGCATTCGTTTGCATAATGACCAGGCTTACCACATTTGTAGCATTCTTGTGTGTGGCCTATCTTGTCATTTGACCTCTGTTGGTCATTTCCTCTGTAGTTTTTGTCGCTCGACCTCTGTCGGTCACTTCTGTAGTCTGACCTCTGCCGGTCACTTGATTCTTCTCTTCTTTCATCATCTCTTCTATCTCTCTGGTTGTCTCTGCTATATCTGTCATTTCCAAAATTTCTTTGGTTACCTCTGAACTCTCTTGTCAATAGAGCCAATGATTTAGCTAATGACGCAAGAGTTATTTCTTCCTCTATCAGCTCATCTTCTTCGCTACCAACCATTACTATCTTCTTCTTCTCCTTCTTCTTCTCCTCTGTTGCTCTCTCATTTCTTGGTCTCTCTGTAGCCTCTGTTGATTTACTAACCAATGCGTATGGTGCAATGGCTATTGTTTTAGCCTGTGCTATTTGAGGCTCTTGTGCAGCTAGTGTTCCATAGAGATCAGAGAGTGTCCATGAGTCTAGATCTTGGTTTGTTTGTAAAGACATAGACAGTTGAAGCCACTCATCATTCAGACTCTTTAGAAACATGACGTTATTTTCTTCCGAGGTTCTGTGAATGCCAGACTTTCTACATTTGTTTATGAGAGAGTTGAACCTATCGTACGTTGTTTGCAGAGATTCTGTTGCAGAGGCTCTGAATGCATGATATTCATTTATGTAATGTGCCCTTCGGTTCTTCTGTGTTTTAGCACCCCCTTCCAACTGTCTTTCTAATTCTTTCCAAAGATCGTGCGCAGTTTCGCATGCATCTAAGGATTGAAAAAGCTCGTTGGGGATAGCCATTATCAGGATTCTTTTTGTTTTCTGTGCAACTTCATCTTCTGCCTTATCTTCATTTGACCATTCTTCTTTTTGTTTTGGTTTTTGATGTTCAGGGATTTCTGGAGATTCAGCAGTAGCTGGTACTCGTGGTACTGCTATCATGGGAACAGGAGGAAGGTTGTAAAGATATTGTACTAGATTTTTTTCAGTACCCTCAAAGAAATGAACCATTCTTATCTTCCATTGAGGATACTCATCTCGTATGAGAGTAGGAGGCTTGGTGAGTGAACCAGCAGTAAAGAAGTTATTTGTATTTGTCATTTTAAGGTTCTGAAAAGATAGTATGATTTAAAGAGTATGAGTCTGAAGATCTGGAAAGTTTTCTGGGTTTGAACAGTTCCCAGAGTACACTTTAATGGAGTTTTAACCTAGAGATGAGGAATAGGAAAAAATGATTTCTATCACTAATCTTGTAAAAACGAGGATCACTTGATATTGATAATCAAGTTTTGCTCTGATACCAATTGTTGGTTCCCGTTTTGCTTATACAAGATTGTCAGATCTATTAGTTCGAATTTATGTTTGATGCGGAAGCGTATTTGAATAACTAACAGATATGATTGATAGATTTAGAACATAATATAAATAAACAGTGAACAGGAAATAATATCTCAAAGTTTACTGAATATATATATTGAGAACAGATTCAAGAATAGTGAGTAAGCAAAGCTTTTAAAACAGATATGACTCTCAAAGTGTTTAAAGCTATGTGCTCTTGTGATGTTTTTCTCTCTTGAATTCTTGTTTCGATTGTTCGATTGATCGATCGATGGATAGGAAGAACTCAACATGAGTCTTCCTTATATACTACTCTAAGGGGACCATAAAGCATATGCTACTATTCACAAAGGACGGTATGAATAGTTGGACGGATGGCATGAACAGTTGGACGTGCTGTATTGCATTTAATGCAACAGACGTCTATTATGTACTAAGCCCTATTGAATCCAACTAGAGTTTGACACGTTGCAGTTGGACAGGGCATGCTACTATGCAAGTTGATGAACAGGTCCTGTAACAGTAGCAAGATATTATAAATATCTTTTAAGTCTTTGTTGAAGACCGCAGAGGCTCTGTGAAGTGCCACAGAGGTTCTGCGGTTTGGTCCTTAGAAGAGCAGTCTTCACCGGATTCCGAGTCTTTGGTCTTCTTTGCGCGTATGACAGAGCTTCTGTAGGGCGCCTCTTTAGCTTCTGTAGCTTCTTGACCTTGATCTCTCGGTAAGTTCGGCAGAGCCTCTGTAAGAGGCTTTCTTCACTTAGCCTATTTTTCACTACTTCTAAATACTTCTATGATTAGGAAGATTGAAGCTAACAAGATCAACAGAACTCAACAGAGTTCTGGTGGAACTAACAGAGCTCAACAGAGCTCTGTCAGAAGATCAACAGAAGAACTGTTCACAACCCGAAGACCAACAGAGCTCTGTTCTATGAGCTCTGTTGTAGTGAAGACCTCTGTGATGCCTAAGTTTCGTAAGAAATCCAAAGTGTTAGACAAGTGTCCATACTTTCCACGTATGCCATAAAATTAGGAGACACACTTTCCACGTGTCATTCTAGGGTACGATAGTACACTGCCTTCACTTTATCAGGGCTATAAATAGAGAGGTAGTGGAACAAACAATTGTAAGCTTTGGGAAGAGTAGTTTCCCACAATTGTTTAAGCACACACTGCAGCAATCCCGAGCACTACCTCCGTACGATATTGTGGTCCTGTGAGATTTCCGAACACACTTGAACCTGTTCTTGGTGTGATTCATTATCAATATATGAGCAGCTTTTATATCTGATCCTGTTATCATTTACTGTTCAATATTTTGATTCTCATAGTTCATTTATCGTTTACATAATCACTCATATTAATGGCTTTATTTAATATGCTTCCGCTGTCTATTTCACTACCATTAATATGATACAACGTGAATCTGGGAACCTACAGCTATCTTTTCAGCTTTGGTGGCCGTGGGGCACTTACTAGCAATATGATCAGTGAGTCCACAGTGATAACATTTCCTATAACTAAAAGTAGTTCTAGGACCATTTGAATGATGAGCTTTAGATTTTGAATTAGAAGTACCAGCACCAAATAAGCTATTGGCTTTTGAAATCGGAGGAACTTTCAGTTCTTCGGATTTCTTACCAGAGACATCCACTCTGATTCTAGGAGTAGATCGCTGAAAAGATCCACGCTGAGTAGATCCAGAGATCTGATTCCTTGATCCAGAGGGATGAATCAGTAAAGCTTTAGAAGCATTCAGCTTAGGTACTAAGGTACCCTTCTAAGGTTTTTGGTTAAAAGCAATTCCTTTACCTTTATCTTTAAAGACAGAGGTAGGTTTTGGATAAACCGTTTTCTCTTTACCTTTTGAAGAGGTAGAAATTTCCTCAGGGATAGGCGGTCTAGAAGAGGAACGCTGAGAGGATGAAGTATGAGCGATTGAGGATAAGAAAGTTCCAAATAAGAGCATGGAACGATCAGTGGTTGGTTCTAGAAGATTAGCTTTGTAACCAAGACCATGTTTATCACTCAGGGGAATCTGAGACTTAATTATCTCAGTGATCTTTGTTGAAGAATTACACTATCCTTCAACATTAGCTTTTTCAGCTCTTAAAGCAGAGATAGATTCTTCGCGCTCGATTTTGACTAGCTGATTTAAGTGCACTTGATCTTTAAAATCTTCTTCAATTTTAGAAAGCTTTTCTATTTAAAGGTGACAGTTTTTAAGCTGTTCAGCGAGATCAAGGTTTTGGTTTTCAACTAAAGTTTTGCCATTCATGGCTTCATATAAACTTCTAGTCAAGAGATCAATTTTACGAAGACTATCAGCTTCATCAATATTTGCAATGTTTGTAAAGAAGGAAGGTGATACCTGAATTGCAGAGGTTGAAGTGGAGGGAATGTCTGAACTTTCTTCCTCATCTTAAATCTTGGCCATAAGACAGAGATTGGATTCATCATCTTCAGAGTCAGATGATGATTCTTCTTCATCAGAGGCAGCCCAATCATAGTTAGCCATCAGGCCTTTGCCTTTCTTCTTAAAGCTTTTCAGCTTCGCATACTTTTCTTTCAGCTTGGCGTATTTGTCATCTTTATTCCTGGGAATAAAGGATTTCTTGGGAAACGCTGAGTTTCTCGAAACTTTCTTAGACCTGCACTCGTTAGCGAAATGTCCTATCTTTTCGCAGTTAAAACAAGTAGCAGTAGCCTTATCAACATGAGCTGATGATCTTGGCTTGTCAGTAATGGAAAGAGGTTTATTCTTTCTGAACATTTTCTTTTTGGCGAATCTCCTGAACTTTTTAGTGAGGAGAGCCAAAGATTCATCATCATCTGAAGAGTCAGAATCTGATGGCCTTTCAGAGTTACTTTCCAACTCAGTGATAGTGACCGAGGGTCGCTGAGTGGAAGGTTCCTCTGAGATTAAAGCAACATGGGTGCTTTTGGAATCTTTTACAAGATTCTTCTTAAGATGACTTGATTGCTCATGATTCAACATCGTGCCATATAAGGTAGAAAGGTTCATTGATTTTAGATCCTTTGACAGCTTGAGACACATAGAATAACTGTCCCAGCTTTCAGGTAAACATTCTAAAAACTTTGTCAGCACTTCAAAGTTTGAATATTCCTTACCAACAGTTTTCAGATCTATTATTAAACAGTTAAAACGTTGGTGAACTTCAGAGAGAGTTTCATTCTTACCATAAATGAAACTTTCGTACTGTCTTACCAGGTTGATCTTTCGAGAGTCATGGACTTCAGAAGTACCTTCATACTGAACACAGATTGTGTCCCACATAGCTTTTGAAGTTTTCAGGTTCATGACGGAATGGTAGACTTCGTCAGGAAGAGCCATGGATAGTATGGATATGGCTTTTGTGTCGATAGCCACTTTCTTCTTATCTTCGTCAGTCCACATATGAACTTCCTTGGGTATCAGCCTTTCTGGAATATCAGGTCTATTCTCAGCGGCTGGAACTGCAGCATCAATTCTTACAGGAATATATGGGCCGTTTTCAAGATAATAAGGCATAGTAGGGTCTACACCTTCTAAGAAGAGAATCATCCTATTTTTCCATAGATTAAAATTATCTCTAGAGAATCTAGGGGGTTTTGCAAGAGAACCATTGTCAATATAGTTTGTGTTTGTGTTGGTAGCCATTTTCAGAAATAGCAAGGAAGAGAAATCTTAGTATAGATTAGATCTTGTTTATTAGATTAAACAAATCCGCTCTGATACCACTTGTTGGTCCCGAAGGGCTATACAAGTTTGTAGAAGGGGGGGGGGGGGGGGGTTGAATACAAACACACAGATTTTACTTTTCTAAATTGTTTATTGATAAATCATTAACAATTTACAGCTTGTTGCGGAACAAGATTAAGGATAAACCTAAATCTAAACAAGTTGGAACACTAAGTTTCTTGCACTAAGAAAGAGAAGGAAATTACTAATAATAACCTATCTCAAGATAAGAAGGATGAACTTGTCCAGAGTTAGCAAGTTACTTCAAAATGAAGTGAGTTCTTCTTCTTATATACTGCATGCATTTAATGCATGGCAGTTTACATTTTACACGTGGCATCAGCTCATTGGTTGTATGTCATTGACCTTTGTTGATAACCTTAGTAGCCGCATGTTTGAACAGTGTAGTATCAGAGTGGTTGTACGATTTCAGACAATAAGAAGGTTCTTTTCTGACACGGAGTCGTGCAAGGGTGGTTAAGAAAAAAGTACTTTGTACGGAGGACTTCATGTTCAGCTTTTCGTTGATTCAGCGCTTCATCATTGTTTATCAGCGAATGATAAAGTTCAGCGATAGCTGAAGTCCTGTATTTGATACTTCACGTTGAGTGGACAAATCTGAGTCTTTGCTGATCCGCATCAGTTCATTAGGAGACTTTTTGCTGGTTCTTGAGCTTGATCTTCGACTTCAGCGTAGAACCTATGTTGACGTGAAACTTGTCTTCAGAGATCATAAGTAAACAATTAACTTATCAGCGATCACCATAAGTACTGAACAGACTCAGAGCATTATGGTGAACAGTGTTCGCTGAATGTTTAATCTAAAGAGCGAGAGTTCCTATCAGCGGTACTGTAAGATCTTAGTACTTATCAGCGATAGTGAAACTCTGATACATATTGTTTACTTATAATTTTCACTAAGTATTTAAGAGTGGGTCATTATCAAATCACTGAGGGTTTGGATCAACAAATAACAACATTTTTTTTTGAATTATCAAACAAAACATGAAAAATCTCCCCTTTAAACTTGATTAGTTGACAATGCTCCCCCTTGACTTGTCAACCTGACACCTCTCCCCCTCAAGTTTTCAAAAATTGCAACTCTCTTCTCACAGAAACGAGAAACGTACCTTAGAGACTTGGCTTTCGAGGAAACACCTTGTAGAACATACGGTTAGTAGCACGGGAAACAAATGAAAAAACAAAGACAAGACTAAAAGAAGCATGCAGAAAACTAAAAATGCAAGAAACACTAAAACGTAAATACATAGTATATGTCACCGATGTGCTTGAAACACCTAAACTACGCTGCGAGACAAGTGTAACTGATTAAGGTACAGTTATCCCATAGTGAAGAAAAGGTGTGACAAGTACAACAGGGACTCAAACTTTCAAATTAAGCATACCCAGCTTGGACACGAGTTCATTGAACCGTTTTTCGTCTAAAGCCTTGGTAAACAGGTCTGCTAGTTGATTTTTTGTACTTACGAAGTAGAGTTCCATCGTACCTCGTTCCACATGGTCTTTAATGAAGTGGTAGCGCACGTCAATATGCTTTGTCTTCGTATGTTGAACCGGATTGCTCGTGATTGCGATGGCACTCTTGGAGTCGCAGTAGATCGGGATGTTCGAGTAGTTGTACCCGTAGTCCTTCAGTTGCGTTCGCATCCAGATCACTTGGGAGCAGCAACTAGCCGCGACCATGTACTCCGCTTCCGCCGTGGAGGTGGAGACGCAAGTTTGCTTCTTGGAGGCCCAACTAACCAACTTATCGCCAAGGAACTGGACGTGACCCGTGGTGCTCTTCCGGTCGAGCATACTTCCCGCGTTATCAGCATCAGGATCTCCGTTCTGTCGTCGTTACGAATACTGCACCACTTTGCCTTGAAGTTGACTTCAAGATTCTTGTCGCAGAACTGGCCGATGCTGAAGAGGTTGTGACCGAGGCCTTCGACGTAGGACACACGCTTGATGGTGAGGTTGTCCTGAACGAGGTCGCCATAGCCCATGATTGGGGCTACATTGTCATTCCCAAATCTGACGTCACCACAGTACTTCTCCTTGAAGTTGGTGAGCAGCTCCCGTTTACCAGTCATGTGTTTGGAGCATCCGGAGTCTAAAAACCACACATGACCGGGCTGTAAAACAAAATTAAGGTTGTTTAGGTACCCATCTGTAATGGGTCCTTGAGTGTTAGGTGTAGCACGTTTGCTTGAGACCCGTTTAGATCTGGGTCTTTTTCGAGAAGATTTACGAGAAGCATTTGAATTAAACACATGATATATACCAAACCAATCAGATGCATGTTTAGACACGACAAAATCATTCAATCCACATAAAGAACAACAAACACAATCACGCAAATTTTCAATCAATTACTGAACATTATCAGGTTGAACTGGAAATTTAAAACCATGTTCAATAGAGTTATTCAAACCAAAACCATGATTGTTGTTATTTTTCCTAATATGCGAAAAAGAATTAAATGACTTGGTCGTCTCTGGTCATAACTTAGTCTTCTTCTCTACCCACTCTTTCCAACATGTTTTCACCCGACCCGTTCTATCTGAAATTACATTAGAGTTATTGTCAGAGGAGTTAGAGTAAACTGGTTGTCTTGTAGAGCTCTTACCGATTTTAGCCCGTTTCTTGGACCGACGTTTAGATTTAGATTTTGAAATTGTCTCAGAAACGGTTTTAGAATTAGAACACTCACCTTTCTCAAAATTAACCGGTGTGGGCATTTTTTCTAAAAATTTAGTGTGACTAGCAAGCTTCGGAGCAAAGTCAATCTTAGAAAAATCATCATCTTGACAAGCAGAGGAATTCATAAAATCAGAAAACCTTCGTGCAGAGTCAAGTGGGGTTTCACCATCAGAGTCGGACGAGGAGTTATCCGCAAATGGATTATCAAAAACTGGAAAAAGATTCTTTTGAACAGAATCGGGTTGAATCGCCTTACCTTTATCTTTAAAGCTCAAATTCTTATCATTTGTGTCATTGGACACTCCTAGAAAAGATTTACACGAGGAACTATCTGAAATTGGTGCCGAGTCAAACGAGGTGGTTTCAGGAGTGACATGCTTAATTGGAGTATCCACTGGATTTTCCTTAGCCATTCTCAGCGTTAAAGCTTCTGTCGCCAAGGCGGACAGTTGAGAAGTCAACTTAGCAATCTCGGTTCGATAACTCGCTCTTTCTGACTCGGTTTTGTTCTTTTTGAGCTTATCGATAGTAGATAAAAGTACAGTTCTTTCGGTTTCATAAATGACCTTATCCCTCGCAATTGATTCTTCGAGTTTAAAAATGATGTTTTCCAAAATCAGAGGTGGAACATAACGTTTGAACTCTGATTTATCGTTAGAATCTACATCTGGTGTTGCCGTAATGGTAACCGGAGTTTCCACAGTTTTAGCAAGCAAACAGATGTCGAAGTAATCATTGGAGAGATAAGGTGTTTTGCTCTTTACATAAGACGCATTAAGAGTCTCGTACACGAAAGCAACTTGTACATTTATGTTCTTCCTAGGTGGCTCATCTTCCGATTTGTTATCAACATTTTCAGGCTTTTCCCCTACTTTTGGTAGTAGGATTCCTGTTTTTCGTTTAAGATCTTCTTTTTCCTCATCCTCCTGAGACGGCTTAGTCCACTTGATCTTATACTCAAGATATTTCTTATCTAGGCCCATGAAATTGAATTCATAAAGGGTGGGAACCTTAGATAAGATTTTCTTGAGGTAACACGGATTATCATATCCGGGTCCCCATTGTGAGTTGTAATACTTAAATTCCTTTGGTTTGTTCAAGTGGATGGTTTGTTCAGATTGACCAAGTTTATAAAGTTTGGATTCAAGATCCTTAAGCTTAGTGGCAACAACTCATTTTCTTTTTGAACTTTCTCTTGAATTACAACGCTTTTAGAATACTCCTCCTGAGACTTTTCTAACTTTTGTGTATATTCAGATATTTGAGTCTCAAGGATTTCAGCTCTTTTTGATAGTTATCTATCATACATTTGTCCTCAGCCTATTCAATAGCCAATCTATCTATGGTGTTGTATTTGACTTTGGCGTCAGCCTCTACCTTAGAGATATGGGCATCTTTGGTTTTAACCTTTAGTTTAAAAGAATCTAATGTACGCACCATAACTTGCATCTGATTAATAAGGTCAGCATTAGAAGAACCACATACCTGGCAATCACTTTTGTCCTTCTTCTTTCCGGAAGAGTCATCTTCAGATTCAGATTCTTCCGAGTTGAGGCCAAGATAAAACATGTGAGCTTCCTCGTCGTCGTCTTCGTCTTCAGTCAATTCGAGCCAGTGATCATCTTCCACCAGCAGCGCTTTACCAGCTTCTTTATGCCTTGACAACAACATTTTGTTCTTGTAGTACTCAACATTGCGTACTACAGGTTTTCGGCAGTCTTTGGCGAAGTGACCTCGCTTCCCGCAGTTGTAGCATTTCACTGGTTCATCATCAGCTCGGTCGTCAGACTTTCCTTCAGATCTCTGTCCTTCATCGTTCTTCTTTCTTCCTTCATCAGACTTGCG
This sequence comes from Saussurea involucrata, assembly GCA_033807775.1. Lineage (NCBI taxonomy): Eukaryota > Viridiplantae > Streptophyta > Magnoliopsida > Asterales > Asteraceae > Saussurea > Saussurea involucrata. The sequence continues at coordinate 80,927,728 of CM066319.1, forward strand.
CTTGCCTTCGTACCTGTCTCGGTAGTCCCGACGCTTTGTATTGGTGGAGTAACACTGGTTGTTGTTGGATGGCTTCTTGAAAAACTTCTTTCTAGCGTACTCCCGGGACAGTAAGGCAACGACTTTCTTTATACTATCAAGCTCTGGATCGGAATCACTTTCCGGTTCTACATCCTCATGCTCAGACTTACTCTGTGCTTCCTCTCTATAGGAACTGCGATGGACTTGCTTGTTCTTCTTGTGAGACATGAGAGCTAAGGGGTCTTCTTTTGTATTCTCATTCGACTTCTGATCTCCCATTAGTTCACGAACATCGTCTTCGTCTTGAAGGAACATCTCGTAGAGCTCGTGCAGCGGAACACTTTCTAAAGATCGGTTGTGACGAATGTGGAGAACAAATCCCTTCCATTCAGATTGAAGGTTGTTGAGGAACTTGATGTTGCACTCGAGGTTCGTCTTGAAAATGTTGTTCTTGTACAGGTCGTTGAGGAGTGTGCAGAAGCGTTCGTAGGTTTCAGTGAGTGATTTCCCTCGTGTGGCTTTAAAGGCTTCATATCGAGTGAGGCAGTTGGTTATCTTCAGCTGATTTCCCTCACGACTGCCTTGCATGATCTTCGCGAGCTGATCCCACATACCTTTCGCAGTGTCCTTGTGACTGTCGATGCTACAATAGATGTTGTTCGGAAGACTATATACAAGATAAGTCTTCGCCAGCTTGTCTCCATCGACTTTCCTCTTTTCCTCGGTAGACAACTTGTCATAAGGTTTGGCCACCTGACGTGCTGGAGCTCCGCCTTCTTGTGCTAGAACGTCCATCAGAGGTGGAGTAGTCGGACCTTCCGTCAGCGATCGGAGAATCTCTTCATATAGAGGCTTGGTCTCGATGAAGCACATGAAGCGGTCTTTCCAGACATTGTACTCCCCTCGGTACAAGATCGGAGGTTTGAGTTCCGATCCGATAGCTAATGCGTCTTGAGCATTCATTGTGAGCACTTGTGTGTGATCGTAAGACGCGTAGGATGATTCAAAGGTAAAAGAGTGATCTAACGCACAACTAACGCAAAACTAACGCGAAATCCTAAGGGAGTGGTAAACTAACGCAATTCTAATAAAGATCAGGAATATGCAGAAAGGAACACAGGAAAAATAGAACCAAACAGAAGCTGGAAGAAAAAAATTAGTGTGCAGAGGGTGATCCGGAATAGTAGATCCGGAGTGGAGATCTTGATTGTAGAATCCGGAACTTGAGGATCTAGAATATAAGATCCAGAATTGGATAGTCCGGTGTGCAAAATTCCGGGACCGTGTGTGGAACCGGAATGGACAAGGTCGGAACAAAAAAGGAAACCGGATCTAAGATGGATTCCGGAACCGGATTGTGATACCAGAACTCAACACAAGAACCGGAACCGGATTATGAGTCCGGAACCGGATTTAGATCCGGAGTATATAGAATTCGGTATCAACACGAACCGGAACTCAAGAAGAGAGTCCCGTATTCAAACATTGGAACACGAAAAACGTACATGGAGATGAGAAACTCACAACTTTTCGACAGGAAACTTCTGGATAACTTCTGCAATCACTTTAGAACACAAGCAAGCAAGTAGGGAAAGCAATAACAATTAACCAAATTGATTATTGAACCACTTTTGAAGCAAAAATTGAGTTTTTATTATTATCAAGAACAGAGTGTGTAAACCCAGAAATCAAGAATCTCAAAATTAAGGATTGAATGCTTAACCAAAACAACTCAAAACTTGATATGACTCTAGAAACACACCAAAGATGATTTCTTAAGCCTCAATTTCAAGTTTTAACACTTGAATCAAAGCAAAAAAAATTATCACAATGAAACAGTCGACTAAAACTTTGAATGACCAGAATAAGATGGATTTACCTTTGAATCAATCGTCTTTATGCTATGATACCAATTGTGGATCCCAGATTCACAATCAAGTAACAATGAATCAACACAAATCAGTAATAGTGTCACAAATCTCACTTTGATTAATGAACAGAAAGCTATGGAATTAGCTGTACAATGCAATAGGTAATCAAAATAGTAATAGAGTCATTAAACCCTAATCTAGGTTTAAGCAAACTATTTATAACTAGAAAGGATATTTACAAGATATGTCAATAATGGTCCCTATACTTCTATTCCACTAACATGAGACCTAACAACTCTACTATTAATTATCTTATTAAAATATTCAATTTATTTAATTATACTATTAAAATATTCAATATATGGAAAATTGGGAGGATAAAAGTTTGCTTTTTTTGGGGTAATAATTAGTTTTAGGGGAGAACCATCTATTTGGAGATTTCTCTAAATTTAGAGATTTTAACAATCTCTCTCTTATTTTCTCTATTTGAGCATATAGAATAACATAGTTGTTGGAGCAACAAAAATGCTAAAATCTCACTTTTTCAGTAACATCCAACTTACTAAAAGTCCATTTATGTTGTTAAACATGTTTAACTAAGTCAATAAAGTATATTATGTGTTTGTGCTTACTTATATTAGTTGAAAGTGAAAATGAGAAAAGTGCATAAATGGAAATTGCCTAAGTGTGCACTATAGGGCTATATAGGAGAACCTATGTTCTTGTAGTGAGTTAATGCAAGTGGATAGTTCCAACACTTCCCATTAGATGTAAAGAAAAGGTCCATAAGCTTAAATGGTCAAAAATGTTGCATTTGCGGAAATTGAGTATTAAAGTATATAGCCTAAATGGAAGAAAAAAAAGTACCCAAATTGAAAACGGATGATCCAAATTGAGTGAAACAAGTTGGAACACCCTAGATTAGTATATTATGAAGTGTTAGAAGTGGCGGAACTTAAAAAAAAAAGAAGTCATTCGTTTGGAAGTTATAAAAGTACGACGTTATAAGGAAATTATAAGTGAAAAATATCAAAATAAGATTGGAAAATGAACTTCTGGATCGAATTAGAGGCTCAAATTTTATACTTAAGCTTCTTATAGGTTAATTAAGAGATCTGGAAAGTTTCGTGCAAAACGGAGTTGAAACGACCAAGATACGCATGAGGGACTAAATCTGCCAAAAGTGGAAAAGTAGGTTGACTTGTTGACCAAATTAGTACAAAAACGGGATTTGCTCTTCTAATTGATAATTTCAACTCCAGAATTCTCACACACACTCAAAGGTGCGATTCTCACATAGTAAACTTATCCAAGCTCAAAATCAAGGAGATTCAACAAGAAATTGGTGAAATTGAAAGATTAAACAAAGGTACAAACACTATCTTAAACCCATTTCATGATTTTTGGTGTTTTGATGATGATTTGAGGAATCTATGGTTTCATGTGGTTAGGATTTTGGTATTTTCATGTTAGAAAATGGTTGTGTAACATGATATTGATGCTAGATGATGATTAGTTTATGTTTTTCGCTATTATTGTGGAACCGGGGTTTATGATGGGTATGGATTTTAGTAATTTAGTGTATTTCTTGTTAGAATATGGTAGTGTACCATGAGTATGATGGTAATGATGAAATTGGGGGTATTTGGAGTTGAATTGGCTTATAAAACTTGTAAAAATAAAGATTTTCGAGTGGAATGACCATGTAAATGCGCAGACTTTAAAAACAAATTGTATAAAATCGTAGAAAAATCGTATAAGAGTGATTCAAGTGGCATTCGAAAGGTATGAATTTCTAGTTTGTTTATATGAAGACATTATAACCTAATTACAGCTTTTAGATGTGCTAAAAGTGCACTTAGTACAGGGCTGTCAAGCTGAATTTTGACAGCTTGTAGCTGCTGTGTTGTAAATTTTGTATAAAATCAAAGAAAAAATCCAACGGACATGAGGTCAGTGGCGTATGAAAGATAAAAGAGTGTATTTTCTTTCTTGTTTAGAAGTAAGAATGTAATTCTGAGTTGAAGATGGTTAAAATTGTGTTAGAACAGGGGGCTGTACAAAAGAATTGAAATGGAATTAGCTAACTAAGAAATGAAATAGAATGAGATAGTGTAATTATATACTTATGGAATTGAATGTGTATACTCCAGGGAGTATAAGGGTATAATTGGGAGCTTTTGGAGTGCCATACATACTTGGATTACGGAGTTGGAACGCGACATTCGGTTGACCCACTTTATGCACTGTGAGTTTATATGAAATACATGTTTATGTGTTACTCATATGTATATGCATTTTTGTTTGCATTAATTGTCTTTAATGTTTTTGTAAGGGTGAATTGTGCAAGTCCCTCTGATTCCGGTTTGTATTCCTTATGATTGTTCCGCTATGTCGGTTGAGTCCGGATCCGCGACTGTTTTGTTAATCCCTTGGTAAACCGTGAATACGGGTACTACTTCGTGTGGTATGATGGAAAGCGGTGTATGTCCACGTATCCCAGGGAGACGGAGGTTGGGTGTGGCATACCGGTTCGTTGTACTCATGTATCTCGTGTGTTAGGAGACGAGTATGAGTACTTTTCTGCACGTACCCAGTAGATGAAGGTGGGGGTGGTGCACTATTCTTGATATTTTATAATTGATTCATGATATGTTTACGGGATACGATACTTGAGCCATGTGATAGTTGTTCATATGGAACACTTGACAATTCGTTGTTAGTTTGTCGGTAAGAGCGTATGTTGTTGTTGAACTTATGATGCATTGATTTTTAATATTGATATGTTATGTTTATGATTTTGGTAAGTCTTTTGGGATGTATCCATGGAATTCTCCGAGTTGTTAGTCTTCAATGTTATAATAGCTTTTCGTTTCATTCTTCAGTTTTATATATATACATATATAACATTATAACCATGTACCTTCATATACAACTCACTAAGCTTTATAGCTTATCCGTTATTGATTAATTTTTTTTCAGGAAAAAGGATTGTAGACAAAGGGAAAGATAAGGAAGCATAGTTCGGGTGTTGATACAAGTGTCTGTTTAGCTCTTTTGGGTATATTGGTACTTGCTTTTGGTGGTTATATATATGTATGTATTCTATCGGGTAGATATGTCCCCGGTTGATTATAAGTAAACTTTTGGATTGTAAATCTTAAACTTCTGGGTTGGTTTATGTTTTGTATAAAACGTTACAATTTAAAGTGGACATTTCGGAATTTTATTAAAAATTATATCCCGTATATTTTGGTGGTCTTAAAATTTGATTATTTTGGAGATTTAAAAGGTAAACTGGACATTAGTGTAATACGGGTGTTACAATATGGTATCAGAGCAGTAGTTTAAGTGAATTAGGTATCAATAAGTGGTACTTAGACTTAAACTAGGCATTGATGTTGTATAGTAACTAGGTGATAATTATACGGGATATGGACCGCTAGGAGAGACTCAGGTTGGGTAGGGGACCAGGAATTGGATGTTATTTAATACTTTTTGCATTATAAATTTTTCAGTGCGATGGCCGATGGCGACGCTGCCAGTCACACCCCATCAAACCCCGATGTTGGAGAGAATGCTCCAAATTTTCCCTTGGATGACGATGAGACGCCGTTGTCTCCTCGAGGTGAGCAATTAATGAGAAGGCTCACGACATTCATACAACAAGCTATGGAACAACAAAAGTACGATGTTGAGAAACAAGTAACTGACAAAGGAAAAGAAAAGGTCACGGGTGCTACGTCAAAGCCCAAAACCGATCGTGTATCGTTTAAAACGTTCCATAGCAGCGGTGCCACATAATTCAACAGAATCACTGATCCTGTGAAGGCAATTCAATGGCTACAAAATACCGAAAAGGTGTTCCGGATCACACGGGTCTGGAACGAGGATAAAGTGAACTAAGCGACCGCTATGTTCATCGATCGGGCTTTAACATGGTGGGGTGCTACATACGAGTCCCTAAGCGAGGATGTGAGGTATAATATGACGTGGGAGTCGTTTAAGACCCGATTTCATGATCAATATTGTCCGGCGGATTTACAGAGAAGGCTGGAGAAGGAGTTCTTGGAGCTTAAACAGGGAAATTTGTCAGTGATTGAATATGAAACACAGTTCAATCAGAAGGCACGGTTTGCCTTACGATTCCTGACGTCGGAACGCGAACGAATTGATCATTTCATAGACGGACTGCGAAGGGAGATCAGAGACTTTGTTGCAAACCGTGATATCTATGACTGTTGGTCCCGAAAGGCCTATACAAGTTTGTAGAAGGGGGGGGGGGGGTTGAATACAAACACACTATTTTACTTTTCTAAATTGTTTATTGATAAATCATTAACAATTTACAGCTTGTTGCGAAAACAAGATTAAGGATAAACCTAAATCTAAACAAGTTGGAACACTAAGGTTTCTTGCACTAAGAAAGATAAGGAGATTACTAATAAAATCCTATCTTGAGAGAGATTTGAACTTGTCCAGAGTTAGCAAGTTACTTCAAATGAAGTGAGTTCATCTCTTTATATACTGCATGCATTTAATGCAATTCAGTATACACTTTACACGTGTCATCAGCGGATTGGTTGCATGTCATTGACCTTGGTTGACAACCTTAGTAGCCGTAAAGATGAACAGTGTAGTATCAGAGTGGTTGTACGATTTCAGATTTTCGGAGGTTCTTTTCTGACATTTCGTACGGTGGCGTGCAAGGGAGGTTAAGACAAAAGTACTTTGTACGGAGGACTTCATGATCAGCTTTCGTTGATTCAACGATTACCATTTACTATTCAGCGAATGATAAAGTTCAGCGATAGCTGAAGTCTTGTACTTGATACTTCACGTTGAGTGGACAAATCTGAGTCTTCGCTGATCCGCATCAGTTCATTAGGAGACTTGTCGCTGGTTCTTGAGCTTGATCTTCGACTTCAGCGTAGAACCTTTGTTGACGTGAAACTTGTCTTCAGGGATCATAAGTAAACAACTAACTTATCAGCGATCACCATAAGGACTGAACAGACTCAGAGCATTATTGTCACACCCCGCTAAAGCGGAAACACGGAATGTGCAGCTCAAGTTTCATAGCAAAAGTTACAAGATCACAACAACCATCAAAATACATTCAGAGGTTAAACCTTGTCTTTTACAATTGTCTTTACGAAAGGGAAATGAACATGAAATTTAAAGATAGTAAAGAAAAGCTTCATCACGTGTAGCCTTCCTAAATTCCAACCTTAAGAACGTTCTCCTGAAAAGCATGTAAATGAGAGTGTCAACTAATGCACTAGTTGGTGAGATCACAGGTTTAATGAGTATAACATTGTTTGCCATCACAAAATAGTTTAAATCCACACATGGGATAAAATAATACGGTTATAAAAACCACTTGCTCAAGGTAATCATATGTAAAATGCTAAGTTATTGAGCCCGTTACCCGACCTATACTGACATAATTTGCCCCTACCACAACGGTGGAATCATTCCACATACGCGCATGTTCTATCACCAACAATACACAATACAACAATAATTATGCACTCAAACAAGCGCTACTTGTGAGTGGGGGTGTCAACCCAAATAACGTTATTCATAATTACCAACGGCTCACACTCGTGAGTTAAACGGGTAACGTATACGTGAACGGGGACTTTATACATGATAGCAAAAGAAACTCAAACTTACAACATTTGCAACAACATAGATACCATAGAGCATAAATAAGCAAGCTTCGTATTTTCAAGAAAACGAAATAATCGGTGTGTAAAATAGTTGTAGTAACCACATGCTTTTCACCCCAAAATATGTAAAACATTGAAAAGGGGCTGTGAATACTCACTTGATACGTGATAGAATCCAGGAATCTCTCACAAATACTCCGAGATGATCCTACTTCAAACCTATGAACGTAAGGTCACTAGTGAGTTCTCAATCTCGAAGGTTCGGTACTAATTATCCAAATCATCATAAAATGCCTTGTTGTGTTTTAATATTATAACGTAATAAACGTATACATTGTTCTTCTTAGATTAAAGTTTCCACAATTTCGTCCCAATAAGTAACGAAAAGGGTTTTAAAGAACATAAATATATATGGTACATATATATGTATAAACCGAAATTTTATCGTAACGACGATAAAATTAGGGGTCGTAAACGAAATGACAAATATTTAAATGTATAAATATATAGACATAATATATATTTATACTCCACTATTTCATCATAAAATGATGAAATGGGATTATGAAAAAAATGCATAAATATATATAAATATATTATATATATAAACATTCCACAATTTCATCATAAAAGATGAAAAGGGATAAAGAATAAACAAAATGCATAAATAAAAGACATAAATAAATTGCATAAATAATATAAGATATACTTATATATTCCACTATTTCATCATAAAATGATGAAATGGGATTAGATATAGTCCTTAATAATAGTAATAATTTGTCCTTCACTGTCCAGAATTTGATGTCACTTTGTGTTCAACTTTTGGTAACTTCCAGGTATAATTAAATCATGAAATTTTATGTCCATTAAGTTCAATGAGTTAGGAAACGTTTGACACCAGTTTCATAATTTTTGGAGAAGTATAAGTACATGAAATAATACACGACGTAAAATCTGACAGAATACTTTGCTGTTTGCATCCGGATTTTGTGAGGACTGTTTGATAAATGAAATCTTTGAGTTTTTAAATGAAACCACTTGGCTTTGAATGTTAAAACACTAAAATGAATTCCAGAAAAAGAATCACTCCATTTGGAGTTAAAATGAGTGAGATATGACTCTTTGAAGTGAGGTGTAATTTCTGACAGCAAGCTGTCCAAACAACACCTTGTGCATGTGCACCCAACTAGACTTTTAAACCAAAATTCTTATTCCTTTGCATGCAAAATCCGATTTGACTCTCATCCATACAAATATTTTCAGTTCCCAAACATATTTATGATCCATTTAAAATGCATGCAAAACAACCATCAACTCAAGCTTTGAATACTTTTTGTAAAAGACCCAATATTGAAGATTGTTGATGTTCTTGCCAAGAACATCAACATGCAACTAAAAATTCAGTATTTTGAGCTCATGCATGTGGGTTTAAATGTGTTTTTAGTGGTTTTCAAAGATACATTCATAAGACTCTTGAACAAAAATGATGGATCTTTCAAGATTACTACATGCATGTGTTTAAAATGTTCATCTTTGATCTTAACCTTGGTTTGATTTTGGATTCGCCATCTTTTACTAACAAAAGATGTTATGATGGTAAATCTACAAACATTAAGACCCATAAAGATGATTTTAAAAGATGTGAAGAAAGTGTAACAAAAAGATGAAGATCATACTTTTAAAAATGCAAGAATATGAAAAAGACTTAAAAGAATGTGTGTGGATTTTACCCAACACACTTATGTTTACCTTAGATTGCCTTGGACTCTTGTAGTATAAGAGTTTAGGGGCTGGAGTTGTGATGAAGGTTTGAAGGTTTGAAGATGAAGATATGAAGATTTGAAGGTGGAGAGAGAGATGGATGATACTTGAGAGAAAACAAGTAAAAGAAATGATTCAAAAATGAAATGTAAAGTTTATTTTATAGAAATAGGGAGAGAGGGGGGGGGGGATTTCACATGGGGGGGGGGGGGTTTCTAATAAAAAAAAATATAAATACTAAAGATAAATGTTGTATTATTGGTTAGATATAAAAATACTTGTATTCTTCTAAACTTAAAATACCGAGTAATTATAAAACAAAGTACTTTCATATATAATATGATTGAAATATATAAATTATCATTTACATAAATACTTGTAGTATATAAATATTTTAGGTTGGCATTTTATGAGATTTATGGATAATTTCCTAATTCAAGGATTTCTTAGGCAAAATTTCTCAATTTTTTCTATTGTACCGGGTTTACTGCTACAATTGCACTGTGTAAACTATGTCATAAAAAAATAAGGTTTCCAAACAGTTCTAACCTGAGATGTGAATTTGACAGTTGTCACAGTCTCCCCCGGTTAGAAGAATTTCGTCCCGAAATTCAAGTGTTACTAGCGTTAACAGGTTTGCTTGCAAAGAGGTGAGGATACTTTTGTAACATGTAATCCTCCCGCTCCCAAGTATATTCAGGCCCACGCCTTGTGTTCCAATGGACTTTTACTATCGGGATTTTGCTTCTTTTAAGATGCTTGACTTCACTATCGAGTATTTCCATTGGTTCCTCTACGATGTGCAGTTTATTATTGATTTGGACTTCTTCCAAAGGCACGGTTACTGCTTCATCAGCTAAAAACTTTTTAAGGTTCGATACGTGAAACGTGTTGTGAATAGCACTTAACTCCATTGGCAATTCCAGATTATAAGCTACTGGTCCAATTCTTTCTGTGATCTTGAATGGTCCAACATACCGTGGACTCAACTTTCCTCTTTTCCCAAAACGAACTGTTCCCTTCCAAGGGGATACTTTTAAAAAGACTCGGTCACCCACTTGGAATTCTAAAGGCTTTCTTCGATTATCCGCATAACTCTTTTGACGATCTTGAGCTGCTTTAAGCCTATCTCTGATGATTGCAATCTTGTCGGTGGTTTCTTGGACAATGTCCGGACTAGATAGTTGTCTATCTCCAATTTCCAACCAACAAAGAGGTGATCGACACTTGCGACCGTATAGAGCCTCATATGGTGCACACTGAATACTAATATGATAGCTATTATTGTAGGAAAACTCAACTAATGGCAAATGGTTATCCCAACTTCCTCCAAAATCTATTACACATGCCCGAAGCATGTCCTCCAACGTCTGAATGGTCCGTTCACTCTGACCATCCGTTTGAGGATGATAAGCCGTGCTTAAGTTCAACTGAGTACCCAACGCTTTTTGGAGTGATTGCCAAAATCGGGATGTAAAGCGACTATCTCTATCCGATATAATGGAAATTGGAACTCCATGCCGAGTAACGATCTCCTTGATGTAGATCTGAGAAAGCTTTTCCATCTTATAATCTTCTCGAATAGGTAGGAAATGTGCGGATTTCGTAAATCGATCTACTATAACCCAAATCGTGTCATGCCCTTTGGCAGTTCTTGGGAGTTTGGTTATGAAATCCATAGTGATTTGTTCCCATTTCCACTGGGGAATCTCCGGTTGTTGTAACAGTCCCGATGGCTTTTGATAAACTGCCTTGACTTTTGCACACGTTACGCATTTTCCTACATATATGGCAATATCCTTCTTCATTCCTGGCCACCAATAGTATTCCCTTAAATCTTTATACATCTTGTCCGCTCCTGGGTGAATTGAATACTTCGATTTATGAGCCTCCTCTAAAATCATTTCCCGTAGGTTGTCAGCCTTTGGGATCCATACTATGCCCTTAAAGTAACGTACTCCATCAATCTTAGTTTCAAAACTAGACTCTAAACCATGAAGAGTCTCTTCCTTCAGGTTTTTAGATTTCAATGCTTCGATCTGAGCTTCAAAAATTCGGGTTTTCAAACTTGTTTGAACCAGTGCTCCTAATGCTCGGACTCGTGAAGGTTTTACCCTTTCTTTCCTACTCAGGGCATCGGCTACCACGTTGGCCTTACCTGGGTGGTAACGTATCTCGCAATCGTAATCGCTGAGCAGTTCTACCCATCTTCTTTGCCTCATGTTCAGCATCTTTTGATCAAAGATGTGTTGAAGACTTTTATGATCGGTGAAAATAGTACACTTGGTACCATATAGATAATGTCTCCATATTTTCAAAGCGAATACCACAGCTCCGAGTTCCAAATCGTGCGTGGTGTAGTTCTTCTCATGAACTTTTAATTGTCTCGAGGCGTAAGCTATCACCTTATCATTTTGCATCAATACGCAACCTAATCCTTGATGTGATGCGTCACAATACACTACAAAATTTTCTGTTCCTTCCGATAAAGCTAAAATCGGTGCATTGCACAACTTTTTCTTCAGAAGTTGAAATGCTTCTTCTTGTGGAATTCCCCAAACGAATTCCTTCTCCTTTTGGGTTAACGTGGTAAGGGGTTTAGCGATCTTAGAGAAATTCTCGATAAAACGTCGATAATACCCTGCCAAGCCTAGAAATTGGCGAATTTCCGTTGGAGTCCTTGGGGCTTCCCATTTCTTAATGGCTTCCACTTTAGCCGGGTCCACGTGAATCCCTTTCTCTCCGATTACGCGACCTAATAAATGTACTTCCCGAATCCAAAATTCGCACTTAGAGAATTTGGCATATAACTTCTGTTCCTTAAGGAGCTCTAAAATCACTTTTAGATGCTGCTCGTGATCCTTCTTACTCTGAGAATAGATTAATATGTCATCGATGAACACAATCACGAACTTATCAAGATATGGCCTACATACTCTATTCATTAGATCCATAAACACAGCTGGCGCGTTCGTCAAACCAAATGGCATAACTAAAAACTCGTAGTGTCCATAGCGAGTTCTAAAAGCTGTTTTAGGAGTATCCTCCTCTCGGACTCTCAACTGATGATATCCCGATCGAAGATCAATCTTAGAGAAGTAAGTTTCACCTTGCAACTGGTCGAACAAATCGTCTATTCGAGGGAGGGGATATCGGTTCTTGATTGTTAACTTATTAAGCTCCCTATAATCGATACACATTCGGAATGCTCCATCCTTTTTCTTGACAAAAAGAATCGGTGCTCCCCAGGGTGATGAACTCGGTCGAATAAATCCCTTATCCAAAAGTTCTTGAAGTTGATTCGATAACTCTTGCATTTCCGCAGGTGCTAGGCGATACGGGGCCTTGGCTACAGGCGCTGCTCCAGGTAAAAGGTCAATCTGAAATTCGACTTGTCTAAAAGGTGGAAGTCCAGGAAAATCGTCCGGAAATACTTCTGGGTGATCCTTCACCACAGGAATATCTTGGACTCGCCTCTCCTCAGACTTCTTCTCAATTACTTGCGCCAAAAACGCAACATACTTCTTCCTCAAATACTTATGGACCTTCATACATGATACTATCTTCAGATTCCTTCCAACTCTATCTCCTTGAACGACTAAGGTTTCTCCGCCTTGTAATGGTAACCTAACCGTCTTTTCAAAACAACTAACCTCTGCTCGGTGCTTAGATAACCAATCCATGCCTATTACTACATCGAAACTCCCCAATTCAATTGGAATAAGATCAACACTAAACAGTTTATCCGCTAAATTCAAAGTACAACCTAAGATTACATCCTTAGCTTCTAATTCAAATCCATTAGCAACCTCAACAATATAAGCATTCGACATTTTCTTAGATTCTAGATTGATCAAAGGCCTAAATTCTAAAGAAACAAAGCTCTTATCGGCACCAGTGTCGAATAATACGGATGCATAATAATCGTTTAGAAGAAACGTACCTGTCACTACATTGGGGTCTCGACGTGCTTCTTCTGCTCCTATGACAAATGCCCTTCCTCGAGCTTGTCCTCCTTGGTTTCCCTGATTGGCTTGCCTTGCTTGATACCCAGCGTTGTTATTGTTTGGTCCTCTTCTCAGCCTTGGGCACACGTTTCGGAAGTGATCCGGACTTCCGCACTCAAAGCATACCCTTCCTTCTTCCTTCACATTCTTTATCGTCTTACAAAATCGAGCTAAGTGACCCTTTTGCTTACAAATGCTGCAAATGGGACAGGCTCCCTCATGATGCGAACTACATTGGTTGCACTTTGGGTGGGGTTTATTGTATCGTCCTACCTCCTTGGCATTCATCCCAAAATTTCCCACTACTTTCTTGTTTCCACTTGAACTACCTCCACTTGCCTTTCCCGAATAATTCTCCGGCCTTCTCTTAATACCGACACCTTCCTGAGTTAGAGTTCCCGCTCTGACCGCATCATGGGTCAAACTAGTTGCTAAGGATACGGCGGCTTGGATCGTAGTCGGACTTGATGACTTAACCATTCCTCTGATTTCCGGGGTTAATCCATACAGATATCGGTCGATCCGCTTGCTCTCCGGGGTGACCATGTGAGGTACTAACTTCGCAAGTTCGTGAAAACGAGCGGTGTAGCGATCTATGCCCGAACCAACCATAGTAAGATCCCAAAGTTCAGTCTCTAATTTCTGAACCTCGCTTTTGGGACAGTATTCCTCCATAAGCAATTCCTTGAACTCAGTCCAGGTCAGTTTGTATGCATCTTCCCTTCCACGGGTCTGCACTTGAATATTCCACCAAGTTAGAGCTCGCTTTTGCAACTGACAGGCCGCATACTCTACCATGCGATCCTCCGAACACTTACAGATATGAAGTACTGACTCCATACTATCAAACCATGAGAGTAGTCCTATAGCACCTTCCGTTCCATGAAACTCCTTGGGCTTACAAGTCATAAATGTCTTGTAGCTACATCCCCTATTGTCTTGAGTGTTATTAGGAGTTCCTCCTCCTACATTAACATTTCTTTGACTCTCATTAATACCCGCAGTAACTTGAGCTATGATGTTAGGTATCGCCTCTTGGATACCTTGAGCTATGAGTTGGGCGATATCGGGGTTCGGATCAGGATTTCCTCCCGTGTGCCGTGTGGATCTTCGTGGTGGTATTTTTTCTAAAACACAATTGCAAAAATCGAGTTGATTAAAAATTTGAGTAATTAACGGCGGATGTTTTTGTAAAGAATACATTTGAAGTTTCGAAGTGTTAGGAAAATAATTGAATAAGTATTGCACGTTTCACATATATAATTAAAACATAAAAATGCCTTTTCATTGAAGTCATTAATAATAGCCGATTACTTTACAAAATTTCTGATGTGTATCGCACATCAGTATAGAATTACAAAATGAAATTTAAGATTGAAACAACTAGAAATTAAAAAGTTCCATTTTCTAAATTTTCCACCGTCCACGTCAATATCCGCCCGATGTACTTCAATCGAAACCCACAACACCAATAGCGTCAACAGCATCACTACTACTATGCTCATTATCTCGGCTCGTAAAGCTATCCTCCGAGCTAGTTTCGCTCCGCTCACGGCTTCGGATGACATGTTGGTCAAAAGGTGGCTTAATTCCACTAGCTCGGTTATCACTTGACTCTGATGACTGACTCTTGTTTGACATCCGTGCAAGTCCATTGCCACGGCCCTAAAGCGTTGCTCTTCG
Organism: Saussurea involucrata; assembly: GCA_033807775.1. Classification (NCBI taxonomy): domain Eukaryota; kingdom Viridiplantae; phylum Streptophyta; class Magnoliopsida; order Asterales; family Asteraceae; genus Saussurea; species Saussurea involucrata. The sequence goes on from CM066319.1 coordinate 80,942,749, forward strand.
GTCCAAGTCATGCCAGGTGCTCGGCTAATCGGCACTCCCTCGATCATTCGTGAAGGTTCCGGTGCGTCTCGCTGATCAGACCTAAAAGACACTCGTCTAGGTATGGGCACGCTCTTCCTAGCGGTTTGCCTCGTACGTGGACCCCTAGGTGGCATCACTACCGGGATAGGTTGTGGAGGAGCAACAACCGGAGGCATCCTCGGCTCATCATAAGGGTCTCGTTCCACGTCGGACGTACGCTCACTTGATGGCGTGTAGGAAGGTTCCGAGCTCGATGATGATGATGACATGGTATTGCTGAAGTAAGAGTGTGATGAGGATGTTGACATAGTGATACTGAAGTAAGAGTGTATAACATTACTACCACGCAAGATAAAGACTAAGCGTACTATACTATTGCATACTATAGGCAATAACTACGCTCCTACTGGGCATACAACGTGAAGCATCAAGTGTGAAAACACACATCTTCCTAGTATATCCATTTCCGGTCTCGCATTACTCTTTCTTTAATTAAACATAGGTGATCAGGCTTTGTTTAATTAAAGACAAATGATGCAATACCCGAATTAGTTATACTAGCAACATGTTTAGCAAATTAAATGTTCATTCCCGTTTTTGGTTATAGTTGCGGTTTTCCAAAGGAAAACCGGTATTCTCTATAACCTTTAGCTCTGATACCAAATCTGTCACACCCCGCTAAAGCGGAAACACGGAATGTGCAGCTCAAGTTTCATAGCAAAAGTTACAAGATCACAACAACCATCAAAATACATTCAGAGGTTAAACCTTGTCTTTTACAATTGTCTTTACGAAAGGGAAATGAACATGAAATTTAAAGATAGTAAAGAAAAGCTTCATCACGTGTAGCCTTCCTAAATTCCAACCTTAAGAACGTTCTCCTGAAAAGCATGTAAATGAGAGTGTCAACTAATGCACTAGTTGGTGAGATCACAGGTTTAATGAGTATAACATTGTTTGCCATCACAAAATAGTTTAAATCCACACATGGGATAAAATAATACGGTTATAAAAACCACTTGCTCAAGGTAATCATATGTAAAATGCTAAGTTATTGAGCCCGTTACCCGACCTATACTGACATAATTTGCCCCTACCACAACGGTGGAATCATTCCACATACGCGCATGTTCTATCACCAACAATACGCAATACAACAATAATTATGCACTCAAACAAGCGCTACTTGTGAGTGGGGGTGTCAACCCAAATAACGTTATTCATAATTACCAACGGCTCACACTCGTGAGTTAAACGGGTAACGTATACGTGAACGGGGACTTTATACATGATAGCAAAAGAAACTCAAACTTACAACATTTGCAACAACATAGATACCATAGAGCATAAATAAGCAAGCTTCGTATTTTCAAGAAAACGAAATAATCGGTGTGTAAAATAGTTGTAGTAACCACATGCTTTTCACCCCAAAATATGTAAAACATTGAAAAGGGGCTGTGAATACTCACTTGATACGTGATAGAATCCAGGAATCTCTCACAAATACTCCGAGATGATCCTACTTCAAACCTATGAACGTAAGGTCACTAGTGAGTTCTCAATCTCGAAGGTTCGGTACTAATTATCCAAATCATCATAAAATGCCTTGTTGTGTTTTAATATTATAACGTAATAAACGTATACATTGTTCTTCTTAGATTAAAGTTTCCACAATTTCGTCCCAATAAGTAACGAAAAGGGTTTTAAAGAACATAAATATATATGGTACATATATATGTATAAACCGAAATTTTATCGTAACGACGATAAAATTAGGAGTCGTAAACGAAATGACAAATATTTAAATGTATAAATATATAGACATAATATATATTTATACTCCACTATTTCATCATAAAATGATGAAATGGGATTAAGAAAAAAATGCATAAATATATATAAATATATTATATATATAAACATTCCACAATTTCATCATAAAAGATGAAAAGGGATAAAGAATAAACAAAATGCATAAATAAAAGACATAAATAAATTGCATAAATAATATAAGATATACTTATATATTCCACTATTTCATCATAAAATGATGAAATGGGATTAGATATAGTCCTTAATAATAGTAATAATTTGTCCTTCACTGTCCAGAATTTGATGTCACTTTGTGTTCAACTTTTGGTAACTTCCAGGTATAATTAAATCATGAAATTTTATGTCCATTAAGTTCAATGAGTTAGGAAACTTTTGACACCAGTTTCATAATTTTTGGAGAAGTATAAGTACATGAAATAATACACGACGTAAAATCCGACAGAATACTTTGCTGTTTGCATCCGGATTTTGTGAGGACTGTTTGATAAATGAAATCTTTGAGTTTTTAAATGAAACCACTTGGGTTTGAATCGTAAAACACTAAAATGAATTCCAGAAAAAGAATCACTCAATTTGGAGTTAAAATGAGTGAGATATGACTCTTTGAAGTGAGGTGTAATTTCTGACAGCAAGCTGTCCAAACAACACCTTGTGCATGTGCACCCAACTAGACTTTTAAACCAAAATTCTTATTCCTTTGCATGCAAAATCCGATTTGACTCTCATCCATACAAATATTTTCAGTTCCCAAACATATTTATGATCCATTTAAAATGCATGCAAAACAACCATCAACTCAAGCTTTGAATACTTTTTGTAAAAGACCCAATATTGAAGATTGTTGATGTTCTTGCCAAGAACATCAACATGCAACTAAAAATTCAGTATTTTGAGCTCATGCATGTGGGTTTAAATGTGTTTTTAGTGGTTTTCAAAGATACATTCATAAGACTCTTGAACAAAAATGATGGATCTTTCAAGATTACTACATGCATGTGTTTAAAATGTTCATCTTTGATCTTAACCTTGGTTTGATTTTGGATTCGCCATCTTTTACTAACAAAAGATGTTATGATGGTAAATCTACAAACATTAAGACCCATAAAGATGATTTTAAAAGATGTGAAGAAAGTGTAACAAAAAGATGAAGATCATACTTTTAAAAATGCAAGAATATGAAAAAGACTTAAAAGAATGTGTGTGGATTTTACCCAACACACTTATGTTTACCTTAGATTGCCTTGGACTCTTGTAGTATAAGAGTTTAGGGGCTGGAGTTGTGATGAAGGTTTGAAGGTTTGAAGATGAAGATATGAAGATTTGAAGGTGGAGAGAGAGAGGGATGATACTTGAGAGAAAATGCAAGTAAAAGAAATGATTCAAAAATGAAATGTAAAGTTTATTTTATAGAAATAGGGAGAGAGGGGGGGGGGGGTTTCTAATAAAAAAAAATATAAATACTAAAGATAAATGTTGTATTATTGGTTAGATATAAAAATACTTGTATTCTTCTAAACTTAAAATAGCGAGTAATTATAAAACAAAGTACTTTCATATATAATATGATTGAAATATATAAATTATCATTTACATAAATACTTGTAGTATATAAATATTTTAGGTTGGCATTTTATGAGATTTATGGATAATTTCCTAATTCAAGGATTTCTTAGGCAAAATTTCTCAATTTTTCCTATTGTACCGGGTTTACTGCTACAATTGCACTGTGTAAACTATGTCATAAAAAAATAAGGTTTCCAAACAGTTCTAACCTGAGATGTGAATTTGACAGTTGTCACAGTTATGGTGAACAGTGTTCGCTGAATGTTTAATTTAAAGAGCGAGAGTTCCTATCAGCGGTACTGTAAGATCTTAGTACTTATCAGCGATAGTGAAACTCTGATACATATTGTTTACATACAATTTTCACTAAGTATTTAAGAGAGGGTCATTATCAAATCACTGAGGGTTTGGATCAACAATCTCCCCCTATTTGATTATGACATAGCAACAAAGAAAATTGCTATTAAATGAAAACATATGGATAAAAAGAACTCATAAAATATTTGTCCCTTTTACTGTTTTCTGGGATCTTTTCAGTACTGATGGAGTAAAGTACTTTCGCTGAAATCTTTCTTTAAATCTTTGAATCAGATTACAATGAAGAACATAAAGATTACAAGTACAAGCGAAATAAATTACAAGTACAGAAGGATAACTGATACAATAGAGAAAAAGGAGATTATATCAGTTTTCAAAAGGTTCTTCCTTAATGAGAAGTTCATCAAGGGTCGTCTTTTCAGTGGGAATCATCCAGTCAGGAACCGTTATACCTCGTTTTCTTTTATTCAACGCTTCTTGAAAAATCAAGGGTTTTAGGTGTCGTGCCTGAATGTCCTTTTTGAAGTCACACCAGTAGATAAGATCTCTGAGCTGTTCGATTGGAGTGATTGGAAGCTCAGCGATCCGTTGAAAGCATTTACGTCCGTCGTAGTCAAGAAAGAATATTCCATAAGGATTACTAATGACTTTACCAGGGACGAAAAGTTCACATGGTGGCAAAGAGATGTCAAGGGCAGATAGATCAGGATCAGGACCAAGCACTTCAGCGCGAGAGAAACCAATTCCAGTTTCATTTCGTATGACAGGTCCTGAGTTTGAATCTTGACGTTTCTTCCTTGGAGAGCCTCTTTTTCTTTTCGGCTTTAGATCAGGAACAGGAGGAATATCCACACAAGAAGATATCAAGTCGATCTGTCTGTTTATCAGCTTTTCGAAATGATTCTTGTACTTAGATTGTGATGGTTGGATAGCTAACCTCATCTCCAGCCATTCAGAGAGACCATACCTTTTTACAGTGTCAGCGCGAAAGGTTTCAGATGTGCCATCTTCTCTGAACAGTTTGATGTCAACAATAGGTACTCCGATTGAGGTTCTTCCAGAGATGAATACCTTGTTGATCTTCGCTGGACGATATCTGAAGTGAATTTTCTCTTTACACCAGATCAAGGTGGTCTGAGAAACTTCAGTTTTCTTTTCCACGATCTTCTGGGCTTCTTCCCACAGCTTTCGTTGGATTTGAATGGGAACACGCTTCAGCTTGGGGTCTTTGACAGATTCTTGAGTGAGATTGATGGCGTATTCTCTGTCTTTCTCTTCAGCTTCCTTCCTTTCAGCAATGAGGCGTTCAGCTCTAAGGTGGTCCTGGTATTCAGCTTTTGAAATTCTGAACTTGGGAGGAACTGAAGGCAGTTGATCAGGCCTTAGAATGATTCGCTGATCCTCGAATCGCTTTATTATTTCTTCTCTTCTCTTTTGATCTTCTTCACTCGGCCTTTGAGGAACTGAGGAAGGTCTTTTATTGTGCAAGAGAGGTTGTTCTTCTGGTTCATCAGTCTCAGAGATCAAGTCCAAGACTGGGATTATTTCATCAGCAGCAGCTGGCTTTATTTGTGAAGTCGCAACAGTAGAACCTTCAGTGACATCCTCAAATAGGGGAGAGGACTAGCTGAAACGCAGCGATCTTACAGATAAGAACTGGGTAGAAGAACTTGGGTAGAAAAGATAGAAAAATAATGTGGATGTGGAGAGAGGTTTGTGGAGTAGAGAACTTATTGAGTTGTTGAGAAGTTCAGGGAAAGAAAAAGTAAAGTTTTAGTGTACCTGACAAACCGGCTTTTCAAATAGGATCGCTAGATTTTCATCTTCAGCGAGGCCTTTGTCTTTGCTTTTCTCAGCGCCAGAGGCTGAGGGCTTTGTCTTTGTCTTCTCCCCTGATGGTTCTTTTATCGAGATTCCTTTAAGAGCTTTGATCCTTGGGGCAGGTTTGACGATAAAGAAATCATCATCATCTTCATCATCATCATCATCCTTTCTTGGAGAGAAGGATGGTTTGTCGTCAGGGATGTCGATGTCTTCATCTTCTTCTGCTTCGGATTCCTCAGCATCTTCTTCGAGTTGCTCCCCCTCAGATACAGAGGCGAGCTTCTCGGTTCCCTCAGGGTTTTCATCTCCCTGAGGTCCAGTGGTCAGATCTTCATTCATCTCTCCCCTGATAGATTCATCATGGGAAAGGTCTTCAGCGCTCTTGTTCAGATCTTCAGCGCTTTTCTCAAGATTTTCAGCGCTTTTCTCCCTGGAATGTTCAGCGCTCTTCTCCCCCTCTTTCTCATGATGACTGGGGGAGGAATGGGCAGACTCAGCATTGGTGTTATCTCTGTCTTCTGGGCCAGAGATTTTCACACAACCTTCAAGCTTTGCTATTCTGTCTTCTAGGCCAGAAATAGCAGGCGTGATTTTCCTCAGCTCTGTGCGATCCTCCTCTGTGAAAGATTCCAAAATAGGGACAGGGGCAGGAGCAGGAGCTGGACTATTTGCCTTGTTTACCAGCGTCTCGATCATCGTCTTCATAGAACCAACGTCGGTCTTTATAGAGCCTAAGTCAGTCTTGACCTCTGACATATCACCCTCGAGTTTTGCAACCGATGTCTTCAGCGTTGTTACTTCGCTGGACATGGTCGAAACTGATGTTTTGAGGCTTGTGTAGTCAGTGTAGATGTCACAGAGCACCTTGGCAAAATCGCTGAGCGTCTTATCAAGACTCTTGATGTCTTCAGTGGAAGCTTTCTTCTCCACCACCGTTGTCAGCTTTGTCAAGTTCTCTCCAGCGTTTGTTACAGCTGTTGAGTTGTTGGAGAGTGTGGTGGTGAGACTGGACAGCTTTGTTTCCACGGACTTCAGAGAGGCGTTGATGTCTCCCAAATTAGGACCTGTAACATATAAGTACTTGTGAACAAAGGAAAGCTCAGAAGTTTCAGGTTTAGTTACAGTGTTTAAGGTGGGATTTGTACCTGCAGGAGGATTGATGAACTCGTCGAAGTTGCAAGTTCCTGAATAGTGTTCCATATCCTCTTCGAAAGTACGATGAGGTATGGTGAACTCTGCAGGTCCTTTCTTCATCATTTGTTGAGAAGCATCAGCGGCGGCTTCTGGAATGATGGCATCTCCAGTGTTCGCTGGAGGAGTGTCCAAGTGAGTGGAGGGAGAAGCGAAGGTTAAGATTGGGGTTCGGGTTCTGAGTTCAGCGTTGGAATCGCTGACAATCACTTCATCAGTCTTTTGAGAGACTGAGGGAGGTTGGGTAGTTTCCAAGTTTCTAACCTCAGCGTTTGGAGACGCTGAAGTCTGGATTGGAGGGATGGCTTGCACGGGTGTGGCAGAGCGTACCACGGAACTTTCCTTCAGCTCTTCAGAATGAGCTGAGGAGTCTTCAGCATGGAATTGCTGGGGTTGCTCCTTGGTTTTCTTGATCCTTTTGGAATCAAGTTGGGTGTGTGAGGGTTTCCTTTTCTTATAAGGAGAGGATTTTGTGGCCGGGGTATCAGCGATTGGTATTGTCGCTGAAGGAGCCACAGAAAGCGGAGAATTTAGAAGAGTGAGAAGAGTAGAGAGACGTACCTCATTGGCGACAGGCTTGAAGTCGAGAACCTTAGGGCCAATCTGAGAAAGTTTCAGATCACCCTCTTCAGGATAGCTGTCCTTCAGGCCATATTGAAAGATGGCGCTGATGAATCGTGGGTAAGGAACCCATGCTGGTCTGTCAGCGGCAGAATCGACACGTTGAATCAGGTCTTCATAAATAATGGAGGCCCAGTCAATATTTAGACCTTTCAGCAGTGCGTATCTCATGGACTGCTGAGGTTGGGCGGCTTGATCAGAAGATCCGGATTTTGCTGTCATGCAGCTGATCAGGTGAGCGAAGATGAAATTCATCTCGCTGGGCATCTTGGATTTCTTTATCAGCGTCAGTTTCTTCTCAGGCTTCTTGTCCCTTCCAATATCCCATATATAACCCATTGCGTCAAGGAAAGCAATGATTGCTTCTCTGTCAGCATGCTTTTTATGGTCAGGGAATGGAATGAAGGGTTTTTCTTTGGTGGCATTTGGGAATTTTAGGGCTTTGCGGATAATGGCGGGTGTAATCTTGATGGTGCCATACTCAGTATCGCTGAGTATGCAGTCTATGGTTTTGGATGGATCTTTGGCAGAGGGTAGCTCAGTGTGTCTGGCAGAGTACCAGAACTGGGATAAGAGCCGCTGACTGGCAGGAGGTGTTATGGTCAGGGCTGTGTAGATGGGGTTGTTCTTCAGAAAACTTACAGCGTCGTCCAGATGTGATACTTGCTTCCGAGGAGGAAACTCGAGAAGAGCTGAGAGGTTGTTGGCCTTAGTCCAATCGAGTTGATCCAGCTCGAACTTAACCTGGGGGGCTTTGAAGATGTCCATTTCCTCAGAGTCAGTGGAGATGGACTCAGCGGTAACATTCAGCTTTGAAGATGCCATATCACTGTTTTATCAGTTCAACCAAAGATGTTAACAAATAAGAATTATCTTAATGTGGAAAGAAATTTCCGTTTAAGATATTTCGAATCTTGTCCATTTCATTCAGACAAAAAATGTCTTAATGAAGATTAGGGTTTTTCTTGATTTTAAAAGAAAAGTAAAACCCATAAAATCTTGTATTCCAGTTTCTAAAAGAAAAATGGATACGAATGAAGAACAAGTTTAAGATTTAGATTTAAAACTTGAAGAACAACCATGAAATGGTTGTGTTCATAAAACCATGAAAGAAATGATTTTATTTTATAAAGTTCTTTTGTTTGATCTTGTTAAAACAAAGAGAAGATCGAAAACAAGTTATACGCATTTGATAAAAGATAAGAACATATTAACCTTGAAGTTTTGATGAAGAAGATGATGAACAGTTCTTGAGGTTTTTGAGAGCACAAATGCAACAGAGGATTCTTTTCTTGCGGAGAAAGATTGTTCGCGTAAAAGACAAATATAAACCAAGAGTTGTTTATATAGGGATTTTTAGAGAGAGAAAACCTTGAGCGGGAAAAGGTTTTCATCATGACACGGACACGTGTTTGCATTTGATTGGAAGTTTGAACAAAACGTGCAAACGTGTGTCAGAAAGAAATCGTGCCGAGTGTAATTTGTTGCAATGACGTCACAACTGTCCTTTCACATTCTTTTAGGATGTCTCTGAGGTTTTGAAAAACTCAGGGACTCTTTTGAAAAACATGAAGCACTGAATAGAAAATATCAGTGAAGATTTAAGGAATTTTCAAAATATCGCTGTTAAGGAAGAGATATTCAGCGATGCAATTTATTTTGAAATCTTGCATTTTCATGCGATTGTCAGAGAGAGAAAACATACCTGGATATCAGTTTAACCAAGTTTATTCAGAGAGAAGATGATGAAATGGATTATATAAGTTGATTTTATCCCGAAGGCTATACACGATTGTATAAACGTATCGCTGATTAAATGTGAACCGCTGAAGATTTTATCCTTCAAAGTTCAGCATTCCAAGCTCGATGATGAGAAAGTTGAATCTTGTCTCATCAAGAGGTTTGGTAAACAAATCAGCTAACTGATAATCAGTTGGGATAAAATGAAGTTCTATATCACCATTCATCACATGATCTCTGATAAAATGATATCTGATTTCTATGTGTTTTGTCTTTGAGTGTAGCACTGGATTGTTTGCTATAGCGATGGCACTTGTGCTGTCGCAATAGATTGGAATTTTGGAGAGCTGAAGATCATAGTCTAGTAGCTGATTTCTCATCCACAAGACTTGAGAACAGCAGCTTCCAGCGGCTACATACTCAGCTTCAGCTGTGGAAGTGGACACTGAGTTTTGCTTCTTACTTGTCCAACTTACCAGCTTTCCACCCAGGAGCTGACATCCTCCTGTGGTGCTTTTCCTATCCATTTTGCAACCTGCAAAATCACTGTCTGAATAGGCGGTTAGATCGAATCCTGAGTCTTTGGGATACCAAAGACCTAGATTCGTTGTACCCTTAAGATATCGAAAGATTCGCTTTACAGCTTTCATATGGGATATCTTAGGTTCAGCTTGATATCGTGTGCACAGACATGTTGCAAACATAATATCGGGTCGGCTAGCTGTAAGATACAATAGTGAGCCGATCATCCCACGGTACAGCGTGACATTGACAGGAACATTCTTTGTGTCCTTATCAAGTATCAGCGGTGGTGCCATAGGGGTTTTCATAGCTGAACTTTAAGTTAAGTCGAATTTTTTCAGCATATCTTTAACATACTTTCCCTGATTTATAAAAGTTCCTTTTTCAGTTTGCTTAATCTGAAGACCAAGGAAATATGTTAGTTCACTCATCATGCTCATTTTATACTCATCTTTCATTCTATCAGCGAAACGAGTACAAAGCTCAGGGTTAGTAGAACCAAATATAATGTCATCAACATATATTTGAACTAAAATGATATGACCTTTCACTTTTCTAAAAAACAAAGTTTTGTCAATTTTACCTCGCTCAAATTTTTCAATATGGAGATAAGTAGAGAGAGTATCATACCATGCACGTGGAGCTTGCTTTAAGCCATAAAGTGCCTTGTCCAGTTTATAAACATAACCTGGACGCTTAGGATCTGAGAATCCTGGAGGTTGTTCCACATACACTTCTTCATTCAGCTTTCCATTTAGAAACGCTGACTTAACATCCATCTGATGTACAGTGAAGTTTTTGTGTACAGCATATGCTAAGAAAAGACGAATAGATTCAAGTCTTGCTACTGGAGCAAAAGTTTCGTCATAATCTATGCCTTCATCTTGTCTGTATCCCTGAGCAACAAGACGAGCTTTGTTGCGAGTTACAGTACCATGTTCGTCCAACTTGTTTCGATAGACCCATTTAGTGCCTATCACCGTTTTGTCAGTTGGTCTACGAACAAGTTTCCAAACTTTGTTTCTTTCGAATTCAGTCAGCTCTTCTTGCATAGCGCTGACCCAGTTTGGATCTCTGAGGGCATCATCTATTTTCTTTGGTTCAGTTAGAGAAATAAAGTTAACAAATAAACAAATATTACCTGCACTTCTACGAGTCTGAATACCAGCGTTGGGATCACCAAGAATTTGATCGATTGGGTGATTTACAGTCCATCGCTGAGCCGGAGCATACGTCGCTGACTCAGTCTGAACTGGAGAAACTGAAGATGAGGCTTCAGCTACTTCTGGATTATCAGCTAAGAGAGGAATGTTTGCATTTGCCACTTCATTCACTGATTGCTGAGAAATAGATGGAATTTCTGAGACATTTGGATCAACTGTAGGTATAGCGTTTATAGGAACAGCTGAGACCCAAGATGTTTCAGCTTCACTATTTTGCATATTTGGAATGATACAAGGACCATCATTTTCTACGGTGTGAGCATGAGGAGTGGGAATATCTTCTGAATCACCAAGATGAGAAAACATCCATTGATTCAGTTCTTCTGTATCAGCGTTCGGTTTAGAATTCGCTGAACGGGATTCGTCAAACGTGACGTGAATAGTTTCTTCTACAGTTTGTCTTCTTCGGTTGAAGTCTCTGAAGGCTTTGGAAACTGAGGAGTATCCAAGAAAGATTCCATCATCAGCCTTAGGATCAAACTTTCCAAGGGCATCTCTGTTGTTCAGTATGAAACACTGACATCCAAAGATGTGAAGAAAGTTGATTGAAGGCTTTCTCCCATGAAAAAGTTCATAGGCTGTCTTTTTGAATCTTTTAACTATCAGCGACCTGTTTTGCGTAAAACAAGCAGTGTTGACAGCTTCTGCCCAAAACTGAGTAGGCAGGTGAGAATCGCTGAGCATTGAACGTGCAGCTTCAATAATTGTTCTATTTCTTCTTTCAGCGACTCCATTTTGTTGTGGTGTTCTCACTGACGAAAAGTTGTGAGAAATACCCTTGCTCTCAAGGAAGGAATCAAGAGAACTTATTGAGCGAACAGTCATATTGTTCAGAGTTTCCATCTTCCGAACAAAGGTGATGAGTTCTTCAGGGGTGTCACTCTTAGAACGGAGAAACATTACCCATGTGTAACGAGAGAATTCATCAACTATGACCAGCGTATATTTCTTTCCAGCGATGGATTGTTTGTTAACGGGGCCAAACAAATCCATATGGAGTAGTTGTAGAGGAGATGACACTGAGGAAACTTGCTTTGACTTAAAGCTTGCCTTGGTCTGCTTCCCTTTTTCACACACTGAACATAAAGACTCTTTGGCGTATGAATGTTGAGGTAGACCAGTGACTAACTCTTTGGATGAAAGAGTATTCAGTGTCTTGAAATTGAGATGTGAGAGCCTTTTGTGCCATAGCCAGTTAACATCAGAAGATGCTTTTGAGAAGAAACAGGAGTTCTCAGTGGTTGTTGAGTCCATGTTTATAACGTAAACATTTTCCAAACGATAACCGCTGAGAGCTATCTTCTCCTTTTTGTCAGAGACAAAGCAGGATTCCTTAGTGAAAATCACTTTGTTATCCATGTCGCAAAGCTGACTGATGCTTAGAAGATTATGCTTCAGCCCTTCAACATATGCGACTCTTCTGAAGGATGTTGTACCATTTGAAAGTACACCATACCCTCGGGTGTGTCCTTTTCCATTTCCACCGAAAGTCACAGAGGGACCCTTCTCTTCCTTGTATTCAGCGAGCAGGTTTTTCTTTCCAGTCATGTGTCTAGAGCATCCGCTATCGAGATACCAGATACCCTTCTTAACCTGCAATACAAAGGAAGATTAGTTTTGCTTGGGTACCCACTTCACCATGTATACGCGTTTGTCAGTGGAAGAAGTTGGAATGGGTTCAGCAGTCTTCGCAGCATTTGAAGATTCAGCTTTGTCTTTCTTCACTTTGGTCAATTTCTTGACCTCAGCGGTAGGAGTCACCTTGACCTGAATTGCAACTGGTTTGGTCTTCTTGGGTGCTTTTGGAATCTTTTACAAGATTCTTCTTAAGATGGCTAGATTGCTCATGATTCAGCAATATGCCATATAAGGTAGCAAGGGTCATTGATCTTAGATCCTTTGACAGCTTGAGACACATGGAATAATTGTCCCAGCTTTCAGGTAAACATTCTAGAAACTTTGTCAGCACTTCAAAGTTAGAATATTCCTTACCAACCGTTTTAAGATCTATAATTAAGCAATTAAAACGTTGATGAACTTCAGAGAGAGTTTCATTCTTACCAGAAATGAAGCTTTCGTATTGTCTTACCAGGTTGATCTTTCTTGAATCCTGGACTTCAGACGTTCCTTCATACTGAACACATATTGTGTCCCACATGGCTTTTGATGATTTCAGGTTCATGACGGAATGGTAGACTTCGTCAGGAAGGGCCATGGATAGTATGGATCTAGCTTTTGTATCTATAGCCACTTTCTTCTTATCTTCATCGGTCCACATGTGTATTTCCTTTGGAATCAGCCTTTCAGGAATAGCAGCTCTAGTTGCAGTGGCTGGAACTAAAGGATCAATAGTTACAGGGATGTGTGGGCCGTTTTCAAGATAGTAGGTCATAGTGGGGTCTACACCTTCTAAGAAGAGCATCATCCTATTTTTCCATAAGTTGAAGTTGTCTCTGGAAAATCTAGGGGGTTTTGCAAGAGAACCATTGTCTATATAATTTGTGTTTGTGTGGGAGGCCATTTTCAGATAATAGCAAGGAAGAGAAATATCTTAGATTAGATCTTGTTTATGAGATTAAACAAATCCGCTCTGATACCACTTGTTGGTCTCGAAAGGCCTATACAAGTTTGTAGAAGGGGGGGGGGGGGGGTTGAATACAAACACACTATTTTACTTTTCTAAATTGTTTATTGATAAATCATTAACAATTTACAGCTTGTTGCGGAAACAAGATTAAGGATAAACCTAAATCTAAACAAGTTGGAACACTAAGGTTTCTTGCACTAAGAAAGATAAGGAGATTACTAATAAAATCCTATCTTGAGAGAGATTTGAACTTGTCCAGAGTTAGCAAGTTAGTTCAAATGAAGTGAGTTCATCTCTTTATATACTGCATGCATTTAATGCAATTCAGTATACACTTTACACGTGTCATCAGCGGATTGGTTGCATGTCATTGACCTTGGTTGACAACCTTAGTAGCCGTAAAGATGAACAGTGTAGTATCAGAGTGGTTGTACGATTTCAGATTTTCGGAGGTTCTTTTCTGACATTTCGTACGGTGGCGTGCAAGGGAGGTTAAGACAAAAGTACTTTGTACGGAGGACTTCATGATCAGCTTTCGTTGATTCAGCGATTACCATTTACTATTCAGCGAATGATAAAGTTCAGCGATAGCTGAAGTCTTGTACTTGATACTTCACGTTGAGTGGACAAATCTGAGTCTTCGCTGATCCGCATCAGTTCATTAGGAGACTTGTCGCTGGTTCTTGAGCTTGATCTTCGACTTCAGCGTAGAACCTTTGTTGACGTGAAACTTGTCTTCAGGGATCATAAGTAAACAACTAACTTATCAGCGATCACCATAAGGACTGAACAGACTCAGAGCATTATGGTGAACAGTGTTCGCTGAATGTTTAATTTAAAGAGCGAGAGTTCCTATCAGCGGTACTGTAAGATCTTAGTACTTATCAGCGATAGTGAAACTCTGATACATATTGTTTACATACAATTTTCACTAAGTATTTAAGAGAGGGTCATTATCAAATCACTGAGGGTTTGGATCAACAATGACTTTAACAGAGCTGTGGAATATGCTCGACGACGCGAGCATGACTTGACGAGACGTGATGATGATCCGATCCCCTCATCAAAGAAACAACGTATTGAGGGAGCATCTTTAGTACCCGCTCACCAACCATCTCGTTTCTCCAATATGAGGAGAGCTCATTCTCAGACTACTCCACGAGCATCATCACGGGCTTTTAGTCTACATGTATACTTGTAAATTGAATATTTTATCGATTATGAATTGTGAACTAACTGTGATCTTTTATAGCCGAACATGCCACGAGATTATTGGAGATGTGGCAAGACATACCACGGTCGGTGTGATATTGACCGGTCTGCGGTCAAATGTTTCTATTGTGGCGAGATGGGTCATGTCCGTACGAATTGTCCTCAAAGGGAAAAAGCATGTTATTCTTGCGGCGTTTTGGGTCATCGACAACGGGATTGCCCCCGTATGAAACGAGATGAAAGTAAAGCATCTGTACAACGACCGGTGACTATTTGTACTTCCATTCAAAAGGAGGAGGTACCTAAAGCCAGAGCTCGTGCATTCCAGATTACTGCAGAAGAAGCTCGTGATGAACCCGACGTCATTACTGGTATTCTCTTGTTAAATTCTAGACCAGCACGTATTCTCTTTGATTCTGGTGCTACCAACTCGTTTGTTTCACACATGTACACTCGTTATCTGGGATCTTTGCCTACAAGACTTCATAAACCATTCACTGTTGACACGACTAATGGTATCACTCTTATAGCTGACAAAGTGTATAGGGATTGTATTCTAGTATTAGATGATCACGAGTTCTCAGTTGATTTGATACCGATGGATATTCGTGGCTTCGATGTTGTGATTGGGATGGATTGGCTAACAAGAAACCGTGCTGATATTATTTGCTCTTTGCGGATGATTCGGATACCGATCGATGACAGGGGTTATTTATACATTTACGGTGAACGACGAATGGGTGATGTAAAGGTAATCTCTATGTTAAAAGCTCGACGTTATCTATCTAAGGGATGTTCTTATTTTCTGGCATATGTTATAGATGCGTCGAAGGAAGTGAAAAAGACGGTGAAAGATGTACCCATCGTATGCGAGTATCTGGATATATTCCCCGATGATTTTCCTGGGCTACCACCGGACAGGAAAGTAGAGTTCCGGATCGATATGGTACCCGGTGCCGCCCCTATTGCTAAGACACCTTATCGTCTCGCACCGGCTGAAATGAAAGAGATGATGAGCCAGTTACAGGAATTATTGGAAAAGGGTTTAATCCGACCGAGCACTTCACCATGGGGTGCCCCGGTCTTATTCGTGAAGAAGAAAGATGGTTCCTTCCGGATGTGCATAGATTACCGGGAACTGAACAAGGTAACCATCAAGAATAAATACCCTTTACCGCGTATTGACGATCTGTTTGACCAGCTTCAAGGAGCAAGTTACTTCTCCAAGATTGACTTGAGATCAGGATACCATCAGTTAAAGGTACGTGAGGAGGATGTACCCAAGACAACTTTTCATACCCGAGATGGGCACTACGAATTTCTGGTTATGCCGTTCGGTTTGACGAATGCCCCGACAGCATTCATGGACTTAATGAATCGAGTGTGGCATCCGATGCTCGATAAGTCTGTCATCGTCTTTATTGACGACATACTGGTGTACTCTAAGACGGAAGCTGATCATGCTACACATCTTCGGGAGATGTTGGAATTATTGAGAAAGGAGCGGTTGTATGCTAAGTTCTCAAAATGCGAGTTTTGGATCCGACAGGTACAATTCTTAGGGCATACGATATCTTGTGATGGAGTTTCTGTGGATCCATCCAAGATCGAGGCGATACAGAAATGGGAACAACCCAAGAATGCCTCTGAAGTTCGTAGTTTTCTCGGTCTAGCGGGTTATTACCGATGGTTCATATGAGATTTCTCAAAGATTGCCGTACCTCTTACTTCTCTTACCCGCAAAGACGTGAAATTTGTTTGGACCGAAGCTCAAGAAAAGGCGTTCCAAACTTTGAAAGATTGTCTAACACATGCGCCAGTTCTTGCCTTACCTGAAGGCAATGATGACTTCGTGGTATATAGCGACACATCAAAGTTGGGCTTGGGTTGTGTATTAATGCAACGAGGAAAGGTGATCGCTTATGCTTCACGACAATTGAAGGAATATGAACGGAATTACCCGACTTATGATCTTGAGTTGGCCGCAGTCTTGTTTGCTCTTAAACTGTGGCGTCATTATCTATATGGCACAAAATGCCAATTGTACACTGACCATAAGAGCCTGAAGTACATCTTCGATCAACAGACTTTGAATATGCAACAACAGCGTGCCATGGAACTCATCAAAGACTATGACTGTGAAATCCTATATCATCCAGGAAAAGCCAACGTAGTGGCGGATGCTCTTAGCCGGAAGACGTATGTAGGATCGATTTGCTATGCCATCTCTCACGTATCAATTGAGTCTAAACTCGTAGATGATATTCAGAAATGGCAAAGTGAAGCTTCGAAACCAGAACATGTTAAATCGGAGCGCATGGTTAGTTACATGGATTCCTTATCTGAAGATAGTCGTGGTCTTAAAGTCTTTAAGGCCCGAATTTGGGTTCCAAGACTTGGAGGTTTGCGGGAGATTATTTTGACGGAGGCACATAAGTTGAGGTTATCCGTTCATCCTGGAGGTACAAAGATGTACCATGATCTACATGAGGATTATTGGTGGCCGGGAATGAAGAGTGATATCGGTCGATTCGTCGAGTAGTGCGATACTTGTTTGCGGGTAAAGGCAGAACATCAGAAACCGTATGGGAGTTTACAGCCTCTCGCTATACCTATGTGGAAGTGGGAGGAGTTGACTATGGACCTTGTGACCAAACTACCGAAGACTTCTCGACAACATGATAGCATTTGGGTTATCGTGGACCGGTTGACGAAAAGCGCCCATTTTCTTCCTGTTCGAGAATCCTACTCGATGGATCGATGGGCACAATTATACATTGATGAGATTATTGCTCGACACGGTGTACCTTTGAAGGTAATCTCAGATCGTGATTCTCGTTTCACTTCCAACTTTTGGTCCGCCCTACAACGCGAATTGGGGACGCGGATCGCACTCACCACCTCGTATCATCCACAGACCGACGGACAATCCGAGCGTACGATCCAAACTCTTGAAGATATGTTACGTGCTTGTGTTCTAGAGTTCGATGGAAGTTGGGATACTCACTTACCTCTGATTGAGTTTTCATATAACAACAACTACCACTCGACGATTGGGGTGGCTCCTTTCGAGGCTTTGTATGGACGTAGGTGTTGTACGCCTCTTTGTTGGCGAGAAATGGGAGAAAAGATGCTAGCCGGCCCCGAATTGATACAAATCACTCATGACAAAATCCAGGTTATACGGGAAAGGATGAAAGCCGCACAAGATCGACAGAAATCCTATGTTGACCAACGTCGGAGACCGATTGAATTCACCGTTGGTGACATGGTTATGCTTAAAGTTTCACCGTGTAAAGGGGTGTTGAGATTCGGGAAGCAAGGTAAACTCAGTCCATGTTTTATTGGACCGTTCAAGATCTTGAAACGTATTGGAAAGCAAGCCTACCAGTTGGATCTACCGGAGGAACTCACAGGAATTCATGATGTATTTCATGTGTGTTATTTGCGGAAGTGCCTTGGTAAACACGAAGAGACAATACCTCTAGCAGAGGTAAAAGTGGATGAGCGGTTACGATACATTGAAGAACCCGAAGCCATTCTAAACGAGAGAACAGTAAATTTACGCAACAAAGAGGTAGATTTGGTATTAGTGAAGTGGAAACATCATCGTGGACCAAATTGGACGTGGGAACGCAAAGACGAGATTATGGCTAAATACCCTTCGTTATTTCTACAACCATGATTTGGGGGACGAAATCTTCAAAAGGAGGAGGTATTTGTAACATCCAACTTACTAAAAGTCCATTTATATTGTTAAACATGTTTAACTAAGTCAATAAAGTATATTATGTGTTTGTGCTTACTTATATTAGTTGAAAGTGAAAATGAGAAAAGTGCATAAATGGAAATTGCCTAAGTGTGCACTATAGGGCTATATAGGAGAACCCATGTTCTTGTAGTGAGTTAATGCAAGTGGATAGTTCCAACACTTCCCATTAGATGTAAAGAAAAGGTCCATAAGCTTAAATGGTCAAAAATGTTGCATTTGCGGAAATTGAGTATTAAAGTATATAGCCTAAATGGAAGAAAAAAAAGAGTACCCAAAATGAAAACGGATGATCCAAATTGAGTGAAACAAGTGGGAACACCCTAGATTAGTATATTATGAAGTGTTAGAAGTGGCGGAACTTAAAAAAAAAGTCATTCGTTTGGAAGTTATAAAAGTATGACGTTATAAGGAAATTATAAGTGAAAAATATCAAAATAAGATTGGAAAATGAACTTCTGGATCGAATTAGAGGCTCAAATTTTATACTTAAGCTTCTTATAGGTTAATTAAGAGATCTGGAAAGTTTCGTGCAAAACGGTGTTGAACGACCAAGATACGCATGAGGGACTAAATCTGCCAACAGTGGAAAAGTAGGTTGACTTGTTGACCAAATTAGTACAAAAACGGGATTTGCTCTTCTAATTGATAATTTCAACTCCAGAACTCTCACACACACTCAAAGGTGCGATTCTCACATAGTAAACTTATCCAAGCTCAAAATCAAGGAGATTCAACAAGAAATTGGTGAAATTGAAAGATTAAACAAAGGTACAAACACTATCTTAAACCCATTTCATGATTTTTGGTGTTTTGATGATGATTTGAGGAATCTATGGTTTCATGTGGTTAGGATTTTGGTATTTTCATGTTAGAAAATGGTTGTGTAACATGATATTGATGCTAGATGATGATTAGTTTATGTTTTTCGCTATTATTGTGGAACCGGGGTTTATGATGGGTATGGATTTTAGTAATTTAGTGTATTTCTTGTTAGAATATGGTAGTTTACCATGAGTATGATGGTAATGATGAAATTGGGGGTATTTGGAGTTGAATTGGCTTATAAAACTTGTAAAAATAAAGATTTTCGAGTGGAATGACCATGTAAATGCACAGACTTTAAAAAATTTTTGTATAAAATCGTAGAAAAATCGTATAAGAGTGATTCAAGGGGCATTCGAAAGGTATGAATGTCTAGTTTGTTTTATATGAAGACATTATAATCTAATTACAGCTTTAAGATGCGCTAAAAGTGCACTTAGTACAGGGCTGTCAAGCTGACTTTTGATAGCTTGTAGCTGCTGTGTTGTAAATTTTGTATAAAATCAAAGAAAAATCCAACGGACATGAGGTCAGTGGCGTATGAAAGATAAAAGAGTCTATTTTCTTTCTTGTTTAGAAGTCATAATGTAATTCTGAGTTTAAGATGGTTAAAATTGTGTTAGAACAGGGGCTGTACAAAAGAATTGAAATGGAATTAGCTAACTAAGAAATGAAATAAAATGAGATAGTGTAATTATATACTTATGGAATTGAATGTGTGTACTCCAGGGAGTATAAGGGTATAATTGGGAGCTTTTGGATTGCCATACATACTTGGATTACGGAGTTGGAACACGATATTCGGTTGGACGTTCGGTTGACCCATTCGATGCACTGTGAGTTTATATGAAATACATGTTTATGTGTTACTCATATGTATATGCATTTTTGTTTGCATTAATTGTCTTTAATGTTTTTGTAAGGGTGAATTGTGCAAGTCCCTCTGATTCCGGTTTGTATTCCTTATGATTGTTCCGCTATGTCGGTTGAGTCCGGATCCGCGACTGTTTTGTTAATCTCTTGGTAAACCGTGAATACGGGTACTACTTCGTGTGGTACGCTGGAAAGCGGTGTATGTCCACGTATCCCAGGGAGACCGAGGTTGGGTGTGGCATAACGGTTCGTTGTACTCATGTATCTCGTGTGTTAGGAGACGAGTATGAGTACTATTCTGCACGTACCCAGTAGATGAAGGTGGGAGTGGTGCACTATTCTTGATATTTTATAATTGATTCATGATATGTTTACGTGATACGATACTTGAGCCATGTGATAGGTGTTCATATGGAACAATTGACATTTCGTTGTTGAGTTTGTCGGTAAGAGCGTATGTTGTTGTTGAACTTATGATGCATTGATTTTTAATATTGATATGTTATGTTTATGATTTTGGTAAGTCTTTTGGGATGTATCCATGGAATTCTCCGAGTTGTTAGTCTTCAATGTTATAATAGCTTTTCGTTTCGAGTTTTCGTTTCATTCTTCACTTTTATATATATACATATATAACATTATAACCATGTACCTACATATACAACTCACTAAGCTTTATAGCTTATCCGTTATTGATTAATTTGTTTTCAGGAAAAAGGATTGTAGACAAAGGGAAAGATAAGGAAGCATAGTCCGGGTGTTGATACAAGTGTCTGTTTAGCTCTTTTGGGTATATTGGTACTTGCTTTTGGTGGTTATATATATGTATGTATTTTATCGGATAGATATGTCCCCGGTTGATTATAAGTAAACTTTTGGATTGTAAATCTTAAACTTCTGGGTTGGTTTATGTTTTGTATAAAACGTTACAATTTAAAGTGGACATTTCGGAATTTTATTAAAAATTATGTCCCACATATTTTGGTGGTCTTAAAATTTGATTATTTTGGAGATTTAAAAGGTAAACTGGACATTAGTGTAATACGGGTGTTACATTTTCCATTTTAGCATAGTTGTTAGAGATGCCCTAATGACATCCTTAAGTCTAAAATATATATTAGTAATGATTAGGTTGATGATTACGTTTTTTTTTTTGTTTTTTTGTTTTTTGTTTTTTGTTTTTTGTTTTTTGTTTTTTGTTTTTTGTTTTTTGTTTTTATATTTTTTATTATTGTATAAAATTTTAATTAGAAATATGTAACACCCCAGTCCCGCGTGGGCGAGGACGGGGTGCGTGTCACACTTATAACCCGAAACACAAATATATTCCAATTAAGGATTAGGGTCGGTATAAAGTAATTAAACACAAACCCAAAAGATAATTTAGTGGAACTTCAAACATGATCACAACCGGCTAAATATAAAGCGTAAAACACCTTAACAATAACAACTTAACTATCAAAAGATCTACCGGCTGCAACTTCACGTTCACTCACTCAGTTCCCAACATTTCCACGGGTCTCTTCTATTGAACCTGTCGTGTTAGAAACAAAGAACACGACTGAGCACAATTGCTCAGTGAACGGATTAAAAGAAAAATAATAGATATAAAATCAATTCGTAATGGAAACAATCATAATAGTTTGACATAACAAAAGTCAAAACATAAGTCAAGGTATAAAGGGTTATAAAATACGTTTTAAACAAAAACACCGTAAGGCATCGCACAAAAAAAATGAAATACAAGACTGGTTTCCCAGTTCATAATCACATAAAGGAATCAACAGATGAAACCCTCAATGTGTCATAAATCCCAAGGGAGGATCAGTCCACATGGGCGGTAGGATGTAGTGCGGGCACGCACATCCATTCCCGTATGCAACGAATGCGTATCATAACGCGCATATCCTAGAACAGTCCATACGCCCCCACCCATGCCTAGGTAAAGCTCACACTATAGAGCACCAGTATGGAGACAATGTGATTTACAAGCACCACAGAGCGTCACAATGATCTATGCCCTGACCATTGTGTCATACAAAATTATAACATCAAGTGAGAAACATGATAGTTAAGAAAGAAAATAATAATCATGAAATCCATCAAATGACCTTTATGGTTCAAAATGTTGTTGAAACAATGTTCAATATCCAAGAAATTCAAATAAAGTCTAAAATTGATTTTTCAATACTTGCGTATGAATAATAGTTGAATGAACATGAATACTTTCAAAAAACGTTTATCCAAATAAGTTCATAAACTAGACACAAAATCATACGATTGTCGTTATTCAATCAGAATATCGTATTTCGACATAATAAAGGAATTTTGGGTTCGAATTATCATGCACTTACTTTTGTAGTGACATGATTTCAATCATGGAATGAATAATCTTATCAAGGGATTATCCTCGTATAGAATTGTTAATCCATGATCTATCAAGATTAGAGAGAAATTCTAGAGAGAGAGTAGAGAGAGAAAGTAGATCTTATTATGTCGGCTCTCTGTGTTTACAAGATATGAGTTATGACCAAAAGCTTACAAAGAAAGTCTAAACAAAGGCTTATATACCCTAAGACTTATTAAGGAAATAAGCTAGCTTTGACTTTCTACACAAGACTAAATACATTGACTTTGACTCTATAAATCAAGATTAAATCTTGAAGACATATTTGTCCTAACAATCTCCCCCTTGGATTCAATATTTAAACATTTGAGAACAACATTCTTCGGCTTCTTGAATCTTCAAAACTTCGGTCTTTATCAAGGCTTGTCAAAGTCAAATTGTCACAAAATCTTCAGACGGGGAACTGACTGAGATTTTCTTTCTTTGATCTGGAGAATTTGTTTCTTCACACAAGGCATTTTGATACAATGTAGCGCAAATCTAAGAAAAATAGATCTTCTTGAGAAACCAAGATGATCAATCGATTTTTCCTAAACTCTTGAAGAATTCTCCCCCTTTTTCTTTCTTTGACTTGAGAACTTCAATCTTCAGTAAGGATATTCACCATATAGCACAAGTTTTAATAAAAAGAGATCACAAGATGATCAATCGATTTCTCTTAAACTCTTGAAGAAGAAATCTCCCCCTTTCCTTTCTGAGACGAAGTCTTCTTTAAACATTTCTCCCCCTGTCATGAAATCGAATCTTTGACTTGAAAGCTTTGACATGAAATTGAACTAAACATTTATCCCCCTTTTTCGATGAAAGTGTGCATCATGATCATCGAAAACCTTCTTCAATTTCAGTCGCGTCTCTGATTCTCACTAACAATCTCCTCCTTAATGAATAACCTTGCTCCCCCTCAAAATAAGAATTCTGGAACAATTTGTTTTCTCCCCCTGAAAATATGCATATATTTCATTTAGGCACAGTAGTTGAAAAATTTATTCAAAGAAAATAAAATTCATTGAACTACATTTTATAACTACTACCATTTGATCATTTGAAAGCTTTACAAAAGAAATCCAAACTAATGAAATTTAACAGATTTTTCAATCAAATGAAATCAAATGCATGTGTTGGGATTCAAATACAGGACATCATTGCATACCAAGTTAAAATTGTTCAGTTTCAACCCCTTTATTAAATCTATTTGGTGTGCTAGCATGCGAAATATGATTTGCAACAATCAAATGTACTTCTGAAACCTATAAGAATACTTTGCTCTTACTCACACTATATGATAGAAATTAGAATTTCCACAAATTTATAAGTTTATCGTGACATTGTTATTTCTCCAAGATATAAGAGACGTGTGCTCATTGGCAACTTTTCATATTGTGCTCATTGGCATCTTTTATTTTGTGCACATTGACATCTTTTTGTCAAAAAGTTTATTAAGACTAAGATACACCGTAAACGTAACTTTCTATCTGGTTCTATAGCAGGATTTGGATCAGCCAATCCCAGACCAGTTGGCCTTAGGGGCTAGGTGTCGAGCACCCCTTGGAATTTACTCTCCCAAACCAGAAAGGCTACATCGATATATCCTAATCCCATCTGTACCAGTAGAACATGGATTTCTATCTGGTTCTATAGCAGGATTTGGGTCAGCCAATCCCAGACCAGTTGATCTTAGGGGCTAGGTAACGAGTACCCCTTGGGACTTAATCTCCCAAACCAGATAGGCCACAGGCACAAACTTTCAAACCAAATGATTTTTTTTATTGCATCTCAATCACTTGGTTATAAAACTTTGTGCTTCCCTCATATTTTCATTTCCATTCTTCATTCTGACAATTAGGCTTTGTGAGCATCGTATTCTATATAAGTCTAGATTTACACAATTTTGCGCATATATCAAAATTTCATTCATGTTTTGCTGGCCTTTCGATTTATTTCAGAAGCGAAAGTTGAAGCAAATAAAACTCAGATAATACAAAAACGCTTGTAAAATCATCTTTTAGCACACATTTAATTCATTGAATGAAAATTGAAAAATTTCATCTCATTGAATTAAATTTGTTGATATTCAAATTTTCAAAGCAGTAGAAATGAAACATAATACAATGTTACCTTTCACCAATTGTTCCTTGAATTGATAGATGTGACAGTTAAGGATATCACCTGATAAGTATGAGTTCTAAACTGATTTGTTTAGAAGTCTTAGTCTTTGAAGTACGGGTCCTGAACTGAATTGTTCAGAAGCCATTAACTGTGAAATCCGGGTTCTAAACTGATGTGTTTAGAAACCAATTCTCTTTACTCCCCCTTCATGGCACAAGTAATCTTCTTCCAAGAGTTCAACGCTTTGCTTCTAAATCTGCAAAAACAGATTAAGTAGATTTTGGTACCCAACGTGTCTTGGGTCCTGGCTTGTTAAGCGGAGCTCTATAGGAAGGAAAATGATAAGTACCATACCAATATTGAACATTATCATTTTTAACAAAATCATTAGTTCCACAAAACGAACAATAGATATTCTTTTGTGCTAACCTGATTAAATAATTTGCAGAATATAATGAATCAGGTTTAACAAAAGATTTAGCTTTCATGTTAGTGTTCTTTTTGGGAACAGATGATTTAGGAACATCTTTTACAGGAAAAGTACCTTTAACTCTCCATTGCATGTTGAATTTCTTGTATGAAGGAAGATCAGCAGATTGATGCTTGGAAGAGTTATCCACTGAGTGATCATAGAAAATATTAGACGGATGAATCGGACATTCAGAATAGCGTTTGGATTTGTTAAGTGACTTCACTTTGTAGGATAAGTCGTTCCGTTCCTTGGTCACCAAATCAAGTTTCTTCTGAATATTAGACTTGACCCTCTTCTCTTTCATGATATCAGTCGATAACGCAGCCAAATTCATTGTCATTTTATGAATTTCCTGCCGAAATATCTTCCTTTCTTTAGAAAATTCGTCTTTAATGCACCTAGCATGAAAATCAGCTTTCTTCATCTTTTCTAGCTCTTCACTTTCTATATCCAATTCCTTTTGAAGCTCATTAATTTTCTTTGACAATTGCATATTCTTCGCTTCAAAGCTTTTCCTTGTCTTTTCATACTCAACCCTTTCCTTCTCCAATTTTTATTTTTCAAGAAATAAAACCTTCTCAAAATCTGCATTTTGTTTAGAAAGTTTTATGCATCTGAGTTCAAGAGCTTTCTTTTCTTCATTTCCTTTCTTCTCCGTGTTCTCATTCTTTTCAATTTCAGAAACTTTCTGTAAAAGAGACAAAATTTGCTTTTCATAGCACATTTTGTCATTTGTACGATTCGCTCTTTCCTCTTTTAGCAACTTTTCCGTGTCAGAAAGTCTCTTTGTAAGCTCTATAACCTTTTCCTTAAGTTCTTCAATTTCAGCATTTGATGATTTCTGTTCCGCATCCTCTTTTTCAGCTTTCTTTTCTTCTTCCTTTCTCTTAAACGCAACTTCAGATCCAAGCATTTTCTTTGTTAACTTGTTCCACATAAGCATTGGATTGTTTTTAAAACATTCAACGCGTTTGAAGATGTGTTGCGGAAGTATGCAAAGTGCGAAGATCAAGTTGGATGAAGCTTCCTTGTCGGCTTTCATTCTGTTAATCTCTTCTTTTGTATAATCTTTGCCAGTTCTGATCATTGGGCATTCAGTGAACGATTTTATCATGTTTACACCATTTTCTCTACTTTCAATAAAATCGATGAACGAAACTCTCCATAGTTCAAAATCAGATTCTTTGAACAGCACTGGAAGCCGCTTCATGTTTGAAGAATTAATCTGAAAAATTCAAACAATTTCTAAGTCAGAAATGCGCAAGTCAAAGAGGCGCAAAGTTCACTTAGAAAAAAAATTGAAACTCTAAAACTTTTCTGAAAATAGAGCAATTCGGTAGGAAGCAAGCAAGCAAGTAGCTTAAACTAATTAAGCAAGCAAGTAAGTAGCTTAAACTAATTAAGCAAGCAAACAAGTAGCTGAAATTAATTGCAAGCAGACTAGTAGGTGAAACTAATTCATTTGCGTTATCGAAGCAAGCATGTAGGTGGAATTTTTGTTAAGTCTGTTTCTCGCAAGCCACAGTTGCGCAAAATGGATTTAGTAGCTTGAGAATTCCTTAAGCATACACACATCTGAATTTATGTAGATTGCGAGAAATGGACTTAAGCAAGTAAGCATGTAGGTGAATATTAAATGATGCGCAATTCTCTTTAGTTGCTTGCGAATTCTGATGCGAGAAATGGAGTTAGCTGCTTGCGAATTATTTTTCTGCAATATCACAACCTCAACAACCAAATTAAATTTCTTGAATTATGAATCAAAACAAGTCACAAACAACTTCTTATAAAATCTCAAATAAAAATATGGATCAAAAACTCAGATTTAAAATTTTTATCCAAGAACACTCAAGAACACTTTCAACCCAAAAATTTCAAAAATGAATTTTATGCATTAAAACTTGAAATATTTGATTGAAACATGTCTAAAACTTGTTTTTGGAAACAATTTTGCACAAAAATGAATCAAATCGACACAAAATAGTAAAATTAAGTTTAAAAAAATTTGACAGACAAGTTTTTCTTAAGAACACCAAATTTCACAAAAACTTCAAATTCCTCAAATCTTGATGTGTTTTTGAAAATATTTTGATGCAAAACTTGATTAATATGATGGAGAAACACTTTGCAATCAAAATCAAATCAAAAAACAAACAAGAATTGTATAACCCATTTGTGTTCTTCAAATCTTCAAAAATGGTGGATTTCTCCAAAAATCTTCAAATCTTCATCAAATCTTCAAATTAATCAACCAAACTTTGCAGATATGTTAGAAAACAAGTTTCTAACACGATGATGTGAACCAATTTCTCTGAAAATCACTGAATCAAAATCTGAAAAACTGATCAAACAGTTACGATCGATATGAACAAAATCTGAAAAATCTTCAAATTGAACTCCAAATCTTTGAAATTAGCCTTCGATCCTTGAATAAGATTTGTTCCGATATCAAAAACGAATTCAACGAGCTAAGATTTGAACAAATTCGATCAAAAATCACCAAAATTTGATAAAATCTCAAGAAAACGAGATTTTCTTGAAAAAAATCAAGAAAATCAATCAAATTTGCTTGTGAAATCACCAAATTCGTATGTTTGATCAGTAGAATTCCATCTCTAAATCTTGTTCCATCTCTCATACCAATTGTTAATCCAAGATCTATCAAGATTAGAGAGAAATTCTAGAGAGAGAGTAGAGAGAGAAAGTAGATCTTATTATGTCGGCTCTCTGTGTTTACAAGATATGAGTTATGACCAAAAGCTTACAAAGAAAGTCTAAACAAAGCCTTATATACCCTAAGACTTATTAAGGAAATAAGCTAGCTTTGACTTTCTACACAAGACTAAATACATTGACTTTGACTCTATAAATCAAGATTAAATCTTGAAGAAAAATTTCAAGTCACCAGAATGAGATCTGCTTTTCTTGAAGACTCATAACGCAACTTTTATGTCAAGAAAAGAAGGAGAGTTAATGTTCATGCCATTCTGGGGATTGAGAAAGAACCGGCCTGGTATCAATACGAATATCTGATGTTTATCAAATGTATTCGTAAAGGAAGACTTCTGGTGTTCTCAAAGCATGGAATCGTAAGGGTACTTAAGGTGGAGATAGCTAGTTTTGTCAGAATTTGGTATCCTATATTTTACGTTGAACGTCAAGACTGTCAGAGATATCAGTTTTCTGAAGCAGATTTCAATGATCTTTCTATTGATGACTTTGAGGTAATGTATCATCAATTTCGAGATATGCCTGTTCGTACTGATGACATCCTCAGGGCTTTGGAAGCAGTCAAGCGTTTCTTACGAAGACAAGTTAGATTCTAGATGCTTTGACTTCCAACTTGCTATCGAAAGCTTCCAGCCAGTTGTCAATGTAAGAAGACCTGATAGAGATTTACCAAATATTGACAGCTATCCACTATTCTCTATTCTTGAAGATCCTTATGGTGTCGTGTATAGAGATCAATCTGGTGTTAGACGCTTTCTCAGATTTGATGAGATTGGTAAGTTTTCAGATGGTACGTTGAAGATTATCCGATTACAATTAAATCAAAGATTGAAGGAAGCTTTGGAGAAGCTTTTGGAGACAAGAAGAAATTTGTACCAGGTTGATAATGCTGAGATCAGACTTTTGAGGAGAGCAATAGAGACGATTGATACAAGATTGAACTTTCGGTTGACTCTAAGACGCTTGGAGATTTTGATTTGCAAGAATCGCCAACACAGAAGATTCGAGCGCCCTTGATTACAAAGGGGGAGATTGTTAATGCTATAAAATGTTGTAATCAAGGCTTTTTATATATAAGCTTACTTTCCTTTAGTTTGACTTTGTAATAGTCAAGGGTATATATGTAAGCTTTTGCAACATAACAGTTCTTAATAGAGATGACATACTTTCTCTCACTTGAATTTCTCTCTCTATCTTGAAAGATCTTGGATTTACAAGAATGAAACAGGAAATCCGTACCTAATGTCCAAAAAGTGCTTAAAATTCTTCCACCAACACTTAGCTCATATCCTTGATCATACGTGATCCTAAGTCATATCGAATACACATTTAACACCTAATTAGAATGTGATTGAGTCATTCCTTTCTAAACAAGGATGTAGCTACATCTCTTGGGATTCAATAACAATTAGATTCATGTGGATTGAAGCTACAGTCTATTTGCTACAGTTTAATAAGGACAACTGCAGAATTTTCGAGTAGCTGCAGACCAGCAACTAAAAACTGTGTTTTTGAGCAAATTAGACTTAGAATCCGGTTTTGGTGTAAACTACATAGTTGTACATAACTGAAAGAACTTGTTACCTGTAAAATTTGAGTTTTTTTCGACGTACGGTTAATTTATACAGATTTCTTTTAATATAGGGACAGAATTATAAATGTCTTTAAGACATTTAATCAAACACCTTGAGGGCATTAAACTTTGGAGCTCAAAACCATTTTAATGGTTTCATTCCTTTGCCTATTTTTGATACCAAAAGTTAACCAAACTCTAAATTCAACGTTTCTAACATCTAATGACCCTAATACCACCATCTCATCAATCTTTTACCTCTAGAAATCCTTAAGAAAACAAGAATCAAATTTTTGTAATCTTTCCTTCAATTTTTAGTCTTCTATCTTCAAAATTGCAAAGAATTCAACTTCTAAGCTTCCTTCAACCCAATACATCAAGATTTACACAAAAGAGTTTCAAACTCTTAAAACCCATAAACAAAAATTTGAAGAAAACCAAAAACAAATAGTACTTACATGTAGCTCTCGTCGAGTAGATCATTTCTCCAATTCGGTTTCTCAAGATCTTCAAAGATTAACCTAAAATTCTAGAGAGAAGGGAGGAGATTGAAAAGATGAAATAGAAGTGGAGATAGAGATGATAAATAAGGTGTTCAAAGTTAACCAAATTCTTATATTTTATATAAACTTTGCCAAAGGACGAAAATGGTCCTACAAGTTGTGAGATTTGAAAAATTTAGACTATGTACAAGCTATTTGAGCTTGGTACAAGTCTCTGATGCGAGGATATTAAAAAATATTAATTAAATATATATTTTATTTTAAATAAATTTATTTAATACTGATTTTTGTATGATATTGTTTTTTTTTCTGTTAGATTTTAAATAGAATTTTAATAAAAGATTTTTTTATTTTATCTTTTGTTTTTTATTTAAAAGTAAATAAATACTTATAAATATAAATATTACTATTTTAATAATTATAAAAATAAAACATAAACATTGCGAGTTAACATATAAATAAAACATAAACATTGCGATTTAACATATAAATAAAACATAAAATAATCTATATTACATTTCTGTTATTCCAAAATAACATTATTCGTAGTACAATTAACACGTAAAAGTCGCATGTACTTCTGTATTCGATTTGAATACGAGGTAGCCCATCCAGCAGCACACGGATAACTGTAATGGAAAATATGTTCTACAATAAGTAGGGAACATGTATCCTTCTTCCATATCTAATTTCACATAATGGTTACCATTAACGTACCCAATTGTAAAACCAACATGTTGATAGCACGCTTGTGGAGTGAACCTAAGCGATAAGTACGTCCCACTGCCTGCCCCACTTGATAACCCTAACTATAGGAAAATGAAATTGATAACCGTTAAACGATACAAAAAATTCAAGTTTTAACCTTAAAATCTCACCAATAAACTTCTACCATAAATTAAGGCATTAAATATCCAAAATTGTTGTGAATAAATCTAGTTGAATAGAAGTTCAAGGTTTATTTTGTAAATAGTTTTATTGGGCTTAATCATTGTAATGGGCCATGAGCCTTAGTAGTTTAGGCCTAGGTATATAAATCCTTTTTAGCCTAATTGTTTAGGTGAATCGTTCATTAACCATTGTAAACGTACTTTTGAATTCTCTGAATGGTTATGAAATAGATGAATGACAAATTGAAATCATATTGTTCTTATTGATTATTTTTTCGCGATTTCTACTGTATTGCACTAATCTGGGATCCACAATTGGTATCAGAGCATACAGACGATTCGATTCAAGGTGATTTAAAGGTTTCTGGTAAGTTTTTTCATTGTTTTTCTGTTGACTGATAGGTTATTCAAAAGTTCATCATTCTGTTCTTGTTGAAATCGATTGATTATGTTTATTGATTTCGATTAGTATTGGTTCTATAAGTGTTTCTGCATCGTTTCAAAGTCTAATTCGATTGATTGAGTAGCCTTCTTAGCAAATCAGTGGTTTGGGTTTTTGTCTCTGTTCTTTAAAAAGTGTTGGGAACTGAAGATATGCCAAGTATGGTTAGTACTGCCAGAACAACATTACTACTGCCAGATCAATGTTAGTGCTGCCAGAATAAAGATACTACTGCTAGTTCAAGGTTACTACTGCTGAGTCATTAATGCTGCAAGAACATGATTAGTACTGCTAGACAAGTTACTACTGCTGGTACATGGTTAATACTGCTGAACAAAAGTTAGTACTGCCGGTGTCTTACGAAAACTGTTAGTACTGCTTGGGCATATCGAAGATTACTACTGCTGGAAGATTATTAGTACTGCTTGAAAAGAATGAAGTTAATACTGCTTGGGATCAGAACATGGAATGCGAGATTGAAGGAGATAAAGATGGATTGATTGAAGATATACTTAAAAGAATATTCTGAAGATCAATCTTATTTTGATAGTTATCTTGTAATTATTCAGTATATATATATTTATTGATAGATAGCTATTAACGTGATGAGATACAAGAGAAAATTCTAAATTCGATTGTGTTTTTAGAGAGAATTAACCTCAAGGTTTTAGAACCCTATTTCTAGAGAAGTAGAAGTCGTCTTGATTGAGCCTGTTCATCAAGATTGAGGTTTGGTTGTAATCTTGTGAGTCGAAACAGTGAATACAAAAATTGTGTGTTTTCTGATATTCTGTTCATTGATTGTGAGAATTAAAGTTCTATTCCGCAGATTCTTTAATTCTGAATTCTAAGTATTAATTATCTTGTTAAGATTCGATCCTGACAAGTGGTATCAGAGCTTGTGTTTCTTAGAATTCTACAATCATTATGGAAAATTCTTTTGAATCAAACAGTACTCTTGTTTCTAAGGTTCCCATGCTCAGACCCAATGAATTTGACATGTGGAAAATTAGAATCAAGCAGTACATTCTGCTTACTGATTATTCCATCTGGGATATAATAGAGAATGGTCCATGTGCTGAAGGAAGAACTGGACCAGATGGCAAAAGACCTCCTCCAAAGACTGATGCAGAGAGAAAAGTCAGACAAATAGAGATAAAGGCCTTAAGCACTCTGCTTTTGGCTATTCCCAATGAATATCAGCATCAATTTCATCACTGCACTGATGCTCAGATTCTGTGGAATGCATTGGAAAAGAGGTTCACTGGCACTAAAAGCACCAAGAGGAATCAGAAGGCAATTCTCAAGCAGCAGTATGAAAACTTTACTTCTACTAAGAATGAGTCTATGACTCAAACTTTTGATAGATTTAATAAGCTGATTGGAGAATTAGCTACAGTAGGAGTCAAGATGGAGGCTGATGATGTTAACAGAAAGTTCTTAAGATCATTAGGTGAAGAGTGGACCATGTATACTGTGTCATTCAGACAGAATGACCAATTGGAAGATAAAGAGCTTGATGATCTCTACAATGATCTTAGAATCTTTGAAACAGAGGTTGAAGCCAAAAAGAAGCCCTCTGGATATGTACATAATGCAGCACTCCTTTCAGCATCACCTGATTCTACTGCTAACCCTGAATCAGTTAGTGCTGCTGGAGGAGTCAATCAAGAAAAGGCCACTGGCTCTGTACTTGAAGCTTTCTTTTCTAGTCATGTTAACTCATCTTTAATTAATGATGACTTAGAACAGATTAATGCTGATGATCTTGAAGAGATGGATATCAAGTGGCAGATGGCTATGCTGTCTATGAGGGTGAAGAAGTTCATAAAAAGGACTGGGAGAAACAACTTTTCCCAAAGAAGAGAAGATGGTGCTGGCTTTGATAAGTCTAAAGTTGAATGCTACAAGTGTCACAAGATGGGACACTTTGCCAGGGAATGCAGAGGTGGATCATCTCACAACAGCCATCAACAAACTCAGGCTGGAAGTTCCAACCAAAACAGAAACTCTATTCAAGCTCTTGTCTCTCAACAAGGAATGGGATTTGATTGGAGTGATCAAGCAGAAGAGGCCATCCAAAATCAAGCACTTATGGCTGAAGTTTCAGATCTTCCCACTGAGGTACAATCTAAACTCTGTTCTCAAGCTTGTATAGACACTATTAAAAGGTATAGAGATCACAATCAGGGAATGTGTGATGACCTTAAGAGACTAGAAAAGGATAGAAGAGACTATGTGTTGATTGTTGAGAGGTTTGAAGAACAAATTAAGGCTTTTCAAGCCAATGAACTTCAACACTCATATGATACAAATTACTGGAAGTGGGAAAAGGGTGGTCTGGAGTTCCAACTAAAAGAGTCTAGGGAAGAGTGTGAGAAACTAAAAGGAGAGCTTGAGAAAGTTAAACTTGATGTTGAAAAGCTTTCAAAAGCTTCTAAAGCTATGGACACCATAATAAATGCTCAAGTCCACAGTAAGATGAAAACAGGACTAGGGTACAATGCCACACCCCCACCCTACAACAACACTTACATCCCTCCTAAATCAGACCTGTTAGAAACCATGGATAGTAAGGACTTATCTGAAGGAGCTACTAAAGTAGACCCATTAGATGAAGTTGTTGTTGAAGATAAGACTGAAAAAGAAGAGTCTAAGAAAAAGAACAAGACTGTCAGTGATGAGATCCCATTAGAAAATCACATCAAGACTAATGAGGATGGTGGAAGTCCTTGGGACAAGAACAATGAGATGAAAAGATCTGAAAAAGGAAAGGGAGTTCATTATACACAGACCACTGTTGTGAAATCCAATACCTGTGAACATTGTTCTTGCAAGCTTTCTCAAAAGACTAAGCCCCAAAAACATGATAATAAGAGGGGAAATCAAAGAAACTGGAATAATCAGTGGGCACAAAAGCAAGGAGTTGATCTGCAAAGGATTAACAGACCAAAGCCTTGTTTTATCTGTGGCAAATTGAATCATCTTGCCAAACACTGTTATTTTAATCCTGTTAACCAAAGAATGAATTTTCAAAGAAGTTTTCAAAAATCCTCTGGTTATAGGAAACCTGTTAGGAACCATGTGGCTAAGAAACAAACTAAAGCCACAAGCCACATGAAGAAAAAGCCTGAAAAAGAATGTGTCACAATGTGGGTTCCTAAAAGTACTGCAGCCTCAGATAATGCTGCTAGCAGTGTTAGTGCTGCTAACACTGTTAGTACTTCTTCAAAAGTTAATACTGCTAACAGTGTTAGTACTGCTAACTCTGTTAGTACTTCTTCAAAAGTTAATACTGCTAACAGTGTTAGTACTGCTAACTCTGTTAGTGCTTCTTCTAAAGATAGTACTGCTGCTAGCAGTGTTAACTATGTTAGTGCTGCTAATACTGCTTCCAGTGTTAATACTGTTAACTCTGGTCGTGCTGCTAATTCTGTTAGTGCTGCTACCTCTGTTAGTGCTGCTAACTCTGTTAGTGCTGCTAACTCTGTTAGTACTGCTAACTCTGTTAGTACTTCTTCTAAGGTTAATACTGCTTCTAGTGTTTGTGCTGCTAGACCTATCATATTGACAAAATACTCCAATTCTGCAGTACCTAAGTTTGAAAATCTCATCAAAACCAAGTGCAAGTACTTTGATGAGCAAGGGAGACCCAAGACCACTTCGGCTTGGGTTCCCAATAAAAACTAATTGTTTTATCTAATGTGCAGGGCAATCAACAGCTCAAGGGGAAGAGCATTTGGCATGTTGATAGTGGTTGCTCCAGGCACATGACAGGTAACATGGCCTGCCTCAAGAATTTCAAAAGAATTGATGGAGGACATGTTGCTTTCGGTAATAATCCAGCAGGAGGTAAGATCAGTGGTAAAGGTGATGTGTCAAAAGGTAAGATGACCTTTGAGGATGTGTACTATGTTGAGCAATTAAGATACAACCTGTTAAGTGTATCACAGGTCTGTGATAAGAAGCATAGTATATTATTTACTGATTCTGAATGCATTATTCTTGCTCCTGGATTCAAGGTAGTTGATGAAAACATGATACTATTGAGAACTCCTAGAAAGGATAATGTATATTGTTTAGATTTAGAAAGTGTTTCATCTGATTCATCCCTAAACTGTTTGGTGTCAAAAGCTTCATTGGATGAATCATCACTTTGGCACAGAAGGATGTGTCACATGAACTTTAAAACAATGAATAAACTTGTCAAAAACAATCTTGTTAGAGGTTTACCATCAAAAGTATATTCATGTGATGATCATTGTGTTGCTTGTCTCAAAGGTAAACAACACAAAACTTCTCATAAGTCCAAAGAGATAAACACTATTTCAAATCCTCTTCAATTGTTGCATATGGATCTGTTTGGCCCTACAAATGTGATGAGTATTGGCAAGAAATCATACTGTTTAGTTATTGTTGATGATTACTCTAGATTTACTTGGGTATATTTTCTGAGGACCAAAGATGAGACAAGTGGACTGATCAAATCTTTTATTCTTAGAATTGAAAACCAATCAAATCAAAAAGTAAAAGTCATTAGATCAGATAATGGGACTTAATTTAAAAACTTTGATCTAAACACCTTTTGTGAGGAAAAAGGCATTGAGAGACAATACAGTGCTCCTAGGACTCCACAACAGAATGGTGTTGCTGAGAGAAGGAATAGGACACTGATTGAGGCTGCTAGATCTTTGTTAGCAGATTCCAAATTACCAACTACTTTCTGGGCATAAGCAGTTAATACTGCCTGTTATGTTCAAAACAGAGCTTTAGTAATAAAGCCTAAAAACAAGACACCTTATGAGCTTTTTCATAAAAAGAAACCATTTATTGGATTTTTCAAACCATTTGGATGTCCTTGTACAATTCTCAATACCAAATCTCACTTAGGTAAGTTTGATAGCAAAGCAGATGATGGCTTTCTTGTTGGTTACTCATCTCAGAGTAAGGCCTACAGAGTTTTTAATACCTCTTCTAGAATAATTGAAGAAAGTGCCAATGTCAAATGCAATGAGAACACACCAAATCCTATTGGTTCAGGTCCTGATTGGCTATTTGACATTGATGCACTCTCTAATTCTTTGGGTTTCAGTAATGATGTAAATGCAGGACAAAGGGATGCACTTCCATCAGATCACAGAATTCAGTCTGTGATATTTCCTCTCCCTACCATTGATCCTGTTGGTTTCTGTGAACAAGAAAAGGCAGCTGAACCAATTCAGATTGAAGAAGAGAGAAGAGCAGAGGAAAATCAGTCTTCAAGTCCAAATTCTAGAGAATCTTAAGTGACTGAAGAAGCTGAAGCAAATCCAGACTTAAATGAGTCAAATCTGGATGTGAACTTACAAGAGGAAGCAGGTCATCCAACAAGAACTCAGAAAAATCATCCTCCTGAGTTGGTAATTGGAGATATTGCATCTCCCATAATGACTAGGAAGCAAAGCAGGCTTCAAGAGCTACAAGAGCAGCAGAATACAGTTAATACTGTCCTTACTTGCTTTCTATCCCAAATTGAGCCCAAAAAGGCTTATGATGTTATGAAAGATCCAAGTTGGATAGAAGCAAAGCAAGAGGAGCTGCTACAGTTTAAATTACAGGATGTTTGGGACTTGGTGGACCTTCCAAAAGGTCATAGAGCAATTGGCACCAAGTGGATTTTCAGAAACAAGAAGGATGACAGAGGAATAGTGATCAGAAACAAAGCAAGGCTGGTTGCACAGGGGTATACTCAGGAAGAGGGAATAGACTATGAGGAAGTCTTTGCTCCAGTGGCAAGGATTGAAGCAATTAGGCTATTTCTAGCCTATGCCTCATACATGAAGTTCAAGGTCTACCAAATGGATGTCAAAAGTGCATTTCTGTATGGAAGTATTGATGAAGAAGTATATGTCTGTCAACCCCCTGGATTTGAGAATCCATTGCACCCTGACAGAGTGTACAAGTTGAAGAAGGCACTTTATGGTTTACATCAAGCCCCAAGAGCATGGTATGACACCCTGTCTACCTATCTCTTAGACAATGACTTTGAAAGAGGAGTTATTGACAAGACCTTG
This sequence comes from Saussurea involucrata, assembly GCA_033807775.1. Classification (NCBI taxonomy): domain Eukaryota; kingdom Viridiplantae; phylum Streptophyta; class Magnoliopsida; order Asterales; family Asteraceae; genus Saussurea; species Saussurea involucrata. Next base: position 80,980,047 of record CM066319.1, read on the forward strand.
TTCATTAAGAGGAGAAAGAAAGGCACACTACTTGTTCAGATCTATGTGGATGACATCATCTTTGGATCCACAAATGATCACATGTGTAAAGAGTTTGAAGAATTAATGCACAAGAGCTTCAAGATGAGTTCCATGGGAGAACTTACTTTCTTTCTTGGGCTTCAGGTGAAACAGAGGAAAGATGGGATTTTCATAAGTCAATCCAAATATGTGAAAGACATCCTGGACAAGTATGGTTTAACAGACTCAAAGCCAGCAAGCACACCAATGGAAACACACAAACAGATCACTGCAGATCTTGAGGGGGAGGATGTGGATGTCCATCATTACAGATCTATGATTGGATCACTCATGTATCTCACAGCCTCTAGACCAGATATTATGTTTCCAGTATGTGTTTGTGCCAGATTTCAGGTTACACCTAAGCAATCACACCTTCATGCAGTCAAAAGAATTTTTAGATACCTAAGAGGGCAACCTAGATTAGGTCTTTGGTATCCTTATGATTCTTCATTTGACTTGCTTGCATACTCAGACAGTGACTTAGGTGGAGCTAACATGGATAGGAAGTCTACTTCAGGTGGATGTCAGTTTTTGGGTACAAGACTTGTATCTTGGCAGTGTAAGAAACAAACCACAGTGTCATTATCTACCACAGAGGCTGAGTATATAGCTGCTGCAAGCTGCTGCTCTCAGGTTCTATGGATTCAGAATCAGATGTTGGACTATGGGGTAACATTCCTTCACACTCCAATCTTCATTGACAACAACAGTGCTATTAGCATTGTCAATAATCCAGTCAAACACTAAAAAACAAAGCATATAGAGATCAGGTATCACTTTATTAGAGATTGAAATGAAAAGAAATTAATTCAAGTTGCTAAAGTTCATACAAATGACCAGTTTGCTGATCTATTCACAAAAGCTTTTGATGTGGGTAGATTCACCTTTTTGGTAACAAGTGTGGGCATGATCAACCTTGAATAAATTCATGATTTTCTGTTTTTATACCTGTATTTCTTCATATATTTGGTGCTACTAACTCTCTTTCTCAGAATCTTCTGTGTACCTCAGATTGACAAGTGCTGAAAAGTGTAAGTGTAGTTACTACTGCCAGTGCAGAGTTACTACTGCCAGTGCAGAGTTACTACTGCCAGTGTTCTAGCCAATAATACTACTTGGTAGTTAATACTGCTTTGCAGTTAATACTGCTCAGTAGTTAATACTGCTTTGCAGTTAATACTGCTCAGTAGTTAATACTGCTTTGCAGTTAATACTGCTCAGTAGTTAATACTGCTAGTGCACAGTTAATACTGCCAATGAGTAGTTAATACTGCTTGTGTAGTTAATACTGCTCAGTCGTTAATACTGCTTAAGTAGTTAATACTGCTCCGTTGTTAATACTGCTTAAGTAGTTAATACTGCTTTGTTGTTAATACTGCTTAAGTAATTAATACTGCTGTGTAGTTAATACTGCCTTGCAGTTAATACTGCTCAGTCGTTAATACTGCTTGTGTCGTTAATACTGCTTTAAAAGAAAAGTTAGGGCTAATACTGCTATAAATACCTCTTTCAGCCCGCCAAAGCTCATAACGTCTCTTTGCATTCAACTTCTCTCTCTCGCTCTAACCCTTTTCTCCCTAGAATCTTTGTGTTTTCTATCCAAATCCTCAGAAAGAACAACGATTATGGAGTTTGTCAACGAGCATATTGAGATTGCGATGCTTCAGAAGCCGAAGCAGGCCGCAGGATTTCACGACATTGTGGATTTTCTCAAATCCACTCATATTTCTTATGCCCTAACGGTGAATCCGACTATCTACATCGAGCATCAGACGCAATTCTGGGCCAATGCCACCGTGGAATCCGAAGATGGGCAGAAAGTCATCCAAACAAGGGTATGTGACAAACCCTTGAAAGTTTCAGAAGAACTCCTTCGCATCACTCTTCGATTAGATGATGCCTCAGGTATAACTTCTATTCCTAATGAAGAACTATACTCGACTTTAACAAGAATGGGGTATGACGGTCCCATTGGAGTTTTTAAGTTTTACAAGTCTAAATTTCATACACAATGGCGATTCTTTGTTCATACCTTAATGCATTGCATGTCAAAGAAAACTACTGGATGGAGTGAGTTTAGCAGTACCATTGCTTATGCCCTGGTCTGCTTGGCCACTGCCAGGAAGTTTAATTTTTCACAAATGATTTTCAATGATCTTGTATCAAACCTGGAATCCAAAAAGCGGTTTTATATGTATCCAAGGTTTGTTCAAGAAGTGATAACTAAGGAATTGACGGATATACCTCAATTTGATGAGGTATATGTGCCAAAACCCCCTAAAGGGAAGGTTTTCTCAAATATGAGAAGAACTTCCAGGGACTCGGAAGGAGTTGACACTCCATTGTTCTCTACAATGATGGTTGTGTCCCACACAAATGAAGGTATGGCATCAGGGTCAAGGCCCTCATTAGACACACCCACTGATGACCAATCCCAACCTTCCATCACAAAAGTAATCCCTCAGTCCATTCTTGTACGACCCACTCCCATAATAACCAAAAAGTTTGAAAGAAGAAAGGTACACAAGGTTCCTTCCCTTGATGTATCTCCTAAGAGCCCGAAGCCTTTAAGCCCTCTAGTGGAGCATTCTCCATTAGAGAATATCGAAATGGAAACCATAGGGGTGTCTCCCAACCCCAAGAAGGTGCTCACTAAGGAGAAGGTTGAGCATGTGAGTCGCAAGGCTGCCACTACTTCTGCTAGCAAAGAGAAGGCCAGTGGTAAAATAACTAAGCCCTTCCTCACGGCAACTCAGGGTGAGAAATCATCCAGAGGTCCCAGGTGACAAGAAACCAAGGGGGTAGGTAGTGCTTTTGCTAGGCAAGAGACACCTGCTAAAACTTCCAATGATCCTTTAAGGGAGGTAAAAACTCCTAAACAGGGTGAGGATAGATATACGTACGAGGAATTGATGGAAACTATTGCAAATATCAACATTGAGGTCATGGATCAGCAGAAGGAAATTGATGAGCTTAAGAAGGTGGTTCTTCATCAAAACACCAAAATAGAAAAGAATAAAAAGCTGATCACCAAACTGCTACAAAGAAGGAAGAAAACTCAGTATGTTTTGAGAAGGAGAGGAACAACCTCTGATGCTTCCAAAAAGGGGGAGTTAGACTCTGATCTAAACATGGAGGATGCAAAAATTGAGGGGGAGTATGAGTATAAGGTTGAGGGGGAGACTGTGGAGGCAGCAATAATTGAAAGTGAGAAGAAAGCAGAATCTGTTCCTACTGTAACTAAAACAGAGATTGATGAAGAGATATATTGGATTGTGAAGGACAGTGTCGAAGCAGCAGTATTAAAGGTCATAAAAGAAGCAGTAACAGCTATAGCAGTAGAAATGGTTACTGCTGCTGAAAAACAAAAGGCAGCAGAAACTGTTAGTGCTGCTAAGAGCCACAAAGAAGAAACAGCTGAAACCACTCCTGAAGCTGTTAAATCTTTCAAAAGAACAAAGAGACCAAGAACAAAGTCCATAGCCTCAAAGAAGAAAGATGTAAAGAAGCCAAGGGTGGATCCAGCTGTAGAAGAAGCCCAGGAGGAAGCAGTGAAAGAGAAATCTGATCCAAAAGTTGCTGAAGAATAAGTGGCAACTTCATCAGGCCAACCAAGCAATGTACAATCACTGCCAAATGCTCAAAGTGATTTGTATATTACTGTGGTTAATACTAATCCAATCCAAGCTGAACCAATATCTTCTATGGCTCCTGAAATCATCTTCTGGGACACATTGAAAGATGGAAGAAAGGAGTTCATCAGAATCAAAAGGGCAGATGGAAAGTTTGAAGTTTGTCCTACTTGGGGAAAACTTATCAGAACATGCTCTAGATCTGACTTGGAAGAGATGTTCAAGGTGGGAATGAGGCTATATGGAAACATGCTGACAGAGCAAGGTATGTCTATCACCAAGATGGTTCTTGAATACTTGTGCTTAATGTTCAAACCATAAGCAGTTCAGTATTTGATGGCAAGGAATTTTCAAGTCATCACCAACTGGATGCTCATTGAGAATTGTGGAGTGTATGTCATCTCTCTTGACAATACATTTCATGAATATTATTTGGTGGATGTTGTATACAAGCACAGCATGAAAAAGTTGAATGGAATGCTGCATGCTAAGTAGGTGAGTGACAAAGACTCTAAGATGGCAAGATACCTTGTAAAAAGGATTCTCAATCAAAGTCTGGGATTGGATCCAAATTTATGCGTTGATGATTAGGTTTTGGAAGCATCATCTGAAGAACTTAACTTCTCATCCTGAAAAGTCAAGTTAGGGGGAGATTGTTGGGAACTGAAGATATGCCAAGTATGGTTAGTACTGCCAGAACAACATTACTACTGCCAGATCAATGTTAGTGCTGCCAGAACAAAGATACTACTGCTAGTTCAAGGTTACTACTGCTGAGTCATTAATGCTGCAAGAACATGATTAGTACTGCTAGACAAGTTACTACTGCTGGTACATGGTTAATACTGCTGAACAAAAGTTAGTACTGCTGGTGTCTTACGAAAACTGTTAGTACTGCTTGGGCATATCGAAGATTACTACTGCTGGAAGATTATTAGTACTGCTTGAAAAGAATGAAGTTAATACTGCTTGGGATCAGAACATGGAATGCGAGATTGAAGGAGATAAAGATGGATTGATTGAAGATATACTTAAAAGAATATTCTGAAGATCAATCTTATTTTGATAGTTATCTTGTAATTATTCAGTATATATATTTATTGATAGATAGCTATTAACGTGATGAGATACAAGAGAAAATTTTAAATTCGATTGTGTTTTTAGAGAGAATTAACCTCAAGGTTTTAGAACCCTATTTCTAGAGAAGTAGAAGTCGTCTTGATTGAGCCTGTTCATCAAGATTGAGGTTTGGTTGTAATCTTGTGAGTCGAAACAGTGAATACAAAAATTGTGTGTTTTCTGATATTCTGTTCATTGATTGTGAGAATTAAAGTTCTATTCCGCAGATTCTTTAATTCTGAATTCTAAGTATTAATTATCTTGTTAAGATTCGATCCTGACAAAAAGTTCAAAAATTTTCTATCAAAATCATGATATTTTGCTCAGAAATTGATTAGGGTAGTGTTTTTTCTGTGTTTTGGTTGTTTCCTAACCTTTCAGGAAAGAAATCGGGCAACCCTAATTGTTCCTCGATTCGATTTAGTCGCATAACCGTAGTTACCGGAAGTCTTCTATTGTTCCCGGGTAAGTTTCCAAATCCCGTCACTGTCCGGAAGAACCAATCCGGTAAGTTTGTCCGGATTCCCAAAAGTGTCCGATAACATACTTTTCGGTAAGTTTATCCGGATTCTGGTTATTCCCAGACATCAATTGTTGTCCGGATAGTTCTTTGTTCCCGGTAAACTCATTAGTTTCCGGAAACTCCAAAGTTCCCAGAAGTCAAAAGTTACCGATAAGCTCCAACTGTCCGGATTCCACTTCATCCGGACTCCTATCCGGATTGATCAGCTATCCTGTAACGTCCCGCAAAACGAAACATACATATAACATACATTCCATAACATGTTTACAACAAAGTACTTCATCTTTCACATTTGGTCCCATCTAAAGTCTGAACATAAAAATTCATTACAACTTGATCCACTTTGAATTACATAGTGATAACAAAAATTATAACTACAAAAGCATCCGTAGCATCATGATGATAATCTTCTCCAAAGCTAGCCAACAAGTATTCTATTTACTTGTTCTTACTGGAATCACCACCTGGAATACATAATTTTTAAAACGGAAAATGAGGGTTAGACCTAAGGGTCTAGTGAGTAAATCCCTGACATTTGTAATTCATTAAAAACTCATTTATATAAAACACTATTTATATAAATACAAATACCACACACGTAAGATAATACCAACTAACAATTATTCACCATACCTGTCTCATTCCACCTTATCCCTCCACCAATGGCCAAATCAATTGGTTGCGAGCCAATTTATCACACCGGTCCAAAGCCCGGCCACGTATTATATTTTCATATAATACTCACGTAATTATAATATCCCATTATAATCACTCACGCATGACATATTCATACACTTATCACAATTCATTATTCACATATTGTATTCCAGTAAAAATACTCTTTAAAATAAAACTCATCTGATCTTTTAAGCAAGGTCCTTCAAACTTTCTTCAAAATAGATTATCTTTTAACCCAGATCCTTAATATCTGAAACAAATTAAAGCATACATACTCTTTAACACATAAACAGGAAAACCCAACTTTTCGCAACCCACTATTACGAAAAGTTTACTTTTCGCAACCTACAGTTGCGAGTTCCTCACTTTTCGCAACCAACAGATGCGAAAACCTCACTTCTCGCAACCCACAGTTGCGAGTTCCCTACTTTTCGTAACCAACAGATACGAAAACTTAACTATGCGCTTTAGCTGCTTGCGAAAAGTGGACTTTTCGCAACCAAGGCTTGCGAATTCCTACTTTTCGCAAGAACACTGTTCATCGTCTTTTTCAGATAAGTTCAGTTCATTTTCAGGAAATCCAATTTTTCCCCAGATTGCACAAAAATGTTCTAAACCCCTTTTAACACTCTAAATTGCCACTAAAATACACAAATTCATCTAAGATTACCTAAACCCACCTCAAAATCCAAAAGAAACCTAATTCTTATAAAAGAGTGTTTGAATAAGATAATTACCTCTTTGATTTTACTGCACCAATACAAAATTCCAGCTGAAGTGTCTTTAATTCTTCTTCTTCTTCTTCTACGGTTCTTTCTCTTTCTCCCTCTCAGCCGTGAACAATTTCACACACACACATACACTATTTGGGTTCTACTTTACTGTTTCAATTTGAGATATTTCTTCTATTTAGTATACTGAGTCGGTTTGTGTCTTAAAGGTTTGGGTAAAATACCTAACTAACCCTAAACTTTCTTTACTTGACAAATCACACCCTTAAGCTTCTATTATAAAATAAAAACTTATCCCTAAATTTCTTAATTCCACAAAATACGAAAATCAAGACTTATAAATTCCAATTTTAAATTAGATAAAATACCTGGTTATTACAACATCCCCCCCTTAAAAGAATTCCGTCCCGGAATTCAGTTAAGAGAACAGATGAGGGTATTTGGCTCTCATTTCCGACTCCGATTCCCACGTCGCATCCTGACCTCGATGATGTTTCCACTGAACCTTTACCTGTCTGATTTCTTTGTTCCTCAATACTTTGACTTTGTGATCAACTATAGCTTCCGGTTCCTCCACATAGTTCATCTTTTCATCAACCTGGATATCTGGTAGAGAGACTGCCTGGTCTGAAGTCACCAAACATTTCCTAAAATTCGATACATGGAACGCGTTGTGAATCCTGCTTAATTCTGGAGGTAAATCTAATCGGTAAGCCACTTCCCCAATTCTTTCAGTAATTGCAAATGGACCATTATACCTCGGACTGAGTTTACCTTGCTTCCCAAAATGTATGACTCCTTTCCAGGGCGATACTTTCAACATTACAAAATCCCCAACCTGAAACTCTAACGGTTTCCGACGTCGACCAGCATAGCTTTTCTGTCTGTCTTGAGCTGTTCTCAATTTATCCCGAATCTGGGTAATCTTATCTGCTGTTAACTGTACTATTTCTGGCCCTGCCAATTGCTTCTCCCCCACATCATTCCAACATAGAGGCGTTCTGCATTTTCTACCATACAATACTTCAAACGGTGCCGCTTGGATGCTAGAATGATAACTGTTGTTGTAGGCGAATTCTATCAAAGGTAAATGTTTATCCCATGATCCCCCAAAATCCACTATACAAGCCCAGAGCATATCTTCTAAAGTCTGGATTGTTCTTTCACTCTGCCCGTCTGTCTGTGGATGATATGCTGTGCTCAACTTTATCTGCGTTCCCATCTCTTTTTGAAAGCTTCTCCAAAATCTAGAAGTAAAACGACTATCTCGATCGGAAATAATCGAGATTGGAATTCCATGTCGAGTTACTATTTCATTAATGTATAATTTAGCTAAACATTCCAAGGAATCAGTTTCTTTTATCGGCAAGAAGTGAGCAGACTTCGTCAATCTATCCACAATCACCCAAATCGAATCGAATCCCTTTGAAGTTCTAGGCAACTTGGTAATAAAATCAGTAGTGATCTGATCCCATTTCCACATTGGTATATCTAGTCGTTGTAACTGGCCAAACGGTTTCTGATGCTCAATCTTTACTTTCTTGCAGGTAGTACAATCTTCCACATACTTAGCAACACTTCTCTTCATTCCCGCCCACCAATAGAATTGTTTCAAATCTCTATACATTTTATTTGTACCTGGGTGAATAGAAAATCGAGATTGATGAGCCTCTTGTAGTACACGATCACGTAATCCACCCAAACGAGGTACCCAAATTCTGTTTCCCATACACAACAACCCACGGTCATCTTTCCCAAGCAGTGCTGATATCCCAACCAACCGTTCTGACTTCAAACTTTCTTCTTGATAAGCATCTATTTGGCATTTCAATAATTCGTCAAAAAAATTTGGAAGCAGTTCAGCTCGAAGAGATATTGCTTTTATCGTTCCACTCCTTTCTTGACGACTTAGCGCATCTGCCACCACGTTCGCCTTCCCGGGGTGATAAAGGATTTCACAATCATAATCATTTACCAATTCCAACCACCTTCTTTGCCTCATATTCAGTTCCTTCTGATCAAAAAGATGTTGGAGACTCTTATGGTCAGTGAAAATTTGACATTTAGAACCATAAAGATAATGTCTCCAAATCTTCAAGGCAAAAACAACTGCTGCTAGTTCCATATCATGAGTAGGATATTGTCTTTCATGATCCTTCAGTTGACGAGAAGCATAAGCAATCACCTTTCTACGTTGCATAAGTACACATCCCAAACCCAGCTTAGAAGCATCACTGTAGACCACAAAATCATCTGAACCTTCTGGCAATGCTAATATCGGCGCGCTGCAGAGTTTCTCCTTCAATATTCTGAATGCCTCGTCCTGTTCTGCCTTCCATTCAAACTTTAAATTCTTCCGAGTCAGCTTGGTTAATGGTGTCGCGATTCGAGAAAAGTCTTTTATAAATTTCCGGTAATATCCAGCTAGACCCAGAAAACTACGTACTTCGGTTACTGTCTTCGGCGGTTCCCATCTTTCAATTGCCTCCACTTTCGCTGGATCGACTTGTATACCCTTCTCGGAAACTACGTGACCCAAAAACTGAACTTCCCGCAACCAGAATTCACATTTAGAGAACTTAGCGTACAACTTTTCTTTCTTCAATAACTCCAAAATCAAACGAAGATGTTGCGCATGATCCTCTTGGGATCGGGAATAAATAAGTATATCATCGATAAACACAATGACAAATTTATCGAGATAAGGCTTACATACCCGATTCATTAGATCCAAAAAAGCGGCTGGAGCGTTCGTCAATCCGAAAGGCATTACTAAAAATTCGTAGTGGCCGTATCTTGTGCGAAATGCAGTATTTAAAACATCCTCCTCCTTAACCTTCAACTGATGGTAGCCAGATCTGAGATCAATCTTGGAGAAGTAACAAGCTCCAACTAATTGATCGAAAAGATCATCAATTCTTGGAAGTGGATACTTGTTCTTGATCGTGCGCTTGTTCAACTCCCGATAATCGATACACATTCTCATTGAACCGTCTTTCTTCTTCACAAATAAAACTGGTGCACCCCATGGCGATGAGCTGGGTCTGATGAAGCCCTTATCAGATAAATCATGAAGCTGTGACATCATTTCTTTCATTTCTGGTGGTGCTAATCTGTACGGCGCACGAGCGATGGGATCGGCTCCAGTTACCAGGTCTATTCCAAATTCTACTTGCCTAACAGGAGGAAGACTATTCAAGTCTTCAGGAAAAACCTCTGGGTATTCACTAACAATGGAAATATCTTCCAGCTTACACTTTTCAGGCCTACTATCTATCACATAGGCTAGATAGCTAGAGCAACCCTTATTAACACATTTACGGGCTTTTACCATAGATATAAGACTGGACTGATGATTCTTTCGATCTCCATAAATTACTACTGATCTCTTATCGGGTAAAACGACATGGATTATTTTCTTATCACAAACTATGTTGGCCTGATTCTCAGCTAGCCAATCCATTCCTACTACCACATCAAATTCAATCAAGGCTATTGGGAACAGTTGTATCGGTACTCCACACCCCTCTATGTCTATCATACAACAATCATAAATCTCTTTAACTGCCACTTGCTTATCATTTGCAGTATCTACTAATAAGGCATGTTTTAACATTTTAGGCTCTAAATGCATGTGAGCAGCAAAAGATGGAGACACAAAAGATCGGTTTGCACCAGAATCAAATAACACTTTAGCACGCGGGGAGTTTATGAAAAATGTACCCGTGACCACATCTGGAGTTTCCTCCGCCTCTTTCGCTGTCATTTGAAATGTACGACCCCTCGTTCTGGGCGGTTCTATTCTTGGAACCACTGGTCTAGTAATGGCTGGCTTCCCCGATGTACCCCCGGATTGTATTCTACCCCGCGGACAATCTGATTGAAGGTGATCCGGAGAATTGCACAAAAAGCAAAATCGTGTTACTCGACAATCCTTTACAACATGCCCAGTTTTCCCACATTTAAAACAAACCCGCGATTCCACTTGACAATTTCCCTAATGGTAGCGATTACATTTCGGACATGGTCTTTCCGCTGGTCGGAACGGCGGACGGTTATCAAACCTCTGGAATCTAGACCTCTGTGGATCCTGTGGCGGTCCTTCCCATTTCCTTTTCCCCAAGCTCTTATCACCGGCATCCCTTTTATTATCTCTTTCCACATTCTCGGCAGCATCCACCGCAGCTGTAAAAGTATCTGGCCTTGTTGCAGTCACCAATCTTCGAACTTCTGAATTTAACCCATAAATAAACCTCTCCATTTTCATCTTTTCTGTAGCAACATAATATCCTGCAAAACGAGACTTCTCCAAAAATCGTGCAGTATAATCTCTAACCGACAGATTTCCTTGTTGTAGATTCATGAATTCTTCTTCTAACTGTCTGACAGCAGCTTGTGGGCAGAAGTGCGTTGTGAAAGCTAACACAAATTCCTCCCATGCAAAAGTAGTGTAAACATCCGTTCCTCTTGATTCTATATGAGCCTCCCACCAATACAGAGCATCCCCTTTCAGCATCGCAGCTCCATAAAGCACTTTGTCTTCTTCAGCACACTTACACGTCTTGAAGATGGCCTCTAATTCTTTCAGCCACCTCATCGCCTTTACTGGATCTCGGTCTCCTGAGTATGTAAGGGGCTTACAACTAAGAAACATTTTATAGTCACACCTTTTCATCATCGATAAGATAGTAGAAGTAAGTGGTATTTCAACTTCGTGTTCCGGATTTGATCTTTCAGTTTCATTGTGGCGATTATGTTCAAACATAGCTTGTATGTTATCTTGTAACCTTCCCATTTCTGCCATCAAATCGTCCCGTGTAACAAACTCTGTGCCCTGTGGTTGTGTTCTTCCTCCAGTTCGGCCCCCAGTTCCCCTTCCGGTACTGCCTCTACCACGATCTCCTCCTCTTCCCCCTGTTCCTATTGGTGGATTCCCTCCACCCGAATTCCTTACTCCTCTTTGATTCCTTTGTCTAGTGCCACTTGCCATTCTGTAGATTCAAACAAAGTTAATATACACATAAGCACATACCCTATATAACAAGGTATTCCAGTTCAAACATGCACCTGTAAAATCATAATTACACTGGCCTGGTGTAATTTGAAATTACCTTACATGATGTTCCTTCCACCTTTTATACTTAGCATCCCCAGGTTCTAAAAATAATAGGGACATCCTACTTCACATGCAGTTTAAGTCTAGGTACAGATACTAATACCTAAATCCCTTAAACTAGGGCTCTGATACCATCTGTAACGTCCCGCAAAACGAAACATACATATAACATACATTCCATAACAAGTTTACAACAAAGTACTTCATCTTTCACATTTGGTCCCATCTAAAGTCTGAACATAAAAATTCATTACAACTTGATCCACTTTGAATTACATAGTGATAACAAAAATTATAACTACAAAAGCATCCGTAGCATCATGATGATAATCTTCTCCAAAGCTAGCCAACAAGTATTCTATTTACTTGTTCTTACTGGAATCACCACCTGGAATACATAATTTTTAAAACAGAAAATGAGGGTTAGACCTAAGGGTCTAGTGAGTAAATCCCTGACATTTGTAATTCATTAAAAACTCATTTATATAAAACACTATTTATATAAATACAAATACCACACACGTAAGATAATACCAACTAACAATTATTCATCATACCTGTCTCATTCCACCTTATCCCTCCACCAATGACCAAATCAATTGGTTGCGAGCCAATTTATCACACCGGTCCAAAGCCCGGCCACGTATTATATTTTCATATAATACTCACGTAATTATAATATCCCATTATAATCACTCACGTATGACATATTCATACACTTATCACAATTCATTATTCACATATTGTATTCCAGTAAAAATACTCTTTAAAATAAAACTCACCTGATCTTTTAAGCAAGGTCCTTCAAACTTTCTTCAAAATAGATTATCTTTTAACCCAGATCCTTAATATCTGAAACAAATTAAAGCATACATACTCTTTAACACATAAACAAGAAAACCCAACTTTTCGCAAACCACTATTACGAAAAGTTTACTTTTCGCAACCTACAGTTGCGAGTTCCTCACTTTTCGCAACCAACAGATGCGAAAACCTCACTTCTCGCAACCCACAGTTGCGAGTTCCCTACTTTTCGTAACCAACAGATACGAAAACTTAACTATGCGCTTTAGCTGCTTGCGAAAAGTGGACTTTTCGCAACCAAGGCTTGCGAATTCCTACTTTTCGCAAGAACACTGTTCATCGTCTTTTTCAGATAAGTTCAGTTCATTTTCAGGAAATCCAATTTTTCCCCAGATTGCACAAAAATGTTCTAAACCCCTTTTAACACTCTAAATTGCCACTAAAATACACAAATTCATCTAAGATTACCTAAACCCACCTCAAAATCCAAAAGAAACCTAATTCTTATAAAAGAGTGTTTGAATAAGATAATTACCTCTTTGATTTTACTGCACCAATACAAAATTCCAGCTGAAGTGTCTTTAATTCTTCTTCTTCTTCTTCTACGGTTCTTTCTCTTTCTCTTTCTCAGCCGTGAACAATTTCACACACACACATACACTATTTGGGTTCTACTTTACTGTTTCAATTTGAGATATTTCTTCTATTTAGTATACTGAGTCGGTTTGTGTCTTAAAGGTTTGGGTAAAATACCCAACTAACCCTAAACTTGCTTTACTTGACAAATCACACCCTTAAGCTTCTATTATAAAATAAAAACTTATCCCTAAATTTCTTAATTCCACAAAATACGAAAATCAAGACTTACAAATTCCAATTTTAAATTAGATAAAATACCTGGTTATTACATATCCGGTCAATCATATTTTCCGGTAACCTCTTCTTTACCCGGTAAGTCCTTTTGGTTCGGTTAATTTTATTCGGTTACTCAGATTTATCCGGTTACTCTAATTGTTCGGACACTTTTCACACAATTCTGATCCGGACACTTTCTGATCAGCCACATTTATCCGGATTCTTATCCGATAAGTCTGACTTAAATTTCTTACCAGTTGTTTAGTTAATTTCACTCTTAGATCTTGCATTAGGACTATCACTCGTAGTGCCTTGCGTTAGGATTCCCAACCTTGAATCGACTCTATTGTCTGACGATCACGTTAGTGCATACTTCAAGATGTCTCGCGACGCCTTAGCTATCGGTACCGACTCCAAGCCTCCAACTCACAGTCAATGGCAAGACAAATTCATTATCTTTATCAATCTAAAGATAACTTCGAATACATCTAGCAAGCTCTCATTGAAGGCCCACAAGAAACCCCAATGCAAGTTGTTCCTGCCCAAGTCGAAGGTGGTCCTCCACAACAGGCAAAACCGAAGACGTTCGCCATGATGACTGAAGATGAAAAGAACCGATTCACTGGAGAGCAACATGCAAAGAGGTATTTGGTTCAAGGCTTGCCAAACGAGATCTACACGGCCATTGATAGATTCAAGGATACCTCCAAAGGCATGTGGGATCAAGTCGAGAAGATGATGAGAGGGAGTAAACTGGGAAACCAATTGAAGGTCAACAACTGCATCACCCGATATGACGGCTTCAAGCAGCAAAAGGGCGAATCAATAACTCAGGCATATGAACGATTCTGCCTTCTTTTGAACGAGCTCCACAAAAACAAGATCACTTGATCTAACACGGAGAATGGCCTCAAGTTCTTAAATAATCTCATGCCAGAATGGAAAGTGTTCGCTTCTCATATCAAACACAACAATCTGATTGAGAACGTTCCAATCCATGAGCTTTATGAGATGCTCATGCAAGACGAGGATGAAGTCATGGAGACAATGAGCACTCAAAAATCATCTTCCAAGTCCCAAGCCGATCCCCTCGCTCTAGTATCTTCAAAAAGCGGCAAGTCATCCAGTCGTCACTCCAAGAGAACCCAAGAGACCTGTGAATCAGAACCAGAAGCTGAAGAAACAGAGGAAAGAGACTCTGACCCTGAGCTGTGTGAAATAAAGAAAGCTATGGCCCTGATCACCAAGTCTTTTCAGAGAAAGAAGTTCTTCAAGAAACCTTCCTCTAATAATCAGCGTTACTCTACTACTCCCAACAAGCGCCACAATTATAAAGAGAAATATGAAGGAAAGAGAAAGTCTGACGAGGACAAGAAATTAGATCATAAGGAGAAGAACGAACGAAAGCCTGAGTCAAAGAAGAAGGATGAGCTAGTCACGTGCTATAACTGTGGTAAATTGGGCCACTTTGCCGAAGACTGCCGAAAGCCCGTTGTACGTAACGTGGGATACTATAAGGCGAAACTGCTGTTAGCAGAACAGAAAGCTGCAGGAAAGGCACTATTGGTTGAAGATGACTTCTGGCTGATCCGTTCCGACGATGAAAGCGACTCTGAAGATGCCGATGCTTTCATGGGCAACCACTCTCCTCCGTCAGAAAAAAGAGACCTTTGTCAGGTATGTATCCCTATCCATCAAGGCTTAGTCGACCAGATGAAATTACTTGTTCAAAGAATAGACTCCTATAAGGCTTCCACTAATGAACAACTGCTTGAAATTAATTCTTTAAAAGAAAAGCTAGATGTTCAAAAGAGAATCACTGAAAAGTATAAGTCCGACAATGCTAACCTTAAAGAAAAATGTACAAATCTTTCAATAGCACCAAAGGACCTTAGGGCCAAGATATCTGAGTTAAATTCAAAGCTTGATCATGTTGAGGATGAGAAAGCAGAGATTATCTATCAATGCTCCTCTCTTCAAATTCAACACAAAGAATTTGTTGCTAAAATAACTGATCTTGAAACCAAACTCCATAAACGAGGTCAAACTGATCAAACGATTAATATGAACAAACCTGTTAGATCTGAAGTTTTGTCAATAAACCAAGTGTTGAAGATCTGATAAGAAGACTCAGATGTTCTGAGTAGAGGAGTCAGAGATCTGAGAAGAGAAGTCAGAGTTTTGAGAGAAAGAGTCAGAAGCTCAGAGAAGCGTTATCAGAAGAATGTTCAGAAGTTCTGAACTACCTGTTCAGAACTTATGACTACATACTTTACTTAGTATTTAGTAAACTAATTAGAACACGTGTTATGTTCTTATTAGTCTTTCTTATTTGTACTGTAGCTTTAACATGTCCGTTGCAGTATAAATAGAGTGGTTAGCACTACGTTGCTAACTGATTGATTTTCCCGTATATCTTTGTATTCATTCTTTGTAATCTTTGAGATTCTCTCTCTCTTATATTTGTAATCCTGTTCATCATTGAATACAATTGGGGATTGATCATACAACTTCTCAATTACTGCTTTCTATATTGATTGTAAGATTAGATCCTGAACTTTCAAAACCTAATGAATTCACTTATTTCAATAAAGAATGGGGAATTGGGTATGACAACCCACATTATTTGAAAAAGGTTTTGACTATGAGGCCTACTCTATACGAGTTTAATTTCTTTGGCTTTGATAGAAAATACCCCGAATATGAGATCAGATGGACTGGACCTCTCGAGGAAAAGGAAGAGGATACTGAGGAATACAAATGCAAACATACCACTAAAATGCAATTACCCTTTGCGTATGAAGTTCTTAACTACTCTTATACGAAAAATAAATCCAAGTACCTATCAAATGATTACTTTGACGGCTACAAAGTTGCACTACCCAAGGATTCCTCCAAAAAGGATGAGGTCCCTGCAACGGAAACCAAAACTGAGACGGATGAGTTTAAACGCTATGTTCCACCTCTCGTTTTGGAAATGAAAATAGTCGAGCTAGAGGAATCATTTGAACAAGAAAGGATCAAGTTTAAAAAAAAACAAGAGATTTTAACTGAACTTGAGAAACTCAAATCCACCAAAACCGAATTTGCATCTGGTGAGAAAAAGGAACTCCTTAGGGTAGAAATCAATCGGCTCACATCCAAACTGTCTGCCTTGGCAACAGAAGTGATGCAAGAGCAAGTGAGTAAAAGTCAATTCCAAGAGATGTTTGACCAACTCCAAAAAGAAAAGGTGAATCTACCCGAACCTTCCTCGGACTCCTTAGATACATCTTCGTGTAAGGCCTTTATTGGAAAAAACATCTTTTAGAAAAGAAAAAGAGTGTCAAGAAGACTGTGTTCATAAGAATCTTAACTCTGAATTTCAAAAGGCTTCCGCAATAGATTTTTCTGAAACCACAGAATCAAAGTGTTCCTCACCTCCCTCAACCAATCATGTTCCATCTGTGCCTGATATCGATTTTCCAGCCTATATGAATTTCGATGAAAGTTCAGATGAGGAGTTTGCTAAGTTTGAATTCGACAAACCTCTTCCAAACCACACCAACTTTCTTTCTATGGCAGTAAATCGACCGGTCAAATTTTTTAAAGGTGAGTGTTCTTCAAAACTCAAGACCCCGTCTGTGAACAACGTTTCTAAAACCGATTCTCATTCTCAAAAACGTTCACAGACGCGGCAAAAGACCGGTCGAACAAATGATAGAATTCCTTCCTATTCAAACTCTGCTGACCATGCCGTTAATGATTTTTCAGATAAAAATGGTCGGCCAAACAAGACAAACCAAAGTGGGTAGCCAAAGGATCTAACAAGAGCAAGTCGGAGTCAAAGTCATTTAATTTTGCTTTCAATTCTAGGAAAAACATTAATAATTATGGTTTTCATGATTTGAATAATTTTGTTGAACAAAGTATTAAATTTCCGTTAAGACTTTATTCCATACAACAATTAAGTCAATTATCCCATGATTGTTTGTGTTGTTCTAACTGTGGATTGAATGATTTTGATGATAATCGTTATGCATCTGATTGGTTTGGTTCTTATCATGTCTTTAATTCTAAACCTAAGCGTAAATCTCGTAAGCCCAAAAGGAAGCCCAATTCAAAATGGGTTCCCCAGACAGGTGTTAAACCTAACCCTCCAGAACCCATTTTCAAATGGGTACCTAAAAATCCCTAATCTCGTTTTTGTAGGACGGTTATGTGTGGTACTTAGACTCAGGATGCTCCAAGCACATGACCGAAAGGAGGGAGCTACTCACGAACTTCACCGAGAAATACTGCGAAGACGTGAGATTTGGGAACGACGACAAAGCGTCAATTATGGGCTACGACGACATCGTTCAAGAAAAGATTACCATCAAGAAGGTGTCATACGTCGCGGGATTGGGACACAACCTGTTCAACATCGGCCAATTCTGCGACAAAGATCTCGAGGTCAACTTCAAAGCTAAAAGGTGTAGCGTCCGTAGTGAAGACGGAAAGGAATTACTCGTTGGAACTCGGAAAACCAACCTCCTCACCATCTGTCACACCCCGCTAAAGCGGAAACACGAGGTATAACAGCTTAGGGTTTCATTCAAAAGGTAACAGACAACACCAACCACAACATTTAATACAGTAGTACAAAATATTACATTACAACGTCTTAACCAAATTGTTCCAAAAAGAAGACGACGGATACAAAAATTAACAATAGAAGTTTTAATGTTCTTGATGTTGATGTCATCACACAATATGCACCCTACATGCCTTCACTTACTTATTAGTACCTGAAAAGCATGAATAAAAGAAAAGGGTCAACTACAAAGAGTTGGCGAGTTCACAGGTTTTCGTATGCACTAAAAGTAAATTTGTATGCGAAAATTGTATTTTTGTGAAACGTTTGTTCACACGAAGTTTGAGTAATTGGTTGTTCGAGTACTTGCATGAGGTATAAAGTATACAATGATGCCATAGCATTGAGCCACTACCAAACATTCCGACAAACCAACGGCCCTTATATTATTCACGTCCTACCTCAGCGGTGAAATAATTCCACATGGGTAAGACCATTATTGTTACTGGTAAAGTGCACTTCTTGCTCGTCAGCTAAAAGTGGGGTTGTTAATCCAAATAGCGCTACTCACAAATACCATCGGCTCGTAATGAGTTAATAGGTAGTGTCTAACTAGTGGGGACTTTTTCATTTAAAACTCAAGCACATCAAAAAGTATACATACCTTAGTGCACAAACAATTAAGTTTAAGGTTCAACATTTCCTAGCATAATTCAATCAGTTTGCAATTCAATATCATGCTTTTCGCCCAAATTGTAACAAAAGAGTAAAAAGGGGCTGTGAATACTCACGTTGTTCAGCAAAGATTTCCAAGAGTTGCCGCACAGTTGCCCAAATGCCCGGTTCTAGGTCCTTCCTATGGAAGTGAAACACATTATCAGTTTTGGGTCTAACTCTTAGGGCTAAAGCATTGCTTAGCTCATCATATCTTATAGAATGCCTTAGTGTTAGTTATTAAGTTTACGTATCATTTCGCGTTGTTGATTACAGGTAAATTATTGGTTTTAAAAGGTTTGTAGAATTTTATTGTTACATAATTAAATTTATATGTTATATATAGTATTTAATCCTTTGTACCATGTTTTATATTTCTTCATGACGAATACTTTCATTAATTATACCTATATATTTGTACTTCTTATTTACCTTGTGTTTTATCCAAGTTCGATTTCTTATAAATCTCGTATTTATTAGGGTATCATTCATACATCCATATACATGTATATATTGTTTTTATTTGGTGTTTTGACAAAATCTACAATTTATATGCTTTTTATCTTTTAATATTCCTAAAAATCTCTTTTTCTTGAATTAGAGTTTTTTTACTTTCCTGTTGGCAGAAATTTAAGTCCACTTATGGTCATAATTAAATGTTTCTCGAGTTATTTATTTAATCAAATTTTAATATATTTTAATTTAATGTCTCAGGGAATGTTTGACATAAGTAGCACCTTTTTTAGAGGTGGTTAGGTATTTTAATCATTATGATTAAGTTTAAGTGTCACAGTTATCAAGACAGTCTGCACATTCTTGTTGTCACGTCCATTTGGAGAGTCAAATCTCAACATTTTTCAGTGATTCAAATTGGGTTTTAAATTTAACTCCAAGATTTATCTTCCAGAAAAATTTCATCATTTTTGGTTATATATTAAGAGAGTTATGACTGTTTTAAGGTAGAGATTTTACCATGCCAGATTCTGGTTTGTTGCACACCAATCTTGGTTTGAATGATTGAGACCTCAAATCTTAATATTTTTGAGTGAAACCACTTTTGTTGAAAGATAACTCATTAAAATAAGTTCCAGAAGAAAAATCAAGAATTTAAGTGGAATAATAAGAGAGTTATGACTGATTAAAGTAGAGATTTTACTCTGTCAGATTGTCTTTGCACTCTTAACTTGATGTGGGTAGTTGAAGGGTCATATCTCCGCGTTTTTACATGAAACCACTTGGGTTTGAAACATAACTCAATAAACAAAGCTCCAGAAGAAGAATCATATCATTTAGTTAAGTATTTTACAAGATATGGTCGGATGAAGTTCATGCATGTAATCTGCCAGAAACTAAAAATGCTTATTCATGGAAAATGTGTGTTTTTGGTTCTTTATTTTCACTCATATGATTTTCTTTGATTTGAAAACTTATTTACCATTACTTTATCATAGATTTCTAGGTCAAAATCATCCTTTAAGTTTTATGAACACATGCATGAACTCACACATCTCAGATTATAGCAAAATCCACATGCATGTAGTCAAAACTTCATTTTCTTGAGTTCTAGTTGTATGGATCACGGATTATCACCGTTTGCTTGACACTTAACATGTCATTGGTGATTAATCTACCATTAAAAGGTCCATGAATGTCCTATTTTCCAGAAACTTAAGAGTCATGAAGATAAAGTAAGAAAAAGAAGGAGAAATTACAAGAAAAAGGAAGAAAATGAAGGAGAACACAAGGGAGATGACTTTACTCACCTTAGGGATGATATTTACCTTCAAAGATCTTCAAAGATTGAACTTTTTGTGTTGGTTTTGGGGCTGAATTCGGCAGGAGATAGAGAGGGAAGAGAGAGTGTTCAAGGTTTGAATGTATAGAGAGAGAGAAAAGTAGGAAATGAGGAGTTTTCTTGAGAATTAGGAAGAATTAATATGGGAGTGTGTTGGGTCACATGAGGGGCCGAATTTTCTGGTTTTTTTATTTATTAAGTGTTAATTAATATTGTATAAGTATATATATTATGTAATTTTATAAAAAGCTTGATTTAAAGTAGCTAAAACCTCATTTATCTACTTAATTTTTGGTTTGATTATTTAAAGTTTTAAATTTTAGATTTAGGTATATATAAACTATATATTTACTCCTCTTATCATTATTATTGTTATAATTAAATGTTAATTGTTCCAATCGGCATTTTATAAGACAACTTAAGCAGTTACGTGCGGTAACAGGATTTTCTAAGCGCACTGTCGGATTTCTTAGGAAACTAAAACCTTAGCCAACATAATTAGGTCGTAATGAGTTATTTCTACATGTTAAGAAATGTATTATGCTATTCAATTGCTAACCTGAGTGTTTTGGTTTGACGGGTGTCACACCATCGACCTCTCATCTCTGAAGACCGATGATTCAGTCTGCCTCATGTCAAAGGCCAACTCACAACAAGCATGGATCTAGCATCGACGACTCTCGCACCTCAACTTCAAGAACATCAACAAATTGGTGCTGGGCGGACACGTCAAAGGCATGCCCGAGCTCAAGTTCGAGAAGGATAAACTATGCGGGGCATGCGAAATGGGCAAGATGAAGCGAGCCACTCACAAGCCGAAGGCTGCTCAGAGAACATCCCGGTCCCTCGAACTCATCCGTATGGATTTGTATGGACCGATGCGCATTCAGAGCATCAACAAAAAGAAATATGTCCTGGTGATGGTCGACGATTTCTGGCGCTACACATCGGTGAAGTTCCTGCACTCGAAAGACGAGACCCCGAAGCTGATCATCACCCATCTGAAGACCAGCCAACTGAACCTACGACAGCTAGTTCAATCAATCAGGATAGACAACGGGACAAAATTCAAGAACCACATGCTGGACGAATACCTGACATCAGTAGGTATCTCACACAACTTTTCTGCCGCAAGGAATCCTCAGCAAAACGGAGTGGTAGAACGGAGGAACCGTACCTTAGTCGAAGCCGCTCGCACGATACTGTCACAATCAAAGCTGCCGTTGTTTCTATGGGCTGAAGCAGTTGCAACCGCTTACTTCACGTAAAACCATTCCATCATCAACAAACGGTTCAACAAAACCCCGTATGAGATCATCAACAACCGAATCCCAAATATCAAGTATTTCTGGGCATTCGGGTGCACTTGCTTCGTTCTGAACGACAAGGATGATCTCGGCAAATTCAGTCCCAAGGCAAATGAAGGAATGTTCATCAGATACTCCATGCAGGATAAAGCATTCCGCGTTTACAACAAACGGACCAAATCCGTCATCGAAAGCGTAAACGTGACGTTTGACGAAGCCGTAAATTTGGCTTCTAAACAACTCAGTTCAAAACCCGCATTAACTGGCAGGCTCAAGGATCAGTGTTGCCTCTTCACAGGCAACACTTGATGGTTTCGTGGTCACCACCTCCACATCTGCATCAACCGCCCCTACTACCACTTCAGAGCCTCAAGTCTCTGAAGCTTCACTGGAAGCTACCCTGACATCTTCAGTGCCTCTAAACGCTGAAGAGATATTCATTAACGACTCCAGCGTTGAAACTGCTGCACCATCTTTCTCAGCCCCCTCTTCTTCTACTCTATTGGTCATATCTACTTTCAGCACTGCTCCCACGGTTCCGTCTTTCTCGCTGATGGATACAAGCACCGCTATGCTGCAAAACTTGCTCCAGCGTAACTCTACAGGACCTGTAGGATCTTCTACAACAATCCTTGTTCGTTCGATCGAGGACGACATGGAATACTAGGGAGGGAACAGGGACATCAATGCCTTCTCCAACCCCAATCCTACAGGTATCCAAACAGATTCCTCACATCTCTCTGAAACCCCAACTTTTGAGCTTTCATTTGTTCACAAGTTACTTTCTTTTTCAGGTCCTAATCTGGGCACAATCAACACGTCCCTCAAGGACATCGCTGATAAGATGAAGAATATCTCCACCGACCTCTCCACGAACACCTCAGGATCACTGATGCTGGGGAAACGCTGAAGAATGTCTCTTCCTCCTTTGCAGACAAGGCTAACTCTGCAGATCTCTCATCACTGCAAGGGGGACTGACAAATCTGGAAATCAACGTCAACAACAACACCACTGCCATCACCAACCTTCAATCCTTAGTCACCGATCTCTCCACCAATTACTCCAACCTCAGCAGCGAGGTTGGAACTCTGAAGAACAACCTTACTGTCCTCCAAGGTGAGGTGAGCATCCTGACTCAACAAGTCGCTGAAAACAACATGCTGCTCACCAAGATCCTGGAAAGAGTGGAAGCTCCAACGGTCCCTGTCTCCTTTTTCTCTCAATCTGATAGAAATCTTCTAGGATGATAGCGGATTTCATGATAATGGCTACCACTCGCCTTCCTGGCCTAGAAGCCAGGATGGACACCGTTGAGATGTTAATGGCCTCTACTTCAGGGAACCCTGGCCAAGAAGACAGGGTCCCTGAGGCTGCTGCTGCTGCTGCCGGTCCTACTACCTCCCCCCATTCAGATAGAGAGGGGGAGAAGAACAAAGACCTCCCTCTGAATGTTGAGGGGGAGAAAGAGAATGCTGAAAAAGACCCTCCCTCTGCTGAGGGGGAGGAGGAACAACTGGATGAACCACTGAAGACCCCTCCCATTCTAAGGGGGAGCAAGGTGAAGAAAATAAAGCCCCTACTACACCTCTCTCTTGCTGCTGAAAAAGATTTTGAACTCATCTCTGATGATGAGGAAGAAGAAGAGGAAGAGGCAAAGATAGAAGATGAAGAACCCTCAGCCCATCCTTCTCACAAGGATGATGATGAGGATACTTTTTGGTTTCAGCCTACTACTATAGAGGTCCCTGCTTAAAAGGCGTTCGCTTTAAACAAACCAGGGGAGAAGACTGCCAAGTCTCCTGCCAAGAAGACTTCAGGCAAGCAAAAGGGCCTTGCCGCTGACAATTTGGCCATCCTCATGAAAAAACCAACTTGTCAGGTATGCTACTATTTCTTCCCATACACTGCCTAACTCCTCTATCCCTTCTCAATTTCTACCCTTCTCCTCCTAAAACCTCTAAACACTTAGCCATTTCTTTCTCTATCTTTTTAACCCTCAAAAGATCTAACTCTAATGATCTTTTTGTTTCAGCTAGTCCTCTCCCCTGCTTGAGGATGCCGCTGAAGATCCCCTCGCTCAACAAATAATTCCAGCTATCAATGCTGATGAACAAATAATCTCAGTCTTTGTCCTGAATGAGACTGAGCTGCTTTCTCATCCTAGAAGACCTTCTCTGCCACGTCAGCGGTCAGATGAAGATGAACACAGAAGGAAAACAACTATGATCAAAGTCAGCGACTCATCCCTCCCCACCTCAGCTGTCTGACTCCTGAGGAAATCGCTGAAAGTCTCAAGGCTGATAAGATCCTTGCTAAACAACAGAAGACTGAGATCAATGATAAAACCTTGGCTCTTGAACTTTCCCAACGTTCAGTAAAGGATCCTCAGCTGAAAAAGTTTCCCCTCAGAGTCCAGCAAGCACTGCTAAAAGAGGGTGGCAAGAAGAAGACAAAGAAGACGAAGGTCAGCGACACCACCTTAGCCTGGTGTAAAAAGAAAGTCCACTTCAGGAGTTTACCAACAAGAATCAAACATGTAAACCTGAAAGGGAAAACTGTCAGAGGAGTCGCACTGATCGAAGTCACAATGATCAGGGAAAATGGAGTGGCAAGAACCTGTTATCTCTCAACACTAGAGCATCTCGGGCTAAATGAATGGTTGGAGATTCGAGTTGCAATTCAGCGATTCCGATCAAGCTTTAAGCCCTATGTCGAAAGTGCTATCAACAAGCTTATCGACCAAGTCTCTTCAGTGGTTGATTTGCCTCCTTCTCCAGCAATCCATCAAAACCGAAGCGCTCCAAAGAAGAAGGCTCTGTCATATTCAGGGCCTGTTATTTGAAACGAGACTGATGTTGACTTCTCTCGTGAAGCAGTGCTCGGTCCCAATGCTGATCTATCAGGCCTCGACATCTCGCTGCCACCTGCTGAAGAATTCCAAGCTAGAAAAGTGGTTAGTGAACCTCTCGGCATCTTCTTTCTTGAATACACAGGTCGCCAATGCTTTCAAAGATGGTGACAGTTACCCATTGCTCCAATCGAATAACTCAGAGACCTATTATACTGGTGTGATCACTCCTTCCTTGGAACATTCATGAAACCTCAGATCTACCCGAAGCAAGATGAAGAAAGGAACAGGGAATATCAGTCCCTGACTGGATGATTCCAAAGACTGACACCCTTGATGAACTTATTGTCAAGGAAGAACCTGAATAGCTGATAGGATCTCTTGTAATTCTTCTATCTTATTAGCTGATAACTTTTGTACTTGTAAATATTTTTCACTGTACTTGTAATTTTTCAACTTCCCTTGTAATCTTGTATTTACGATGTAGTGAAAAATTTCAGTGAAGTACTTTACTCCATCAGTACTAGAAAAGATCCTTGAAAACAGTAAATGGGACACGTATTTTATGAGTCCTTTTTATCCTTATGTTTTTAACTTAACAATTTTCCTTTATTGCTTTGTCATCATCAAATAGGGGGAGATTGTTGATCGAAACCCTTCAGTGATTTGATAATGACCATCAGAATAACTTAGTGAAAATTGTAAGTAAACAATATGTATTAATGTTTTGCCATCTATGAAAAATATACTAAGTCTGTTTAGTATCGCTGATGGAAAACTGTGTTCTTTATTTTATACTTCAGCGATGCATGTACATCAGTGATCCCTGAGCCTGTTCAGTCTCATTGATGATCGCTGATAGTTCTACTTGTAATTGTTTACTTATGATCCCTGAAGACAAGATTCGCGACAACTGAGTTCAAAGCTGAAATCGAAGACCAAGCTGACGAACGAGTGACTAAGTCTACTAGTGACCTGATGCGGATATCAGCGAAGCCAAGACTTGTCCATTTCACGCGAAGTTTCAAGTAGAAGGCTTTAGCGAGAGCTGAACTTTATCAGTCCCTGATAAATATCAATTCAGCGATCGCTGATCATGAAGCCTGTTCTACAAGTTAATTTTGTCTTATCCTCTTGCACGCTTTTGTACGATTTGTCAGAAGGACATCCCTTTGTCCAGGATCGTACAAACCACTCTACCAACTACACTGTTCATCATGCGGCCAAAAGGGATGTTTGCTAAAGTCAAATCCATGTAACCAACCAGACGCTGCCACGTGTAAAGTTTTACTGACCTGCATTTAATGTAAGCAGTATAAATAGGAAACCCTACTTCATTTTTTAAGCGCTCTTCCTTCGCTGAACTACTAAGTGCCAAGAAAATCCTTCTCTACGTTTTCTTATTTTTCTCTCATTCTTTTATAGTGCAAGAAATCTGTGTGATTCTCATAGTTTGTTTAGATTAGGTTTTAAACTTGATCTTATTCTGCGACAAACTGTAAATTGTTTGATATATATATATATATATATATATATCAATAAACATTTTTAAAGATAAAAATCTTTTGTTTGTATCCAACCCCCCCTTCTACAAACTTGTATAACCCTTCGGGACCAACATGAAACACTTGTTATGATCTCACACTAATCCCATGAATTTTTTTCCTAAATAGATGTGTTGTTCAACAGTTTATTTTGAACAAATTAATCTCAGCATTCGAATGCCATTGTCATCGAAATGAATGCTCCACAAAGACATCATTAATATTTGAGCATTTAAACGCTGAAGAATTCTCACAACAAGAATATTGAATGCATGAAATGAATTCGAAAAACTTGTTGTGAGATTCTGACAATGTATCAATCAGATCAAATATCATGAAAGGTAACCATAAAGTGGGTAGGGTATCAAAGAACTAAATTTTTTTATATGAACAAATATAAACAACCTTTGAAATAAAACACTCAATCTTTTAAGCTGAAAAAAATATATGATGCTCAACAAAATTAGAATACAAACGGGAGTATTACCATGGGAAATTTGTTTCGTTTGGAGACATGGTAATAACAAAGTCAATAATAAGCTAGACCGGTGTGTATGAATACTTAAAAGTATATAGAAAAGATAATACACAAGTATTAGTCTTAGGAAACACGGTCAGAAATGAAATTATATATAATCCAAGATCGATATGAAAAACAATTAAAATCACACTTCTGAATTCATAAAATCAATTTGAGAATAGAGAAGTTGTTTGAACATTTAGCAAAATATTTTTCATGTTTGAAAGTCGTTCTTTTTTTCAAACAATCTGAGATTAAGATCAGAAGATACTTACATTCAACAATGTTTGAGCTCCCCCTCAAATCATGATAAAATGATTCAAAATCAGACAGGCTCCCCCTTAACATGTGCAAAAGATCTTTATCTAGTCAATTATGCACATATAACAACACTTGGATCAAAATACCCTTAGTCATTAAAACTAGTACTGAATTACTAGGATTAAAAGTAAATTCAGAAGTCATACTCGTAGAAGATCGAGTTTTTGATCTGAAGTGATCAGAAGTCAAAATCTCTGAAATACGAGTCCTGAGCTGATTTACTCAAAAGTCTTGAAACATTGAATACCGAGTTCTGAATAGTTGTTTTCAGAAGTCTATTCTCTTATGCTCCTTTGATACTCTTCATCAAGTTCTGGACATTCCTCTTCTGTTTTCCAGTCATGTGTTTGCTATACGTTTCACATTCAACACTACACAAGATGAACTTGCAAAACAGAGTAAGTGGGTTTTGGTACCAACGGAACTTGGGTCTTGGTTTGTTAGGTGCAATTCTATTTGAAGAAACATTATAAGTACCGCACCAGTAATGAACATAATTTTTGTTAACAAAATCATGAGTTCTACAATAAGAACAACAAATTTTCTTTGGAGCTAACCTGATTAAGTGATTTACAGAATAAAGAAGATCAGGTTTACCAAAAGATTTACCTTTAGGAGCACTGTTCTTCTTGACATTTGATTCAAGGAACACATGACCTAGACACATCTTTCTCAGGAGTAGAGCCTTTGACTTTCAATACCATCTTCACTTTCTTGAAAACATTGTTATCTTTAGGCTTAAAAACATTAGTATATGAACTATCAACAGAATAATCATAAAAGAGATTAGATAAATGAATCTGATCTGTTGGAAAATCTTTTGATTTGACAACTCTTTTCAAGGAAATATTTGCATGAATTGAACTAGAAGCAGTTTTAAATGACCACATAGATTCAGTTGAATCATCGTAAGGAGATTGAACAATCGTATCAGCAGAAACTTGTTTAGATAATTCAACATTGTACTTTATTTTTTCCAGTTGCTTGACTTTATCAGACAAAATATTTCTTTCCTCAAAAATTAAATCAAATTTCCTTTGCAAATCAGATTTTACCTTCTGTTCTTTCATAATATTTGTTGATAAACTAGATAACTTTTTTGTATCTTTTGAAATTTCAGCCTCAAAGAACCTTCTCTCCTCTTCAAAATCTTTTTCCAAATTCTTTCTTTTAACAGATATTTCTTTGAAAATTTCAACATTCTTTTTTCTTAAAGATTTTCTTTTCCTTGTCAAAAATGACTTTATTTTCTTCAAACTCCTTTCTTTCTTTTTTCAAAATCTTTTCCAAATCAGAAATCTGTCTTGAAAGCTGAAAAGTCTTTACTTCAAAATATTTTCTTTCAGTTTCAAAAATTGTTCTCTTCTCTTCAAAAGTCTTTGCTTCAAAAGAGTTTTGATGATCATTATGCCCACAATCATCAAAAAGGGGGAGAAATAACATATAGAAGAAAATGGGAGATATTTTGAATATTTCAATTTCAAAGAAAGAAAAATATATGTCAAAAGTCAAGAAGATGTTCCGAGAGAGATCGATTTTCAATGATTATTATTCGTCAAAGAGATGAAGATACAAAGTTCAAGAAACTGTTTAATGAGTTTCAGTTTAAAGCTTCAGAGTTCAAAGTTGCAAATATTTGAAAGTTGCAAAGATCTAAAGTGTATGTTTTGAGACATGATGACAATTTGTTGAAGTTAATATTCAAGGAGAAAGACTTTTTAGAGACTTTTCAAGTTTGACTGAATATTCTTCGAAGATGAAAGTTTGGAGGCTGTCAAAGCATCAATGTTTAGTCAGAGTTGTTTCAAAAGATTGTTCAGTCTTTAATGCAAAGAGGAAGATTATTCAAGAGCTAAAGAGTTAAAGTTTTGAAGATCAGGAGCTGAAGACTGCTGTCAATTTTTTTAATCTTGAATCCAAAGGGGGAGAATGTTAGGGTATAAAATTGTTCCAAGATTTATGTAATAGTCAATGTATTGTAATATTCAAGGAAGTCAAAGTCATGTAAAAAGTCAACTAGATTAGAGTGTTATACTTTGTAATGTCTATGTATAAACACGTTTGCTTTGTTTGTAAGCATTAGGTAAGGAACTCAATTGTAATATACTTGGGAGAGTTTAGTGAGAGAATCTAAAGAGAGAAAGTTCTTCAATCACGTGTAATTCTCAAGATTCTGAAGATCAATGAATGTGGAGTTTGATTCTATGATGATTACCTAATAGATCTGGTTGTAACATGTTTGGATTTATTCGAGTTTTTGGAGAAGAAGAAATCGAATATTGTAAAGATCGAAGTTTCTGTGTTTTGGTTGTTTTTTTTATCAAATTTATTGTGTCTTTCTACTCGGTTTTGATGGAGAATCGTCTCTGAGTGATTTCATTCTGCATTCAAACAAGATTTGATCACGAATTTGGATTTTTGAAGTTTTCTTGGTTTAAACTATTTGTTGTTGTTTTCATCGAAAGTGTGTCATTTAGACTGTTCTTGATAAAACATCAAGTCTTGAAAGTATTTGTACTTGCGTTTTGAGCAACATATCAAAGTTTCATTGAATTTGGATAAGATTTGAACATAAAATCACCAAATAGTATTGAAATATCAAGATCTTCAACTTTATCACACAGTGTATCTGCGAAGTTATCGTGCAAGATAATCTTCATATTTATCGCATGAGTGATCTACGACATAAACTCAGTTATCGCACGACAAAGGCTTGCACAATAAGTTGTTGCACAAGCCTTGGTCGACAACTTCGGTTTAAGGAAGAAGTGTTGACCGACAAACTTGGGTAATCGCACAAGCTTTGGTCGATAACCTAAGTTTCCTCGTACAATATTGACTGAAAACTGAGGGGGCGTTTGGTCGTTTTAAGGATTGAAAATGGGAATGGTAATGAAAATGAAGTAGAATGAGAATCATTACTCTTATTCCATTATGCTATATTATAATAGATTCCTTTATTACTAATGTTAAACAAATGAGAAAAAAGACAAAATAACCCACTCCTTGCAGGTACCGTCATCACCATCATATCTCATGAATACCTTCACACAAGAAGTTTTCCTGAAGCATCTCCAAGAAAACCCCACACCATCTCCATCTTCTTCTCTATTCTTGATTTCATCTCCATTTTTTTTCTTTTCATCTTTAACCATCTCCTGACACAAAATCAAAATCATCCCTATCTCATATTTCATCAACAAACACAAAATCAAGAGACACAAAATCAGATCTGTCAGTCTATTGAGACGAAGTCAGATCTTTTTAGGTTTACTCAAACGAAATCCAATCTGTAGGTTAGGGTTCATGAGAGAGATGAAAACGAAGAACGGTTTTGTATGGGTTTAATCATATGAAAATAAAGAACAATTTTGTATGGATTTGTTGATTTATTTTACTCTCAGATCTGAAAAACTAAATGAAGAAGTTGCAAGTTTCTGGCAAAATTTTCCATTCCCCCCAATTTGGAGAGGAATGGTTTTTATTCAAATCTATTGTAATGATTGATTAATATTTTTTGAAACCAAAAACCATTTTGCATTCCATTTTCATTCCCTTTTCGAACCAAACATAATCAATTATAACCATTTCCATTAATTACCTTTTAATACGCTCGACCAAACACCCCCTGAGTTTATCGAACAAGCCTTAATAGATAAAGTGGTGTTCATCAAATAGTTCTGTGCAAAAAAAACTTGATTCCTCGATCAATTTGTATGCGATAAAGCTCTTTGCTTAGTGTTGTGAGACAAGATTTGTTTATCGTACAATTTGTGTGAGATATCTTTCATGGTTTTGTGACTTTCATTGTTTTGTGCGACAAAGAGGGTTGTTTGACTTTGTTTGACATTTTTTTTACCGAATTAATTCAAGTTGTTCTAACGATCATACATGTTTGTGAATATGTCATCAAGTGATAGTTCCAGTACATGTGAATTAGTCTATCAAGAACACAATATAAAACACACTTAATGGTGATGCAATAGCTTTTGCCATATCACTATTTGTGAAAAAAATTTCAAGATGTGAAAGTATAGAATGTCAAAGCTAGTTACAAATCTAACAAAGAAACAAAAGCTTGTATACATGTACGCGTTTACAAATAAGCCCCTCAACTTTAATAAAGCATAAAATAAATCCTAACAATCTCCCCATCTGAATTAAAGTTGCAGGAAGATCAAACAGGCCTGATAAATTTCCTTCTGAGACCAAAGATTACGTCAAATCATCTTATGGCATTTCTAAAACTGAATCTGTCTTCAATGATCTCCAAAACTCTTTTAATCAGCTTTGTATCTCTGGTATCCATCTTCTTCAATTCTTTATCGTCCAAGGTGATTCTTCTATTCAACAGTAATTTTATCAGCTTCAAGGTACCATTTGAATAACAAGCTACTTCACTAAATCTCAAGAAGCACTATTCTCCATTACCATTCTTGAAAACCAATCCAAGCTTCGGTTGTTCCAAAATCATGTACAAAGGAAAGTTTTCAGTGTCGGCCAAACTTTGAGCAGGCTTTAACCAATTGACCTTGGGTTAATTTCTTTCCACACCCATTTGTACACAAGAGATGTAACAAACGTTTACCAAATTCTTCATAAATCGTTTCACTGAAAATAAAGCATTAGTAGGTCTGACCGTTCTTCTTTTGAGCTAAAACATAAAGTCTTCAAAATCTTGCAACTCAAGATTCTTGAAGCCAACTACTAAGAATACCCATTCCATGATGTATTGCCTTATGACAGAGAACTCTGAATACCACACATTTGCTAGCCTTTTAGAAATGATCTTTGTTAAAGCCAAAAATTACCAATAAGGACAACTTAAAGTCGATATGGAGCTTTAACAACCAAAGAAAGATATCCTGGACAAAACACACGACAAACAAGACAAGAGATTTTTGTGACGCGGAAAACCCCATCGAGGGTAAAAACCACGAACGACAAATTAGATTGCCAGTGCACCATGTACGTTAATCAGGGACGCCGTCCTTATTAGCAGGTGTCGAGAGTACAAAAGATTACAATATGCTTAAAAATAAAAAAGAACGTGAGATTGATCGTGCGTCGTGATGTCCTCAAATGTGTTGTGAGTTTCTTGAATAGAGAATATTGCTATTAGCTCTGAGTTCGCTTAAGTGTTTTGATCCCTCAGGATCTGTCTGATGGATAATGGATCGAACATCTCAGCTTTAGCTTTCGCTACCTTGAGATAAGACGTCATCTTGGAATTCTTTGCTGCGAATTCTCCGTTCATTTGATTCACCACTAATAAGGAGTCTCTCTTGACTAGTAAACCCATTGCTCCCAAACCGCGTGACATATTCATTCTTGCCATCAAGGCTTCATATTCTACTTCATCAATCGTTGCCTTGAAGTTGCAACATATAGAGTACACCATCATGCCCCCTATGGCGAATTTAAGACGACACCTAGTCCTGCCCTTCTGATATTTGACAATCTGTGTCCAGAGGGTGTTGCCGAAAGTCGCCACAGAGAATGCCTCGACTTGGATGTCTTTCTCCAATTCTAGACTGAAATCGGTGACAAAATTCACGAGCGCCTAGGAGTTTATTGTTTTCTTGGATTGAAGTCAATGTCGTAACTGCTGAGGTAAATACTGCACTTGACTAGTCGACTTGTCAACTCAGTTTTACTCAAGACAAACTTAAGGGGAAAGTTAGTTATGACAATTATAGGATATGACTCAAAGTAATACCATAACGTTTTTGTTGCAGCTACCAATGAAAGCAACAATTTTTCCGTCGATGAATACCTGGTTTCAGGTTATAGTAAAGAATTACTGACATATTAGATCGGTAGTTGTTTCTTGTCTTCTTCTCGATTAAGGAAGACACTGACGGAATTTGAACTTACCGCAAGGTAAAGCTGCAAGATTTCACCACCTTTTGGTTTCGATAACAGAGGTGGCGACGCTAAGTACTCTTTCAACTTTTGAAGTGCATGCTAGTGGTCATTCATCCACTCGAAACCCATGTTTTTTGTTAGGACATTATAAAATAAATGACAATTATCGGAGGATTGTGATATAAAACTGTTTAAGGTTGTGACGCGCCCGTTAAGTCGCTGAACCTCTTCGAAGTTCCTCGAAGATTGAATATAAACGATCGCTTTTATTTGGTTGGGATTTGCTTCAATCCCACGATGTGTCATAGCGATGTTATTTTGGGAGCCTCTTAAAGGTGGTTTAAGATGCGGCCCAAGAACTTACCGATGTAGACTTCGAAAGATCATTTCAATGGATTCAGCTTCATCTTGTACAAAATGATCAAACAACATGAATTTCCATATGAATTCTAGAGAGAGAGAGTAGAGAGAGAAAGCTTAGATTGTATTCATGTCGGCTCTGTATTACAATATGAGAGTTATGTCCAAAAGCCTTACAAAGAAAGTCTAAACAAAGCCTTATATACCCTAAGACTAACAAAGGCTAATAAGCAACTTTGACTTTCTCACAAGACTTAATACATTGACTTTGACTTTGACAATAATATTAAATCTTGAAGACATATTTAGACCTAACAATCTCCCCCTTGGATTCAAGATTTAAACATTTGAGAACAGCAGTCTTCGGTTTCTTGAATCTTCAAAACTTCGGTCTTTATCAAGGCTTGTCAAAGTCAAATCGTCACAAAATCTTCAGACGGAGATTTTCTTTGATTGGAGAATAACTTGCTTCAGTAAGAATATTCAACATATAGCACAAGTTTAAGAAAAAGAGATCACAAGATGATCAATCGATTTATCTTAAACTCTTGAAGAATTCTCCCCCTTTTTATTTCTTAAGACGGAATCTTCTTTTCTCTAGTCTTTGACTTGAAAGCTCTTTGACATGAAATTGAATTAAACATTTGTCCCCCTTTTTCGATGATAGTGAGCATCACGATCATCAAAAACCTTCTTCAATTTCAGTCGCGTCTCTGAGTATCACGAACAATCTCCTCCTTTATGAATAACCTTGCTCCCCCTCAAAATAAGAATTCTGGAGCATGTTGTATTCTCCCACTGAAAATATGCATATATTTCATTAATGAACAATATTTGAAATTTTAGCACAGATTTAAAAGAATTGATACAAGGAAGATAAATTTCATTGAACTACACTTTATAACTACTAATATTTGATCGTTTGAAAACTTTACAAAAGAAATTCAACTTATTGAAATTTAACAGATTTTTCAATCAAATGAAATCAAATGCATGTGTTTCGATTCAAATACAAGACATCATTGCATATCAAGTTAAAAATGTTTAGTTTCAACCCCTTTATTAAATCTATTTGGTGCGCTAGCATGCGAAATATGATTAGCACCAAGCATATGCAATTCTAAAACATATAAGAATACTTTGCTCTACTTACACTATTTGTCCAAAATCAGGATTTTCACAAATTTACACGTTTATCGCGACTTTGTATTTTCCCCAAGTATCAAGAGATGTGTGCTCATTGGCATCTTTTCTTTTGTGCATATTGGCATCTTTTGATATTGTGCTCATTGGCATCTTTTGATATTGTGCTCATTGGCATCTTTAATCACAAAGTTTAGTAAGAATAAGATACACCGTTAAACATGACTTTCTAACTGGTTCTATAGCAGGATTTGGGTCAGCCAATCCCAGACCAGGTGGTCTTAGGGGCTAGGTGTCGAGCACCCCTTGGAACTTACTTTCTCAAACCAGAAAGGGCACATCGATATATCTTAAACCCATTTGTACCTGTAGAACATGGCTTTCTATCTGGTTCTATAGCAGGATTTGGGTCAGCCAATCCCAGACCAGTTGGTCTTAGGGGCTAGGTGTTGAGCACCCCTTAGGACTTAATCTCCCAAACCAGAAAGGCCACATGCACAAACTTTCAAACTAAATGATTGGAATTAAAAACATTGAGCATCTCAATCGCTAGGTTCTACAACATAGTGCTTCCCCCATATTTTCGTTTCCATCCATCATTCTAACAAAAAGGCTTTTTGAGCATTGTATTCTATATAAGTCCAGATTTGCACACTTTCGAGCATTCAACATAATTTCATTCATGTTTTGCTGACCTTTCGATTTATATCAGAAGTGAAAGTTGAAACAATTCTAACTCAGATATAACAAAAAACTTATAAAATCACCCTTGACACACATTTTATTCATTGAATGAAAATTGAAAGAATTTTCATCTCATTGAATTAAATTTGTAAAGATTCAAATTTTCAAAGCAGTAGAAACAAAGTATAATACAATGTTACCTTTTACCACTTGTTCCTTGAAATAGAAAGATGTGACAGTTAAGGATATCACCTGAGAAGTATGATCATGCGGTAAAAGATTTAACCTGATAAGTACGAGTTCTAAACTGATTTGTTTAGAAGTCTTAGCCATTGAAGTACGGGTCCTGAACTGATTTGTCCAGAAGCCATTGTCGTTGAAGCACGGGTCCTGAACTGATGTATTCAGAAACTAATTACGTTAAATGCACAGATACATCTTCTTCCGAGAGTTCAACGCTTTGCTTCTAAATCTGCAAAAACAGATTAAGTAGATTTTGGTACCCAACGTGTCTTGGGTCCTGGCTTGTTAAGCGGAGCTCTATAGGAAGAAAAATGATAAGTGCCATACCAAAATTGAACATTATTATTTGTAACAAAATCATTAGTACCACAATAAGAACAACAAATATTTATTTGTGCTAACCTGATTAAATTGTTTGCGGAATATAATGAACCAGGTTTAGCAAAAGATTTACCTTTCAGGTTAGTGTTCTTGTTGGGAACAGATGCTTTTGGCACACCTTTTTCTGGAGACGTACCTTTTACTCTCCATTGCATGTTGACTTTCTTATATACAGGAAGATCAGCAGATTGAGACTTGGAAGAATTATCCACTGAGTGATCATAAAAGAGATTAGAAGATCCCCGTCTGAAGATTTTGTGACGATTTGACTTTGATGTACTTATTTTCTATTACTGATTTTTCATGTGTGATATTTCATTCTGTGTTTTTGTGAAGTACTGCTTAATTTCAGGGGGAAAAATGTACTGAGTTCAGTGTTTGAGGGGGAGCAAGGTATGATGAGTTGTGATTTTCTGTGTTCAAAATTCTGAGATTTTGTGATTTTCACATGAATTAAAATTCAAAAGAATCAAGAACTCAAATCAGATAAATCTTCCAGGTATGTACTTCTGAAGCTTTTTGTCTGGCAAATTCTCCAAATGTAAAATCTTTCTTAAAACATCTATTGCATTTGTGTAGGGGGAGCAAAATGGGTTTTTCAAAGTAATTTTTTTTGGGGCATATATATATATATACAAATTTTGAAATCAAATTCTTATGTTTGCCTCCACCATATCTCACGACCACTGTTTACAATTTCACACGACCTCTGTTCACCATCTCACACGACATCTGTTCTAATTTCATCTCTCTGCTTGCGATTAGTCTGAGATCATCGACTCCAGGTAAGTTTTCTCATTTTATTTCTCAGTGCATTAATGACATCAGATGTGTATCCATGCTTAGATCTCTAAGTATATGCGTGTTTCTTTTTGGGATGTTTGAAATTGGAATGGTACTCAAATCGATTTCGATTTCTAAGGTTCAATTGATTTCGATTTCTAGGGTTTTATTTCGATTTCAATCGCTGTGTATCGGCTTGCTCATTCGATTTTTGATCTGATGGTTGTTAGGGTTTTTGTTGATTTTTGCGCTTTGGTCGTCTAAAAGTGTTTCTCAAGATTTGCTAAGTCAGCTTTGCGCCACCCGTTGGTAGCGCAAAGTGAGCTTTGTGCCAACCGCTGGTAGCGCAAACCTAGCTTTGCGCCACCCGTTGGTAGCGCAAAGTAAGCTTTGCGCCACCTGTTGGTAGCGCAAACCAGACTTGAGAATTTTTATTTTTTATTTTTTCTGTTTGTCTAAGTTTTTTCATGTGTTTTTGTGATTCATTTGTTGTTCTTATTGAAGATCTTTTATACTTCATTCCAAGTGTATTCATGGCTTCTGATGAAGATTTTGATTCTCAAGTTCGAGAAGATGAAAATACAGTTCAAGAACATCTCGAGGCACCATCTGATAATGCCTCTCGTGACAATCCTTTACCATCCACGTTATCTACAGGAGCTGATCCATCCGCTCGTCGCAATACTCCAAATGCTGTATTTCCAAGAATGATGTATCTTCTACCGTATAAACCTAATAATCATTATGTTAATCTTGATAAACTCAGGATTAATTCAGTGATTGGGTCTATTCTACGAGGGCATCCAATTTCTTATGCTCTGGGGGACGCACAGGTCTATTCTACAACAAGCATGGCACTACATTGTCAAGAATGAGAGCGCGACTACTCATTGTTTTCATATCCAGATTGATCAGTATGAAATATAGTTGTATTATAGAAGACTAAGACTGATCCTCAGACTTCCTGAAGCGAATTCTAGATCAGGTCGCACATCTTTTGATTCACTTCCATCTGAAGGAGATGTTCTTGCTGGAATTCGAGCATTGGGCTATGTTGATGATCTCACTCAAGTAAGCCAGTTTGAGAAGTCCAAACTACCACCTGTGTGGTATGCTCTGTTCTCAGTTCTAAACAGATGCCTGACTTCCAAACATTCTGGTACTGACAATGCCAGTCTACGGTTTCTTCGTTTGTTCCATGCGATCATTTATGATTTGCATGTCGATTACACTATTATTTTCTGGCAAGAATTATCGGATCGAGTTAATGACAAGGAAACTCTCAAGAAGCGCAAGTTCATTCCATATATAAGGTTCTTGGAACTTATTGTTTGGAGCATGCTCAGGAGTAACAAAGAGATTCCTCGAAGAAATGATTGGCACCTAGCCATAGACTTTGAGATGTCGTATATTCAAAGGCAGAAGAGGAGTTTTGCTTATTCAATGCCCATTCCTCCGGATCTTATTCTCAGATATGCAGATCTAACTGATGAGGATGTTACTTCGTACTGTGAAGATAATAACATTCAAATTCCCGTAGGGGAGGAAGGAAATGAAGAGACATCTAGTAGTACTTCGTCTTCAGATGGTGATGATAGTGAAGATGGTGATGGTGGTTCAGACAGTGATGGTGGTTTAGACAGTGATGGTGGTTCAGATAGTGATAATGGTGATGATGGTGATGCTGGTGATGATAATAGTGTTGGTGATGATTTTAATAATGACAATCTTCAAGTAGATAACAAAGTGCAAGTTTCAGATGTAAGAGTAACAGCAGTGCGAGATTCAGATGTGCGAGATTCAGATGTGTTAGAAACAGTTGTGCTACAAACAAGTGTGTTAGAGCGTTCTAAGAACATCTCTCCAGAAGTTTCATTCTCTAGAAATATTGCTGATAGTGTTGAAACGGCTCCTATTGACTCCAGAGTGGACAACATTCTTGTGGACGAGGTAGAGCTTCGAGATGCGACTGCTTCTGCTGTGGGTTTAATAGAGTTGCGTTCAGGGGTAGATTCAATTGATGCAAACACTGATACTATTCCATTTTCTGGAAACATGCCTATCTCTGAGTTTTTGGAAAAGATGACTGCACAAATGGAGGAAACGAAGAATGAAGAAATAAACCGGATCAAAGATTTACTTAAAGGAAAGGGAAAGATGTCAGAAGCAGATGTTCAATTCAATCCATTCGCTGATCCATTGAGACGTCCTTCCGGGATTGTAATCAGAGAACCTTCAAGTCAGATTCCTTCGTCATCGCCACAACAACCTAGTATTACTGTATTGCGTCAGCAACCGACTCCTAAAACTGTTCAGATTCCTTCAGGTAGATCTATTCAAGAGATTCCGGTGACTGAGCTGTCTGACATGCTGTATGCTCGACTTCTATCCATGTCTCCTCCGGAATATCAAGATAGTGACTTATTGTCGTTGTTGCGAAACTTCCAACCAACTCCAACTCCAACACCTGTTCCAGCACCAGTTCCAGATGCGCGTGTATCAACACTCATTACTGATTTTAATTCCTTTCGATCTGAGGTTCGGGATGATTTCAAGGAAATTAAAAATGGCATGAAGTTATTAACCGATGCTTTTTCTATGCTTTCAGAAAGAATGGAAAAGCATAATCAGACTTGCCAATCTGAGGCAGGTCCTTCTAATAAGAGAACACATGACCGTGATGACCCAGGTAATCAAGGCCATGAGGGGGAGAATGCAAAAAGACAACGAACCGAAGGAGCCTCAGATGTGTCAAATGTTGAAGTTCAAGGAATGGTTGCCGGTTGTTCGGAAAGAGTCGAAGATGTAACTCCGGAAGATTTGGTTGATCATATGCTTAATGAAGTTGATTTAAATGCAATGGCGTCGACTATCATTTTTGAAGAATCCAGAGTTGAAAGCAATTTACAGTTAGTTGTTTATGTTGATCCGAATTCTGCTCCAGTGACTGTTGAAATTCCTGAAGGATCAACTGAACAAGAAACAGAAGGATTTGAAGATATGAGAAACTTCTTTTCTGAGTCTGTGGAGATAGATTCCGATGATGATTTGCACGCGAGATTTGGAAAGTTTTGGAAGATAAAGGAAGAAGAACAAGATGACATCATTGTAATTTCAGATTCTGAAGTTGATGTTGAGTTAGACGAAAAGGATATAGAGTTGGTAAATCTGTTATATGGTGAATCTCCTGTTCATGAGTCACAAACTCTTGAATCACTATCTACTCAGTCTCCTGTACAACATGATGAAACTCCAGTTGTTTCTCGTGAATCAGAAGCTCCTGTTCAACAAACTCCAATGTCTGAAACTCCAGTTGTATCTGCTCCAACTGCCACTGCTCCTTCAAGCATTTTTGAAAGTGGTGAGTCTTCTAAATCCCAAATTGAAGTTCCTGAAGTGAATGTGAATATTCCTCCAAGTATATTGGAACCAGGTCCTTCTTTGACTGCACAACAACGAATGCAAAGACTCGAAGAAAAATATCAGAGTGTCAGAATGAGATATGCTTTTCTTGAAGACTCTGAACGTGGCATCTTTGTAAAGAAGAAGAAGAGGGTGAGTTTAAGTGCTATTCTTGGAATTAAGAAAGAGACTCCCAAATTCATATATGAGTATGTGAATTTTATCAAGTGTCAACGCAAAGGGAAGTTCTTTGTTTACTCAAAGCACAAGATTGTAACTGTTCGCATGGTTGAAATGGTGAGATTTATTAGTTACTGGTATCCAGTCTTCTACGTTCAACGTCAAGACTGTGCGACGTATCAGTTTTCAGAAGCAGATTTTAATGATCTCTCAATTGATGATTTCGAGGTTCTTTATCATTATTTTAGAGATTTAACCATTCGAAATGATGATATTTTAAGAGCTTTGGATGCAGTCAAAAGTTTCTTACGCCGTCAAGTCAGATTTTATCGGTGTTTTGATTTTCAACTTGCAGTTGAAAGCTTTCAACCAGTTGTTAATGTGACAAGACCAAACAGAGATCTACCCATTATTTCTGAATATCCACTGTGCACAGTTTTGGAGAATCCTTATGGGGTTGTCTACAGAAATCAATTTTCTCAAAGATGCTTCCTCAAGTTTGATGAAATTGGAAGATTCTCTGATGGCACGTTAAAGCTAATAAGATATCAACTGGAGCAAAGACTGAATGAAGCTGTGAGATCTTTTCTTCAATCTAGAAAGAATTCCTACCAAATTGATAATCCAGAGATAAGACTTCTGAGACGAGCTTTGGAGACAATCTACTCGAGACTCAACTTCAGAAATACTTTAAGACGCTTGGAGATCTTAATTGGAAAGAATTGACTTCATCGAAGATTCGAGCGCCCTTGATTACAAAGGGGGAGATTGTTCGTGATACTCAGAGACGCGACTGAAATTGAAGAAGGTTTTTGATGATCGTGATGCTCACTATCATCGAAAAAGGGGGACAAATGTTTAATTCAATTTCATGTCAAAGAGCTTTCAAGTCAAAGACTCGAGAAAAGAAGATTCCGTCTCAAGAAAGAAAAAGGGGGAAAATTCTTCAAGAGTTTAAGAGAAATCGATTGATCATATTGTGATCTCTTTTTCTTAAACTTGTGCTATATGTTGAATATTCTTACTGAAGCAAGTTATTCTCCAATCAAAGAAAATCTCCATCTGAAGATTTTGTGACGATTTGACTTTGACAAGCCTTGATAAAGACCGAAGTTTTGAAGATTCAAGAAGCCGAAGACTGCTGTTCTCAAATGTTTAAATCTTGAATCCAAGGGGGAGATTGTTAGGTCTAAATATGTCTTCTAGATTTAATATTATTGTCAAAGTCAAAGTCAATGTATTAAGTCTTGTGAGAAAGTCAAAGTTGCTTATTAGCCTTTGTTAGTCTTAGGGTATATAAGGCTTTGTTTAGACTTTCTTTGTAAGGGCTTTGGACATAACTCTCATATTGTAATACAGAGCCGACATGAATACAATCTAAGCTTTCTCTATCTACTCTCTCTCTTTAGAATTCATATGGAAATTCATGTTGTTTGATCATTTTGGGATTAACAAGATTACAGAGGGAAGTAGAAAAATTACAAGTACAACAAATAAATTTACAAGTACAAAAGATATTAGCTGATAAAGAAAGAAGAATTACAAGGCAATCCTATCAGCTATAAGGTTCTTCCTTAATGAGAAGTTCATCAAGGGTCTGTGTTGTAGGTATCATCCAGTCAGGGACAGTTTCTCCAAGATCCCGTTTGTTCTTAGCTTCAGCGAAGATTAGGGGCTTGAGATATCGTGCCTGAAGGTCGTGTCTGAATTCACACCAATAGATGAGATCCTTGAGTTGTTCGATGGGAGTGATGGGAAGCTCAGATATGCGTTGAAAGCGTTCTCCTCCATCATAGTCGTGAAAGAAGATACCATACGGTTCGCTTATGACTTTTCCAGC
The DNA here is from genome assembly GCA_033807775.1 of Saussurea involucrata. Classification (NCBI taxonomy): domain Eukaryota; kingdom Viridiplantae; phylum Streptophyta; class Magnoliopsida; order Asterales; family Asteraceae; genus Saussurea; species Saussurea involucrata. Next base: position 81,022,057 of record CM066319.1, read on the forward strand.
AATAAAGCGTTCGCCAGGGGGCAGGGAGGTGTCAAGCGCTGAGAGGTCAGGTTCAGGACCAAGTACTTCAGCACGTGAGAAGTTAATACCTGTTTCGTTACGGATAGGAGGACCTGAGTCTGAAAGTATTATCTTTTTCTTTGCAGAGGCCCTTCTTCGTTGTGTTTGAATAGGAGGAGGAGGAGGAATATCCACAGCAGAAGAAACCAAGTCGATCTGAGAATTTATAATTTTCTCGACATGGCTTTTATGTTGTGAGCGAGATCGCTGAATGGCTATTTGCATCTCCAACCATTCAGAGAGACCGTATTTCTTGATCGTAGCAGCATAGATGGTTTCCTTGATACCATCTTCTCTGAATATGTTGTTGATCCAAACCCTCAGTGATTTGATAATGACCCTCTCTTATATACTTAGTGAAATTTGTAAGTAAACAATATGTATCAGAGTTTCACTATCGCTGATAGGTACTAAGATCTTACAGTACCACTGATAGGAACTCTCGCCCTTTAGATTAAACATTCAGCGAACACTGTTCACCATAATACTCTGAGTCTGTTCAGTACTTATGGTGATCGCTGATAAGTTAGTTGTTTACTTATGATCCCTGAAGACAAGTTTCACGTTAACATAGGTTCTACGCTGAAGTCGAAGATCAAGCTCAAGAACCAGCGACAAGTCTCCTAATGAACTGATGCGGATCAACGAAGACTCAGATTTGTCCACTCAACGTGAAGTATCAAGTACAAGACTTCAGCTATCGCTGAACTCTATCATTCGCTGATATAGAATGATAGATCGCTGAATCAACGAAAAGCTGATCATGAAGTCCTCCGTACAAAGTACTTTTGTCTTAACCACCCTTGCACGTCTCCGTACGATATGTCAGAAAAAGAACCTCCTTATTGTCTGAAATTGTACAACCACTCTGATACTACACTGTTCAAACATGCGGCTACTAAGGTTGTCAACAAAGGTCAATGACGTACAACCAATGAGCTACTGCCATGTGTAAAGTATAAACTGTCTTGCATTAAATGCATGCAGTATATAAGAAGAAGAACTCACTTCATTTTGAAGTAACTTGCTAACTCTGGACAAGTTCATCCTTCTTATCTTGAGAAAGGTTATTATTAGTAATTTCCTTCTCTTTCTTAGTGCAAGAAACTTAGTGTTCCAACTTGTTTAGATTTAGGTTTTTCCTTAATCTTGTTTCCGCAACAAGCTGTAAATTGTTAATGATTTATCAATAAACAATTTAGAAAAGTAAAATCTTAGTGTTTGTATTCATCCCCCCCCCCCTTCTACAAACTTGTATAGCCCTTCGGGACCAACATATGTCAACTTCAACGACAGGAACGCCTATGGTTGTTCTTCCCCTGATGTTCACCTTAATAATTCTGGATGGCCGAGATCGATAGTGCAGTCTATCTTTACACCATTCCAAGGTAGAGTCAGATACCTTGGTCTTTTCTTCAACGATCTTCTAGGCGTCTTCCCATAACCGACGTTGGACTTCGATGGGAGTCCTCTTCAGTTCGGGGTCTTTCACCGATTGTTGGACAAGCTGGATGGCATAGGCTTTATCTTTTTCTTCAGCTTCCCTTCTTTCGGCGAGTAATCTTTCAGCTCTGAGATGATCAGTGAATTCTTTCTTTGATAACCTGAACTTTGTAGGAACATGAGTGACTTTGGAGAGAGGGAGAATAATTCGCTGATCTTCAAGCTTTTTGATCATTGCATCTCTCTTTTTCTGATCCTCTTCACTTAGCTTTTGAGGAACCAAGGAAGGTCTGTTTTTGTGAGAGAGCGGTTGTTCTTCAGGTTCATCAGTCTCAGGGAGATCCAAGACTGGGATTATTTCCTCAGCGAAAGGAGCTGGATTTATTGTTGTAGTTGCAGTCGGGGGAACTTCAGCTGGATCCTCAAGCAGGGGAGAGGACTAGCTGAAACACATCGATCGTTTTAATAAGATCATTTGGGAAGAAAGATATAGAAAAAGAATGAGGTTTAAGTGTATAGAGGTTTTATGGAGAGGAGAACTGAGGTTGAGAAGGGATGGAGGAAGGATGCAGTGTAAGGGAATAGAAAGTAGTGTACCTGACAAAATGGCTTTTGAAGCAAGATCATCAGATTATCTTCTGCAGCGAGGCCTTTGTTCTTGCCTTTGTCAGCTTCAGACGCTGCGGGCTTTGTCTTTGTCCGCTCCCCTGAAGGTTCATTTATTGAAATCCCTTTCTGAGCAGGGACTTTCTTGGGCTGAACAAAGAAGAAGTCATCATCATCATTGTCATCATCATCATTATTTTTGGGAGATGATGATGGTTCGTCGTCCTCAAGGTCGAGGTCTTCGTTTTCTTCTTCGTCTTCCTCAGCTTCAGATTCTTCCTTATCAGCGTAGGGCACGATAACACCAGCAGCAGCTTCAGTTTCCTCATCGAGTTGCTCCCCCTCAAGTGCAGAGGGAGTTTTCTCGGTTCCCTCAGGGTTTTCAACTCCTTGAGGTTTATTGGTTGCAGCAGCAGCATCAATGTCAATACCCTCCCCTTCAGAATTACGGGGAAGGTCTTCAAGATTTTTCTCCTCCCCCTCAGCATTATAGGGAAGGTCTTCAGTCTTCTCCCCCTCTTCCACACGATGGATGGGGGAGGAAACAATATTATCAGCAACCTCAGCAGTAGTAGTATCAGTGTGCATTGGGTCCCTGTCTTCCATGACAGAGATCTCAACACAGGTTTCAATCCTACCTAATATGTCTTTAAGGCCAGATATAGTAGGAGTGATTCGTTGAAGTTCCTCTCGATCCACCTGAGTAAAATGCGATGGAGCACAAGTAGCAGCATTCAGGCGGCCGAGGATCTACTGCACAAGAGTCTTCACCGAAGTCACTTCAGACTTTACAGAGGCCACCTCTCCCTGAAGATTATCGACCACTGTCTTTAATGTTGTGACTTCATTTGACAGGGCCGAAAAGTTGGTGGAGAGAGTGATGTTGGTGGTGGAGTTTTCAGCGAGGGTGGTAGCAAATTGACCAATGCTACCATCCACCTTCTCCAGATCAGCTTTGGAGGCTTTGCCTTGGACCTCGGTGGTCAGCTTCTTGAGTTCATCTCCAGCGTCTGTAACCGCTGAAGAGTTTGTCATTAGAGTGGTGGTGAGAAATTCCACCTTTGTTTCCAAGACTTTCATGGAGGTGTTGATACCTCCCAAATTAGGACCTGAAAAAGTTAACAACTTATGAACAAAGGAAAGCTCAGAAGTTTGGGGTTTTGAGAGAGGCGTGTTTGGAGTTGTGTGTATACCTGCAGGATGGTTGACGAAGTCCTCAAAGTTTCTATAACCTGTAAAGGTTTCATAGTCGTCTTCCAGAGAGCCTTGACGCTGAGAAGTTTCCGCAGGTCCTTTATTTAACTCTTGCATCCGCCGTATTTCTTCACCAGATGAGTCACTCAGTTGAATGACCTTCGTTGTAGAGAAGGGAGGAATAGATGGAGTGACCAAAGAAACGGTGGGAGGAGTGAGAGTTGAGAAGAGGGTTGTGGTGCTAGTTTCAGTGTTGGATCCGCTAAGAAAAACTTCTTCAGTCCGTGGAGGGTCTGAAGGAGATGGGTTCAGTTCCAAGCTTATAACCTCAGCGTTTAGAGACGCTGAAGTTGGGATGGAAGGGGTTGCTTTATCAGCTGTGGTAGAGCGTACCACGAAATCATCCAGCGTAGTCTGTTGAGAGTCAGACGCTAGGTCTTCAGCCGTTGATAGCTTGGGGGTTGCTCCTTGGTTTTCTTGATCCTTTTAGAATCAAGATGGGAAGTAGAGTGTTTCCTTTTCTTAGAAGGAGTGGTTTTTGCAGCCTGGGTATCAGCGGTGGCGTTTTCCGCTGAAGGAGCCACAGAAGTAGAAGAAGAAGGATTAAGAATAGATAAGAGAGTAGTAAGACGTACCTCGTTTGGTAGAGCTTTGAAGTCGAGAACCTTAGAGCCAACCTGAGAGAGTCTCAGGTCACCCATCTTTGGGTATTCATCCCCAAGTCCGTGTAGAAAGAGAGCGCTGACAAACCTTGGATATGGAACACATGTTGGTCTATCATCCATGCCCACCCTGAACGCCAGATCGTCATAGATGATTGATGCCCAATCAACATGGAGACCCTTCAGCAATGAGTATCCCATGGCCTGTTGGGGTTGGGATGCTTGGTCAGTTGACCGAACTTTTGCTGTCAGACAGCTAATCAGATGAGCGAAGATGAAATTTATCTCGCTGGGCATCATTGACTTCTTGATGGCAGTTAGCTTCTTGTCAGGATTTTTGTCTCTCCCTGTGTCCCATGTGTAACCTATTGCATCAAAGAATGCAATCAGGGTTTCCCTATCAGCAGGGTTCTTTTGGGATCTGGTAGAGGGACAAAACGGTTTTCTTTGGTACTGCCAGGAAGGTTTAGAGCACGCCTGATATGATACGGGGTGATCTTTGAGGTTCCATGTTTGGTGTCACAGAGAATAACATCAACCAGTTTCTTAGGATCTTTGGTTGAGGGCACCTGAGCTCTTCTGGCAGTATACCAGAACTGAGCTAGAAGATATCGATGTGCAGGGGGTGCGGTAGTAAGAGTTGTCGATATATGACAAGTCTTGAGAAAGTTCACAGTATCATCAAGATGTGTGACCTGTTTCTTTTCAGGGAATTCGAAGAGAGCATAGGGATTATTGTGTTGAAACGTAACTTTCTTGAGATCGAATTTAACCTGAGGAGCCTTTGTGAACTCAGTGATCTCAGCGGCAGTGGGAGACTTCACAGTAGCAGTGTCAGTAGTAGATGCCATTTCTGAGTAACACATATAACCACGAAGAAAATGAACAAAAATGTCTTAATGTGGAAATTTTTTCCAAACAAATGTTTTTGAATTTTGTCCATTTCATTCAGACAAAAAAATGTCTTAATGTAGATTAGGGTTTTTCTTGTTTTGAAAAAGAAATACAAAACATAGAGAGCATTTGTTTTCCAGTTTCTGTTTGAAGAAGAGATTCTGGAAAAACATATGAAGAACAAGTTTAAGATTTTTGATTTAAACTTGAAGAACAACCATGAAGGTTGTGTTCATAAAATCATGAAAAGAAAATGATTTCATTTTAAAAAGGTTTCTTTTGTTTGATCTGTTAATAACAAGAAAAAGATCAAAAACAAGTTTATAAAAGGTAAATAATAAGAATATTAACCTTAGATGATGAAGACGAAGAATTTCTGGAAAACGAGGAGTTCGAAATGCAACAATGATTTCTTGCTTGTAGGAGAAGTTGTTCGCGTAAAGGAAAAGATATAAACTCAAAGGGTTTATATAGAGAGAGTAGAGAGAGAAAAACTATGAGTGGGAAAAGTTTTTCATGATGACACGGACACGTGTTTGCATATGATTGGTTGAGAAAACGAAATGTGCAAACGTGTGTCAGAAAAAGGAACGTGCCGGGGTTTATCCGTTTGATGACGTCATAAACGTCCTTTCATATTTTAGGATGTCTCTGAGGATTTTGAAAGACTCAGGGACATTTTTGAAACCATGAAGCACTGAATAGAAATATCAGTGTTAGATTTAGAAATTTCAAAAGTATCATTGAAAGGAAGAGATATTCAGCGATGCAATTTGTTTTGAAATCTTGCATTCATAGGCGAATGTCAGCGAGTATGAGAGAACATAACTTGATATCAGCGAATCAATTTTGTTGAGAGAGAAGATGATGGAAAGGGTTTATACAAGTTCATATTACCCCTGATCAAATGCGAACCGCTGAAGATTTTATTCTTCAAAGTTCAGCATTCCAAGCTCGCTGATGAGAAAGTTGAATCTTGTCTCATCAAGAGGTTTGGAAAATAAATCAGCTAACTGAAAGTCAGTTGGGACAAAATAAAGTTCTATATCACCATTCATCACATGATCTCTGATAAAATGATACCTGATTTCGATGTGTTTGGTCTTTGAGTGTAGCACTGGATTGTTTGCAATAGCGATGGCACTAGTGTTGTCGCAATAGATTGGAATCTTTGAGAGCTGAAGGTCATAGTCCAGTAGTTGATTTCTCATCCACAAGACCTTAGAGCAACAGCTTCCAGCGGCTACGTACTCAGCTTCAGCAGTTGAGGTGGACATTGAGTTTTGCTTTTTAATTGTCCAACTCACCAACTTTCTACCCAGGAACTGACAGCCTCCTGTGGTGCTTTTCCTATCCAATTTGCAACCTACAAAATCACTTTCTGAATAGGCGATTAAATCAAACCCTGAATCTTTGGGATACCAAAGACCTAGGTTAGGAGTACCCTTAAGGTATCGAAAAATTCGCTTTACAGCGATCATATGAGATTCCTTAGGCTCAGCTTGATATCGTGCACACAAACAGGTTGCATACATAATATCAGGTAGGCTAGCAGTAAGATACAAGAGAGAGCCGATCATCCCACGGTACAGCGGGACATTAACAGGTATTCCAGAAGGATCCTTGTTTAGTGTCAGCGGTGGTGCCACAGAGGTTTTCATAGCTGAACTCTGAGTTAAATCAAATTTCTTCAGCATATCTTTAACATACTTTCCCTGATTAATGAAAGTTCCTTTTTCATTTTGTTTTATCTGAAGACCAAGGAAATATGTTAGCTCACCCATCATACTCATTTTATATTCAGCTTTCATTCTATCAGCAAAACGAGTATACAAGTCAGGGTTAGTGGAACCAAATATAATATCATCGACATATGTTTGAACAAGAATAATATGACCTTTTACTTTCCTGAAAAATAGAGTTTTGTCAATCTGACCACGCTCAAAATTTTCAATATGGAGATAAGTAGAGAGAGTGTCATACCATGCACGAGGAGCTTGCTTTAAGCCATAAAGTGCCTTATCCAGTTTATAAACATAACCTGGATGCTTATGATCTAAGAATCCTGGAGGTTGTTCCACGTAGACTTCTTCATTCAGCTTTCCATTTAGGAACGCTGACTTGACATCCATTTGATAAACTTTTAAGTCTTTGTGTACAGCATAAGCTAAGAATAAACGAATAGCTTCGAGTCTTGCCACTGGAGCAAAAGTCTCGTCGTAATCTATACCTTCCTCTTGTCTGTATCCCTGAGCAACAAGTTAAGCCTTGTTGCGGGTTACAGTTCCATGCTCATCCAACTTGTTTTGATAGACCCATTTAGTGCCTATCACTGAATTGTCGGATGGTCTAGGAACAAGCTTCCAAACTTTGTTTCTTTCAAATTCTGTCAGCTCTTCTTGCATAGCACTGACCCAGTTCGGATCTTGGAGGGCATCATCTATTTTCTTTGGTTCAATCAGAGAAATAAAGTTAACAAATAAACAAATGTTACCTGCACTTCGTTGAGTCTGAATACCAACGTTTGGATCCCCAAAGGGTTATTGATAGTCCATCGCTGAGCCGGAGCATGAGTCGCTGACTCAACCTGAACTTGAGGAGCTGAAGATGAGGCTTCAGCAACTTCTGGTATATCAGCCAAGATAGAAAGAGGTACAGATTGCATTTCATTCACTGATTGCGGAGAAGTAGATGGTATGTCTGAGATAGAAGGTTCAGAAGCAGGCATGGTGTTTAGAGGAACAACTGAGACCCATGATGTTTCAGCTTCACTAGTCTGCATGCTTGGGATGATAGTAGGACCATCATCTTCAGTAGGATGAGTATGAGATGGAGGAGTGGGAATGTCTTCTGAATCACCAAGATGAGAAAACATCCGTTGATTCAGTTCTTCAGTATCAGCAGAAGGTCTAGAATTCGGTGAACGGGATTCGTCAAAGGTGACGTGGATAGTTTCTTCAACAGTCTGTCTTCTTTGATTGAAGACTCTGAAGGCTTTGGAGACTGAGGAGTATCCAAGAAAGATTCCATCATCAACCTTAGGATCAAACTTTCCAAGGGCATCTCTGTTGTTCAGTATAAAACACTGACATCCAAAGATGTGAAGAAAGCTAATTGAAGGCTTTCTCCCATGGAAGAGTTCATAGGCTGTCTTCTTGAATTTTTTGACTATCAGCGACCTGTTTTGAGTGAAACAAGCAGTGTTGACAGCTTCTGCCCAAAACTGAGTAGGCAAGTGAGAATCGCTGAGCATTGAACGTGCATCTTCGATGATAGTTCGATTTCGTCTTTTAGCGACTCCATTTTGTTGCGGTGTTCTCACTGAATACTCTTTCTTCAAAGAAGGAATCAAGAGAACTGTTTTTGAATTCAGTTCCATGATCACTTCTTATTGAGCGAACGGTCATGTTGTTCAGGACTTCCATTTCCTAACAAAGGTGATGATTTCTTCAGGGGTGTCACTCTTAGAATGGAGAAACATTACCCACGTATAGCGAGAGAATTCATCAACTATGACCAATGTATATTTCTTTCCAGCGATAGATTGTTTGTTAACAGGGCCAAACAAATCCATATGGAGAAGTTGTGGAGGAGATGACACTGAGGAAACTTGCTTAGATTTGAAGCTTGCTTTGGTCTATTTCCCTTTCTCACACGCTGAACATAAGGACTCCTTGGCTTATGAGTGTTGAGGTAGACCAGTGACCAACTCTTTAGAAGAAAGAGTATTCAGTGTCTTGAAGTTGAGATGGGAGAGCCTCTTATGCCATAGCCAGTTGACATCAGATGAGGCTTTTGAGAAGAAACAGGAGTTCTCAGTGGTTGTAGAGTCCATGTTTATAACGTAAACATTTTCTAAACGATAACCGCTGAGAGCTATCTTCTGCTTTTTGTCAGCGACAAATCAGGATTCCTTAGTGAAAATCACTTTGTTATCCATGTCGCAAAGCTGACTGATGCTTAGAAGATTATGCTTCAGTCCTTCAACATATGCGACTCTTTTGAAGGTTGTTGTACCATTAGAGAGTACACCAAATCACTGAGGGACCCTTCTCTTCTTTATACTCAGTGAGCAGGTTCTTCTTACCAGTCATGTGTCTAGAGCATCCGCTATCGAGATACCATATACCCTTCTTAACCTGCAAACAAGGGAATATTAGTTTGACTTAGGCACCCATTTCATTTTGGGCCTAGATTTGTCAGTGGTGGTAGAGGAAGTTGATGGTTCAGCAATCATCACAGCATTTGAAGATTCAGCTTTGTCAGTTTTCACTTTGGTTAATTTCTTAACCTTAGTGGTCTTCGTTTCCTTGGGGGCATTGATCTTCACCTTAGCTATCTTTTCAGCTTTTTGGTGGCTGTGGGGAACTTACTAGCAACATGATTTGTAAGTCCACAGTGATAACATTTCCTATAGCTAAAAGTAGCTTTAGGACCATTTGCATGCTTACCCGTTAATTTAAATGAGCAGGGCCAGCACCAAGTATACCTTTGGCATTGGAAATGGGAGGAACAATCAGTTCTTCGGATTTCTTACCAATAATATCCACTTTGATTCTAGGAGTGGATCGCTGAATAAATCCAGGGATCTTATTCTTAGAATTAAAGGGATCTTATTCTTAGAATTAAAGGGATAAGTCCCTGAAGCATCCAACTTAGGTACAAAGGCACCCTTCTGAGGTTTTGGGTAAATAATTTTCTCTTTACCTTTAGAAACTAAGGTAGAGATTTCCTCAGGGATTGGTGTTTTTGAAGAGGAACACTGAGAAGATGAAGTGTCAGGGATAGAGGAGACAAACATTCCAAACATAAGCATGGAATGATCAGTGGTTGGTTTTTCAGCTTTATAACCAAGACCACGTTTGTCACTCAGAGGAATCTGAGACTTAATTATCTCAGTGATCGTTGTTGAGGATTTACACCATCCTTCAACATTAGCTTTTTCAGCTTTCAATGCAGCGATAGCTTCTTCGCGTTCGATTTTGACTAGCTGATTTATATGAACTTGATCTCTTAAATCTTCTTCAATTTTAGAAAGCTTTTCTATTTGAAGGTGACAGTTTTTAAGTTGTTCAGCGGGATCAAGGTTTTGATTTTTAACAACAGCTTTGCCATTCAAGGCATCATATAAACTCATAGTCAGGAGATCGATCTTTCGAAGACTATCAGCTACATCTATATCAGAAATATTGGTAAAAAAGGAAGGTGATACCTTGGTAGCAGAGGCTGAAGTAGAGGGAATGTCAGACTTTTCTTCCTCATCTTCGATTTTGGCCATGAGACAGAGATTGGCCTCATCATCATCTTCAGAGTTAGATGATTCTTCTTCATCATAGGAAGCCCAATCATAGTCAGCCATCAGGCCTTTGCTTTTCTTCTTAAAGCCTTTCAGCTTTGCATACCTTTCTTTCAGCTTGTTGTACTTTTCATCTCTAGCCCTAGGGTTAGAGGATTTCTTGGAGAAAGCTGAGGTTCTAGAAACTTTCTTTGACCTGCACTCGCTAGCAAAATGTCCTATCTTTTCACAGTTATAGCAAGTAGCAGTAGCCTTATCAACAGGGGTTGATGATCTAGGCTTGTAAGTGAGAGCGAGAGGTTTATTCTTTCTGAAATTTTTCTTTTTAGCGAATCTCCTGAATTTATTAGATAGGAGAGCCATAAATTCATCAAGATCTGAAGAGTCAGGATCTGATGAGCATTCAGAGTTAGTCTCCAACTCAGTGATAGTAATAGAAGATCGCTGAGTGGAAGGTGACTCTAAGATTAAAGCAACATGGGTGCTTTTGGAATCTTTTACAAGATTCTTCTTAAGATGACCCGACTGCTCATGATTGAGCATAGTGCCATATAAGGTAGAAAGAGTCATTGACTTTAGATCCTTTGACAGCTTGAGACACATTGAATAACTGTCCCAGCTTTCAGGTAAACATTCTAGAAACTTTGTTAGAACTTCAAAGTTAGAATATTCCTTACCAACGGTTTTCAGATCTATTATTAAACAGTTAAACCACTGATGTACTTCAGAGAGGGATTCATTCTTACCACAAATGAAGCTTTCGTACTGTCTTACCAGGTTGATCTTACGTGAGTCCTGGACTTCAGATGTACCTTCATACTGAACACAGATTGTGTCCCACATGGCTTTGGATGTTTTTAGGTTCATGATGGAATGGTAGACTTCGTCAGGAAGAGCCATGGAAAGAATGGATCTGGCTTTGGTGTCGATAGCCACTTTCTTCTTATCCTCATCAGTCCACATATGAATTTCCTTGGGAATCAACCTTTCAGGAATGGCAGCTCTATCAGCAGTGCCTGGGACTTCAGGGTCAATTCTAACAGGGATATATGGGCCATTTTCGATGTAGTAAGGCATAGTAGGGTCTACACCTTCTAAGAAGAGTATCATCCTATTTTTCCATAGATTGAAGTTATCTCTGGAAAATCTGGGAGGTTTTGCAAGAGAACCATTATCAATATAGTTTGTGTTTGTGTTAGTAGCCATTTTGAGAAATAGCAAGGAAGAGAAAAGATTAGTATAAGCAAGATCTTGTTTATGAGATTAAACAAATCCGCTCTGATACCACTTGTTGGTCCCGAGAGGGTTATACAAGTTTGTAGAAGGGGGGGTTGAATACAAACACACAGATTTTTACTTTCTAAATTGTTTATTGATATAATCAAACAATTTACAACTTGTTGCGGAACAAGATTAAGGACTAATCCTAATCTAAACAAGTTAAGAAAACTAAGTTTCTTGCACTAGATTTAAGACAGAAAGGAGATAAGAATACTACGAGTAATATTCTAACACTAAGAGAGAAAGAAGAAGATGGCCAAGCACTTCAATTCTGAAGAAGGGTTCTTCTTATATACTGCATGCATTTAATGCAAAGCAGTATAACTTTACACGTGACAGCAGCTGATTGGTTGCATGGTTTAACTTTTGTAGACAACCTTAGTAGCCGCATGGTGTACAGTGTAGAATCAGAGTTGGTTGTACGCTCATAGACAAAAGAGATGTCCTTTCTGACAAATCGTACGGAGGCGTGCAAGGGGGAAAGACAAAAGTAACTTGTAGAGGAAGACTTCATGATCAGCGATTAATGAACAGTACTTTATCAGCGAGTGACAAAGCTCTGCGATCAATGAAGTCTTCTACTTGTAACTTCACGTTGAGTGGACAAATCTTGGCTTCACTGATATCCGCATCAGTTCATTAGTAGAATTGTCGCTGGTTCTTGAGCTTGATCTTCGACTTCAGCGAAGAACCTTTTGTTGGTCCCGAAGGGTTATACAAGTTTGTAGAAGGGGGGGGGGGGGGGGGGGGTTGAATACAAACACACGATTTTTACTTTCTAAATTGTTTATTGATAAATCTTACAACAATTTACAACTTGTTGCGGAACAAGATTAAGGATTAACCTAATCTAAACAAGTTAAGAACACTAAGTTTCTTGCACTAGAATAAAGACAGAAAGAAGATAAGGAAATTACGAGTAATAACCTAACACACAGTAGTAAGGAAGAAGAAGATGGCCCGAGCACTTCATTTCTGAAGTAGGGTTCTTTTTATATACTGCATGCATTTAATGCATGGCAGTATTGTTTTACACGTGGCAGCAGCTGAGTGGTTGAATGTCATTGACCTTTGTAGACAACCTTAGTAGCCGCATGGTGCACAGTGTAGAATCAGAGTTTGTTGTACGATCATAGACAAAAGGGATGTCCGTTCTGACAGTTCGTACAGAGACGTGCAAGGGAGGTATGACAATAGTACTTTGTAAGGAGACTTCATGATCAACTTTCGTTGAATCAGTACTTTATCAGCGAATGATAAAGTTCAGCGATTGCTGAAGTCTTCTACTTGATACTTTACGTTGAATGGACAGGTCTTGCTTCGCTGATATCCGCATCAGTTCATTAGTAGAGTTGTCGCTGGTTCTTGGGCTTGATCTTCGACTTCAGCGTAGAACCTTTGTTGACGTGAAACTTGTCTTCAGGGATCATAAGTAAACAACTAAACTATCAGCGATCATCACAGAGACTGAACAGGCTCAGAGCTACTGGATGAACAGGGTTCGCTGAATGTCTAATCTAAAGAGCGAGAGTTCCTATCAGCGGTACTGTAAAGTCTTAGTACTTATCAGCGATAGTGAAACTCTAATACATATTGTTTACTTACAATTTTCACTAAGTGTTAAAGAGAGGGTCATTATCAAATCACTGAGGGTTTCGATCAACAATCTCCCCCTATTTGATTATGACATAGCAACAGAGAAAATTCCTAAGTATGAAAACATAAGGATAAAAAGAACTCATAAAATATTTGTCCCTTTTACTGTTTTCTGGGATCTTTTGAGTACTGATGGAGTAAAGTACATTCGCTGAATTTTTTTCTTTTAACTTCGTATAAGATTACAAAGGGAAGTGGAAAAATTACAAGTACAACAAATTTAAATTACAAGTACAAAAGAGGCAATCTGATAAAGATAGAAAGATTACAAGGAAATCCTATCAGCCTTCAAAAGGTTCTTCCTTAATGAGAAGTTCATCAAGGGTCTTTGTTGTAGGGATCATCCAGTCAGGGACAGTGTCTCCCTGATTTCTTCTTTCTTGTGCTTCTTTGAAGATCAGGGGCTTGAGATATCATGCCGGAAGATCGCGTCTAAATTCACACCAATAGATGAGATCCCTGAGCTGTTCAATGGGAGTGATGGGAAGCTCAGAGACACGTTGAAAACGTTGTCCTTCATCGTAGTCGAGAAAGAAGATACCATAAGGTTCGCTTATGACTTTACCAGGGACGAAACGTTCACCAGGTGGCAGAGAGGTATCAAGCGCTGAAAGATCGGGATCCGGACCAAGTACTTCAGCACGTGAAAAACCAATACCTGTTTCGTTCCGGATAGGAGGACCTGAATCTAATGGTTTGGACTTTTTCTTTGCAGAGGCCCTTCTTTGTTTAGTCGTAAGAGGAGGAGGAGGAGGAATATCCACAGCAGAAGAAACCAAGTCGATCTGAGAATTTATGATTTTCTCGACATGGCTCTTATATTGTGAGGTAGATCGCTGAATGGCTATTCGCATCTCCAACCATTCAGAGAAACTGTACTTATTGACCATAGCAGCGTAGATTTTTTCCTTGGTACCGTTTTCTCTGAATAGATCGACCTTAACAACTGGAACATCTATGGTCGATTTTCCTCTGATGAATACCTTGTGAATTTTGGCAGCCCGATATCGATAGTGCAGTCTTTCTTTGCACCATTCCAAGGTAGAATCAGATACCTTGGTCTTTTCTTCAACGATCTTCTGGGCGTCTTCCCATAACTGACATTGGATTTCGATGGGAGCTCTTTTCAGTTTGGGGTCATTCACCGATTCTTGGGCAAGCTGGATGGCGAGGGCCTTATCTTTTTCTTCAGCTTCCTTCTTTTCGGCGAGTAATCTTGTGGCTCTAAGATGATCAGCGAACTCTTTCTTTGATAACCTGAGCTTTGTGGGAACAGGGACTTTGGAGCAAGGGAGGATGATTCGCTGATCCTCGAACTTCTTGATCATTTCTTCTCTCCTTTTCTGATCCTCTTCACTTAGCTTTTGAGGATCTAAGGAAGGTCTGTTTTGTGAGAGAGAAGTTGTTCTTCATGTTCATCGGTCTCAGTGATTAAATCCAAGACTGGCATTATTTCTTCAGCTCTTGTGGCTGGGATTATTGTTGGTGCAACAGTGGGGACTTCAGTTGGATCCTCAAGCAGGGGAGAGGACTAGCTGAAACACAACGATCGTTTATGTAAGATTATGGGAAGAAAGAGATAGAGAAAAAAATGGGGTTTAAGTGTATAGAGGTTTTATGTTTAGAAGTATTGAGATTGAGAAGGGATAGAGAAGGGATGCAGTGTAAGGGAAGAGAAGATATTGTACCTGACAAACTGGCTTCATCTTAAGTATGTCCAGATTGCCTTCTGCAGCGAGGCCTTTGTTTTTGCCTTTGTCAGCTTCAGACGCTGCAGGCTTTGTCTTGGTCGTCTCCCCTGATGGTTCTTTTATCGAAATCCCTTTCTTAGGGACCTTCTTGGGCTCAACGAAGAAGAAGTCATCATCATCATCGTCATCATCATCATCATTTTTATGAGTTGATGATGGTTCGTCGTCAGAGATGTCGACAGCTTCATCGTCTTCAGCTTCTTCTTCAGACGCGTCCTCATCAGCGTAGGGTTCGGTCACATCAGCAGCAGCTTCAGTTTCCTCATCGAGTTGCTCCCCCTCAAGAGCAGAGGGAGTTTTCTCGGTTCCCTCAGGGTTTTCAACTCCCTGAGGTTGTGAAACAGCAGCAACATTTTCATTTTTCTCCCCCTCCGAATTATGGGGAAGATCTTCAGCTTTCTTCTCCCCCTCTTCCACATTATGAGTGGGGGAGGAAACAGATTGATCAACAGCAACAGCAGTCATAAGATTTCTGTCTTCCAGGCCAGTAAGTCCCATGAAGGTTTCAATCACAACTATTCTTGCTTCTAGGCTAGAAATAGTAGGACTGATCATTTGGAGATCCTCTCTATCGGCCTGAGTAAAGTGAGACTTTGGGGCATCCAGGCGATTGAGTATCTGCTGAAGGAGATCTTTGACCGTGGTGACCTCACCGTTAAGAGTACCAACCTCTGTCTTCAATGATGTGACTTCATTGGACAGAGTGGTGAAGTTTGTTGCGAGGGTGGTGTTGGTGAGGTTGAGATTGTTGATGTTTGTGGATGTTTCAGCGAGAGTGGTAGCAAAAGTTCCTATGCTGCCATCCACCTTCTCCATATCAGCTTTGGAGGCTTTCTCATCAACGACCTCGGTCAACTTTTTGAGGTTCTCTCCAGCGTCTGTAACCGCTGAAGAGTTTGTGGAGAGAGTGGTGTTGTAAGATTCCACCTTAGTTTCCAGGGCCTTCAGGGAGGTGTTGATATCCCCCAAATTAGGACCTGAAACAGTTATTAACTTATGAACAGAGGAAAGCTCAGAAGTTTGGGGTTTTGAGATAGGAGTAGGTTGAGTTATGGGTATACCTGCAGGCGGGTTGGCGAAGTTGTCGAAGCCTCGTAACCCTGAATGGTATTCCATGTCGCCTTCGAGAGTGCCTTGGCGCATGGAGGTGCCTGCAGATCCTAAGTTTGCTTCCATCATCGCATGTAAAGTATCAAGAGCTGAATCATGAACGATGACGTTGGTTCCTGAGAACGGTGGTAAATTTGGTAGAGTGTCCAAAGAGAAAGTGGGAGGAGTGAAGGATGAGAAGATTGGTTGGGTGCAGGGTTCAGCGTTGGATCCGCTGACAATCACTTCAGTCTGTAGAGAGGCTGAAGGAGGTGGGGTCAGTTCCAACTTTATAACCTCAGTGTTTAAAGAATCTGAGGTCGGGATGGAAGGGGTGGCTTTAGCAGCTGTGGCAGAGCGTACCACGAAACTATCCAGAGACTCTTGTAGAAGATGAGTCGAGGAGTCTTCAGCATGTGAATGCTTGGAGGGTTGCTCCTTGGTTTTCTTGATCTTTTGAGAATCAAGTTGGGTAGTAGAATGTTTCCTTTTACGAGAAGGAGTGGAGGGTGCAGCCTGGGTATCAGCGGTGGGGATTACCACTGAAGTAGCTGCAGAAGTAGAAGAAGGAGGATTGAGAAGAGGTAAGAGAGTAGAGAGACGTACCTCATTTGGCATGGGGCTGAAGTCGAGCACCTTAGGGCCAACCTGAGAGAGTCTCAGATCACCTTCTTTTGGGTATTTGACCCCAAGTCCTTGTAGAAAGACGGCGCTGATGAATCGGGGATATGGAACCCATGTTGGTCTATCAGCCATGTCTACTCTGAACGCAAGATCATCGTAGATAATCGAGGTCCAGTCAACACGAAGACCTTTCAGCAATGCATAGCCCATTGCTTGCTGAGGTTGAGCGGCTTGATCAGAGGAGCCGAACTTCGCTGTCATGCAGCTTATCAAGTGGGCAAAGATGAAGTACATCTCGCTCGGTATTTTGGACTTCTTGATCAGGGTCAGCTTCTTCTCAGGTTGTTTATCCCTCCCTGTTTCCCATACGTAACCCATTGCATCAAAGAATGCAGTGATGGCTTCCCTATCAGCATGGTTTTTGTGGTTAGGCAGAGGGACAAAGGGTTTTTCTTTGGTGGCAGTGGGTAGGCTGAGTGCACGCCTGATAATGGCAGGGTTGATTTTGGTTGTGCTAAATTTGGTGTCACAAAGAATGACATCAAGGAGTTTCTTAGGGTCTTTGGGTGAAGGAACCTGAGCTGTTCTGGCAGTATACCAGAACTGAGATAGGAGGAATTTATGAGCAGGGGGTACGAAGGTTAGGGCTTTGGATAAGCAACAGGTTTTCAGAAAATTCACAGCATCATCCAGATGCGTGACTTGCTTTCGAGGAGGAAAATCGAAAAGCGCATAGAGGTTGTCGTTGTTGAAAGTTACTTTCTCAGGTGTGAACTTCACTTGAGGAGCTTTGGGGAGAGTCAGTTTCTCAGCAGTAGGAGCAGCAGTAGAAGATGCCATTGCTGTTTTATCATGTCAACCAAAGAATATAGATAAAGAATACACTCTTAATGTGGAAAGACATTCCAAAATAAGATGGTATTTATTTTTGTCCATTTCATTCAGACCAAAAATGTCTTAATGAAGATTAGGGTTTTCTAGTTTTGACAAAAAGAGACAAGAACTAGTGAATGTCTTATTTTCCAGTTTCCTTTAGAGATAAGGATTCTGGAAAAACATATGAAGAACAAGTTTAAGATTTTAGATTTAAACTTGAAGAACAACCATGAAGATTATGTTTATAAAATCATGAAAGAAAATGATTTCATTTTAAAAAGTTCTTTTGTTTGATCTTGTAGAAACAATGAGAAGATCAGAAACAAGTTAAAACAGGTAAATAATAAGAATATTAACCTTGTTGTCGAAGAAGAAGATGAACAGTTCCTGAAACGAGAATTCAAGAATTCGAGATGCAACAGTAAATCTTTTCTTGAAGAAGAAGTTGTTCGCGTAAAGGAAAAATATAAACCCGAATGTGTTTATATAGTGAGATTAGAGAGAGAGAGAGAAAAACTAGAGCGGGAAAGTTTTTCATCATGACACGGACACGTGTTTGCATTTGATTGGATGGTAAACGAAACGTGCAAACGTGTGTCAGAAAAAGAACGTGCCAGGGTTTATCCGTTTGATTACGTCACAAACGTCCTTTCATATTTTAGGTGTCTCTGAGGTTTTTGAAAAAACTCAGGGACATTTTGAAAACATGAAGCACTGAATAGAAATATCAGTGTTGGTTTTAGAAATTTCAAAGTATTGTTGATAAGAAAGAGATATTCAACGATACAATTTGTTTCGAAATCTTGCATTCATTTGCGAACGTCGGCGAGTAAAGAGAAATCATACCTTAACATCAGCGAATCAAGTTTGTTCAGAGAGAAGATGATAGAATGGGTTATACAAGTTGGTTTTATCCTGTCGCTGATCAAATGCGAATCTTTGAAGATTTTATTCTTCAAAGTTCAACATTCCAAGCTCGCTGATGAGAAAGTTAAATCTTGTCTCATCAAGAGGTTTGGTGAAAAGATCAGCTAACTGAAAATCAGTTGGGATAAAGTGAAGTTCTATATCACCATTCATCACATGATCTCTGATAAAATGATACCTGATTTCGATGTGTTTGGTCTTTGAGTGTAGTACTGGATTGTTGGCTATAGCAATGGCACTTGTGCTGTCGCAATAGATTGGAATTTTTGAGAGCTGAAGGTCATAGTCCAGTAGTTAATTTCTCATCCACAAGACCTGAGAACAACAGCTTCCAGCAGCTACGTACTCAGCTTCAGCGGTGGAGGTGGACACTGAGTTTTGCTTTTTACTTGTCCAACTCACCAACTTTCCACCCAGGAACTAACAGCCTCCTGTGGTGCTTTTCCTATCCATGTTGCAACATGCAAAATCACTATCTGAATAGGAGATTAGATCAAACCCTGAATCTTAGGGATACCAAAGACCTAGGTTAGGAGTACCCTTAAGGTAACGAAAGATTTGCTTTAAAGCGATCATATGAGATTCCTTAGGTTCAGCTTGATATCGTGCACACAAACAGGTTGCGTACATAATATCAGGTCGGCTAACTGTAAGATACAAAAGAGAGCCAATCATCCTACGGTACGTCGTGACATTAACAGGTATTCCAGAAGAATCCTTATTTAGTGTCAGCGGCGGTGCCATAGGGGTTTTCATAGCTGAACTCTGAGTTAAATCAATTTTCTTCAGCATATCTTTAACATACTTTCCCTGATTAATGAAAGTTCCCTTTTCATTTTTTTTATCTGAATACCAAGGAAATATGTTAGCTCACCCATCATGCTCATTTTATACTATGCTTTCATTCTATCAGCGAAACGAGTACAAAGTTCAGGGTTAGTAGAACCAAATATAATGTCATCAACATATATCTGAACAAGAATAATATGACCTTTTACTTTCCTGAAGAATAGAGTCTTATCGATTTAACCACGCTCAAATTGTTCAATATGAAGATAAATATAGAGAGTGTCATACCATGCACGAGGAGCTTGCTTTAAGCCGTAAAGTGCCTTATCCAGTTTATAAACATAACCTGGATGCTTAGGATCTGAGAATCCTGGAGGTTGTTCCACATAGACTTCTTCATTTAGCTTTCCATTGAGAAACGCTGACTTAACATCCATTTGATAAACTTTGAAGTCTTTGTGTACAACGTTGGCTAAGAATAGACGAATAGATTCTAGTCTTGCGACTGGAGCAAATGTTTCATCGTAGTCTATACCTTCCTCTTGTCTGTATCACTGAGCAACAAGACGAGCCTTGGTGCGGGTTACAGTTCCATGTTCGTCCAACTTGTTTCGATAGACCCATTTAGTGCCTATCACTGTCTTGTCAGTTGGTCTTCGAACAAGCTTCCAAACTTTGTTTCTTTCAAATTCAGTCAGCTCTTCTTTCATATAGCTGACCCAGTTTGGATCTCTGAGGGCATCATCTATTTTCTTTGGTTCAATCAGAGAAATAAAGTTAACAAATAAACAAATATTACCTGCACTTCGTCGAGTCCGAACACCAGTGTTTGGATCACCAAGAATTTGATCAATAGGTTGATTGACAGTTCATCGTTGAGCCGGGGTATGAGTCGTTGACTCAACTTAAACTGGAGGAGCTCAAGATGAGGCTTCAGCAACTTCTGGAATATTAGCCAAGAAAGGAGTAGGTGCAGATGTCATTACATTCACTGATTGTTGAGAAGTAGATGGTATGTCTGAGACATTTTGTTCAGAAGCAGGCATAGTGTTTAGAGGAACAGCTGAGACCCATGATGTTTCAGCTTCACTATTCTGCATGTTTGGGATGATAGTAGGACCATCATCTTCAACGGTATGAGTATGAGGAGTGGGAATATCTTCTGAATCACCAAGATGTGAAAACATCCATTGATTCAGTTCTTCAGTATCAGCAGAAGGTCTAGAATTCGCTGAATGGGATTCGTCAAAGGTGACGTGAATCGTTTCTTCTACAGTCTGTCTTCTACGATTGAAGACTCTGAAGGCTTTGGAGATTGAAGAATATCTAAGAAAGATTCCATCATCAGCCTTAGGATCAAACTTTCCAAGGGCATCTCTGTTGTTCAGTATGAAACACTGACATCCAAAGATGTGAAGAAAGCTAATTGAAGGCTTTCTCCCATGAAAAACTTCATAGGCTGTGTTTTTGAATCTTTTGACTATCAGCGACATGTTTTGCGTAAAACAAGCAGTGTTGACAGCTCCTGCTCAAAACTGAGTAGGCAGATGAGAATCGCTGAGCATTGAACGTGCAACTTCAATGATAGTTCTATTTCTTCTTTTAGCGACTCCAGTTTGTTGCGGTGTTCTCACCGAGGAAAAGTTGTGAGAAATACCCTTACTCTCAAAGAAGGAATCAAGAGAACTGTCTTTGAATTCAGTTCTATGATCACTCCTTATTGAGCGAACGGTCATATTGTTCAGGACTTCCATTTTCCTGACAAAGGTGATGAGTTATTCAGGGGTGTCACTCTTAGAACGGAGAAACATTACCCAGGTATAGCGAGAGAATTCATCAACTATGACCAGTGTATATTTCTTTCCAGCGATGGATTGTTTGTTAACAGGGCCAAACAAATCCACATGAAGAAGGTGTAGAGGAGATGACACTGAGGAAACTTGCTTAGACTTGAAGCTTGCTTTGGTCTGCTTGCCTTTCTCACACGCTGAACATAAGGACTCTTTGGCATATGAGTGTTGAGGTAGACCAGTGACTAACTCTTTAGAAGAAAGAGTATTCAGTGTCTTGAAGTTGAGATGAGAGAGCCTCTTATGCCATAGCCAGTTGACATCAGATGAGGCTTTTAAGAAGAAATAGGAGTTCTCAGTGGTTGTTGAGTCCATGTTTATAACGTAAACATTTTCCAAACGATAACCGCTGAGAGCTATCTTCTCCTTTTTGTCAGCGACAAAGCAGGATTCCTTAGTAAAGATTACTTTGTTATCCATGTCGCAAAGCTGACTGGTGCTTAGAAGATTATGCTTCAGCCCTTCAACATATGCGACTCTTCTGAAGGTTGTTGTACCATTAGAGAGTACACCAAACCCCTGGGTATGTCCTTTTCTGTTTCCACCGAAAGTTACAGAGGGACCCTTTTCTTCCTTATATTCAGTGAGCAGGTTCTTCTTACCAGTCATGTGTCTAGAGCATCCGCTATCGAGATACCAGATACCCTTCTTAACCTGCAAACAAAGGAAGATTAGTTTGACTTGGGCACCCATTTCATCATGTGTACACACTTGTCAGTGGAGGTAGATGGAATGGAAGGTTCAGCATTCTTCGCAACATTTGAAGATTCAGCTTTATCAGTCTTCACTTTGGTTAATTTCTTAACCTCAATGGTCTTCTTTGCCTTGGGGGCAATAATCTTCACCTTAGCTATCTTTTCAGTTTTGGTGGTTGTAGGGCACTTACTAGCAATATGATTTGTATGTCCACAGTGATAACATTTCCTATAACTAAATGTAGTTCTAGGACCATTTGCATGCTTAGCCGTTAGTTTTAAATGAGCAGGGCTAGCACAAAGTATACCTTTGGCATTGGAAATGAGAGGAACTTTCAGTTCTTCAGATTTCTTACCAGTTATATCCACTTTAAGTCTAGGAGTAGATCGCTGAATAAATCCAGGGATCTTGTTCTTAGAAGTAGAGGGATAAGTCGCTGAAGCTTTAGGAGCATTCAGCTTAGGTACACAAGTACCCTTCTGAGGTTTTTGGTTAAAAGCAATTCCTTTACCTTTGTCTTTAGAGACTGGGGTAGGTTTTGGATAAACAATTTTCTCTTTACCTTTAGAAGTTAAGGTAGAGATTTCCTCAGGGATGGGAGGTTTTGAAGAGGAACACTGAGATGAGAAAGTGTCAGGGATTGAGGATACGAACATTCCAAACTTAAGCATGGAACGGTCAGTGGTTGGTTCTAGAGTATCAGCTTTGTAACCGAGACCACATTTATCACTCAGGGGAATCTGAGACTTTATTATCTCAGTTATCGTTGTTGAGGATTTATACCATCCATCAATAGTAGTTTTTTCAGCTTTTAATGCAGCGATAGCTTCTTCGCGTTCGATTTTGACTAGCTGATTTAAACGAATTTGATCTTTAAAATCTTCTTCAATTTTAGAAAGCTTTTCTATTTGAAGGTGACAGTTTTTAAGCTGTTCAACGAGATCAAGGTTTTGATTTTCAATAACAGTTTTGCCATTCATGGCTTCATATAAACTTCTGGTTAAGAGATCGATTTTTCGAAGACTATCAGCTTCATTAATGTTTAAAATATTGGTAAAGAAGGAAGGTGATACCTTAGTAGCAGAGGTTGAAGTAGAGGGAATGTCAGAATTTTATTCCTCATCTTCAAGTTTGGCCATGAGACATAGATTGGCTTCATCATCATATTCAGAGTCAGATGATTCTTCTTCGTCAGAGGCAGCCCAATCATAGTCAGCCATCAGGGCTTTGCCTTTCTTCTTAAAGGTTTTCAGTTTTGAATACATTTCTTTCAGCTTTTTGTATTTTTCATCTCTAGTCCCGGGAGTAAAGTTTTTATTGGGAAAAGCTGAGGATCTAGAGACTTTCTTTGACCTTCACTCGCTAGCAAAATGTCCTATCTTTTCACAGTTATAGCAAGTAGCAGTAGCCTTATCAACAGGGGTTGATGATCTTGGCTTGTCAGTAATAGCAAGAGGTTTGTTCTTTCTGAAATTACTCTTTCTAGCAAATCTCCTGAACTTATTAGCCAGGAATGCCAGAGTTTCATCATCATCTGAAGCGTCAGAATCTGATGAACGTTCAAAGTTAGTTTCCAACTCAGTAACAGTGATAGTAGATCGCTGAGTGGAAGGTAACTCTGAGAGTAAAGCAATAGGGGTGCTTTTGGAATCTTTTACAAGATTATTCTTAAGATGACTCGATTGCTCATGATTAAGCATAGTGCCATATAAGGTAGAAAGAGTCATGGATTTTAGATCCTTTGACAGCTTAAGACACATTGAATAACTGTCCCAGCTTTCAGGTAAACATTCTAAGAATTTTGTCAGTACTTCAAAGTTAGAATATTCCTTACCAACAGTTTTCAGATCTATTATTAAGCAGTTAAAACGTTGGTGTACTTCAGAGAGAGATTCATTCTTACCACAAATGAAGCTTTCGTACTGTCTTACCAGGTTGATCTTACGTGAGTCCTGGACTTCAGAAGTACCTTCATACTGAACACAGATTGTGTCCCACATGGCTTTGGAGGTTTTCAGGTTCATGACGGAATGGTAGACTTCGTCAGGAAGAGCCATGGAAAGAATGGATCTGGCTTTAGTGTCGATAGCCACTTTCTTCTTATCTTCATCAGTCCACATATGAATTTCATTGGGAACCAACCTTTCTGGAATAGCAGCTCTATTCTTAGCGACTGGAACTTCAGGATCAATTCTTACAGGAATATATGGGCAGTTTTCAAGATAGTAAGGCATAGTAGGGTCTACACCTTCTAAGAAGAGAATCATCCTATTTTCCACAGATTAAAGTTATCTCTGGAGAATCTAGGGGGTTTTGCAAGAGAACCGTTGTCAATATAGTTTGTGTTTGTGTTGGTAGCCATTTTAAGAAATAGCAAGGAAGAATAGATTAGTATAGATAAAATTTTGTTTATGAGATTAAACAAATATGCTCTGATACAACTTGTTGGTCCCGAAGGGTTATACAAGTTTGTAGAAGGGGGGGGGGGGGGGGGGGGTTGAATACAAACACACGATTTTTACTTTCTAAATTGTTTATTGATAAATCTTAAAACAATTTACAAATAGTTGCGGAACAAGATTAAGGATTAACCTAATGAATAACCTTGCTCCCCCTCAAAATAAGAATTATGGAGCAATTTGTTTTCTCCCCCTGAAAATATGCATATATTTCATTTAGGCACAATAGTTGAAAAATTTATTCAAAGAAAATAAAATTCATTAAACTACATTTTATAACTACTACCATTTGATCATTTGAAAGCTTTACAAAAGAAATCCAAACTAATGAAATTTAACAGAATTTTCAATCAAATGAAATAAAATGCATGTGTTGGGATTCAAATACAGGACATCATTGCATACCAAGTTAAAATTGTTCAGTTTCAACCCCTTTATTAAATCTATTTGGTGTGCTAGCATGCGAAATATGATTTGCAACAATCAAATGTACTTCTGAAACCTATAAGAATACTTTGCTCTTACTCACACTATATGACAGAAATCAGAATTTCCACAAATTTATAAGTTTATCATGACATTGTTATTTCTCCAAGATATAAGAGACGTGTGCTCATTGGCATCTTTTCATATTGTGCTCATTGGCATCTTTTATTTTGTGCACATTGACATCTTTTTGTCAAAAAGTTTATTAAGACTAAGATACACCGTAAACGTAACTTTCTATCTGGTTCTATAGCAGGATTTGGATCAGCCAATCCCAGACCAGTTGGCCTTAGGGGCTAGGTGTCGAGCACCCCTTGGAATTTACTCTCCCAAACCAGAAAGGCTACATCGATATATCCTAATCCCATCTGTACCAGTAGAACATGGCTTTCTATCTGGTTCTATAGCAGGATTTGGGTCAGCCAATCCCAGACCAGTTGATCTTTTGGGCTAGGTAACGAGTACCCCTTGGGACTTAATCTCCCAAACCAGATAGGCCACAAGCACAAACTTTCAAACCTAATGATTCTTTTTATTGCATCTCAATCACTTGGTTATAAAACTTTGTGCTTCCCTCATATTTTCATTTCCATTCTTCATTCTGACAATTAGGCTTTGTGAGCATCGTATTCTATATAAGTCTAGATTTACACAATTTTGCGCATATATCAAAATTTCATTCATGTTTTGCTGGCCTTTCGATTTATTTCAGAAGCGAAAGTTGAAGCAAATAAAACTCAGATAATACAAAAACGCTTGTAAAATCATCTTTTAGCACACATTTAATTCATTGAATGAAAATTGAAAAATTTCATCTCATTGAATTAAATTTGTTGATATTCAAATTTTCAAAGCAGTAGAAATGAAACATAATACAATGTTACCTTTCACCAATTGTTCCTTGAATTGAAAGATGTGACAGTTAAGGATATCACCTGATAAGTATGAGTTCTAAACTGATTTGTTTAGAAGTCTTAGTCTTTGAAGTACGGGTCCTGAACTGAATTGTTCATAAGCCATTAACTGTGAAATCCGGGTTCTAAACTGATGTGTTTAGAAACCAATTCTCTTTACTCCCCCTTCATGGCACAAGTAATCTTCTTCCAAGAGTTCAACGCTTTCCTTCTAAATCTGCAAAAACAGATTAAGTAGATTTTGGTACCCAACGTGTCTTGGGTCCTGGCTTGTTAAGCGGAGCTCTATAGGAAGGAAAATGATAAGTACCATACCAATATTGAACATTATCATTTTTAACAAAATCATTAGTTCCACAAAACGAACAACAGATATTCTTTTGTGCTAACCTGATTAAATAATTTGCAGAATATAATGAATCAGGTTTAACAAAAGATTTAGCTTTCATGTTAGTGTTCTTTTTGGGAACAGATGATTTAGGAACATCTTTTACAGGAAAAGTACCTTTAACTCTCCATTGCATGTTGACTTTCTTGTATGAAGGAAGATCAGCAGATTGATGCTTGGAAGAGTTATCCACTGAGTGATCATAGAAAATATTAGACGGACGAATCGGACATTCAGAATAGCGTTTGGATTTGTTAAGTGATTTCACTTTGTAGGATAAGTCGTTCCGTTCCTTGGTCACCAAATCAAGTTTCTTCTGAATATTAGACTTGACACTCTTCTCTTTCATGATATCAGTCGATAACGCAGCCAAATTCATTGTCAATTTATGAATTTCCTGCCGAAATATCTTCCTTTCTTTAGAAAATTCGTCTTTAACGCACCTAGCATGAAAATCAGCTTTCTTCATCTTTTCTAGCTCTTCACTTTCTATATCCAATTCCTTTTGAAGCTCATTAATTTTCTTTGACAATCGCATATTCTTCGCTTCAAAGCTTTTCCTTGTCTTTTCATACTCAACCCTTTCCTTATCCAATTTTTCTTTTTCAAGAAATAAAACCTTCTCAAAATCTGCATTTTGTTTAGAAAGTTTTATGCATCTGAGTTCAAGAGCTTTCTTTTCTTCATTTCCTTTCTTCTCCGTGTTCTCATTCTTTTCAATTTCAGAAACTTTCTGTAAAAGAGACAAAATTTGCTTTTCATAGCACATTTTGTCATTTGTACGATTCACTCTTTCCTCTTTTAGCAACTTTTCCGTGTCAGAAAGTCTCTTTGTAAGCTCTATAACCTTTTCCTTAAGTTCTTCAATTTCAGCATTTGATGATTTCTGTTCCGCATCCTCTTTTACAGCTTTCTTTTCTTCTTCCTTTCTCTTAAACGCAACTTCAGATCCAAGCATTTGCTTTGTTAACTTGTTCCACATAAGCATTGGATTGTTTTTAAAACATTCAACGCGTTTGAAGATGTGTTGCGGAAGTTTGTAAAGTGCGAAGATCAAGTTGGATGAAGCTTCCTTGTCGGCTTTCATTCTGTTAATCTCTTCTTCTGTATAATCTTTGCCAGTTCTGATCATTGGGCCTTCAGTGAACAATTTTATCATGTTTACACCATTTTCTCTACTTTCAATAAAATCGATGAACGAAACTCTCCATAGTTCAAATCAGATTCTTTGAACAGCACTGGAAGCCGCTTCATGTTTGAAGAATTAATCTGAAAAATTCAAACAATTTCTAAGTCAGAAATGCGCAAGTCAAAGAGGCACAAAGTTCACTTAGAAAAAAAATTGAAACTCTAAAACTTTTCTGAAAATAGAGCAATTCGGTAGGAAACAAGCAAGCAAGTAGCTTAAACTAAGTAAGCAAGCAAGTAAGTAGCTTAAACTAATTAAGCAAGCAAACAAGTAGCTGAAATTAATTCAAATCAAGCAGGCTAGTAGGTGAAACTAATTCATTTGCGTTATCGAAGCAAACATGTAGGTGGAATTTTTGTTAAGTCTGTTTCTCGCCAGCCACAGTTGCGCAAAATGGATTTAGTAGCTTGCGAATTCCTTAAGCATACACACAGCTGAATTTATGTAGCTTGCGAGAAATGGACTTAAGCAAGTAAGCATGTAGGTGAATATTAAATGATGCGCAATTCTCTTTAGTTGCTTGCGAATTCTGATGCGAGAAATGGAGTTAGCTGCTTGCGAATTATTTTTCTACAATATCACAACCTCAACAACCAAATTAAATTTCTTGAATTATGAATCAATACAAGTCACAAACAAATTCTTATAAAATCTCAAATAAAAATATGGATCAAAAACTAAGATTTAAAAATTTTATCCAAGAACACCTCAAGAACACCTTCAACCCAAAAATTTCAAAAATGAATTTTATGCATTAAAACTTGAAATCTTTGATTGAAACATGTCTAAAACTTGTTTTTGGAAACAATTTTGCACAAAAATGAATCAAATCGACACAAAATAGTAAAATTAAGTTTCAAAAAATTTGACAGACAAGTTTTTCTCAAGAACACCAAATTTCACAAAAACTTCAAATTCCTCAAATCTTGATGTGTTTTTGAAAATCTTTTGATGCAAAACTTGATTAATATGATGGAGAAACACTTTGCAATAAAAATCAAATCAAAAAACAAACAAGAATTGTATAACCCATTTGTGTTCTTCAAATCTTCAAAAATGGTGGATTTCTCCAAAAATCTTCAAATCTTCATCAAATCTTCGAATTAATCAACCAAACTTTGCAGATATGTTAGAAAACAAGTTTCTAACAAGATGATGTGAACCAATTTCGCTGAAAATCACTGAATCAAAATCTGAAAAACTGATCAGACAGTTACGATCGATATGAACAAAATCTGAAAAATCTTCAAATTGAACTCCAAATCTTTGAAATTAGCCTTCGATCCTTGAATAAGATTTGTTCCGCTATCAAAAACGAATTCAACGAGCTAAGATTTGAACAAATTCGATCAAAAATCACCAAAATTTGATAAAATCTCAAGAAAACGAGATTTTCTTGAAAAAAATCAAGAAAATCAATCAAATTTGCTTGTGAAATCACCAAATTCGTATGTTTGATCAGTAGAATTCCATCTCTAAATCTTGTTCCAGCTCTCATACCAATTGTTAATCCAAGATCTATCAAGATTAGAGAGAAATTCTAGAGAGAGAGTAGAGAGAGAAAGTAGATCTTATTATGTCGGCTCTCTGTGTTTACAAGATATGAGTTATGACCAAAAGCTTACAAAGAAAGTCTAAACAAAGCCTTATATACCCTAAGACTTATTAAGGAAATAAGCTAGCTTTGACTTTCTACACAAGACTAAATACATTGACTTTGACTCTATAAATCAAGATTAAATCTTGAAGAAAAATTTCAAGTCACCAGAATGAGATCTGCTTTTCTTGAAGACTCAGAACGCAACTTTTATGTCAAGAAAAGAAGGAGAGTTAATGTTCATGCCATTCTGGGGATTGAGAAAGAACCGGCCTGGTATCAATACGAATATCTGATGTTTATCAAATGTATTCGTAAAGGAAGACTTCTGGTGTTCTCAAAGCATGGAATCGTAAGTGTACTTAAGGTGGAGATAGCTAGTTTTGTCAGAATTTGGTATCCTATATTTTACGTTGAACGTCAAGACTGTCAGAGATATCAGTTTTCTGAAGCAGATTTCAATGATCTTTCTATTGATGACTTTGAGGTAATGTATCATCAATTTCGAGATATGCCTGTTCGTACTGATGACATCCTCAGGGCTTTGGAAGCAGTCAAGCGTTTCTTACGAAGACAAGTTAGATTCTAGATGCTTTGACTTCCAACTTGCTATCGAAAGCTTCTAGCCAGTTGTCAATGTAAGAAGACCTGATAGAGATTTACCAAATATTGACAGCTATCCACTATTCTCTATTCTTGAAGATCCTTGTGGTGTCGTGTATAGAGATTAATCTGGTGTTAGACGCTTTCTCAGATTTGATGAGATTGGTAAGTTTTCAGATGGTACGTTGAAGATTATCCGATTACAATTAAATCAAAGATTGAAGGAAGCTTTGGAGAAGCTTTTGGAGACAAGAAGAAATTTGTACCAGGTTGATAATGCTGAGATCAGACTTTTGAGGAGAGCAATAGAGACGATTGATACAAGATTGAACTTTCGGTTGACTCTAAGACGCTTGGAGATTTTGATTGGCAAGAATCGCCAACACAGAAGATTCGAGCGCCCTTGATTACAAAGGGGGAGATTGTTAATGCTATAAAATGTTGTAATCAAGGCTTTTTATATATAAGCTTACTTTCCTTTAGTTTGACTTTGTAATAGTCAAGGGTATATAAACCCTTTGTAAGCTTTTGCAACATAACAGTTCTTAATAGAGATGACATACTTTCTCTCACTTGAATTTCTCTCTCTATCTTGAAAGATCTTGGATTTACAAGAATGAAACAGGAAATCCGTACCTAATGCCCAAAAAGTGCTTAAAATGCTTCCACCAACACTTAGCTCATATCCTTGATCATACGTGATCCTAAGTCATATCGAATACACATTTAACACCTAATTAGAATGTGATTGAGTCATTCCTTTCTAAACAAGGATGTAGCTACATCTCTTGGGATTCCATAACAATTAGATTCATGTGGATTGAAGCTACAGTCTATTTTCTACGGTTTAATAAGGACAACTGCAGAATTTTCGAGTAGCTGCAGACCAGCAGCTAAAAACTGTGTTTTTGAGCAAATTAGACTTAGAATCCGGTTTTGGTGTAAACTACATAGTTGTACAGAACTGAAAGAACTTGTTACCTGTAAAATTTGAGTTTTTTTCGACGTACGGTTAATTTATACGGATTTCTTTTAATATAGGGACAGAAAGCTGGAAATTTACAGAATTATAAATGTCTTTAAGACATTTAATCAAACACCTTGAGGGCATTAAACTTTGGAGCTCAAAACCATTTTGATGGTTACATTCCTTTGCCTATTTTTGATACCAAAAGTTAACCAAACTCTAAATTCAACGTTTCTAACATCTAATGACCCTAATACCACCATCTCATCAATCTTTTACCTCTAGAAATCCTTAAGAAAACAAGAATCAAATTTTTGTAATCTTTCCTTCAATTTTTAGTCTTCTATCTTCAAAATTGCAAATAATTCAACTTCTAAGCTTCCTTCAACCCAATACATCAAGATTTACACAAAAGAGTTTCAAACTCTTAAAACACATAAACAAAAATTTGAAGAAAACCAAAAACAAATAGTACTTACATGTAGCTCTCGTCGAGTAGATCATTTCTCCAATTCGGTTTCTCAAGATCTTCAAAGATTAACCTAAAATTCTAGAGAGAAGGGAGGAGATTGAAAAGATGAAATAGAAGTGGAGATAGAGATGATAAATAAGGTGTTCAAAGTTAACCAAATTCTTATATTTTATATAAACTTTGCCAAAGGACGAAAATGGTCCTACAAGTTGTGAGATTTGAAAAATTTAGACTATGTACAAGCTATTTGAGCTTGGTACAAGTCTCTGATGCGAGGATATTATAAAATATTAATTAAATATATATTTTATTTTAAATAAATTTATTTAATACTGATTTTTGTATGATATTGTTTTTTTTCTGTTAGATTTTAAATATAATTTTAATAAAAGATTTTTTATTTTATCTTTTATTTTTTATTTAAAAGTAAATAAATACTTATAAATATAAATATTACTATTTTAATAATTATAAAAATAAAACATAAACATTGCGATTTAACATATAAATAAAACATAAACATTGCGATTTAACATATAAATAAAACATAAAATAATCTATATTACATTTCTGTTATTCCAAAATAACATTATTCGTAGTACAATTAACACGTAAAAGTCGCATGTACTTCTGTATTCGATTTGAATACGAGGTAGCCCATCCAGCAGCACACGGATAACTGTAATGGAAAAAATGTTCTACAATAAGTAGGGAACATGTATCCTTCTTCCATATCTAATTTCACATAATGGTTACCATTAACGTACCCAATTGTAAAACCAACATGTTGATAGCACGCTTGTGGAGTGAACCTAAGCGATAAGTACGTCCCACTGCCTGCCCCACTTGATAACCCTAACTATAGGAAAATGAAATTGATAACCGTCAAACGATACAAAAAATTCAAGTTTTAACCTTAAAATCTCACCAATAAACTTCTACCATAAATTAAGGCATTAAATATCCAAAATTGTTGTGAAAAAATCTAGTTGAATAGAAGTTCAAGGTTTATTTTGTAAATAGCTTTATTGGGCTTAATCATTGTAATGGGCCATGAGCCTTAGTAGTTTAGGCCTAGGTATATAAAGCCTTTTTAGCCTAATTGTTTAGGTGAATCGTTCATTAACCATTGTAAACGTACTATTGAATTCTCTGAATGGTTATGAAATAGATGAATGACAAATTGAAATCATATTGTTCTTATTGATTATTTGTTCATGATTTCTACTGTATTGCACTAATCTGGGATCCACAATTAGTATCAGAGCATACAGACGATTCGATTCAAGGTGATTTAAAGGTTTCTGGTAAGTTTTTTCTTTGTTTTTCTGTTGACTGATAGGATATTCAAAAGTTCATCATTATGTTCTTGTTGAAATCGATTGATTATGTTTATTGCTTTCGATTAGTATTGGTTCTATAAGTGTTTCTGCATCATTTCAAAGTCTAATTCGATTGATTGAGTAGCCTTCTTAGCAAATCAGTGGTTTGGCTTTTTGTCTCTGTTCTTTAAAAAGTTCAAAAAATTTCTATCAAAATCATGATATTTTGCTCAGAAATTGATTAGGGTAGTGTTTTTTCTGTGTTTTGGTTGTTTCCTAACCTTTCAGGAATGAAATCGGGCAACCCTAATTGTTCCTCGATTCGATTTAGTCGCATAGCCGTAGTTACCAGAAGTCTTCTATTGTTCCCGGGTAAGTTTCCAAATCCCGTCACTGTCCGGAAGAACCAATCCGGTAAGTTTGTCCGGATTCCCAAAAGTGTCCGATA
This sequence comes from Saussurea involucrata, assembly GCA_033807775.1. Classification (NCBI taxonomy): domain Eukaryota; kingdom Viridiplantae; phylum Streptophyta; class Magnoliopsida; order Asterales; family Asteraceae; genus Saussurea; species Saussurea involucrata. The sequence goes on from CM066319.1 coordinate 81,054,596, forward strand.
ACATACTTTCCGGTAAGTTTATCCGGATTCTGGTTATTCCCGGACATCAATTATTGTCCGGATAGTTCTTTGTTCCCGGTAAACTCATTAGTTTCCGGAAACTCCAAAGTTCCTAGAAGTCAAAAGTTACCGATAAGCTCCAACTGTCCGGATTCCACTTCATCCGGACTCCTATCCGGATTGATCAGCTATCCGGTCAATCATATTTTCCGGTAACCTCTTCTTTACCCGGTAAGTCCTTTTGGTTCGGTTAATTTTATTCGGTTACTCAGATTTATCCGGTTACTCTAATTGTTCGGACACTTTTCACACAATTCTGATCCGGACACTTTCTGATCAGACACATTTATCCGGATTCTTATCCGATAAGTCTGACTTAAATTTCTTACCAGTCGTTTAGTTAATTTCACTCTTAGATCTTGCATTAGGACTATCACTCGTAGTGCCTTGCGTTAGGATTCCCAACCTTGAATCGACTCTATTGTCTGACGATCACGTTAGTGCATACTTCAAGATGTCTCGCGACGCCTTAGCTATCGGTACCGACTCCAAGCCTCCAACTCTCTATCGAGGCGAATACAGTCAATGGAAAGACAAATTCATTATCTTTATCAATCTAAAGATAACTTCGAATACATCTAGCAAGCTCTCACTGAAGGCCCACAAGAAACCCCAATGCAAGTTGTTCCTGCCCAAGTCGAAGGTGGTCCTCCACAGCAGGCAAAACCGAAGACGTTCGCCATGATGACTGAAGATGAAAAGAACCGATTCACTGGAGAGCAACATGCAAAGAGGTATTTGGTTCAAGGCTTGCCAAACGAGATCTACACGGCTATTGATAGCTTCAAGGATACCTCCAAAGGCATGTGGGATCAAGTCGAGAAGATGATGAGAGGGATTAAACTGGGAAACCAATTGAAGGTCAACAGCTGCATCACCCGATATGACGGCTTCAAGCAGCAAAAGGGCGAATCAACAACTCAGGCATATGAACGATTCTGCCTTCTTTTGAACGAGCTCCACAAAAACAAGATCACTCGATCTAACACGGAGAATGGCCTCAAGTTCTTAAATAATCTCTTGCCAGAATGGAAAGTGTTCGCTTCTCATATCAAACACAACAATCTGATTGAGAACGTTCCAATCCATGAGCTTTATGAGATGCTCATGCAAGACGAGGATGAAGTCATGGAGACAATGAGCACTCAAAAATCATCTTCCAAGTCCCAAGCCGATCCCCTCGCTCTAGTATCTTCAAAAAGCGGCAAGTCATCCAGCCGTCACTCCAAGAGAACCCAAGAGACCTGTTAATCAGAACCAGAAGCTGAAGAAACAGAGGAAAGAGACTCTGACCCTGAGCTGTCTGAAATAAAGAAAGCTATGGCCCTGAACACCAAGTCTTTTCAGAGAAAGAAGTTCTTCAAGAAACCTTCCTCTAATAATCAGCGCTACTCTACTACTCCCAACAAGTGCCACGATTATAAAGAGAAATATGAAGGAAAGAGAAAGTCTGACGAGGACAAGAAATTAGATCATAAGGAGAAGAACGAACGAAAGCCTGAGTCAAAGAAGAAGGACGAGCTAGTCACGTGCTATAACTGTGGTAAATTGGGCCACTTTGCCGAAGACTGCCGAAAGCCCGTTGTACGTAACGTGGGATACTACAAGGCGAAACTGCTATTAGCAGAACAGAAAGCTGCAGGAAAGGCACTATTGGTTGAAGATGACTTCTGGCTGATCCGTTCCGACGATGAAAGCGACTCTGAATATGCCGATGCTTTCATGGGCAACCACTCTCCTCCGTCAGAAAAAGAGATCTTTGTCAGGTATGTATCCCTATCCATCAAGGCTTAGTCGACCAGATGAAATTACTTGTTCAAAGAATAGACTCCTATAAGGCTTCCACTAATGAACAACTGCTTGAAATTAATTCTTTAAAAGAAAAGCTAGTTGTTCAAAAGAGAATCACTGAAAAGTATAAGTCCGACAATGCTAACCTTAAAGAAAAATGTACAAATCTTTCAATAGCACCAAAGGACCTTAGGGCCAAGATATCTGAGTTAAATTCAAAGCTTGATCATGTTGAGGATGAGAAAGCAGAGATTATCTATCAATGCTCCTCTCTTCAAATTCAACACAAAGAATTTGTTGCTAAAATAACTGATCTTGAAACCAAACTCCATAAACGAGGTCAAACTGATCAAACGATTAATATGAACAAACCTAATGAATTCACTTATTTCAATAAAGAATGGGGAATTAGGTATGACAACCCACATTATTTGAAAAAGGTTTTGACTATGAGGCCTACTCTATACGAGTTTAATTTCTTTGGCTTTGATAGAAAATACCCCGAATATAAGATCAGATGGACTGGACCTCTCGAGGAAAAGGAAGAGGATATTGAGGAATACAAACGCAAACATACCACTAAAATGCAATTACCCTTTGCGTATGAAGTTCTTAACTACTCTTATATGAAAAATAAATCCAAGTACCTATCAAATGATTACTTTGACGGCTACAAAGTTGCACTACCGAAGGATTCCTCCAAAAAGGATGAGGTCCCTGCAATGGAAACCAAAACTGAGACGGATGAGTTTAAACGCTATGTTCCACCTCTCGTTTTGGAAATGAAAATAGTCGAGCTAGAGGAATCATTTGAACAAGAAAGGATCAAGTTTAAAAAAAACAAGAGATTTTAACTGAACTTGAGAAACTCAAATCCACCAAAACCGAATTTGCATCTGGTGAGAAAAAGGAACTCCTTCGGGTAGAAATCAATCGGCTCACATCCAAACTATCTGCCTTGGCAACAGAAGTGATGCAAGAGCAAGTGAGTAAAAGTCAATTCCAAGAGATGTTTGACCAACTCCAAAAAGAAAAGGTGAATCTACCCGAACCTTCCTCGGACTCCTTAAATACATCTTCGTGTAAGGCCTTTATTGGAAAAAACATCCTTTAGAAAAGGAAAAGAGTCTCAAGAAGACTGTGTTCATAAGAATCTTAACTCTGAATTTCAAAAGGCTTCCGCAACAGATTTTTCTGAAACCACAGAATCAAAGTGTTCCTCACCTCCCTCAACCAATCATGTTCCATCTGTGCCTGATATCGATTTTTCAGCCTATATGAATTCCGATGAAAGTTCAGATGAGGAGTTTGCTAAGTTTGAATTCGACAAACCTCTTCCAAACCACACCAACTTTCTTTCTAAGGCAGTAAATCGACCGGTCAAATTTTTTAAAGGCGAGTGTTCTTCAAAACTCAAGATCCCGTCTGTGAACAACGTTTCTAAAACCGATTCTCATTCTAAAAAACGTTCACAGACGCGGCAAAAGACCGGTCGAACAAATGATACAATTCCTTCCTATTCAAACTCTGCTGACCATGCCGTTAATGATTTTTCAGATAAAAATGGTCGGCCAAACAGGACAAACCAAAGTGGGTAGCCAAAGGATATAACAAGAGCAAGTCGGAGTCAAAGTCATTTAATTTTGCTTTCAATTCTAGGAAAAACATTAATAATTATGGTTTTCATGATTTGAATAATTTTGTTGAACAAAGTATTAAATTTCCGTTAAGACTTTATTCCATACAGCAATTGAGTCAATTATCCCATGATTGTTTGTGTTGTTCTAACTGTGGATTGAATGATTTTGATGATAATCGTTATGCATCTGATTGGTTTGGTTCTTATCATGTCTTTAATTCTAAACCTAAGCGTAAATCTCGTAAGCCCAAAAGGAAGCCCAATTCAAAATGGGTTCCCCAGACAGGTGTTAAACCTAACCCTCCAGAACCCATTTTCAAATGGGTACCTAAAAATCCCTAATCTCGTTTTTGCAGGACGGTTATGTGTGGTACTTAGACTCAGGATGCTCCAATCACATGACCGAAAGGATGGAGCTACTCACGAACTTCACCGAGAAATACTGCGAAGACGTGAGATTTGGGAACGACGACAAAGCGTCAATCATGGGCTACGACGACATCGTTCAAGACAAGATTACCATCAAGAAGGTGTCATACGTCGCGGGATTGGGACACAACCTGTTCAACATCGGCCAATTCTGCGACAAAGATCTCGAGGTCAACTTCAAAGCTAAAAGGTGTAGCGTCCATAGTGAAGACGGAAATGAATTACTCGTTGGAACTCGGAAAACCAACCTCCTCACCATCTGTCACACCCCGCTAAAGCGGAAACACGAGGTATAACATCGTAGGGTTTCATTCAAAAGGTAACAGACAACACCAACCACAACATTTAATACAGTAGTACAAAATATTACATTACAACGTCTTAACCAAATTGTTCCAAAAAGAAGACGACGGATACAAAAATTAACAATAGAAGTTTTAAGTTTCTTGATGTTGATGTCATCACACAATATGCACCCTACATGCCTTCACTTACTTATTAGTACCTGAAAAGCATGAATAAAAGAAAAGGGTCAACTACAAAGAGTTGGTGAGTTCACAGGTTTTCGTATGCACTAAAAGTAAATTTGTATGCGAAAATTGTATTTTTGTGAAACGATTGTTCACACGAAGTTTGAGTAATTGGTTGTTCGAGTACTTGCATGAGGTATAAAATATACAATGATGCCATAGCATTGAGCCACTACCAAACCTTCCGACAAACCAACGCCCCTTATATTATTCACGTCCTACCTCAGCGGTGAAATAATTCCACATGGGTAAGACCATTATTGTTATTGGTAAAGTGCACTTCTTGCTCGTCAGCTAAAAGTGGGGTTGTTAATCCAAATAGCGCTACTCACAAATACCATCGGCTCGTAATGAGTTAATAGGTAGTGTCTAACTAGTGGGGACTTTTTCATTTAAAACTCAAGCACATCAAAAAGTATACATACCTTAATGCACAAACAATTAAGTTTAAGGTTCAACATTTCATAGCATAATTCAATCAGTTTGCAATTCAATATCATGCTTTTTCCCCAAATTGTAACAAAAGAGTAAAAAGGGGCTGTGAATACTCACGTTATTCAGCAAAGATTTCCAAGAGTTGCCGCACGGTTGCCCAAATGCCCGGTTCTAGGTCCTTCCTATGGAAGTGAAACACATTATCAGGTTTGGGTCTAACTCTTAGGGCTAAAGCATTGCTTAGCTCATCATATCTTATAGAATGCCTTAGTGTTAGTTATTAAGTTTACGTATCATTTCGCGTTGTTGATTACAGGTAAATTATTGGTTTTAAAAGGTTTGTAGAATTTTATTGTTACATAATTAAATTTATATGTTATATATAGTATTTAATCCTTTGTACCATGTTTTATATTTCTTCATGACGAATACTTTCATTAATTATACCTATATATTTGTACTTCTTATTTACCTTGTGTTTTATCCAAGTTCGATTTTTTATAAATCTCGTATTTATTAGGGTATCATTCATACATCCATATACATGTATATATTGTTTTTATTTGGTGTTTTGACAAAATGTACAATTTATATGCTTTTTATATTTTAATATTCCTAAAAATCTCTTTTTCTTAAATTAGGGTTTTTTTACTTTCCTGTTGGCAGAAATTTAAGTCCACTTATGGTCATAATTAAATGTTTTCTCGAGTTATTTATTTAATCAAATTTTTATATATTTTAATTTAATGTCTCAGGGAACGTTTGACATATGTAGCACCTTTTTTAGAGGTGGTTAGGTATTTTAATCATTATGATTAAGTTTAAGTGTCACAGTTATCAAGACAGTCTGCACATTCTTTTTGTCACGTCCATTTGGAGGGTCAAATCTCATCATTTTTCAGTGATTCAAATTGTGTTTTAAATTTAACTCAAAGATGTATCTTCCAGAAAAATTTCATCATTTTTGGTTATATATTAAGAGAGTTATGACTGTTTTAAGGTAGAGATTTTACCATGCCAGATTCTGGTTTCTTGCACACCAATCTTGGTTTGAATGATTGAGACCTCAAATCTTAATATTTTTGAGTGAAACCGCTTTTGTTTGAAAGATAACTCATTAAAATAAATTCCAGAAGAAAAATCAAGAATTGTAGTGGAATAATAAGAGAGTTATGACTGATTAAAGTAGAGATGTTACTCTGTTAGATTGTCTTTGCACTCTTAACTTCATATGGGTAGTTGAAGGGTCAAATCTTCGAGTTTTTACATGAAACCACTTGGGTTTGAAACATAACTCAATAAAAAAAGCTCCAGAAGAAGAATCATATCATTTAGTTAAGTATTTGACAAGATATGGTCATATGAAGTTCATGCATGTAATCTGCCAGAAACTAAAAATGCTTATTCATGGAAAATGTGTGTTTTTGGTTCTTTATTTTCACTCATATGATTTTCTTTGATTTGCAAACTTATTTACCATTACTTTATCATAGATTTTTAGGTCAAAATCATCCTTTAACTTTTATGAACACATGCATAACTCACACATGTCAGATTATAGCAAAATCCACATGCATGTAGTCAAAACTTCATTTTCTTGAGTTCTAGTTGTATGGATCACGGATTATCACCATTTGCTTGACACTTAACATGTCATTGGTGATTAATCTACCATTAAAAGGTCCATGAAGGTCCTATTTTCCAGAAACTTAAGAGTCATGAAGATAAAGTAAGAAAAAGAAGGAGAAATTACAAGAAAAAGGAAGAAAATGAAGGAGAACACAAGGGAGATGACTTTACTCACACTAGGGATGATATTTACCTTCAAAGATCTTCAAGGATTGAACTTTTTGTGTTGTTTTTGGGGCGGAATTCGGCAGGAGATAGAGAGGGAAGAGAGAGTGTTCAAGGTTTGAATGTAGAGAGAGAGAGAAAAGTAGGAAATGAGGAGTTTTCTTGAGAATTAGGAAGAATTAATATGGGAGTGTGTTGGGTCACATGAGGGGCCGAATTTGGGCCCAATTTTCTGGTTTTTTTATTAAGTGTTAATTAATATTGTATAAGAATATATATTATGTAATTTTATAAAAAGCTTGATTTAAAGTAGCTAAAACCTCATTTATCTACTTAGATTTTGGTTTGATTATTTAAAGTTTTAAATTTTAGATTTGGGTATATATAAACTATATATTTACTCCTCTTATCATTATTATTGTTATAATTAAATGTTAATTGTTCCAATCGGCATTTTATAAGACAGCTTAAGCAGTTACGTGCGGTAACATGATTTTCTAAGCGCACTGTCGGAATTCTTAGGAAACTAAAACCTTAGCCAACATAATTAGGTCATAATGAGTTATTTCTACATGTTAGGACATGTATTATGCTATTCAATTGCTAACCTGAGTGTTTTGGTTTGACAAGTGTCACAGTCTCCCCTTGTTAGAAGAATTTCGTCCCGAAATTCGATGATTGCCATTCCCCGTCTGATCCTTTGCAAATAGGTGAGGGTACTTACGCTTCATGTAATATTTTCGTTCCCATGTATACTCAGGTCCATGCCTCGAATTCCAACGAACTTTTAAAATCGGAATCTTACTACGCCTTGTTCGTTTGACTTCTTGGTCAAGGATTTCAATCGGTTCTTCTATGAAGTGTAACCGATCGTTGATCTGAATATCTTCTAGGGGTAGAACCAATGATTCATCAGTTAGGAATTTCTTAAGGTTTGACACATGGAACGTATTGTGGATGGCACTTAGCTCTTGCGGTAAATTGAGTTTATATGCTACTGGCCCAATCCTTTCAACTATTTCAAACGGGCCAATATATCTCGGACTCAACTTGCCTCTTTTTCCGAAGCGTACTAATCCTTTCCAAGGCGACACCTTTAGAATCACTTTATCACCCACTTGGAATTCTAATGGCTTCCTGCGATTATCTGCATAACTCTTCTAACGATCTCTTGCGGCCTTAAGTCTATCTCTGATAATTGAGATCTTGTCAGTAGTCTATTGAACGATTTCGGGCCTAGTCAATTGTCTGTCGCCAATTTCCAACCAACTAAGTGGGGATCTACACTTGCGTCCATATAAGGCTTCATACGGTGCACACTGAATGCTGGTATGATAGCTGTTGTTGTAGGAGAACTCCACTAATGGTAGGTGAGTATCCCAACTTCCACCAAAATCTATCACACATGCACGCAACATATCCTCTAGCGTCTGTATAGTTCTTTCTGACTGACCGTCCGTTTGAGGATGGTAGGAAGTGCTCAAATCCAAACGCATACCCAACGCTTTCTGGAGTGATCGCCAAAACCGTGACGTAAAACGACTATCTCTGTCCGATACGATGGAAATAGGCACTCCATAACGCATAACGATTTCATTGATGTAAATTTGTGCAAGCTTTTCCATCTTGTAGTCTTCCCGAATTGGAAGAAAATGCGCAGATTTCATAAGTCGGTCCACTATAACCCAAATTGAGTCGTGCCCCTTCCTAGTTCTGGGTAGCTTAGTTACGAAATCCATAGCTATTTGTTCCCATTTCCATTGGGGAATCTTGGGTTGTTGTAATAGACCAGGTGGTTTCTGATGTTCGGCCTTAACTTTTGCACAATTTAAGCACTTGTTTACGTACAAAGCAATGTCTTTCTTCATTCTCGGCCACCAGTAGTATTCCTTTAGATCTTTGTACATCTTATCAGCTCCTGGATGAATCGAATATCTTGATTGATGGGCTTCATCTAAAACTGTTGATCGTAGGTTATTAACCTTTTGTATCCAAACTTTGTCTTCAAAGTAACGTACCCCATCTGACTTTGTTTTAAGTCTAAGTTCCTAGTGATGTAGGGTCTCGTCCTTCAAATTCTCTGCTTTCAATGCTTCTTCTTGAGCTTCAAGAATTTGTGTCTTTAGACTCGTCTGAACGAACGCACCCATTGCTTGCACCCTTGACGGTTTCACCCTTTCCTTCCTGCTTAGTGAGTCGGCTACCACATTCGCCTTGCCTGGGTGGTACTTTATTTCACAATCATAGTCACTAAGTAGTTCTACCCATCTTCTCTGCCTCATGTTGAGCATTTTCTGGTCGAGGATATGCTGGAGACTCTTGTGATCGATGAAAACAGTGCATTTAGTGCCGTACAGATAATGTCTCCAAATCTTGAGTGCGAACACTACGGCTCCTAACTCTAGGTCGTGAGTGGTATAGTTCTTCTTGTGAACCTTAAGTTGCCTCGAATTATATGCAATGACCTTGTCCTTCTGCATCAACACACATCCCAAACCTTGGTGTGATGCATCGCAGTAGACTACGAAATTCTCCGCGCCTTCTGGCAATGCCAGAATTGGTGCATTACATAACCTATGCTTAAGTGTTTGGAATGCTTCTTCTTGTTTCTCTCCCCAAATAAACTTCTTATTCTTTTGGGTTAATGCCGTTAGTGGTTGCGCAATTTTTGAAAAATTCGCAATGAATCGCCGATAATAGCCTGCTAAACCGAGAAATTGACGAATTTCTGTCGGGTTCTTCGTGGCTTCCCACTTCTTGATGGCCTCAATTTTTGCCGGATCTACGTGAATTCCCTTCTCATTAATCACGTGGCCAAGAAAATGTACCTCACGAATCCAAAATTCGCATTTGGAAAACTTTGCATACAATTTCTGGTCTCTGAGCAGTTCTAGTATCAACTTTAGATGTCACTCATGATCCTCCTTGCTTTGCGAATAAATTAGTATATCATCTATGAACACGATCACGAACTCGTCCAAGTACGGTCTACAGACCCTGTTCATTAAGTCCATGAAGACAGCTGGTGCGTTGGTTAGTCCGAAAGGCATAACCAGGAACTCAAAATGGCCGTAGCGAGTCCTAAACGCCGTCTTGGGAACATCCTCTTCACGGACCCTCATTTGATGATATCCAGATCGAAGATCAATTTTTGAAAAGTAAGTAGCACCTTGGAGTTGGTCGAACAGGTTGTCGATTCGGGGAAGAGGGTATCGGTTCTTGATGATTAACTTATTGAGTTCTCTATAATCGATGCACATCCGTAAGGATCCATCTTTATTTTTAACGAAAATAACTGGGGATCCCCATGGTGAAGAGCTAGGTCTTATAAGTCATTTGTCGAGCAGCTCCTGGAGTTGTCCTGACAATTCCTGCATTTCCGATGGGGCCAAACGGTACGGTGATTTAGCCACAGGTGCAGCTCCAGGAACTAAGTCGATGTGGAATTCGACTTGTCTTGACGGGGGTAATCCTGGTAGCTCATCCGGGAATACCTCGGGAAAATCCCGAACTACAGGAAAATCCTGAATGCGTTTCTTTTCGATTTCCTTGACTATAACATGAGACAAAAACGCGATGCATTCCTTTTTCAAGTACTTCCGCATCTTCATACATGTCACTAACTTAAAGTTCTTTCCGGACTTCTCTCCATGCACGACGAGTGTTTCACCCTCTGGCAACGAAATTCGGATTATCTTTTCGGAACAGCATATATCAACTCGGTTTTTGGATAGCCAATCCATGCCCACGACTATGTCAAAGCTTCCTAGCTCAATTGGAATAAGGTCTGTACTAAAGTTCTTATTAGCTAAGTTTAAAGTACAGTCCGTAATTACGTCCCTGACCTTAACTTCTTGCCCATTAACAAATACGATAACGTAGACCTCTTTCAACCTTTGAGGTTTCAAATTAATTTTTGGCCTAAACTCTAGTGATACAAAGCTCCTAGGTCGACTAGTAACATAGCCAGAGGCGTCGGCAGAGTGCTCAGTGGGAGTGGGCGAGGACGACATAGTGAACTGCGATAATAGTAGACTTAGTTACTAAGTGTGCTATTGTAAATGCTTAAGATATGCAATGTTTATGCATGCGCACACAAAAATCATGCTTTCCATGTTTAAGTAGGAAATTTATTTTAAGCATACTTCCAATATAACCAATCCAAGTCCCCCATTATACATACCCAAATTAAACATAGGTGATCAGGCTTTGTTTAATTGAGGTATAATAATGTGACACTCAACTTAGTTATATTAGTAATATGCTTCAGATTTTGAAAATCATTTCGAAAACCGTTTTGAATTTTTTTTAACTGTTGGGTTATAATTTGTGGCTTCCATAAGAAAACCGACATTCTCTATAACCTTAGGTTCTGATACCAAATCTGTCACACCCCGCTAAAGCGGAAACACGAGGTATAACAACGTAGGGTTTCATTCAAAAGGTAACAGACAACACCTACCACAACATTTAATACAGTAGTACAAAATATTATATTACAACGTCTTAACCAAATTGTTCCAAAAAGAAGACGACGGATACAAAAATTAACAATAGAAGTTTTAAGGTTCTTGATGTTGATGTCATCACACAATATGCACCCTACATGCCTTCACTTACTTATTAGTACCTGAAAAGCATGAATAAAAGAAAAGGGTCAACTACAAAGAGTTGGTGAGTTCACAGATTTTCGTATGCACTAAAAGTAAATTTGTATGCGAAAATTGTATTTTTGTGAAACGTTTGTTCACACGAAGTTTGAGTAATTGGTTGTTCGAGTACTTGCATGAGGCATAAAGTATACAATTATGCCATAGCATTGAGCCACTACCAAACCTGCCGACAAACCAACGCCCCTTATATTATTCACGTCCTACCTCAGCGGTGAAATAATTCCACATGGGTAAGACCATTATTGTTACTGGTAAGGTGCACTTCTTGCTCGTCAGCTAAAAGTGGGGTTGTTAATCCAAATAGCGCTACTCACAAATACCATCGGCTCGTAATGAGTTAATAGGTAGTGTCTAACCAGTGGGGACTTTTTCATTTAAAACTCAAGCACATCAAAAAGTATACATACCTTAGTGCACAAACAATTAAGTTTAAGGTTCAACATTTCATAGCATAATTCAATCAGTTTGCAATTCAATATCATGCTTTTTCCCCAAATTGTAACAAAAGAGTAAAAAGGGGCTGTGAATACTCACGTTGTTCAGCAAAGATTTCCAAGAGTTGCCGCACGGTTGCCCAAATCCCCGGTTCTAGGTCCTTCCTATGGAAGTGAAACACATTATCAGTTTTGGGTCTAACTCTTAGGGCTAAAGCATTGCTTAGCTCATCATATCTTATAGAATGTCTTAGTGTTAGTTATTAAGTTTAAGTATCATTTCGCGTTGTTGATTACAGGTAAAATATTGGTTTTAAAAGGTTTGTAGAATTTTATTGTTACATAATTAAATTTATATGTTATATATAGTATTTAATCCTTTGTACCATGTTTTATATTTCTTCATGACGAATACTTTCATTAATTATACCTATATATTTGTACTTCTTATTTACCTTGTGTTTTATCCAAATTCGATTTCTTATAAATCTCGTATTTATTAGGGTATCATTCATACATCCATATACATGTATATATTGTTTTTATTTGGTGTTTTGACAAAATCTACAATTTATATGCTTTTTATCTTTTAATATTCCTAAAAATCTCTTTTTCTTGAATTAGGGTTTTTTTACTTTTCTGTTGGCAGAAATTTAAGTCCACTTATGGTCATAATTAAATGTTTTCTAGAGTTATTTATTTAATCAAATTTTAATATATTTTAATTTAATGTCTTAGGGAACGTTTGACATAAGTAGAACCATTTTTAGAGGTGGTTAGGTATTTTAATCATTATGATTAAGTTTAAGTGTCACAGTTATCAAGACAGTCTGCACATTTTTTTGTCACGTCCATTTGGAGAGTCAAATCTCAACATTTTTCAGTGATTCAAATTGGGTTTTAAATTTAACTCAAAGATTTATCTTCCAGGAAAATTTCATCATTTTTGGTTATATATTAAGAGAGTTATGACTATTTTAAGGTAGAGATTTTACCATGCCAGATTCTGGTTTCTTGCACACTAGTCTTGGTTTGAATGATTGAGACCTCAAATCTTAATATTTTTGAGTGAAACCACTTTTGTTTGAAAGATAACTCATTAGAATATGTTCCAGAAGAAAAATCAAGAATTTAAGTGGAATAATAAGAGAGTTATGACTGATTAAAGTAAAGATTTTACTCTGTCAGATTGTCTTTGCACTCTTAACTTGATATGGGTAGTTGAAGGGTCAAATCTCCGAGTTTTTACATGAAACCACTTGGGTTTGAAACATAACTCAATAAACAAATCTCCAGAAGAAGAATCATATCATTTAGTTAAGTATTTTACAAGATATGGTCGGATGAAGTTCATGCATGTAATCTGCCAGAAACTAAAAATGCTTATTCATGGAAAATGTGTGTTTTTGGTTCTTTATTTTCACTCATATGATTTTCTTTAATTTGAAAACTTATTTACCATTACTTTATCATAGATTTTTAGGTCAAAATCATCCTTTAAGTTTTATGAACACATGCATGAACTCACACATCTCAGATTATAGCAAAATCCACATGCATGTAGTCAAAACTTCATTTTCTTGAGTTCTAGTTGTATGGATCACGGATTATCACCGTTTGCTTGACACTTAATGTTGGTTCCCGTTTTACTTATACAAGATTATCAGATCTATTAGTTCAAGTTAATGTTTGATACGGAAGCGTATTTGAAGAACTAACAGATAAGTTTGATAGATTTAGACCAAAATATAAATAAACAATGAACAGGAAATAATATTTCAATGTTTACTGAATATATATTAAGAACAGGTTTAAGAACAAAGAGTAAGAAAAGCTTCAAAAAGGGTATGACTCTTAAGGTGAATAAGCTTTTTGTGTTCTTATGATGGTCGATTTATATGTGATTGATGATAATAATTATAAGTGATAAGGAAGAACTTGTTAGCTTTAATTAGCTCCTAATTTAATGAATGTTTTATAAAGATAGAAACTGTCTGTTCTTAACCTATTCTTCATTCCTTCAAACAGATTCTGTTTTACCGCCATTTTCGATTTATTCGATCTGGTAACATCCTAGAAACTGTTTCTTTCATTCAATATGTCAAGACTAAAATTTAGTGCTGATGCTGATTTTCATTATTATTTCAAACTCAGCACAAATTTTAAGAAAATAATTCCTTCTCTTGAGAAAGAATTAGAGGAAAGAAACAAGATCATTCTTATTAACTCAGACAACATTACCAAGCTTGAAGAATCAGGTAAACTCCTAAACTGTGAAAATCTTGAACTAAAAAGGAAACTATCTGAGTCAGAAGAGCTTGGTAAAAAGGAAAAAGAGAAGTGTGAGGAAGTTAAGACTGTTTTTAAAGAAGAGAAGAAAAGCCTTGAGCTTAAGTGTCTAAACTTTTCTAAACTGATTTCCAACTTTGAAAAACTAATAATCAGTGAAAATGAAAAGTTTGGAAAAGAGAAAACTCTTCTTGAGACAAAGAATATGGAACTTTCTTTCAAAATCTCAAAATTACAGAAATCTCTTGAAAAAGAGAGGAAAGAGCAGGATTTTGAAAGAAAAGAGTCTGAAAAGGTGAAGAGAGAAGGATTTCAAACAAAGTGTTTGAAAGACAAGTTTGAGAAGGAAAGAAAGGTCTTTAAAGCTGAAATGTCAAATTTAACAAAGAGACTATCTGATTTGTCAAACAAGATTATGTTGGAGAAGAGGTATAAATCAGATCTTCTAAGAAAATTTGATTTAAACCTTAAAGAAAAAGATGTTTTAGCTAAAAGGATTAAAAACCTTGTCTTAGCAAACTCTTGTGCTAAAAATTCAAATAATCCTGTTTACAAAAAGATGAAAATGGTTTGGAAAGTCAAAAACTCTATTCCTGACAAAAATGCTCCAAAGCCATTTGTTTCTACAAAGCCTTCATCTTTTCATTCATATAAATGCTTTGATCTTCTGCTTAAATTAAGAAACCTTTTCTCTAAATCTTTCTGTGTACAAAATGGGTCATTTCAAAAGAAAAATCCAAAGACCCAAAATGAGAAAGGTCATAGAAAGAAAGTTGGCAAACCAACAGAGATTGGCAAACCAGAGGACCTAAAGACAGTTCCAAATCCTAACAAAAAGGGACCCATTTGGATATGGGTACCAAAAGTTATTTGATCTGTCTTGCAGGTACAAGGACTTCTGATCATTACAGATCAGGACTCGCTCTTCAGAGGAGAATAAGGACTCCTAAACACATCAGTTTAGGACTCACACTTTAGTGAAAAAGACTCTTAAACAAATCAGTTTAAGACTCGAGCTTCATCAGAAATATGACTTCTGACCATTACAGATCAGGACTCACTCTTCAGCAAAAAATGGACTCCTTAATACTTCTATTAAGGACTCAGGCTTCAAAATACACCGACTCTTAAACACTTTGTTTAAGACTCATCCTTCAAAGATTCTATACTTCACAGAGCCTCTGTGGAATTGCTCAGAACCTATGACAATCTCCACAGAACCTCTGATGAGGTTGACCTATGCACTGTGCATTATTTATCTCTATTGATTCAAGCATAGGTCAAGGGGGAGCAGAAGGAGACCTCAAATTAATCTACAGAGGTTGATCATTCAAGGGGGAGCCAAAGGAGGATTATGATCAACAAGAGTTTCTGTCATCCAAACTAGACACTCTAAAAGGTATGTGTCGCACAAAATCTTTTTCCAAAAACAATATTCCAGGACAAAAATTTCTAAATATGTCCTAAAAAAACAATGTTTAAAATCATAAAAACTTTGGATGATCAAAAAGTTTTATAAATTATTAGTTATTAGAAATTTCCTATCACAGAGCCTCTGCTGGCTCTGGCAGAGGTCCAAAAACCTCTGTAGGATAATTTCTCTCTACTAAAGATTTATCGATCCTCTCCAATGTTTTTCAAACGTTTTTGGTAAAAGTACAAGCTTCAAGAGATAAAAAGGCAGGTTTCAAACCACAGAGATCAATCCTAAAGAGGTTGTTAGATCAAGGAGGAGCGGAAAAGGAGACCTTGCTGAATCTACAGAGATTCATAAGTCAAGGGGGGCAAAGAATGCGACAGAAGAGATCACATTCGCCGATCAAAATGAAATAGGTTGGTATCTTGCCACAGAAGTCATAAGCCACAGAGTTCTTTCAAACAAAGAACCTCTATAGATCACTCAAATCATTCAAATGACTTCTGCTGCACAAAATCTTTGAGATTTACAATTTTCTAGGACAACAACTTTCAAATAAGTCCTAAATACATTGTTAAAACTGATCAAAAACTTGGATGATTAAAAATGTTTATAAATTATTAGTTATTAGAAATTTCCTGTCACAGAGCCTCTGCTGGCTCTGGCAGAGGTCCAAAAACCTCTGTAGGATAATTTCTCTCTACTAAAAATTTATTGATCCTCTCCGTGTTATTCAAACGATTTTCATTAAAGATACAATCTACAGAGATAAACGTTTTTCAAAATCACAGAGCTTCTGTACCCACAGAGCTTCTGTAAAGATTTCCACTTGGGAATTTCTGTATCTGTAACGGTAACTTTTCTGTGGTGAAAATTTAAAACCCACGCGTTTTTCATTTAATGTGGCCGCCCACGACGTCTCGTCGTCACTAACATTGATGACGTGTCAAGTTTTCATTGACGTACATATCACGTCGTCCTAGAAACATGCACCACGCCGAATGAACTCAAGTGTGGACCTCAAATTTTATTAACTTTCTCACATTTTCACCGTTCCGAATTCTATCCGTTACCACAGTATAAATCCCAAGTTAAAATCACTTTCAAAACTTTACTATTCTCTCATCTTCTCCGGCGAACTTGCTTATTTATTTCTGAAAATCTAGAACTTTCAAACCTACAAATGGCTTCCAGTTCCAAATCTGCTCACGTTTCACCAACGAACTCTCCAACATCCTCTCCAGTGCATTCTGAGCACTCCCACAACCCACACATCGCCACCGATGCCGACAGACACGACTCCGGCGACGAGGCATCCTTCGTACCCACTACCCACCTGCAACAATTTTTCTCAAATGACCATTTCGAGCAAACCCTTCCCATTAAAGCGAACAACTGTTATCTTGTTCCTTCTCCTACGACATTTGGCAAAGAACATGCCATCCTGCTAAACATCCTAGAGAACCACTTTCTTTACCCTCTTCTAAGCAAAACCGTTGAACAAATACCAGTACGTTACCTACATCAGTTTTGGCAATCTTGCCGTTATGACGCTGACACCGATTTGATCAGAGGCTACATTTCTAAACCTGACCAAAGTAAGAGCCTTGAACTGATGTTCAATCGCACCATGTTCTCATTAGAATTTGGCCTTCCAACAAGAGGACTCATGGGAATCAAAAAGTATGCACCCCAACCAACAAATGAAGAACTTGTCGACTTTCTGCACATGTTAGGGTACAACCAACAGTTGAAAAAGAGGAACGATTTCCGCAGAGCAAGACTACCTCCTCTGTGGAATACATTATTCTCCATCCTAAATCGTTGCCTCACGGGAAAAATCGGGAGCATCGATCAAAGCTCACCTCAAATTCTCTCAATCATGTATGGTGTATACTATGATATACTCCTAGATTATGCCACCATAATGATGCAAGAGATCATCAACACCATCGATCGCAAAATCGCCTCCCAGAAAGCCAAAATGTCTGATCACAACTGGTTACCCCCTCTGCAGTTCCAGCGAATCCTCAGTGTACTTTTCGAACCCCTACTCCTTATCCAAAAATGGCCAATGGACGGTCCCAAACCTAAGCAATTTCCTATGTCCAAGAACACCCCTACAGAACATGAGGATGGCTACCCACACATCAGGCCACTATCAAAGGTAATGTTAGGTTATGCTAGTGATGAAGAACTAGTTAGTGAGTACACACGCGTTTACAGAACTCCTGAACCCAGTTCTGTAACACCCCCGCGTATAGGAATGCCTATACGAGGTAATGTAGTAGAGAGACTTACAGAAGAAGAATGGAAGATAAAGTTGGCTAAACACAAGGCCAACCAGAAGAACTTCAGAGATATAAGGAAAGACCTCTATTCTTCAAAGAGGAAGTCTTCTGAGGGATCTAAAGAGAAGAAGAAGAAAAAGGGAAAGAAAACCAAGACCCCTACAGAGGAACAACTTACCTCTGTTTCTGCTATCCAACAAAATCCTGCAGAACCATCTTCTCCACCCACTGAACATCCCACAGAACCCTCATCTCCACCACAAATCCAAGGTCCCTCTGCCCCTCCCTCTTCCAAAAGAAAAAGAAAGTAAAAATCTACAGAGGAGGGAGCACCAAAACCAAAGAAGAGGAAATCAAAGAAGAAGAAACCATCTTCTCCTCTGCAAACAATAACAGAAGGAATCGAACCACCTCTGCAAACTCAAATCTTCACAGAGGTTCTTGATTCACTTCTGCCAAGACAAGAGACTGCAGAAGAAGAGGTGCAAATAGGTTTAGAGGATAGGGTAGAAACGTCTGGAGGAAAAGAAAATGAGAAAGGAAAAGATGCCGAAGTTGCAGAAGGCACACATCCCTCAACCCCTCCCAGTGCAACCCACACATCTGACACCGCAGGTCTAGCTGCAGAAGGTGTCATTGAAAGAGAGCAGCACAGCTCGAACCTCACCCAACCCATCCAGCCAGAGGTTACTTTTTCAACCTCTGTGCCCACAGAAGACGGGGAATCCATTCCTAGGGAGTCTCCTCAGAGAGACTCACCTATAGTTCGTGATCAATCGCCCCAGATCACACTAGAACACCCTACAGAGGAATTCGTTTCCTCTGACACGCACAATATAGGGCCAAAACTTCTTTCAGAGAGAAGTAGAGAGCACCATGACGAAGAGACTCTAGACAAGTCTCCGAGTCAACAGAAGAATATTCCGATACCCACCTCTGGAGTGGATTTGGACAATGTTCTTCACAGAACTTCTGTAGAGACTGAAACTCAGGTTTCTTCTCGAGGATCAGATGGAAATCCTTCCACCCCCAACGTACAAACAAGGGTGAACGAAGGTGTCCCAGGAACAGGGATTCACTCTGGAGAAGGAGTTGTTCCTCTAGAGGTTACCCAAGAGGAACATGTTACGAAGGATGAGTTCCAAGCCTTTGTAACCTCTGTAACTCAAACATTGAATGAGTTGCAAAGCTCATTCACGTCTTTTACAGAGTTAACTTCAGGCGCGCTTACAGGATTAAATACCAAAGTGGATACCTTATCCACAGAGGTTAAAGCAGCCCTTGCAGAAATGAAGTCAACTACAGAAACTTCTGCTGCTGCTGCCATCGCCTCTGCCACTAACATTGCCAAAACAACCGCTGCAGAGTTCGAGAAAAGTGCGACCAAAGCCTTCAAAACTTCGATCGCAATCTACTTTGAAACAATGAAGAAAAATGCAGCAAGGCAAGCAGCTCAAGACACCTGCAGAACAGAAGTTACTGCTAAAAGAAGGCAGGATGATCCTGATGATGGAGCATCTGGTCATCCTGAGGGGGAGAAAACAAAGGAAACTACAGAGGCTGCTTCTGCAAAAACTACAGAGAAATCAGCAGAACCCTCTACAACAGAAACCCAGAAGGGAAAACAACAGAGGCAAAACACCTCTATCTCACCAGAGGATGCACCAACCACAGAACCTAAGGTAATCAATCTTGCATCCTCATCCTCAGAACAAACTCCACCCTCACCCAAAGAACCAACACCAACCTCAAAACCAATCCCGAGCAGAACTAGAGTCAAATCCATAGCTCGAAAACCCCAAAGACCAAAACGCTCTGCAGAGTTCATTCTTCGCAGAATGGAATTTGTATCTGCTTTTCAATCAGCAAAGCGTTTTGACATTCCACCGCCAAGACCCGAAGACTCCTCACCAACAGAGACCTCACAACCCGAAGTATCAAAACCTTCAGAGGCAACAACCAAAACATCAGAGCATACAACCCCAAAACCCACAGGACCTCCAACTGTCAAATCAACAGAGGTTCCACCCACACAAATCCAAAACCCAATATCTGAAACCTCAAAGCCAAAAGATAAAGGCAAGGGAATAATGACAGAAGAAGAGCCAAAGAAGAAGATGCCAGTTGCTACAGAGAAATTGATGAAAGGTGCATTTAATGCCTTCGTCACTCCTAAACCCGAAGAGGAAGACTGGGCATTCAACTTGAATCCTCTGTCAGAAAACCCATCCCTGAATCCCACAGCTAAGGTAACAGAAGGTAGAGTAGCAGACATCACTCGAAAGATGGATGAGCTAAGGAGACCAATTCCAAGATCTACTTCAACCATTGAACAAATGGAAGAACAAGTCTACAGTTATCTCTACAGACAGCACTTCCAGAGCGATATGCCAGCCCATGTCCGAGATCAGAAGCTAAGAGAGGAATTCGATGCAATCTTCACCTCTACAAAGTCAAAACCAGTCAATCAAGTTTACTCCATTCACAAAATAAAGAAGGTAATCTATTGCAAATACTCCAAAATGAGAACCTATCCTCATACGGTGTATACCATCTGGAAAGTCAAAAGGTCTGACAGATCAGAGAATCAATTCTCTGATGCTGATATCCGAAACCTCAATCCCTATGACTTACCTGACCTTCTGCAATGGACGAAAGACAACTTCAATGACGACTGCCACAAAAGGTCTTATCGAGTTCTCAGAAAGGCGATGCGTGAAAATCTCCAAATCTACAGCATGCTCGACATTCAATTAGCCATCGATCTAGGCGTGACTACTCTAAGTATCAGACCACCAGAGGATTTCTGCCCACCCAATGCCATACCCAATTCAATCATCAAAACTCCAAGGTACGGGTTAGTATTCAAGAATCCTGCTGATCAACTGAAACTGTTTGTGACAATGGACTGTCAGAAGTACACAACCCATACTCTGAACATGTTCAGAAAGATACTAGAGGAGAACAAAGCAACAGAGCTTATGGACGAAGAATCTGCTCAAATGTTGATCAAAGATATTGATGCTACTCTAGGCTTACGAAATCTCTGCCTCAAATTCTATGAAGAACTCAAGGAAGTAGGAAAAGACAACAGAAAGTTCAACGACTTCCCAAATGCAAAAATCCGAGTCTCTTCAAAGAACCTCTGTCAACATTTACTTCTGTGTACTCAAATGTAACTACCTCTGGCATAAATTCCAAAATGAATGAAATAATCTTCTGAGGTATTGTTTAACCTCTTCTTTACTTAGGTTAAAATGCATAAATTCAACCTTTTATTTTTCAATACTTAGGGGGAGATTGTTAGCTCCAATATTCTGAAATATTAGAAGTATTGAAAAATGGCCAAGTACAGAAGAACTTCCACAGAAGCTCTGTTGAGTGCAACAGAAGCTCTGTCGGGCATCTCAGGAGAATCAAAGGAAGTTTGATCAAGAGTGATCAAAGACCGAGGAAACTACAGAAGGACGCTTTCAGAAGACCAAGACCGCAGATCCTCTGTTACCAATAACAGAGCCTCTGCGGACAACATCAGAAGACAAGGAACCAAGAAGACTTCTCACAAGAGGACCGAGCCACAGAACCTCTGCCACCCTTGATAGAAGCTCTGCATAAGTAAACAACCAAAGACTCGGAATCCGGTGAAGACTACTTTACAGAGGAACCAGACCGCAGAACCTCTGTAACACATTACAGAGCCTCTATGGTCCTCAAAAGACTAGGAAGATATTTATAATATCTTGCTACTGTTCCAAGACCTGTTCATCAACTTGCATGGAAAAGTATTGTCAAAACACGTGTCAAGCTCTGAGTGGACTCAATAGGGCAAGGTACAAAATAGACGTCTGCGCCATTTAATGTATTTACCAAAAGTACATCTGCTCCATTAAATGCGCATGGCTCAAACAACTGTTCACACCATCCAGTTTACTATTCATGCCGTAAAAGGAACAGTGACCTACTTCATAGTCTTCTAAGAGTAGTATAAAAGGAAGACTCATGTTGAGTTCTTCCTAAGAAAGAAAATAGAACAACACACAAAAACAGAAAAACAAGAACACTTCAATCGAACATCAAGAACACATAGCTTATGCACATTTAGAGTCATATCTGTTTAAAGCTTTGTATACTTACCGTTCTTAAATCTGTTCTTGATATATATATATATTCAGTAAACTTTGAGATATTATTTCCTGTTCACTGTTTATTTATATTGTGTTCTAAATCTATCAAACATATCTGTTAGTTCTTCAAATACGCTTCTGCATCAAACATAAACTCGAACTAATAGATCTGATAATCTTGTTTAAAGCAAAACGGGACCAACAATTGGTATCAGAGCAAATTGAAGAAACATTTCTTCAAAATCGGTCATCATGGCAACAATAGAAGTTTTTTTTTTTGAAAGATTTGGTGTTGTGCTACATGTTCAAAGTCTGATCTGAAAAGTTTTTATAACTTTGAGTATTTTTAATTAGTTCTCTGACCTGATCAATTAGAGATCTGAGTATTTGCACTCACGGTTCTAAAAGTTATATGGAGATCGTCTTGTTTTTCTACATCAAATCAGGTTTAATAACAACATGCTGGCAGATTTGCGATGCTGTAGTAAAATGGTCATATCTCACTGCTCAAGACTCCGATTGATGCGATTCAAAAGGCCCTGGATTCCTAAGACACAGATGAACAATTTCTGTGTTTTGAGAATTCAGAGATTCGAAATTTATAAGGGTCATATGCATCGTTGAAGTAGACATCAGTGTGCTGATGGAAAAGCTGATGGACAGATCTGCGCAACTATGGGAAATCAACCATATCTTTGTCGTACGAGCTCGAAAAGAGGTGATTCAAGATGATCTGAACTGCTAACAAACAAATTCAAGTTGTTTGTGTTTTGCGTTCTTGCAAAATCCAGAGGTAAAATGGTTTAAATCAATGTCAAAGTAAGTATAACACTTATGTTATGCTTCTGCCGAGCGGCGACCAAGCTTCTGCCGCACGCGACCAAGCTTCTGCCGCACGCGACCAAGCTTCTGCCGCACGAGACCAGCTTCTGCAGAGCCGCGACCAAACTTCTGCAGAACCTTTGTCAAACGTTTGTCAAGCAACGATCACTTTTGTCGACCACTCAGACCAATTTCTGTGGACAACTCGTACTTTGGCTCGGATTTTTGGCGACCACCTTCTGTGGTACTGTTCACTACAGAACTTCTGTGAAACTCAGCAGAGCTTCTGTGGACCGAACTTCTGCAACCGAGCCTAAGAGCCCAAAGCGCAACGTTTTAGTGTTCTTGTTGTCAGCTTTGCGCACCTGTCGTATTTTCAACATAACTTTTTCATCGAAGCTCCAAATTTGATGAATCCAGATGCGTTGGATTCCTAAGACATAGATGAACACTTTTCGTGTTTTGATCTTGGTCTGAATCGGTGTTATTCTTGGTCAGAATCTCTGTTAAAGACAGTATACTTCTACTGGACAGAAAGTTGAGTTTGACAAATCATCATCAGAGCTCTATCGGCAGTACGAGCAACTTCTGCCGACCAACTTCTGCCGACTAACTTCTGTGGAACTGTTCACCACAGAACCTCTGTGAAATCCGACAGAACCTCTGTGGATTGAACCTCTACGACTCAACCTAAGAGCCCGATTTGTGTTTGTTTGACAGATTTGCGCTGCTTCAGAAAAATGCGCATAACTTTTGACTCGGTGCTCCAAATTACTCGATTCCAGCGGCATTGGAAAGATAATTCCCAGACGCACGACTTTGATGTTTGAGTTTTCTCAAATTATGTGAGCTGATATGCCGAAATCTGCTTCAAATCTGCTGTAAAGTGCTGGACCGAAAGCATTGCAATTAATTCATGCTCTTTCCGCTTTCAAGAACGGTGTTCTCTCAACGGTTCTTCATGGTGTCAAGCTATATTTGTCACATTTTAAATGTCACTCCATCCTCTGTTATTCACGTTTAGAGCTCGGTGGGTGAGCCTACATTTGAGGGGGAGCACATGATGCTTTGAAGACTTGAAGAACGGAACATCAAAGGTTCTAAAGAAAGCAAGGGGGAGACTATAAGATGATGCTTTCTTTATAAAACATTAGGGGGAGATTGTTAGCTTTAATTAGCTCCTAATTTAATGAATGTTTTATAAAGATATTTTTGTGTTTTAGATATTTTGTAATAGATATTTACTTAGATAGTTTATATAGATATTTTAGATATTGTCTAGACATTAGATATCTTAAATATCTAATGTAAATGGCCCTATATAAGAGATGTCCATGGTTTTATTTCAAAGAGAAATTTTGGAGAGCACACAAAAACACACATAGACTAGATGAGAGTCGGTTTTACATGTTAAGTGTGGTGTTCTTCATGTTTTATCCTCTCCATATTTAATCGTCAATGAATATGAGATAAGATTTCTATGAGTATTGTTCTTAATTTTTATCTTATCTCTACTTTCTCTATGGATTTTATCTTCTATTGTTTGTCTGTCTTAAAATGGGATCAACAGAACTCAACATGAGTCTTCCTTATATACTACTCTAAAGGGGACCATAAAGCATATGCTACTATTCAGACGGTACTGATGAATAGTTGAACGGATGTCGTGAACAGTTGCAAGAGCGGCATGAACAGTAAGACGTGTTGTATTGCATTTAATGCAGCAGACGTCTATTATGTACTAAGCCCTATTGAGTCCAATCAGAGTTTGACATGTCGACGTTAGAAAGGGCATGCTACCATGCAAGTTGATGAACGGGTCCTGTAACAGTAGCACGATATTAATAATATCTTTGAAGTCTTTGTTGAAGACCACAGAGGCTCTGTAATGAGTTACAGAGGTTCTGCGGTCTGATCCTCTGTGTAGCAGTCTTCTTTTGTTTCCGAGTCTTGAGTCTTCTTTAAGTCCAACAGAGGTTCTGTAGGACCCTTCTGTTGATTCTGTAGCTTCTTGACCCTGATCTCTTGGTGAGTTCGGCAGAGCCTCTGTAAGAGGCTTTTCTTCACTTAGCCTATTTTTCACTACTTCTAAATATTTCTATGATTAGGAAGATTGAAGCTAACAATCTCCCCCTATGTAGTGAAAAATAAAAAATTTAACTTCGAGTTTAGTTAGGCTAAGTTAGATAAGACAGAGGTTAAACAATACCTCAAAAGTTCTTTCATTCATAAATATGCCAGAGGCATTTTACATTTGAGTACAATGAAAGATAAACTTTTGACTTGGTTTGCAGAGATTTGAGGTTTGAGAATCAGATTTTGGCATCTTTGAAATCGTTGTAGCTTCTGTTGTCTCTTCCGACTCTTCTGATCTCTTTGTAGAAACTGATGCAGAGTTCTCTTAGGCGGATTGTGGCATCAATCTCTCTGATGAAAGTATCTGCAGCATCTCTATCCATTTTTTCTGTACCTATGTATTTCACAAGGCTTGCTCTGAATTTGTTCAGAGTACTAGTTGCGTACTTCAGACAGTCCATGCATACAAACAGTTTAATTTCGCCTTGTGGGTTTTGAAATACTAACCCAAATCGTGGTTCTGTGATGATTGAGTTAGGTACGGCGTCCGGTGGGCAGCGATCCTCTGGTGGTCGTAAATCCAGATGCTTGAGACCAAGATCCTCTCCCAGCTGGAAATCTATCATGCTGTAGAGCAGAAGCTTTTCCCTCATCGCTTTTCTCAACACTTGATAGGCTCTGGTGTTTGGCTCTGTGTTGTAGTTGTCCTTTGTCTATTGCAGAAGGTCGGGTAGATCATAAGGATTGATATTTCTTAGGTAAGCATCAGCGAAGGTGGTCTCTGAATTGTTTTCTCTTCTGACTCTGTAAAGATTGTACCTGACCCTTGGATAGGTTCTTGTGAAGGAGAATCTGCAGAAGATTACCTTTTTGATCTTGTGGATTGAGAAGACATCTGCTTTGGTTCTTGGCTTTGTCCTTGTGAAGATGTTCTCAAATTCTTCTCTGATCCTTGGATCTGTCACATGATCTGTAGGATGATTGGTCTGAAAGGATTGTTTATAGAGGTATTTGTATACCACTTCTTCCATCTCTTCATGTGTTGGACCAGGTTGTGGTACTTGTCTTCTGAGACTCTCCATTTCTTGAACAACTTCTGCTGCTCTACCGGTTAAAGGAATGTCTGACAGAGGCTTCAATCCATATGCCCAGTCAACTTCTTCAGGCTTTGGAGTTTGAAAGGCATCAAACGCACTCTTCATTAGTTTCTCTGTAGGCTTTGGTAATGATTTGTTCTTCTTAGGCTCTTCTGTCAGTATTCCTTTGCCCTTGTCTTTTCCTTTTGGCGGGGCAAAGGCTGTTGCTTCTGTAGATTTGGAGGTTGGGACTTCTGTTGGTTTGATGGGGGTTGCCTCTGTGGTTTTGACATTTGTGATTTAGAGGACTTTTGTGGCGATGGTTCTGTTGGCTTGAGTTGCTCTGTAACCTCTGTTGGAGGTTCTTTGATTACTTCTTCTGTGAGCTCAGTTTCTGTTGTTGAAGTTTCGACATTGAATCTTCTTGCCATTTTGAACGCTAGTACGAACTTGTGCCTTTCTTCTTCTCTCTGCGCCATTCGTTCAGTCATTGTGTCGTGCATTTTTCTCAGAACATCAGAAGCAGAGGTCGTTGCTCTCTTTGGTTTGGTGGCAATCGACTTTCTTCTTGGTATGCTTTGGGGTTTTTCTGTTGAAGGACTTTCTTCCAAAATGGTTACCACAGGGGTGGTTGTTGCCTCTGTGGGTTGCTGATCAGCTTCTGGAATATTTGTTTCTTTAGGACTTGATTCCACAGAGATGGGTGTTGTCTCTGTGGTCTGTTGAGTTTGTTGTTGATCTTGGGTTTGTTCTGGAGGGGCTTGACTGATTGGTTCTGCTGCGATTGGTGGAGTTTGTATTCCTCTGCTCGTAGCTTTCTCCCTTGTATTCTCCCCCTCAGGATTATCTGATGGACCAGGATGATCATCATCAGAATCATCCTGACTCTTTTCAGAACTGCCCTCTGCTCTGCAAGAAGCTTTGGTTTTCTTCGGTAATTCTGCTCCTGCTGCTATCAACTTTGCACAGACATCATCACAGAGGCCGAATAGAGTTGCAAGTTCTGCCTCTGTTTTAAAACGCATTCTGCCAACACTGCTTCTGAAATCCTTGACAAAGTTGGCATTTGCTTTTGTGAAGGAGACAATGACCTCTGTGACCTGGTTTATGACGTTCTGTCCTAGCTCTGTTAGCTGTGCTCTGGTCATGTAGTCTTTTGGCTGCATCATTGTCGTGTTGCGTATTGCCCCTGCTTGTACTTGTGTTAGGGAATTCTGTAGATCTTCAGGAGTAATGCCCTCTGCTCTGTTGGATTGCGTATTCATTTGTTCAAGGAAGTTTTTGACAGAGTCCTTGAACGCAGAAGTTGCAGTTGTTCCGAATTCTTGAGCGGCAGAAGTAGCTGTTGCTTTGGCAGTAGTTTCGGCAGAAGACTTCATCGCTGAGATTGCAGATTTCACCTCTGTGGACAGGTTGTCCATTTTGGTGTTTAGTTTCAGGATAGCCGTCGATGTTGTCTCTGCAAAAGATTTGAAAGAGCTTTGCAACTCTTTCAATGTTTAGTTCACAGAGGTGACAAGGGTTTGGAACTCATCCCTTGATACTTGTGTTCCTTGTGTAACCTCTGGAGGAACACATTCGTCTCCAGAGTGAGTCCCTGTTCCTGGGACACCTTCGTTCACCCCTTTTTGTACGATGGGGGTGGAAGGATTTCCTTCTGATCCTTGAGAAGAAACCTGAGTTTCGATCTCTACAGAAGTTCTGTGAAGAACAGTTGTTGGTCCCGAAAGGCCTATACAAGTTTGTAGAGGGGGGGGGGGGTTGAATACAAACACACAGATTTTACTTTTCTAAATTGTTTATTGATAAATCATTAACAATTTACAGCTTGTTGCGGAGACAAGATTAAGGATAAACCTAAATCTAAACAAGTTGGAACACTAAGGTTTCTTGCACTAAGAAAGATAAGGAAATTACTAATAATAACCTATCTTGAGATAAGAGATATGCACTTTTCCAGAGTTAGCAAGTTACTTCGAAATGAAGTGAGTTCATCTCTTTATATACTACATGCATTTAATGCAAGTCAGTATACACTTTACACGTGTCATCAGCTGGTTGGTTGCATGTCATTGACCTTGTTTGACAACCTTAGTAGCCGTAAGGATGAACAGTGTAGTATCAGAGTGGTTGTACGATTTCAGATATTCGGAGGCTCTTTTATGACATATCGTACGGAGGCGTGCAAGGGTGGTTAAGACAAAAGTACTTTGTACGGAGGACTTCATGATCAGCTTTCGTTGATTCAGCGATTATCATTTACTATTCAGCAGATGATAAAGTTCAGCGATAGCTGAAGTCTTGTACTTGATACTTCACGTTGAGTGGACAAATATGAGTCTTCGCTGATCCGCATCAGTTCATTAGGAGACTTGTCGCTGGTTCTTGAGCTTGATCTTCGACTTCAGCGTAGAACCTTTGTTGACGTGAAACTTGTCTTCAGGGATCATAAGTAAACAACTAACTTATCAGCGATCATCATAATGACTGAACAGACTCAGCGCATTAATGATGAACAGTGTTCGCTGAATGTTTAATCTAAAAAGCGAGAGTTCCTATCAGCGGTACTGGAAGATCTTAGTACTTATCAGCGATAGTGAAACTCTGATACATATTGTTTACTTACAATTTTCACTAAGTATATAAGAGAGGGTCATTATCAAATCACTGAGGGTTTGGATCAACAATCTCCCCCTATTTGATTATGACATAGCAACAAAGAAAATTGCTATTTAATGAAAACATAAGGATAAAAAGAACTCATAAAATATTTGTCCCTTTTACTGTTTTCTGGGATCTTTTCAGTAATGATGGAGTAAAGTACATTCGCTGAAATCTTTCTTTAAAAATATTGAATCAGGTTACAATGAAGAACAGGAAGATTACAAGTACAAGCGAAATAATTTACAAGTACAGAAGGATAACTGATACAATAGAGAAAAAGGAGAGTATATCAGTTTTCAAAAGGTTCTTCCTTAATGAGAAGTTCATCAAGGGTCGTCTTTTCAGTGGGGATCATCCAGTCAGGAACCGTTACGCCTTGTTTTCTTTTGTTCAGCGCTTCTTCAAAAATCAAGGGTTTTAGGTGTCGTGCCTGAATGTCTTTTCTGAAGTCACACCAGTAGATAAGATCTCTGAGCTGTTCGATTGGAGTGATTGGAAGCTCAGCGATCCGTTGAAAGTATTTACGTCCGTCGTAGTCAAGAAAGAATATTCCATAAGGATTACTGATGACTTTACCAGGGACGAAAAGTTCACATGGTGGCAAAGAAATGTCAAGGGCAGATAGATCAGGGTCAGGACCAAGCACTTCAGCGCGAGAGAAACCAATTCCAGTTTCATTTTGTATGACAGGACCTGAGTTTGAATCTTGACGTTTCTTCTTTGGAGAACCCCTTTTTCTTTTCAGCTTTAGATCAGGAAGAGGAGGAATGTCCACACAAGAAGATATCAAATCGATCTGTCTGTTTATCAGCTTTTCGAAATGATCCTTGTACTTTGATTGTGACGATTGGATAGCTAACCTCATCTCCAGCCATTCAGAGAGACCATACCTTTTTACAGTTTCAGCGCGAAAGGTTTCAGATTGGCCATCTTCTCTGAAAAGTTTGATGTCAACAATAGGTACTCCGATAGATGTTCTTCCAGAGATGAATACCTTGTTGATCTTCGCTGGACGATATCTGAAGTGGATTTTCTCTTTACACCAGATCAGGGTGGTCTGAGAAACTTCAAATTTCTTTTCCACGATCTTCTGGGCTTCTTCCCAAAGTTTTCGTTGGATTTGAATGGGAACACGTTTCAGCTTGGGGTCTTTGACAGATTCTTGAGTAAGCTTGATGGCGTATTCTCTGTCTTTTTCTTCAGCTTCCTTTCTATCAGCGATGAGGCGTTCAGCTCTGAGGTGTTCCTTGTATTCAGCTTTTGAAATTCTGAACTTAGGAGGAACTGAAGGCAGTTGATCACGCCTTAGAATGATTCGCTGATCCTCGAATCGCTTTATTATTTCTTCTCTTTTCTTCTGTTCTTCTTCTCTTAGCTTTTGAGGAGCCAAGGAAGGTCTGTTTCTGTGAGAGAGAGTTTGTTCTTCAGGTTCATCAGTCTCAGAGATCAAGTCCAAGACTGGGATTATTTCTTCAGCGGCAGCTGGAATTATTGGTGAAGTCGCAGTTGTGGAGCCTTCAGCGATATCCTCAAACAGGGGAGAGGACTAGCTGAAACGCAGCGATCTTACTAATAAGAACTGGGTAGAAGAACATGGGTAGAAAAGATAGAAAAAGATTGTGGATGTGTAGAGAGGTTGTTGAATAGAGAACTGATTGTGTATAGATATGTTCAGGGAAGGAATATAAGTAAAGTTTAGTGTACCTGACAAACCGGCTTTTCAAGCAAGATCGCCAGATTTTCAAATTCAGCGAGGCCTTTGCCTTTGCTTTTCTCAGCGCCAGAGGCTGAGGGCTTTGTCTTTGTCTTCTCCCCTGAAGGTTCTTTTATTGAGATTCCCTTAAGAGCTTTGATCCTTGGGGCAGGTTTGACGATAAAGAAATCATCGTCATCTTCATCATCATCATCATCCTTTCTTGGAGAGAAGGATGGTTCATCTTCAGGGATGTCGATGTCTTCATCTTCTTCTGCTTCGGATTCCTCAGCATCTTCTTCGAGTTGCTCCCCCTCAGATACATAGGCGAGCTTCTCGGTTCCCTCAGGGTTTTCATCTCCCTGAGGTCCAGCGGTTAGATCTTCATTCCTCTCTCCCCTGATAGATTCATCATGGGAAAGGTCTTCAGCGCTTTTGTTTTGATCTTCAGCGCTCTTCTCAAGATTTTCAGCGCTCTTCTCCCCCTCTTTCTCATGATTGGGGGAGGAATGAGTAGACTCAGCATTGGTGTTATCTCTGTCTTCTGGGCCAGAGATTTTCACACAACCTTCAAGCTTTGCTATTCTGTCTTCTAGGCCAGTAATAGCAGGCGTGATTTTCTTCAGCTCTATGCGATCCGCCGCTGTGAAAGATTCCAAAATAGGGGCAGGGGCAGGAGCAGGAGCTAGATTATTTGCCTTGTGGACCATCGTCTCGATCATCGTCTTCATAGAACTAACGTCGGTCTTTACAGAGCCTAAGTCAGTCTTGACCGCTGACATATCACCCTCGAGTTTTCCAACCGATGTCTTCAGCGTTGTTACTTCGCTGGA
The DNA here is from genome assembly GCA_033807775.1 of Saussurea involucrata. Lineage (NCBI taxonomy): Eukaryota > Viridiplantae > Streptophyta > Magnoliopsida > Asterales > Asteraceae > Saussurea > Saussurea involucrata. Next base: position 81,085,666 of record CM066319.1, read on the forward strand.
CACGGTCGAAACTGAGCTTTTGAGGCTGGTGTAGTCAGTGTAGATGTCAGAGAGCACCTTGGCAAAATCGGCGAGAGTCTTATCAAGTCCCTTGATGTCTTCAGTAGAAGCTTTCTTCTCCACCACCGTTGTCAGCTTTGTCAATTTTTCTCCAGCGTTTGTTACAGCTGTAGAATTGTTGGGGAGTGTGGTGGTGAGACTGGTCAGCTTTGTTTCCACGGACTTCAGAGAAGCGTTGATGTCTCCCAAATTAGGACCTGTAACATATAAGTACTTGTGAACAAAGGAAAGCTCAGAAGTTTCAGGTTTAGTTACAGTGTTTAAGGTGGGATTTGTACCTGCAGGAGGATTGATGAACTCGTCAAAGTTGCAAGTTCCTGAATAATGTTCCATATCCTCTTCGAAAGTACGGTGAGGTATGGTGATCTCTGCAGGTCCTTTCTTCATCATTTGTTGAGAAGCGTCAGCGGTGGCTTCTAGAATGATGGCATCTCCAGTGTTAGCTGGAGGTGTGTCCAAAGAAGTGGAGGGAGGAGCGAAGGATAAGATTGGGATTCGGGTTCTGATTTCAACGTTGGAATCGCTGACAATCACTTCATCAGTCTTTTGAGAGACTGCGGGAGGTTGGGTAGTTTCCAAGTTTCTAACCTCAGCGTTTAGAGACGCTGAAGTCTGGATTGGAGGGATGTCTTGAACGGGTGTGGCAGAGCGTACCACGGAACTTTCCTTCAGCTCGTCAGAATGAGCTGAGGAGTCTTCAGCACGGAATTGCTGGGGTTGCTCCTTGGTTTTCTTGATCCTTTTGGAATCAAGTTGGGTGTGAGAGGGTTTCCTTTTCTTAGAAGGAGAGGATTTTGTGGCCGGGGTATCAGCGATGGGTATTGTCGCTGAAGGAGCCACAGAAAGCGGATAATTTAGAAGAGTGAGAAGAGTAGAGAGACGTACCTCATTTGCGACAGGCTTGAAGTCGAGAACCTTAGGGCCAATCTGAGAAAGTTTCAGATCACCCTCTTCAGGATAGCTGTCCTTTAGGCCATATTGAAAGATGGCGCTGATGAATCGTGGGTAAGGAACCCATGCTGGTCTGTCAGCGGCAGAATCGACACGTTGAATCAGGTCATCATAAATAATGGTGTGAAATCCCAAATCTAGCTAGAAATCAAAAATGATATAGAGAGAAAATCTAGAGTACACAAGTCATCCATATATTGATCTTCAAAGTGTAAATGAAAAAATGATTAAGTTGTTACCAAGATTACAAAGGAGTCTTCTTTATATAGTAGGGCCATGACATGTCCATGCCTCTACTTAAGAAGAACAGTACAAGATATTAATACTGTCTTGATAGCTACAAAAATGCCCTAACAATCTCCTCCTTAGCTATCAAGGCAGAAAGGGTCTTCTTCTACTTCGAAACCCAAGATGCGTTTCAATCCTTCGCATAGCCATTCTGAAACTCAATTTTTCATCTATCTCTTCAATGGCTCTTGACAAAACTCTTCTAGGTCTTGAAGACATCCAATTAACTTTTCGTTCAGCATCATGTCTTTTAAGCTTTTCGACTAACTGAAGTCTTACAATTTTAAGCGTACCATCAGAATATTTTTCCAACTCATTAAACCGAATGAATATCTTGTTTGCACCATTACTGAACACAACACCAAACTCTGGTTCTCCAATCACAGCAAATAGAGTCATCTTCATCAATCCAGGCAAACTTTGATTAGGCCTCAACAAGTTGACTCTTGGCTGATAACTCTCCACGGCCATTTGTAGATCATGACACTGTGTGAACAAGACGTGTCTTCTCAAAAATCTTTTGATGGCATTCAGTGCAAGAGTTACGTTTTCCCTTCAGATTTGAAGATCTCTGAAATGATGATACAAGAACTCAAAATCTTCCATGGTTAAATGACAGAAATCAGCTTCAGTAAACCTGTAATCTCTGCAATCCTGTCTCTGAACTAAAAACTTTGGATACCACAATTTGTAATACAATCTAGCTGTTACCTCCTTTATAGACACAATCAACTTCTTGCTCCTCACCTCTCTTTTCATTTGGCACTTGTCTCTTAGAAAGTACATATACTCGAACCTGTATTCGGCTGTTTGATCTGTAATACCCAACACGGCGTAGGGATTCAAAGTTCTGATTCTGTGCACAAACAGTCTTCTTTCTTCTTCTTCTAGGAAAGGTGTTCTCAAATACAAAGTTCTTTGTCGTTGTTCAAGTTCAGTCAATTTTCTGCTCCGCGAGGATGAAGGACCAGGTTGATCAGCTGGATTAGAAGGACCAGCTTCATCATGACTAGGAATGATAGGAGGTACTAAAGATGTAGTGGATTGAGGATCAGTCTCTTCAGGTTTTGGCTCTTTAGGTAATGGATCATGAGAATGATGTGGTTCAGATACTGGTATAGTGGTTTGAGCTGAAGTAGATTGGTTAAGGTTGATGGTTATAGGTGTAACAGAAGGTTGTTCTGACATCAAAGTGGTTGAGATATGTTCGGGTGAGTGTACAGGGCTAAAGATTATTTCTTCAGGAGTTTGTGGCCCATATATCTCTGACAAAATATCAACCTCTTTTTCATTAAATCCAACACCTTGATCTTCTGGTTCATAAGTAAATACCAAAAGTGGTTCTTCTTCAGAGAATTCGAATTGAATGCCAGAAGTGAAAAAGTGAGAAAATGAACATTTGAACTCTATTTATACTTAAAAAATTTGGACACTTGGCACGATTTAAAGTACCCCACTTGGCAAACAGTAGAAAAAGGTGATGTTGAATTCATTGAATTCGAATCCTTAAGAGTCCGAATTCTTTGAATTCGAATCCTTAAGAGTTCGAATTCTTTGAATTCGAATCCTTAAGAGTTCGAATTCATTGAATTCGAATCCTTAGGAGTTCGAATTCTTTGAATTCGAATCCTTAAGTGTTCGAATTCTTTGAATTCGAATCCTTGAGAGATCGAATTCTTTGAATTCGAATCTTTGAGATATCGAATTCTTCAAATAAATACCTGAAAAATTACAACTTTTTCAGAAAATTTAACAACTGTTCCACAAATCTCACATCAGATAAAACTTTGTAAGCTCTCAAATACAAACTTTTTTTTTAACTTACAGACTTATGCCGAATTGCTCCCCCTAAACAATTGCATAAATTGCTGTCTTTTCTTCAGAGGAATCTGCACAGACAGATGAAAACTTGGTACTCATTGAACATGAGTCCAAACTGTTAGACTTATCACTTTGTGTAAAAATCTAACTCCCCCTCAAAACATGAATTCTGGAGTATCTTGTTTTCTTCCTCTGAGAGTATGCATATATTTCAATAACGCTCAGTATTTGACATTGTAGCAAGAATGCATTTTACAAGGAAAGTAACATTCATTGAATTTTATTTTATGACTACTAACATCTGATCATTTGAAAGCTTTACACAAAAAATTCAGCTTAAAGAAATTTAACAAATTTTTCAATGAACTGAAAATCAAATGCATGTGTTTGGATTCAATAACAAGTCATCATTGTATATCAAGTTATAAATGTTCAGTGTCAACCCCTTTATTAAATCTATTTGGTGTGCTGGCATGTGAAATATGATTAGCATAAAGCTTATGCACTTCTAAAACATATAAGAATACTCTGTTCTACTCACACTATTTGTACAAAATCAGGATTTTCACAAATTTACGGGTTTATCGCGACTTTGTATTTTCCCAAGATTCAAGAGATGTTTGCTCATTGGCATCTTTTCGTTTGTGCTCATTGGCATCTTTTGATTTTGTGCACATTGGCATCTTTTGATATGTACACATTGGCATCTTTTAATCAAATAGCTTAGTAAGAATAAGATACATCGTTAAACATGACTTTCTATCTGGTTCTATAGCAGGATTTGGGTTAGCAGATCCCAGACCAGTTGGCCTTAGGTGCTAGGTGTCGAGCACCCCTTAGAACTTAATTTCCCAAACCAGAAAGGCCACATCGATATATCTTAAACCCATTTGTACCAGTAGAACATGGCTTTCTATCTGGTTCTATTGCAGGATTTGGGTCAGCCGATCCCAGACCAGTTGATCTTAGGGACTAGGTGTCGAGCACCCCTTAGGACTTACTCTCCCAAACCAGAAAGGCCACAGGTACAAACTTTCAAACTAAATGATATTCTATATAAGTTCAGATTTCCATCACAAAATATGAATAATATCTCAATCACTTGTTTCTAAAACATAGTGCTTCCCCCATATTTTCGTTTCCATCCATCATTCTGACATATGGGCTTTTTGAGCATTATATTCTATATATATCCAGATTCACATAACTTTGAGCATTCAGCATAATTTCATTCATGTTTTGCTTACCTTTCGATTTATTTCAGAGGTGAAAGTTGAAGCAAATCTAACTCAGATAATACAAAGATTCTTGAAAAAATCATCTTTTAGCACACATTTAATTCATTGAATGAAAATTGAAAATTTTATCTCATTGAATTAAATTTGTAAAGATTCAAGTTTTCAAAGTGGTAGAAACAAAATATAATCCAATGTTACCTTTCATCACTTGTTCCTTGAAGTAAAAGGATATAACATTTAAGGATATTACCTGAGAAGTGTGAGTTCTAAACTGATTTGTTTAGAAGTCTTAGTCTTTGAAGTACGGGTCCTGAACTGAATTGTTCAGAAGCCATAGTCGTTGAAGCACGGGTTTTGAACTGATATGTTCAAAAGCCAATGTTCTTTGTCTCCCCCTTAATGGTACAAATATTCTTCAAAAAAAATCCACCGCTTCTCTTCTGTTTTCAGTCATGTGTGTAGTATGAATTTACAAGTCAGTACAACACATGATAAACCTGCAAAACAGATTAAGCAGATTTTGGTACCCAACGGGACTTGGGTCCTAGTGTGTTAGGATATGATCATAGATTTAAGTAAACAAGAACACGAACTCCCCCTCAATGTCTTAAGGATTCAACATTCCTAGTTTGCTGATTAGAAAATTGAGCCTCTTTTCATCTAAAGGTTTTGTGAAAAGATCAGCAAGTTCTAGTTCTGTTGGTACAAAGTGAATTTCTATCGTTCCCTTCTCAACATGGTCTTTGATAAAATGGTACCTGACATCTATGTGTTTCGTTTTGGAATGCTGAACAGGATTTTCAGTTATTGCAATTGCGCTTTTTGAATCACAATAAATGGGGATCTTGTTGAAGATATATCCATAATCCTTTAGCTGAGTTTTCATCCAAATTACTTGTGAACAGCAACTAGCGGCGGCCACATACTCTGCTTCAGCCGTAGATGTTGATACACAAGTTTGCTTCTTTCATCAGCCTTGACTTGGAATTTTGCAAGGTGTTCTCTATCTTTTAGGACAAAACATCTGCATCCAAAAACACGCAAAAATTTGATGTTAGGTTTGCGATTATTGATTATTTCATATGCAGTTTTATTAAGACGTTTATTAATAATTGTCCTGTTTTGAGTGAAACATGCGGTTGAAACTGCTTCAGCCCATAAACTTGGTGGAAGACCTGAATAAGCAAACATAGTCCGAGCTGTTTCCACAAGTGTCCTATTTTTTCTTTCAACTACTCCATTTTGTTGTGGAGTAATTGGTGCAGAAAAATTATGAGAGATGCCAACGGATTCAAGAAACGATTGAAGAGTTGCATTCTTGAATTCAGTTCCATTGTCGCTCCTTATCTTTTGAACTGGACGTTGTAGAAGAATTTGAATCCTTTTTATGAACTTAATTATTTGCTCAGGTGCTTCAGATTTGAGTCGAAGAAAATTCAACCAAGTGTAGCCTGAATACTCATCAATCATAACCAAGATATATTTCTTTCCTCCCATTGATTGAGTTCTCATAGGACCATAGAGATCCATATGAATTAATTCCAAGACGTTGTTGCAGTTAGACAAAGTTTTGGATTTGTGCGTGGCGTGTTTCATCTTTCCCATTTCGCACGCCGGACAGATAGAAACTTTGTCAATCTTCAGTTCAGGAAGCCCGGAAACTAATCCATCTATTCTGAGCTTGTTGATGCTTCAAAAATTTTGATGTGAGAGTCTCATATGCCACAACCAACATTCATCTTGAGAGGCTTTTGAAACAAGACAAACTTGATTAGAAGCAACCAGAGTCGAAAAATCCATCATATATAGATCGCCGCATCGTTTTGCTCTGAAAATCTCTGACCAGTTCTCATCCACAACATAACAAAACTTCTTGTCAAAGATTACCTTACAGTCCTTGTCACAAAACTGACTAATACTGAAAAGGTTATGCCCTAATCCTTCAACATACAAGATCTTTTCTATTTGCATCGAGTCATTCTTCAACGTTCCGTAGCCTCGAACGTGACCTTTAGAATCGTTACCAAAACCTACCGATCCGCCAGGATGTACAGTAAAATCGTGCAATAAGTGCTTGTACCCCGTCATGTGTCTAGAAGCTCCCGAATCAATGACCCACACATGACGATCCTGTAAAAAGATAATTACATGATCTTAGGTACCCATATCCGTATGGGTCCTTTCTTGTTAGTACGGATCAGTTTGTTTATTACAGTTGATGAACCTTGAATTTTGCCTTTAAAGGTAAGGTTATTTTGTGAATTTGGTTTGTTAAGTTGATCTTTTGGAATCCAAACCATATTCACATCAACTATTTTTGTTTCTTTCTTCTTATTCTGTTTCTTTGATCTGAAACCGAACATTTTAACAAATTTGTTCGCTGAAGATTTTAAAGAAAAAGATGAAGTATTAGTCTTTTTGTTCTTTGGATCATTTCTATTTAGCTTGAAATAGTTATCCCAACAATGAGCACAATGTATTCTTCTTTTTGCTTGTGTCAACAAGATAGAATTTGAAATTGCAGAATTTTTATTTTCACAAACTTTGTAAACATTACACGAATGAATACAATTTTTATTTGAAGAAATACATTTCTCAGTATCAGTATTCCTATTCTCGCTATTTGAAATATTCTCCTTCAGATCCACGCACTTTTCTTCATCCATTTATGAGAAAGAATGAGAAACATTGTTAGAAGTCTTAGAACTAGAAACATTATTTGGAAACACATTTGATTTTGTTTCGAATAATTTTTCTTTTTCTTTTCTTTTCAGTTCTTGTTCCTTTTTGGCATTAGATATATTTGATGAAAACTTTGTATGATATACTTCACAATATTTCAGTTCAATTTCAAGTTCAGTTCTTTCCTTTTGATGCTTCTCTTTCTCAAGAAAAAGCACTTTTTCAAAATCTAAAATTTGATTTGAAAGTTTTGCACATCTCAAAACAAGTGCTTTGTTATCTTCAAAAAGCTTATCTTTTTCTAAAGATACTTTTACACCAGAATCAATTGTACTTGAAGAAAAATTGTTAGAGCTTTTTGAGTTAGAAGAATCATTCGAACAAGAATTAGATTTGGTTCCGGATGATTCTCCTTTCTCATAACCTTCGAAAGAACATTTTTCTTTTACTTTGACCGAACTTGAAGAATTAGATTGATCTGTTGTTTCACTTTGATTTGAACACCTTTCACAAGTAATTGAATCTTTAGATTTTGACAATTCTAATATTCGGGATTCAAGTCGTCGAATCTCAACTTGAAGTTCAAGATTGACTTTTTGACTATGATCAAAATTTATCCCAATATTATCATGATCATTCTCTAATATTTTAAAATTTAATTGTAATTTAGAAATTTGATTTTCTAAATCAACAATTTTTCGTAAAGCAGAATCCAAATCAGGAAATTCAGAAGAGGTTTCTTGAACAAACTCCTTTTTGTCAGAATCTGAATTTGTATTTGACCCCATTTCAACATTAGATTCAGATTTAACAGGTTCAGGTTCATTGATATTGGAATCAAATGTTTTAGCCATAGATTCATTTGAGAATAATAAACTAAATTCAGTTAGTTCAACCTTTTTGGTTTTGTAACTGGAATTTAGTTCATCGTATTTAAAGTTTGTCGTATTGAATCTAGGCTTTTCTTCCGAACCTTTATCCGTCTTATCCTTATCTTTATTAGAATCCGGAGTTGAACATTCAGATTTAACAAAAGTTTTGGATATAAGAGGTATTTCCTTTTTAATGGGTTCCTTTAAATCTTCATCCAATTTTGTAATTGTATAAAAAATTTCAGGCGCTTTCTTTGATACCTCTACATCAGATAAACCAAGTCCCATTTTAGGATTAAAAAATTGTTTATCTTTTGGATTATTGGTTAATAATCTTAGAGTTTGCTTAGTCTGACCTCTTTTATAGTTTAACTCTTCAAGTTCTTTGATCTTTGCAAGAGCTTCTATTCTTTCCTCAGTGAGAATCTTAATTTTAAATTGACAGTCTATATTCTCATCACTTATATCAATCATTTTCTTCTTCAATTCAGAAATTTCAGATTCAAGTGTTTTAACTTTTGTTCTAATAACTTCCTTTTCATTTTTTCTATCTTCAGCAAGACATTTGTAAAGAAGTGCCTCATCGTGATATTTCATCATTCAACTTTTCTTATTTTCAAGTTCCTTTTGAAAATTTTCAAATTTCTTATTAAGTTCAATTATCACGAGTTGCATTTCTTCATATCTGTCATCTTCAGTTTCAGACTCATTATCCGAATTATCAGAATTATCAGAAGAATGAAGAGATGATACCTCGGATTCTTGGTCATCTTCATCTAGTTTAGCCATTAAGCTATGCTTTACTTGAGTAAAGTGAGCTTCTTCATCATTAGAGGAATCCATAAGCCAAATTTCTTCCTCAGCATTGACTGGCTTTCCACTTTCTTTTGCTTTTGCCAGATGTGCCTTTCGCTGATAATAGTCAGAATCCTTCACCTTCTTTAGCTTACAGTCTCTGGCATAATGACCTGGCTTTCCACAGTTAAAACAGTTTCGGTCATCTCTATCATTCGTTTCCTCTCTTTCCTTTTTCTCAACTCTCTCCTCTTTCTGCTCTTTCTTTTCCTCCTTGTTCTCGTATTTCTTCTCAAATCTTTTATACTTGTTAGCTTTGTTGTATTCAGTTTGGTTTTTGAATAAAACTTCTTTTTGCCAAACTTGTTTTGAAATCTGTTTGTTAATAAAGCCAACTTCTCAGCTATATCAGTCATTTCATCTCCAGAACTGCCACTATCATCATCATCAGAACTTATCTTCTTCTTGCTCATCCCATAAATCAAAGCTTTTGTTTTCATAGCTTCACTCTTCTTATGTTTACTCAGAAGGGCTAAAGATTCTTCGACCTTTTTATCCTTTTCTTTAACAGCTTTTACTTTTTCTTCGTGTTGACCTAGAATACTGAAAATGTCGGTCAACTTTTCATCATCCATATCCCTTGACATTTGGAGCTGAATGGAGTAGGAATCCCATTCTGGTAGAAGATTCTTGACAAATTTGTAATTTATTTCTGATTCTGATTTGTCGACTCCATTTCTTCTCAAATTATTAAGGATGATATTGTATCTATTGTAGGTCTCTTTCAAAGGTTCGCCTTCTCTTGCTTTAAACCCTTCATAAGCATTGATGCTTTGATTCCTTTTGGTCTTTTTAGACTTTGATGATCCCTCAAACTGCCTTTCTAACTCATCCCATATCTCTTTCGCTGAGTCACGACTATCTACTCGATTGTAGATATCATTTGGAATTGCCATAGTCAAATAAGTCAAAGCCAGTTCATCAATTGCAATCCTATCTTTGTCATTTTGATTAAAAAATCTGGGTTCTTTATCAATCCTTCTAGGAGCAATATACTGACTTGTAGCAGTTTCAGCTTGACCACCAACATCCATTTATGGTGTGTGAGGACCTTCTTTGATTGAAACCATTAAATCTCTGTTCTGATGATTTAGAAACTGAGTCATTCTCTTCTTCCATTGGGCATATTCTTCCACTAGAAGAACTGGAGGCTTATTCTTTGATCCCATACTCATTAAATCTCTCGACATCTTTTCAAATAGCTAGGATAATTGATCGTTCAGAAGATCAAGCAGTAAGTGTAACAGAGATTACACTTAGAATAATCTGTTCAAGAAAGAAATCAGCACTTGGGTCCGAAACCAACACTTAGACAAATTCTGAGTGGTGCGAAACCTTCAGATTTCGGATGCTTTAGAATTCGAAACCTTCAGATTTCGGATGTAGTACGGTGCGAATTCCCTGAATTCGAATGCAACTGAGTACGAATTCCTTGAATTCGAATGCAACTGAATACGAAATCCTTGAATTCGAATTTAGCTTGGTACGAAATCAATACTTGGCCAAAATCAAAACCAATTACACTCTTCAACTCAGAATTCGGATGTAGATGAGTGCGGAATCACGGAATTTGAACTTATCAGATACAAATTCAACACTTATACACCAATTCGAAATCACCGGAATTCGGACTTAACTATGTTCGAAACCTCAAGAATTCGAACTTAACAGGGTGCGACACCACGGATTTCGGACTTAACTTGATCCGAAACCAATATTTGAGTACTTCGAAAGTCTTGAATGATGCGAATTCACCAAGAATAATCCGTATGAATGATCCGAATTCACTATGAATAATCCGAATTCACTTTGAATAATCCGAATTCTGCACTTCGACCATCAAAATCACTGAATCTGCCATATCTTCCTCAATTCTTGATCAATTAACACGAAATTTGTACTGGTTTGCTCGAAATCAAAATCCACACACTTTCTTAGTTAGTCACAAGATCTAATTCGATCAATTTAATCGAATTAAAGTCTAAAACAATGAATTAGGGTTTTCGAACCAAAATCCAAAGAAATGATCAAGTCTGATGATTCTGTTTAGAAAATGATGATGATCCAAGAATTAATGTTGTTCAGATATCAATTCCGAGTTCAGTGATGCTAAGAAACGATCCAAGAAATCAAAATCCAGAAAAAATCTATGTCTGAATGATAAGTGTTCAGATGAACAGTGATGAACACCAGATCCGAATTCTTCGTGTTTAGTGTAAAAAATCTTCAATTTGGTCTTCGATCTGCTTGAATCTTCTGTTTAGCTCTGATACCAAATGTGAAATCCCAAATCTAGCTAGAAATCAAAAATGATATAGAGAGAAAATCTAGAGTACACAAGTCATCCATATATTGATCTTCAAAGTGTAAATGACAAAATGATTAAGTTGTTACCAAGATTACAAAGGAGTCTTCTTTATATAGTAGGGCCATGACATGTCCATGCCTCTACTTAAGAAGAACATTACAAGATATTAATACTGTCTTGATAGCTACAAAAATGCCCTAACAAATGGAGGCCCAGTCAATGTTTAGACCTTTCAGCAGTGCGTATCCCATGGACTGCTGAGGTTGGGCGGCTTGATCAGAAGAGCCGGACTTCGCTGTCATGCAGCTGATCAGGTGTGCGAAGATGAAGTTCATCTCGCTGGGCATCTTGGATTTCTTTATCAGCGTCAGCTTTTTCTCAGGCTTCTTGTCCCTTCCAATATCCCAGATATAACCCATTGCGTCAAGGAAAGCAATGATTTCTTCTTTGTCAGCGTGCTTCTTGTGGTCAGGGAATGGAACGAAGGGTTTTTCTTTGGTAGCATTTGGGAAGTTCAGGGCTTTTCGGATTATGGCAGGGGTTATCTTGATGGTGCCATACTCAGTATCGCTGAGTATGCAGTCGATGGTTTTGGATGCATCTTTGGCAGAGGGTAGCTCAGTGTGTCTGGCAGAGTACCAGAACTGGGATAAGAGCCGCTGACTGGCAGGAGGTGTTATGGTCTGGGCTGTGTAGATGGGGCTGTTCTTCAGAAAACTCACAGCATCGTCCAGATGTGATACTTGCTTCCGAGGAGGAAACTCGAGAAGAGCTGAGAGGTTGTTGGCCTTAGTCCAATCTAGTTGATCCAGCTCGAACTTAACCTGAGGGGCTTTGACGATGTCCACTTCCTCAGAGTCAGTGGAGATGGACTCAGCGGTGACATTGATCTTTGAAGATGCCATTTCTCTGTATTATCAGTTCAACCAAAGATGTTAACAAATAAGAATTGTCTTAGTATGGAAAGAATTTCCATTAAGATTTTTCGAATTTTGTCCATTTCATTCAGACGTAAATGTCTTAATGAAGATTAGGGTTTTTCTTGATTTTTGAAATGAAATGTAAAACCCATAAAGTCTTGTATTCCAGTTTCTAAAAGAAAAACTGGATACGAATGAAGAACAAGTTTAAGATTTAGATTTGAAACTTGAAGAACAACCATGAAATGGTTGTGTTCATAAAATCATGAAAGAAATGATTTTATTTTACAAAGTTCTTTTGTTTGATCTTGTTAAAACAAAGAGAAGATCGAAAACAAGTTATACGCATTTGATAAAAGATAAGAACATATTAACCTTGAAGTTTTGATGAGGAAGATGATGAACAGTTCTTGAGGTTTTTGAGAGCACAAATGCAACAGTGATTTCTTTTCTTGCGGAGAAAGATTGTTCGCGTAAAAGACAAATATAAACCAAGAGTTGTTTATATAGGGAGTTTTAGAGAGAGAAAACCTTGAGCGGGAAAAGGTTTTCATCATGACACGGACACGTGTTTGCATTTGATTGGAAGTTTGAACGAAACGTGCAAACGTGTGTCAGAAAGAAATCGTGCCTGGTGTTATCCGTTGCAATGACGTCACAACTGTCCTTTCACATTCTTTTAGGATGTCTCTGAGGTTTTGAAAGCTCAGGGACTCTTTTGAAAAACATGAAGCACTGAATAGAAAATATCAGTGAAGGTTTAAAGAACTTTCAAAATATCGTTGTTAAGGAAGAGATATTCAGCGATGTAATTTATCTTGAAATCTTGCATTTACATGCGATTTGTCAGAGAGAGAAAACATACATGGATATCAGTTTAACCAAGTTTATTCAGAGAGAAGATGATGAAATGGATTATATAAGTTGATTTTATCCCGAAGGCTATACAAGATTGTATAAACGTATCGCTGATCAAATGTGAACCGCTGAAGATTTTACCCTTCAAAGTTCAGCATTCCCAGCTCGCTGATGAGAAAGTTGAATCTTGTCTCATCAAGAGGTTTGGTAAACAAATCAGCTAACTGATAATCAGTTGGGATAAAATGAAGTTCTATATCACCATTCATCACATGATCTCTGATAAAATGATATCTGATTTCTATGTGTTTTGTCTTTGAGTGTAGCACTGGATTGTTTGCTATAGCGATGGCACTAGTGCTGTCGCAATAGATTGGAATTTTGGAGAGCTGAAGATCATAGTCTAGTAGCTGATTTCTCATCCACAAGACTTGAGAACAACAGCTTCCAGCGGCTACATATTCAGCTTCAACTGTGGAAGTGGACACTGAGTTTTGCTTCTTACTTGTCCAACTTACCAGCTTTCCACCCAGGAGCTGACATCCTCCTGTGGTGCTTTTCCTATCCATTTTGCAACCTGCAAAATCACTGTCTGAATAGGAAGTTAGATCGAATCCTGAGTCTTTGGGATACCAAAGACCTAGATTCGCTGTACCCTTAAGATATCGAAAGATTCGCTTTACAGCTTTCATATGAGATATCTTAGGTTCAGCTTGATATCGTGCACACAAGCATGTTGCAAACATAATATCGGGTCGGCTAGCTGTAAGATACAATAGTGAGCCGATCATCCCACGGTACAGCGTGACATTGACAGGAACACCCTTTGTGTCCTTATCAAGTGTCAGCGGTGGTGCCATAGGGGTTTTCATAGCTAAACTTTCAGTTAAGTCGAATTTCTTCAGCATATCTTTAACATATTTTCCCTGATTTATAAAAGTTCCTTTTTCAGTTTGCTTAATCTGAAGACCAAGGAAATATGTTAGTTCACCCATCATGCTCATTTTATACTCATCTTTCATTCTATCAGCGAAACGAGTACAAAGCTCAGGGTTAGTAGAACCAAATATAATGTCATCAACATATATTTGAACTAAAATGATATGACCTTTCACTTTTCTAAAAAATAAAGTTTTGTCAATCTTTCCTCTATCAAATTTTTCAATATGGAGATAAGTAGAGAGAGTATCATACCATGCACGAGGAGCTTGCTTTAAGCCATAAAGTGCCTTGTCCAGTTTATAAACGTAACCTGGACGCTTAGGATCTGAGAATCCTGGAGGTTGTTCCACATACACTTCTTCATTCAGCTTTCCATTTAGAAACGCTGACTTAACATCCATCTGATGTACAGTGAAGTTTTTGTGTACAGCATATGCTAAGAAAAGACGAATAGATTCAAGTCTTGCTACTGGAGCAAACGTTTCGTCATAATCTATGCCTTCCTCTTGCCTGTATCCCTGAGGAACAAGACGAGCTTTGTTGCGAGTTACAGTACCATGTTCGTCCAACTTGTTTCGATAGACCCACTTAGTGCCTATCACCGTTTTGTCAGTTGGTCTCCGAACAAGTTTCCAAACTTTGTTTCTTTCGAATTCAGTCAGCTATTCTTGCATAGCGCTGACCCAGTTTGGATCTCTGAGGGCATCATCTATTTTCTTTGGTTCAGTTAGAGAAATAAAGTTAACAAATAAACAAATATTACCTGCACTTCTACGAGTCTGAATACCAGCGTTGGGATCACCAAGAATTTGATCGATTGGGTGATTTACAGTCCATCGCTGAGCCGGAGCATACGTCGCTGACTCAGTCTGAACTGGAGAAACTGAAGATGAGGCTTCAGCTACTTCTGGATTATCAGCTAAGAGAGGAATTTTGCATTTGTCACTTCATTCACTGATTGCTGAGAAATAGATGGAATGTCTGAGACATTTGGATCAACTGCAGGTATAGTGTTTATAGGAACAGCTGAGACCCATGATGTTCCAGCTTCACTGTTCTGCATATTTGGAATGATAGTGGGACTATCATCTTCTACTGGATGAGCATGAGGAGTGGGAACTTCTTCTGAATCACCAAGATGAGAAAACATCCATTGATGCAGTTCTTCAGTATCAGCGTTCGGTTTAGAGTTCGCTGAACGGGATTCGTCAAACGTGACGTGAATAGTTTCTTCTACAATTTGTCTTCTACGGTTGAAGACTCTGAAGGCTTTGGAGACTGAGGAGTATCCAAGAAAGATTCCATCATTAGCCTTAGGATCAAACTTTCCAAGGGCATCTATGTTGTTCAGTATGAAACACTGACATCCAAAGATGTGAAGAAAGCTGATTGAAGGCTTTCTCCCATGAAAAAGTTCATAGGCTGTCTTTTTGAATCTTTTAACTATCAGCGACCTGTTTTGCGTAAAACAAGCAGTGTTGACAGCTTCTGCCCAAAACTGAGTAGGCAGGTAAGAATCGCTGAGCATTGAACGTGCAGCTTCAATAATTGTTCTATTTCTTCTTTCAGCGACTCCATTTTGTTGCGGTGTTCTCACTGACGAAAAGTTGTGAGAAATACCCTTACTCTCAAGGAAGGAATCAAGAGAACTGTTTTTGAATTCAGTTCCATGATCACTCCTTATTGAGCGAACAGTCATATTGTTCAGAGTTTCCATCTTCCGAACAAAGGTGATGAGTTCTTCAGGGGTGTCACTCTTAGAACGGAGAAACATTACCCATGTGTAACGAGAGAATTCATCAACTATGACCAGCGTATATTTCTTTCCAGCGATGGATTGTTTGTTAACGGGGCCAAACAAATCCATATGGAGTAGTTGTAGAGAAGATGACACTGAGGAGACTTGCTTTGACTTGAAGCTTGCCTTGGTCTGCTTCCCTTTTTCACACGCTGAACATAAAGATTCTTTGGCGTATGAATGCTGAGGTAGACCAGTGACTAACTCTTTGGAGGAAAGAGTATTCAGTGTCTTGAAATTTAGATGTGAGAGCCTCTTGTGCCATAGCCAGTTGACATCAGAAGATGCCTTTGAGAAGAAACAGGAGTTCTCAGTGGTTGTTGAGTCCATGTTTATTACATAAACATTTTCCAAACGATAACCGCTGAGAGCTATCTTCTCCTTTTTGTCAGAGACAAAGCAGGATTCCTTGGTGAAAATAACTTTGTTATCCATGTCGCAAAGCTGACTGATGCTCAGAAGATTATGCTTCAGCCCTTCAACATATGCGACTCTTCTGAAGGAGGTTATACCATTTGAAAGTACACCATACCCTCGGGTGTGTCCTTTTCCATTTCCACCGAAAGTCACAGAGGGACCCTTCTCTTCCTTGTATTCAGCGAGCAGGCTTTTCTTTCCAGTCATGTGTCTAGAGCATCTGCTATCGAGATACCAGATACCCTTCTTATCCTGCAATACAAAGGAAGATTAGTTTTTCTTAGGTACCCACTTAACCATGTATACACGTTTGTCAGTGGAAGTAGTTGGAATGGAAGGTTCAGCGGTCTTCACAGCATTTGAAGATTCAGCTTTGTCTTTCTTCACTTTGGTTAATTTCTTAACCTCAGTGGTAGAATTCACCTTGACCTGATTTGCACCAGGGTTGGTCTTCTTTGCCTTGGGGGTAATTTTCACCTTAGCTATCTTTTCAGCTTTGGTGGCTGTGGGGCACTTACTAGCAATATGATCGGTAAGTCCACAGTGATAACATTTCCTATAACTAAAAGTAGTTCTAGGACCACTTGTATGCTGAGCTTTTAATTTTGAATTAGAAGTGCCAGCACCAAGTAAACTATTGGCTTTAGAAATGGGACGAACATTCAGTTCTTCAGATTTCTTACCAAGGACATCCACTCTGAGTCTAGGAGTAGATCGCTGAATAGATCCAGAGATCAGCTTTCTAGATCCAGAGGGGTTGGTCACTGAGGCTTTAGAAGCATTCAGCTTAGTTACTAAGGTACCCTTCTGAGGATTTTGATAAATAACAATTCCTTTACCTTTGTCTTTAGAGACAGAGGTAGGTTTTGAATAAATCATTTTCTCCTTACCTTTTGAGGAGGTAGGAGTTTCCTCAGGGATTGGTGTAATGGACGAGGAGCACTGAGATGATGAAGTGTCAGCGACTGAGGATACGAACGTTCCAAATTTAAGCATTGAACGTTCAGTGGTTGGTTTTGGAGTATCATATTTATAACCCAGACCACGTTTATCACTCAGAGGAATCTGAGCCTTAATTATCTCAGTGATCTTTGTTGAAGAATTACACCATCCTTCAACAGTAGCTTGTTCAGCTTTTAATGCAGTGATAGCTTCTGCTCGTTCGATTTTGACTAGCTGATTTAAATAGACTTGATCTTTAAAATCATTTTCAATTTTAGAAAGCTTTTCTATTTGAAGGTGGCAGTTTTTAAGCTTTTCAGCGAGATCAAGATTTTGGTTTTCAACCACAGCTTTGCCGTTCATGGCTTCGTATAAACTTCTAGTCAATAGATCGATTTTACGGTGACTATCAGCTTCATCAATATTTGCAATATTGGTAAAGAAAGAAGGTGATACCTGAATGGCAGATGTTGAAGTGGAAGGACTGTCTGAAATTTCTTCCTCTTCTTCAATCTTAGCCATGAGACATTGATTTGCTTCATCATCTTCAGAATCAGATGATGATGCTTCTTCATCAGAAGCAGCCCAATCATAGTCAGCCATCAGGCCTTTTCCTTTCTTCTTAAAGCTTTTCAGCTTTGCATACTTCTCCTTCAGCTTTGAGTATTTGTCATCTTTATTCCTTGGAACAAAGGATTTCTTTGTAAAAGCTGAAGGTCTCATGATTTTCTTTGACCTGCACTCATTAGCGAAATGACCTGTCTTTTCGCAGTTGAAACATGTAGCAGTAGCCTTATCGACAAAAGCTGATGATTTAGGCTTGTCAGTTATGGAAAGAGGTTTGTTCTTTCTAAACATTTTCTTCTTGGCGAATCTCCTGAACTTTTTAGTTAGGAGAGCCAAGGATTCATCATCATCTGAAAAATCAGAATCTGATGACCTTTCAGAGTTACTCTCTAACTCAGTGATAGTGACCGAAGGTCGCTGAGTAGAAGGTTCCTCTGAGATTAAAGCAACAGGGGTGCTTTTGGAATCTTTTACAAGATTCTTCTTAAGATGGCTAGATTGCTCATGATTCAACAATGTACCATATAAGGTAGCAAGGGTCATTGATCTTAGATCCTTTGACAGCTTGAGACACATGGAATAATTGTCCCAGCTTTCAGGTAAACATTCTAGAAACTTTGTCAGCACTTCAAATTTAGAATATTCCTTACCAACAGTTTTCAGATCTATAATTAAATAATTAAAATGTTGGTGAACTTCAGAGAGAGTTTCATTCTTACCAGAAATGAAGCTTTCGTATTGTCTTACCAGGTTGATCTTTCTTGAGTCCTGGACTTCAGACGTTCCTTCATACTGAACACATATTGTGTCCCACATGGCTTTTGATGATTTCAGGTTCATGACGGAATGGTAGACTTCGTCAGGAAGGGCCATGGATAGTATGGATCTGGCTTTTGTATCTATAGCCACTTTCTTCTTATCATCGTCGGTCCACTGATGGATTTCTTTAGGAATCAGCCTTTCTGGAATAGCAGCTCTAGTTGCAGTGGCTAGAACTAAAGGATCAATTGTTACAGGGATGTGTGGGCCGTTCTCAAGATAGTAAGGTATAGTAGGGTCTACACCTTCTAAGAAGAGTGTCATCCTGTTTTTCCACAAGTTGAAGTTATCTCTGGAAAATCTAGGGGGTTTTGCAAGAGAACCATTGTCAATATAATTTGTGTTTGTGTGGGAGGCCATTTTCAGATAATAGCAAGGAAGAGAAATATCTTAGATTAGATCTTGTTTATGAGATTAAACAAATCTGCTCTGATACCACTTGTTGGTCTCGAAAGGCCTATACAAGTTTGTAGAAGGGGGGGGGGGGGGTTGAATACAAACACACAGATTTTACTTTTCTAAATTGTTTATTGATAAATCATTAACAATTTACAGCTTGTTGCGGAGACAAGATTAGGGATAAACCTAAATCTAAACAAGTTGGAACACTAAGGTTTCTTGCACTAAGAAAGATAAGGAAATTACTAATAATAACCTATCTTGAGATAAGAGATATGAACTTGTCCAGAGTTAGCAAGTTACTTCGAAATGAAGTGAGTTCATCTCTTTATATACTGCATGCATTTAATGCAAGTCAGTATACACTTTACACATGTCATCAACTGGTTGGTTGCATGTCATTGACCTTGTTTGACAACCTTAGTAGCCGTAAGGATGAACAGTGTAGTATCAGAGTGGTTGTACGATTTCAGATATTCGGAGGTTCTTTTCTGACATATCGTACGGAGGCATGCAAGGGTGGTTAAGACAAAAGTACTTTGTACGGAGGACTTCATGATCAGCTTTCGTTGATTCAGCGATTATCATTTACTATTCAGCAGATGATAAAGTTCAGCGATAGCTGAAGTCTTGTACTTGATACTTCACGTTGAGTGGACAAATCTGAGTCTTCGCTGATCCGCATTAGTTCATTAGGAGACTTGTCGCTGGTTCTTGAGCTTGATCTTCGACTTCAGCGTAGAACCTTTGTTGACGTGAAACTTGTCTTCAGGGATCATAAGTAAACAACTAACTTGTCAGCGATCATCATAATGACTGAACAGACTCAGCGCATTAATGATGAACAGTGTTCGCTGAATGTTTAATCTAAAAAGCGAGAGTTCCTATCAGCGGTACTGGAAGATCTTAGTACTTATCAGCGATAGTGAAACTCTGATACATATTGTTTACTTACAATTTTCACTAAGTATATAAGAGAGGGTCATTATCAAATCACTGACGGTTTGGATCAACAACAGTGTCCAAATCCACTCCAGAGGTGGGTATTGGAATGTCCTTCTGTTGACTAGGAGACTTGTCTAGAGTCTCTTCGTCTCTGTGCTCACTACTTCTCTCTGAAAGAAGATTTGGCCCTAATGTTTGCGTGGCAGAGGAAACGAATTCCTTTGTAGGGTGTTCTAGTGTGATATGGGGCGATTGATCACGAATAATAGGTGAGTCTCTTTGAGGAGACTCCTTAGGAATGGATTCCCCGGTTTTTGTGGGCGCAGAAGTCGAAAGAGTGACTTCTGGCTGGATGGGTTGGGTTTGGATCGAGCTGTGATGCTCTTTTTCAATAACTCCTTCTGCAGCTCTTTTTCAATAACTCCTTCAATAACTCTATTAATCCAGGCATCTTTTCTTGTTTCATCCTCTGTTAAGCACCCAAGCACTACATCACCGTCTATTATTTCAGCCTCTGTAGTTATCCTACGGCTTGGTGCTTCTTCCCTTGCTTCTGTTGAAGTTCCTTGCTCTGTGCGTAAGAAGTCGTACATTTGATGAGAGCCGTATAATCTCATGACATGTGGATGATAGAGACCTTTTCGTATCCAGACAGCTTCTTCTTCATCTGAATCTACCTCTGAGACCTCTATCCTTGTCTCAGAAGCCTCTGTTACTTCACCTCTATTCCACTCAGTTTCTGTTAGTTCTTTTTCTTCTGAAGCTGGGTTTGGACTTCTTCTATGGACGTCCAATCCCTGAATGAAAGGGTTCTGTAAAATAACAGGTGTGTTAGCTGGTTGATCTTTGGGTGTTGTGTCATCTTCTTGCAGATGTGTGTCAATGCCAGAGATGGAGAAATATTGTTCTTCTGGGGAGTGGTGGTCGAGAGGTTGTGCCGTCCACCCTGCTGTATTTAAGGTATTGGCAATGTCAGGGTTCTGTAGGAAGTCGTTCAGATCTCCTTGGTGAGCAAATCTATCTGGAGATTGATAGGGTGATTGATATTCCTCTGTTGCCATTCCTTCTTCTGCATCTTCTTCGGCAGTTCTTTCTTCTGCGGTTTCTTCTACTTCGGGTTCCTCTTCTGCAATGGTAACCAATTTATCAAGTTATTTACCATGCTTCTTTTTGGTTTTCCTCCTCTTGGGTTTTGGTGCCCCTTCCTCTGTGGTTTTCGATTTTATTTTCTTCTTCTGTTTTGGAGAAGAGGGAGGAGCAGAGGAGCCAATTTCTGTGGCATGGAGAGGTGAGGGTTGATTTTCTGCAGCGCTTGTGGAGGTTCCTTCTGCAGTTTTTCTCTTCTTTGCTTTTGGAGTAGATGCAGAGGTTTTTGAAGAGGACTTCTTTCCCATGAGTTCTGCACGTTTGGCTATGAAGCTTAGTTGTATAGCCATGTGTTTTTCCAATTTCTGATCTTTTTCTTCTTGAGAGGAAAGAGGTTCTGCAACTATTGTTCCTAGGGGGACACCTAAACGTGGGGGTGTCATAGGACTCGGTGTAGGAGTTCTATGATCGCGTATATACTCTTTCTTAAGGGTTTTATTCGAGGCATACTTCAGAAGCTTCTTTGACAGAGGTCTGCAGTGTGAGTAACCATCTATATGATCAGTGGGGACATTTTTGCTCATTGGGAACTGTTTGGGAATTGGCCCTTCCATTGGCCATTTCTGTATCAGCAACAGAGGTTCGAACAATACTCCCAATATCCTTTGGAATTGCAGAGGTGGTAGAAAGTTGGGATCGTTTTCTTTGACCCTTCTGGTGTTGTTCTTTCTGTCGATGGTGTTGATGATTTCTTGCATCATTATGGTCGAGTAATCCAGTGGGAGATCATAGTAAACACCATACATGATGGTCAAGATCTGATGCGAGGTCTGGTCAATGCTGCCTATCTTCCCTGTCAGGCATCTGTTAAGAATAGAGAACAAGGTGTTCCACAGAGGTGGTAATATGCCTCTGCGAAAGTCATTTCTCTTCCGTAGTTGTGTGTTGTACCCAAGCATTTCTACGAAGCGACAGAGCTCGTCGTCTGTTGGTTGCTCTGCATATTTCTTTAAACCAAGAAGACCCCTCGTGGGTAGGTTGAACTCAAGTGAGAACATTGTTCTGTTGAACTTGATTTCAAGATGTTCAGATTTGTCAGGTCTTGAAATGTACCCTTTGATAATAGAGTCGTCTTTATCAAATCGGCAGCTCTGCCAAAACTGGTTCAGATATTTGACTGGTATTTTCTTTGGTGTTCTTGAGAGTAGAGGGAAGAGGATGTGATTTTCCATTATGTTCAGAAGAATGACGTGGGCTTCGCCGAAAGCAGTGGGTGAGGGGACCAAATAGCAGTTGTTGGATTTGATTGGTAGTACTTTTTCGAAATGATCCTTAGCTATGAAGTTTTGCAGATGTGTTGTCGGAGCAAAGTCTGCTGAGTCGCCGGAATCTTCTAGTTCAATGTTCTGGGCAGGGTTGGGGTTTTCTGAATGTTCAGAATGAGCCGGTGAATGTTCTGGTGAGGTCGTCGGAGAGTGTGCAGGGGAGATAGCTTGAGAAGATGAAGCCATTTGATGCTGAGAATAAGAAACTTGCAGGTTTTTGCAGGGTTTCGCCGGAGAAGAATGAGAGTTTGTAAAAGGTTTATGAGAGGGTAAGCTTGGTTTTTATAGGAGGGTAAAACGGTAGAATTCGAAAGAGTAAAATATATGGCAATGGACTAAAATTTGGAATCCGAACTCAAGTTAGAACGGCGGGTTCAACTTTCCACAGAAAACGTTCCATGTACGCCCAATGAAAATGGGACACGTAGTCCATGTCAGAGGATGACAGGACGTCGTGCGCGGCCCATTAATGCTAGGCGCGTGGGGTTATTCTTAGCCACATGTAGTTCACTCCCAATAAAAGTAACCGTTATTACTACAGAAATGCCCAAGTAACAGATTGACAGAACTTCTGTAGTTTACAGAGGTTTTGTGAATTTGAAAATCTTTGATGTGTATCCCTTTCTCATATATCTCATTGTTATCATGACTTCTGTGAGGTTCTTCTTTAACCAAAACATTTGTAAAGGCATTGGAGAGGATAAAATCGGATTTTTGTCAAGAAATTTGCTTCGCAGAGGTTTTGTGGCTCTGTTGGAACTTGCAGAAGTTCTGTGAGGGCCAGCAGAAGCTCTATGAGGGAAAAAATCTCATAACAAAAATTTTATCAAAATTTTTGATCATCCAATTTTTGATTTGGTTTAAGAGATGTTTTTCGGACATATTTGAAAGTTTGTGTCCGAGAAAACTGGAAAAAAAACGGTTTGTTCGAGAAGGTCATGGTTTGTGTTTTCGGTTTCCGAGATAACATTCCAAAAGATCGACAGAGGGTTAATTTGTGATCACAGAGCATATTACTTGCAGAACCTCTGTTGAGCTCCGCAGAAGCTCTATGACCTTAAATTTCTCCTAATTCGAATTTTGTGAAACTTTTTGAGCTTTTGATTTTTGAAATGTTATTCACAGTATATTTAGGACATATTTGACAATTCTTGTCCTAGAAAACTGTTTTCCAAAAACTTTTTGTGCGAGAGACATACCTTTTGGTTCTTCTGTTCTCGGCAGTTTGTCTGACTTCTGTCGATGGAGAATTATCGACATTCTTCTTTGGCTTCCCTTTGAAAGATTTACCTCGGTAGATCATTTCAGGATCCCTTTTTGCTCCCCCTTGATCTAATCACCTCTGTAGATCAAGTAATTTCCTTTTGCTCCCCCTTGACCTATGCTTGGATCAAAGAATGATAAGTTTTGCATAGAACATAGGTCATGTTTTCCAGAGGTTCTGTAGGGGTCGTCAGAGGATCTGAGTTGACTTACAGAAGCTCTGAGTTTATCATTCCTAACTTACCCACCAAGAAATTGAATCTTTTCTCGTCTAGTGCTTTGGTGAATAAGTCAGCGAGTTGATATTCTGTTGGCACGAAATGCATTTCAATTGTACCGTATTCAACATGATGTTTCAAGAAATGGTACCTTATATCGATATGCTTGGTTTTCGAGTGTTGCACAGGATTGGCAGAGATAGCAATGGCACTTTTGGAATCACAGAAGATGGGTATTTTGAATAGGATGTGGCCGTAGTCTTTTAGTTGAGTCTTCATCCATAGAACCTGAGAACAACAGCTAGCAGCAGCAACGTATTCAGCTTCTGCAGTGGATGTTGAGACACAATTCTGCTTCTTGGAGGTCCAACTGACTAGTTTACCACCTAGGAATTGACAACTCCCAGAGGTACTCTTTCTGTCAAGCATGCATCCTCCATAGTCTGAATCTTAAATAAGCTTTAAGACTAAAACCAGAGTTCTGTGGATACCAGAGACCAAGATTTTTGGTCCCTTTCAGGTATCTAAAGATTCTCTTTACAACATCATAATGTGATTTCTTTGGATTAGCTTGATAACGTGCACAAAGACATGTGGCATGCATAATGTCAGGTCTGCTTGCTGTTAAGAATAACAGAGATCCAATCATGCCTCTGTAGAGAGTGCATTCTACAGAGATACCATTTGGATCTAAGAATAACTTATTTCCAGTGGCCATTGGAGTTTTCATTGCAGAGGTATCAGAGAGGTTATATTTTGACAGAATGTCAGAGACATATTTGGCTTGATTTATAAAAATTCCCTCTGAAGTTTGTTTGGCTTGAAGTCCGAGGAAGAATGTTAATTCCCCCATCATACTCATTTCAAACTCACTCTGCATGAGTTTCTCAAAACTTTTACACTCTTCTGAATTAGTAGACCCGAAAATTATGTCATCTACATAGATTTGTACAAGCATTATCTCACCCTTTTTATGTTTATAGAATAAGGTAGTATCTGTTGTACCTCTGTTGTAGCCATTGACTAGAAGGAAGGTAGAAAGTCGTTCGTACCATGCTCTTGGAGCCTGTTTCAGTCCGTATAGAGCCTTTTCAAGGTAGTATACATGCCTTGGAAACTTTGAGCTTTCAAACCCTGGTGGCTGATTTACGTAAACCTCTTCTTGGATTTCACCGTTTAGAAAAGCTGATTTTACGTCCATCTGATAGACTTTAAAACCTCTGTGGGCTGCGAAGGCTATGAATATTCTTATTCCTTCAAGTCGTGCGACAGGGGCAAAAGGCTCGTCGTAGTCTATGCCTTCTTCTTGTCTATATCCCTTTGCTACTAATCTTGCTTTGTTTCTGATGACCACTCCATCTTCATCCTTCTTGTTTCTGTAGACCCATTTAGTCCCAATGGCCTGTTTCCCTCGTGGCAGAGGTACTAAAGTCCATACTTTGTTACGCTCAAACTGCAGAAGTTCTTCTTGCATGGCGTCTACCCAATTTGGGTCATCTAGGGCTTCAGAAATCTTCTTTGGTTCTATCACACTGATAAAGTTAGTAAAAAAAACAAAAATTAGCAGTGGCAGACCTGGTTTTTACTGAGTCAGAAGGTTCTCCGATTATTTGGCTTGGAGGATGGCTTTTTGTCCACTGAGTCGTGCGTGGAAGATGATCATCAATGTCCTCGAACCTTTCGTCAGCGGCTTCTTGTGTTTCTTCTTGTGTAGCCTCTGTCGTTCTTCGTACCTTGGTAGTTGATTCTACCGTTTGTGGAAATATTGGTATGAGTGGTGGTGGGGTTTGTTCCTCTGAGGACGTATAGTCTTGGTCCTCGATTTCCTCTGTAATTGGTTCTTCTGTGGATTGTGGAGTTTGTTTTTCAGCAACTTCTGTGGTCGTTTTTCTTGATGTTTCATCTTCTGCATGTTCTTCTTCGGTAATTGCATCTGTAGTATTTATAGAAGGAGATGAAGCATTATTTGGACCTGTTAGAGTCATACCTGTAGGATTTTGTCCAACAGAGGATGGTTCTTCAGAAATTCTGATGGTTCCAACAGAAGGATCAATGTCATTGTTGAACATCTCTAAAAATAGAAGATCCAAATCTTCTTTTGTTTTTGAGATGTTAGAGGATTTCCCTTTAATTCCGAGTTCTGAACTGATTTGTTCAGAAGTCATTTGGAATGAATCATCAAAAGAAACATTGATGCTTTCTACAATCTTGCGAGACTTTGTAAGGAATGTTCTGTAGGCTTTGGAAGTGGTAGAGTATCCAATGAATTTGCCTTCATCAGCTTTTACTTCAAACTTTTCTCTTGAATCTCTGTCGTTTAAAACAAAGCATTTGCATCCGAATACATGGAAAAACTTGATGTTTGGCCTCCTTTTGTGAAGCAATTCGTAAGGCGTCTTGAGTTGTCTTTTCACAATGGTTGAACGATTCTGTGTATAACACACAGTAGAAATTGCTTCTGCCCAAAAGTTCATTGATAATCCACATGCAGATAGCATAGTTCTTGCGGCCTCCACAAGTGTTCGATTCTTTCTTTCGACTACATCGTCCTGTTGTGGAGTTCGAGCGGCAGAGAAGTTCTGTGATATTCCTTCTATAGAAAGATAGGATTCAATGACACAGTTTTTAAATTATGTGCCATTGTCACTTCTTAACTTCTGTATTCTGCAGTCATAAAGAACTTGAATTCTTTTCATTAGATTTATCAGTATAATTGGAACATCTGATTTCTTTCTAATAAATTCAACCCATGTGAAACGTGAATACTCATCAATTAGGACAAGTATGTATTTCATGCCACCTAGGCTCTGTATAGCAATGGGACCGCAGAGGTCGACATGAAGCATGTACAGAGGCCTAGTGCAAGACACGTCTGTTTTGCCTTTGTGGGAAGCCCTTCTGTGTTTTCCCATTTCACAGGCCGAACACAAGTGATCCTTATTGAATTTAACATTTGGCAAACCTTTAACTAGATCGAGTTTTACTAGTTTATCCAGGGTGTGAAAGTTTAAGTGACAGAACATGTTGTGCCATAACCACGCTTCTTCACTTTTGCAGGCTACTAGGTAAACTTTGTCCTTGGTATTTGAAGTAAAATTCATTAGGTATAGATCACCTCTTCTTTCAGCTCGCAGAAGTTCCATTCCTGTGTTTTCACTTTGTAGAGAGCAGAAAGTTCTTTTGAATAACACATCGAATCCTGTATCACAGAGTTGACTTACACTTAGTAGGTTGTGTTTGATGCCATTCACATATGCAACTTTGTATACAGAGACATTTTCTTTCTGTATGACTCCATAGCCTTTGATGTGTCCCTTCATGTTGTCTCCAACAGTTACAGATCCACCATCGTGTGTTTCTTTGTATGTGGATAGTAATCTTTTGTCGCCAGTCATGTGCCTTGAGCATCCGGAGTCAAGATACCAAATTGGCATATGTTGCTTCTGAAAGACAATCACAGAGACTTAGGTACCATAACCATATGGGTCCAATATTGTTAGAATTTTTCAAGTTTGCCTTAGCATTCTTGAAATACATTTTATCCTTTGTAGAAAGATCAGATTGTTTCTCTCGAGGTTTTGACTTTGGAGTTTTAGTGGAGAGTAAGCAATCTGGACTTGAGAAGTGTTTATTCAATTTGAACATAAGATCAAAACAATGACAGTATTGAATATGAGACGTGATTCGTTTGAACTTTTCATTGAATTCATTGAACTGAGCCACAGAGGCATTACACTCTTTCTTTACATTAGATTTCCTATTAGAAGAAGATCTATGAATACTAGAATGTTGTTTGCAAAAGTCTTGTTTAGTTCCTGCCTTCTATGACTCTCTTCTGTGGTGAACATCTTTCTTCACTGTCACAGAGGAAAAGTATTTGTTAGCTTCAGGCCATTTTCCCTTTTGTTGCCAAGTGGGATTCTCTTTAATTTTCCTTAAAGGTTTTGAAAATTTTGAGCTTTTAGGATTTTCAGAGGCCTTTTTCAGATTATCAAGCTCTGTAGAGGTTTTGACATGTATACACATTTTGAGAAAATCTGGACAGATAGGTATCTCTGTGATTTTCTCTTTCGGAGAAATTGTTCTGTTGAAAACCTCAGAGGAGAATTTAACATCCTCTGTGTCACAATGAACTGTCCCTGATTTAGAATCAGTCTCTGAGTCGTCAGAGGATGAATCGCCCTCATATATAGAGGTTGAGTCATCTCTTTTGACAGAGGCTGGATTATCTGAGCATGTATCGTACGAGCTTTCTTCCTCTGTAGAATGACTTTCATAGAAGGCAGAGGTATCTGATGAGATCTTTTCAGCGAGAATTTGATTTATAGATGTACTGAGATTTTCTAAAACATTTGATTTCAAAACTTCCAAAATTTCTTCTTCAATAGATTTTTTAAGTTTTTCTTCTGAAAAGATGGGTTTAAACTCAGGAGCTTCTGCTGATAATTTCTTTTCATCGTTCATTATGCAGACAAAAGCGACCTGTGTTTGAGTCTCTGGTTTACCAAACTTAAAGATACCAATCTGATCTTGTGTTTTCAGATATTTCTTTGGTTTGATTCCTCTATTGACAGAGGTTGAAGATGATGAATCTGTGTTTTCAAACCACACATTGATCATCTTTGTATGTTTCCTTAAGTGAGGTTCTGCAGAGAGTTTAACCCTTTTACTTACAGAGAGTAAGTTTGGAAAGTTTGGTTTGTTAGTTTTTCCCAAAACAAATAGAGAAGACAGAGGTTTTAGTCGTTTATTTTCAACTCCTAAGGTAATATCACTGTACCCTATACCTCGTCTTGCTATTTGAGAGTTTACCTTTTCATATACCTTCTGTGCATCTTTATAGTTTTTAAGTAAAACTTCTCTTCTTAAAAGATATTGCCAAAGTACCTCTCTTTCTTTTTGAAAGTATTCTTTTTAGAGCTCTTATGTCTGTAGTTTCACTTCTTGAAACTGAAAGTTCTTTTGTTTTGATTTTTAAAGCATAGGTTAAATCATAGATTTGCCTTTTTAAAGGATCTATATTTTTGCTCTAATATTTTTCGACTTTTTCTTTTTCTTCACAGATTTTGGCTTTTTCTTGAGTGAGAAGCCTTACTTCTCTCTCATTAAAGGTCAGCTTTTTCTGAATGCTTTCATTTACTTCTTTCAGTTAAATGTTAAGTTTAAATAAATCATCATCTACAGAATTAGTACTTGAGGTAGAGTTTGAAATTGATACCTCATTGTCAGTGCCGGAGTCAACTTCTGCCATGCCACAGAACAGGGCATTTGTTAGAAATTCATCGTCAGAGGTAGAGTCTGATTCGAAGTCCTCCTTGCTTGCCTCAGAATGCCCTTTGTTCGCCATTAGGGATTTTTGCGCATAATACTCGGCCTTCATTTTGTAAAATGTTGAGTCCTTCTGTGAGCGATTTTGTCTACTTCTGCATTCTTTAGCGAAATGACCTGGTTTGCCGCAGTTGAAACAACCTTGGGAGGTGTTTCCAGTTCGATCTTCGGACTTCTGTTGGTCTCGACCTTTCTCTGTTCTGCATTCGTTTGCGTAATGACCAGGCTTACCACATTTGTAGCATTCTTGTATGTGGCCTACCTTGTCATCTGATCTCTGTCGGTCATTTCCTCTGTAGCTTCTTTCGCTCGACCTCTGTTGGTCACCATTTCTGTAGTCTGACCTCTGTCGGTCACTTGATTCTTCTCCTCTTCCTTCATCTCTTCTACCATCATCTCTTCTACCAGAATTCCTTTGGTTATTTCTAAACTCTCTTGTCAATAGAGCCATTGATTTAGCTAATGACGCAAGAGTTATTTCTTCCTCTTTCAGCTCGTTTTCTTCGCTATCAATCATTACCATCTTCTTTTTCTCCTCTGTAGATCTCTCATTTCTTGGTCTGTCCGTAGCCTCTGTAGATTTACTAACCAATGCGTATGGTACAATGGTTAGTGTTTTAGCTTGAGCTATTTGAGGCTCTTGTGCGGCTAGTGTTCCATAGAGATCAAAGAGTGTCCAGGAGTCTAGATCTTGATTTGTTTGTAAAGACATAGACAACTGAAGCCACTCATCGTTCAGGCTCTTTAGAAACATGACGTTATTTTCTCTCGTGGTTCTGTGAATACCAGACTTTCTGCATTTGTTTATGAGAGAGTTGAACCGATCGTATGTTGTTTGCAGCGATTCTGTTGCAGAGGCTATGAAGGCATGATACTCGTTTATGTATTTTGCCCTTCGGTTCTTCTGTGTTTTAGCACCCCCATCCAGTTGTCTTTCTAATTCTTTCCAGAGATCGTGCGCTGTTACGCATGCATCAAAGGATTGAAAAATTTCGTTGGGGATAGCCATGATCAGTATTTTCTTTGTTTTCTGTGCAACTTCATCTTCTGCCTTATCTTCATTTGACCATTCTTCTTTTGGCTTAGGTTTTTGATGTTAAGGGATTTCAGGAGATTCAGCAGTAGCTGGTACACGTGGCATAGTTATCATAGGAACCGGAGGAAGATTGTACAGATATTGTTTGAGAGTTTTTTCAGTACCCTCAAAAAAATGAACCATTCTTATTTTCCATTGAGGATACTCATCTCTAAGAAGAGTAGGAGGTTTGGTTAATGAGCCAGCAGTGAAAAAGTTATTTGTATTTGTCATTTTGAGGAAAGGATAATCTGATGGAGGATTTATGAGTATGACGATCTGGAAGGTTTTCTGGGTACACCTAATATCCAAAAATATGGTGATGAAGAGAAGGAAAGTAATCTATCAAATAAAAGTTGTAAAACGAGGATCACTTGATATTGAAAATCAAGCTTCGCTTTGATACCAATTGTTGGTTCCCGTTTTGCTTATACAAGATTATCAGATCTATTAGTTCAAGTTAATGTTTGATGCAGAAGCATATTTGAAGAACTAACAGATAAGTTTGATAGATTTAGACCAAAATATAAATAAACAATGAACAGGAATTAATATTTCAAAGTTTACTGAATATATATTAAGAACAGATTTAAGAACAAAGAGTAAGAAAAGCTTCAAAAAGGGTATGACTCTTAAGGTGAATAAGCTTTTTGTGTTCTTATGATGGTCGATTTATATGTGATTGATGATAATAATTATAAGTGATAAGGAAGAACTCAACATGAGTCTTCCTTATATACTACTCTAAAGGGGACCATAAAGCATATGCTACTATTCAGACGATACTGATGAATAGTTGAACGGATGTCGTGAACAGTTGCAAGAGCGGCATGAATAGTAAGACGTGTTGTATTGCATTTAATGCAACAGACGTCTATTATGTACTAAGCCCTATTGAGTCCAATCAGAGTTTTACACGTCGACGTTGGACAGGGCATGCTACCATGCAAGTTGATGAACGGGTCCTGTAACAGTAGCAAGATATTAATAATATCTTTGAAGTCTTTGTTGAAGACCACAGAGGCTCTGTAATGAGTTACAGAGGTTCTGCGGTCTGGTCCTCTGTGGAGCAGTCTTCTTTTGTTTCCGAGTCTTGAGTCTTCTTTAAGTCCAACAGAGGTTCTGTAGGACCCTTCTGTTGCTTCTGTAGCTTCTTGACCCTGATCTCTCGGTGAGTTCGGCAGAGCCTCTGTAAGAGGCTTTTCTTCACTTAGCCTATTTTTCACTACTTCTAAATATTTCTATGATTAGGAAGATTGAAGCTAACACTTAACATGTCATTGGTGATTAATCTACCATTAAAAGGTCCATGAAGGTCCTATTTTCCAGAAACTTAAGAGTCATGGAGATAAAGTAAGAAAAAGAAGGAGAAATTACAAGAAAAAGGAAGAAAATGAAGGAGAACACAAGGGATATGACTTTACTCACCTTAGGGATGATATTTACCTTCAAAGATCTTCAAAGATTGAACTTTTTGTGTTGTTTTTGGGGCTGAATTTGGCAGGAGGTAGAGAGGGAAGAGAGAGTGTTCAAGGTTTGAATGTAGAGAGAGAGAGAGAAAAGTAGGAAATGAGGAGTTTTCTTGAGAATTAGGAAGAATTAATATGGGAGTGTGTTGGGTCACATGAGGGGCCGAATTTTCTAGTTTTTTTATTTATTAAGTGTTAATTAATATTGTATAAGTATATATATTATGTAATTTTATAAAAAGCTTGATTTAAAGTAGCTAAAACCTCATTTATCTACTTAATTTTTGGTTTGATTATTTAAAGTTTTAAATTTTAGATTTAGGTATATATAAACTATATATTTACTCCTCTTATCATTATTATTGTTATAATTAAATGTTAATTGTTCCAATCGGCATTTTATAAGACAACTTAAGCAGTTACGTGCGGTAACAGGATTTTCTAAGCGCACTGTCGGATTTCTTAGGAAACTAAAACCTTAGCCAACATAATTAGGTCGTAATGAGTTATTTCTACATGTTAAGAAATGTATTATGCTATTCAATTGCTAACCTGAGTGTTTTGGTTTGATGGGTGTCACACCATCGACCTCTCATCTCTGAAGACCGATGATTCAGTCTGCCTCATGTCAAAGGCCAACTCACAACAAGCATGGATCTAGCATCGACGACTCTCGCACCTCAACTTCAAGAACATCAACAAATTGGTGCTGGGCGGACACGTCAAAGGCATGCCCGAGCTCAAGTTCGAGAAGGATAAACTATGCGGGGCATGCGAAATGGGCAAGATGAAGCGAGCCACTCACAAGCCGAAGGCTGCTCAGAGCACATCCCGGTCCCTCGAACTCATCCGTATGGATTTGTATGGACCGATGCGCGTTCAGAGCATCAACAAAAAGAAATATGTCCTGGTGATGGTCGACGATTTCTGGCGCTACACATGGGTGAAGTTCCTGCACTCGAAAGACGAGACCCCGAAGCTGATCATCACCCATCTGAAGACCAGCCAACTGAACCTACGACAGCTAGTTCAATCAATCAGGATAGACAACGGGACAAAATTCAAGAACCACATGCTGGACGAATACCTGACATCAGTAGGTATCTCACACAACTTTTCTGCCGCAAGGAATCCTCAGCAAAATAGACTGGTAGAACGGAGGAACCGTACCTTAGTCGAAGCTGCTCGCATGATGCTGTCACAATCAAAGCTGTCGTTGTTTCTATGGGCTGAAGCAGTTGCAACCGCTTACTTCACGTAAAACCATTCCATCATCAACAAACGGTTCAACAAAACCCCGTATGAGATCATCAACAACCGAATCCCAAATATCAAGTATTTCTGGGCGTTCGGGTGCACTTGCTTCGTTCTGAACGACAAGGATGATCTCGGCAATTTCAGTCCCAAGGCAAATGAAGGAATGTTCATCGGATACTCCATGCAGGATAAAGCATTCCGCGTTTACAACAAACGGACCAAATCCGTCATCGAAAGCGTAAACGTGACGTTTGACGAAGCCGTAAATTTGGCTTCTAAACAACTCAGTTCAAAACCCGCATTAACTGGCAGGCTCAAGGATCAGTGTTGCCTCTTCACAGACAACACTTGATGGTTTCGTGGTCACCACCTCCACATCTGCATCAACCGCCCCTACTACCACTTCAGAGCCTCAAGTCTCTGAAGCTTCACTGGAAGCTACCCTGACATCTTCAGTGCCTCTAAACGCTGAAGAGATATTCATTAACGACTCCAACGTTGAAACTGTTGCACCATCTTTTTCAGCCCCCTCTTCTTCTACTCTATTGGTCATATCTACTTTCAGCACTGCTCCCACGGTTCCGTCTTTCTCGCTGATGGATACAAGCACCGCTATGCTGCAAAACTTGCTCCAGCGTAACTCTACAGGACCTGTAGGATCTTCTACAACAATCCATGTTCGTTCGATCGAGGACGACATGGAATACTAGGGAGGCAATAGGGACATCAATGCCTTCTCCAACCCCAATCCTACAGGTATCCAAACAGATTCCTCACACATCTCTGAAACCCCAACTTTTGAGCTTTCATTTGTTTACAAGTTACTTTCTTTTTCAGGTCCTAATCTGGGCACAATCAGCACGTCCCTCAAGGACATCGCAGATAAGATGAAGAATATCTCCACCGACCTCTCCACGAACACCTCAGGATCACTGATGCTGGGGAAACGCTGAAGAATGTCTCTTCCACCTTTGCAGACAAGGCTAACTCTGCAGATCTCTCATCACTGCAAGGGGGAGTGACAAATCTGGAAATCAACGTCAACAACAACACCACTGCCATCACCAACCTTCAATCCTCAGTCACCGATCTCTCCACAAATTACTCCAACCTCAGCAGCGAGGTTGGAACGCTGAAGAACAACCTTACTGGCCTCCAAGGTGAGGTGAGCATCCTGACTCAACAAGTCGCTGAAAACAACACGCTGCTCACCAAGATCCTGGAGAGAGTGGAAGCTTCAACGGTCCCTGTCTCCTTTTTCTCTCAATCTGATAGAAATCTTCTAGGATGATAGCGGATTTCGTGATAATGGCTACCACTCGCCTTCCTGGCCTAGAAGCCAGGATGGACATCGTTGAGATGTTAATGGCCTCTACTTCAGGGAACCCTGGCCAAGAAGACAGGGTCCCTGTCCAAGAAGACAGGGAGAAGAACAAAGACCTCCATCTGAATGTTGAGGGGGAGAAAGAGAATGCTGAAAAAGACCCTCCCTCTGCTGAGGGGGAGGAGGAACAACTGGAGGAACCACTAAAGACCCCTCCCATTCTAAGGGGGAGCAAGGTGAAGAAAATAAATCCCCTACTACACCTCTCTCTTGCTGCTGAAAAAGATTTTGAACTCATCTCTGATGATGAGGAAGAAGAAGAGGAAGAGGCAGAGATAGAAGATGAAGAACCCTCAGCCCATCCTTCTCACAAGGATGATGATGAGGATGATGATGAGGATGCTTTTTGGTTTCAGCCTACTACCATAGAGGTCCCTGCTTAAAAGGCGTTCGCTTTAAACGAACCAGGGGAGAAGAATGCCAAGTCTCCTGCCAAGAAGACTTCAGGCAAACAAAAGGGCCTTGCCGCTGACAATTTGGCCATCCTCATGAAAAAACCAACTTGTCAGGTATGCTACTATTTCTTCCCATACACTGCCTAACTCCTCTATCCCTTCTCAATTTCTACCCTTCTCCTCCTAAAACCTCTAAACACTTAGCCATTTCTTTCTCTATCTTTTTAACCCTCAAAAGATCTAACTCTAATGATCTTTTTGTTTCAGCTAGTCCTCTCTACTGCTTAAGGATGCCGCTGAAGATCCCCTCGCTCAACAAATAATTCCAGCTATCAATGTTGATGAACAAATAATCTCAGTCTTTGTCCTGAATGAGACTGAGCTGCTTTCTCATCCTAGAAGACCTTCTCTGCCACGTCAGCGGTCAGATGAAGATGAACACAGAAGGAAAACAACTATGATCAAAGTCAGCGACTCATCCCTCCCCACCTCAGCTGTCTGACTCCTGAGGAAATCGCTGAAAGTCTCAAGGCTGATAAGATCCTTGCTAAACAACAGAAGACTGAGATCAATGATAAAACCTTTGCTCTTGAACTTTCCCAACGTTCAGTAAAGGATCCTCAGCTGAAAAAATTTCCCCTCAGAGTCCAACAAGCACTGCTAAAAGAGGGTGGCAAGAAGAAGACAAAGAAGACGAAGGTCAGCGACACCACCTTAGCCTGGTGTAAAAAGAAAGTCCACTTCAGGAGTTTACCAACAAGAATCAAACATGTAAACCTGAAAGGGAAAAATGTCAGAGGAGTCGCACTGATCGAAGTCACAATGATCAGGGAAAATGGAGTGGCAAGAACCTGTTATCTCTCAACACTAGAGCATCTCGGGCTAAATGAATGGTTGGAGATTCGAGTTGCAATTCAGCGATTCCGATCAAGCTTTAAGCCCTGTGTCGAAAGTGCTATCAACAAGCTTATCGACCAAGTCTCTTCAGTGGTTGATTTGCCTCCTTCTCCAGCAATTCATCAAAACCGAAGCGCTCCAAAGAAGAAGGCTCTGTCATATTCAGGGCCTGTTATTTGAAACGAGACTGATGTTGACTTCTCTCGTGAAGCAGTGCTCGGTCCCAATGCTGATCTATCAGGCCTCGACATCTCGCTGCCACCTGCTGAAGAATTCCAAGCTAGAAAAGTGGTTAGTGAACCTCTCGGCATCTTCTTTCTTGAATACATAGGTCGCCAATGCTTTCAAAGATGGTGACAGTTACCCATTGCTCCAATCGAATAACTCAGAGACCTATTATACTGGTGTGATCACTCCTTCCTTGGAACATTCATGAAACCTCAGATCTACCCGTAGCAAGATGAAGAAAGGAACAGGGAATATCAGTCCCTGACTGGATGATTCCAAAGACTGACACCCTTGATGAACTTATTGTCAAGGAAGAACCTGAATAGCTGATAGGATCTCTTGTAATTCTTCTATCTTATTAGCTGATAACTTTTGTACTTGTAAATATTTTTCACTGTACTTGTAATTTTTCAACTTCCCTTGTAATCTTGTATTTACGATGTAGTGAAAATTTTCAGTGAAGTACTTTACTCCATCAGTACTAGAAAAGATCCTTGAAAACAGTAAATGGGACACGTATTTTATGAGTCCTTTTTATCCTTATGTTTTTAACTTAACAATTTTCCTTTATTGCTTTGTCATCATCAAATAGGGGGAGATTGTTGATCGAAATCCTTCAGTGATTTGATAATGACCATTAGAATAACTTAGTGAAAATTGTAAGTAAACAATATGTATTAATGTTTTGCCATCTATGAAAAATATACTAAGTCTGTTTAGTATCGCTGATGGAAAACTGTGTTCTTTAATTTATACTTCAGCGATGCATGTACATCAGTGATCCCTGAGCCTGTTCAGTCTCATTGATGATCGCTGATAGTTCTATTTGTAATTGTTTACTTATGATCCCTGAAGACAAGATTCGCGACAACTGAGTTCAAAGCTGAAATCGAAGACCAAGCTGACGAACGAGTGACTAAGTCTACTAGTGACCTGATGCGGATATCAGCGAAGCCAAGACTTGTCCATTTCACGCGAAGTTTCAAGTAGAAGGCTTTAGCGAGAGCTGAACTTTATCAGTCCCTGATAAATATCAATTCAGCGATCGCTGATCATGAAGCCTGTTCTACAAGTTAATTTTGTCTTATCCTCTTGCACGCTTTTGTACGATTTGTCAGAAGGACATCCCTTTGTCCAGGATCGTACAAACCACTCTGCCAACTACATTGTTCATCATGCGGCCAAAAGGGATGTTTGCTAAAGTCAAATCCATGTAACCAACCAGACGCTGCCACGTGTAAAGTTTTACTGACCTGCATTTAATGCAAGCAGTATAAATAGGAAACCCTACTTCATTTTTTAAGCGCTCTTCCTTCGCTGAACTACTAAGTGCCAAGAAAATCCTTCTCTAGGTTTTCTTATTTTTCTCTCATTCTTTTATAGTGCAAGAAATCTGTGTGATTGTCATAGTTTGTTTAGATTAGGTTTTAAACTTGATCTTATTCTGCGACAAACTGTAAATTGTTTGATATATATATATATATATATATATATATCAATAAACATTTTTAAAGATAAAAATCTTTTGTTTGTATCCAACCCCCCCTTCTACAAACTTGTATAACCCTTCGGGACCAATATGAAACACTTGTTATGATCTCACACTAATCCCATGAATTTTTTTCCTAAATAGATGTGTTGTTCAACAGTTTATTTTGAACAAATTAATCTCAGCATTCGAATGCCATTGTCATCGAAATGAATGCTCCACAAAGACATCATTAATATTTGAGCATTTAAACGCTGAAGAATTCTCACAACAAGAATATTGAATGCATGAAATGAATTCGAAAAACTTGTTGTGAGATTCTGACAATGTATCAATCAGATCAAATATCATGAAAGGTAACCATAAAGTGGGTAGGGTATCAAAGAACTAAATTTTTTTATATGAACAAATATAAACAACCTTTGAAATAAAACACTCAATCTTTTAAGCTGAAAAAAAATATATGATGCTCAACAAAATTAGAATACAAACGGGAGTATTACCATGGGAAATTTGTTTCGTTTGGAGACATGGTAATAACAAAGTCAATAATAAGCTGGGCCGGTGTGTATGAATACTTAAAAGTATATAGAAAAGATAATACACATGTATTAGTGTTAGGAAACACGGTCAGAAATGAAATTATATATAATCCAAGATCGATATGAAAAACAATTAAAATCACACTTCTGAATTCATAAAATCAATTTGAGAATAGAGAAGTTGTTTGAACATTTAGCAAAATATTTTTCATGTTTGAAAGTCGTTTTTTTTTTCAAACAATCTGAGATTAAGATCAGAAGATACTTACATTCAACAATGTTTGAGCTCCCCCTCAAATCATGATAAAATGATTCAAAATCAGACAGGCTCCCCCTTAACAAGTGCAAAAGATCTTTATCTAGTCAATTCTGCACATATAACAACACTTGGATCAAAATACCCTTAGTCATTAAAACTAGTATTGAATTACTAGGATTAAAAGTAAATTCAGAAGTCATAGTCGTAGAAGATCAAGTTTTTGATCTGAAGTGATCAGAAGTCAAAATCTCTGAAATACGAGTCCTGAGCTGATTTACTCAAAAGTCTTGAAACATTGAATACCGAGTTCTGAATAGTTGTATTCAGAAGTCTATTCTCTTATGCTCCTTTGATACTCTTCATCAAGTTCTGGACATTCCTCTTCTGATTTCCAGTCATGTGTTTGCTATACTTTTCACATTCAACACTACACATGATGAACTTGCAAAACAGAGTAAGTGGGTTTTGGTACCAACGGAACTTGGGTCCTGGTTTATTAGGTGCAATTCTATTTGAAGAAACATTATAAGTACCGCACCAGTAATGAACATAATTTTTGTTAACAAAATCATGAGTTCTACAATAAGAACAACAAATTTTCTTTGGAGCTAACCTGATTAAGTGATTTACAGAATAAGGAAGATCAGGTTTACCAAAAGATTTACCTTTAGGAGCACTGTTCTTCTTGACATTTGATTCAGGAACACATGACCTTGACACATCTTTCTCAGGAGTAGAGCCTTTGACTTTCCATATGTAATACCCCGGGTAAAGTCGTTATTTAAAACCCTCTTATCGTTAAATTGAATAAGTTTATAATAATATATTTAGGGTAAAAATTTGGTTAATTTGGAAGTTTAAGGGTGTGTTTTGCCATTTGATGAAAGTATGGGGTTTGTTTGGTAACTATGAAGATATTTATCTTCATCCACCGCCTCTTTTTATTTTTATTGAGATGAGGTGTCTCATTTTAGAGACTTGGCAAAAAGGAAAACAAAGTGTGTGTGTGTGTTATTGGTTCACGACAGAGAGAAAGGAGAGAAAAGAGAGAAGAGAGGGTTGAGAGGAAATTTAAGAAGAAGAAGAAGAAGGAAGCTGTGGAGTTTCAGCTGGATTATTAAGGATCAGTTCAAGAAAGTAAAGGTAACAATCATTTATAACCTATCCCTTTTATATTTATAAGTTGATAAATAGGTATGTAGGTGGGTTTTGGTGTTTTGATAAGATATGTGTATTTTGGGTTTGGGATAGTGTTCTATGGTAGTATGAAACATATCTGCAAATCTGGGTAAAAGATGAACTCAGTGAATTGAGAGGTTTATGAATGTTCATAAG
This sequence comes from Saussurea involucrata, assembly GCA_033807775.1. Lineage (NCBI taxonomy): Eukaryota > Viridiplantae > Streptophyta > Magnoliopsida > Asterales > Asteraceae > Saussurea > Saussurea involucrata. The sequence goes on from CM066319.1 coordinate 81,124,898, forward strand.
AATCGCAAGCCTTGGTTGCGATGGGATTTTTGGCTCGCAGCCTTTAGCTGCGAGGGAGTTAGGGCTCGCAAGCCATGCTTGCGAGGAGAGAGATGTTGCGAGGAGAACTATGGCTCGCAGGTCATAGTAGCAAGAGAAGAGAGAGAGAGTTGCGAGGAAGAGAGAGAGAAGGTGGCGAGATAGAGTGTGTTGCGAGGAAGAGACAGAGAAGGTGGCGAGAGAGAGTGTGTTGCGAGGAAGAGAGAGAGAAGGTGGCGAGAGAGAGTGTTGCGAGGAGAGAGAGAGAGAGAGAGTTGCGAGAGAGTGTTGGCCGAGATAGCAAAATGGGATTTTTAGACTATTTAGATTCATTTAGTATTCTCGACTGTTAAATGTTCTGTAATTAATTGATTACAGATTTTGTGAACTTTGGGAGAAAGATCGAATTGACAGATAAAGGATCCGGAGGTTTTGGATAAAGCAACGAGGTGAGTTTTACTTTAAAAGTAATTTCAACTGGATTACATACGTATGGTTTGAGAATGTGATAATTAGTGATTATGGGTATATGTATGGTATATGCGAATTACAATATAGTGAGATATTGTATTTACATGTGTATTATAAACGTGTTATAATACGTTGGCCGGGTTTAAGACCGGTGTGATTGGCTATAGAACTTGTATAGCGTTGTTTGGCTGTAGATGTTGTACAGCGTTGTATATTATTAGTTGGCTTGCTACCACTAATATGGCCAGGAGGAAATGAGAAGGAAAGGTGCACGAGGTGTGAGCTTAATTGGATATATGTAATTATGTGGCGTGATTTATATGAATGAAGTTTATATAAATGGTTTTTAAACTAACAGGGGTTTCTCACTTAGACCAACAGGTCTAACCCTCATTTTGTTTTAAAAATATGTATTCCAGGTGGCGGATCAAGTAAGGGCAAGTAAGTAGAGTATGAGATGGATGGCTAGTAAGGAAGTCTAAGACGAAGCTTTTGACTTATTTAGTAGTTGTAATGGAATGTTAAGTGTTATGGATGCAAATAGCACAAGGATTGTATTTCAAATGTTTTCTTTCTATTTGTAAAAGACTACCGGACCGTACATGTAAAGTGAAGTTTGTTTCTTATATTTAATTGTGTTATATTGTGTAATACGTCATGTATATGGGATAAGGGTTGTTACAAATGGTATCAGAGCCCTAGTTTAAGGGATTTAGGTATTTGTACCCGTACCTAGACTTAAACTGCATGTGAAGTAGGATGTCCTTATTATTTTAGAACCTTGGGATGTTAAGTATAAAAAGGTAGAAGGAACATCATGTAAGGTAGGTTCAAATTACACCTGGCCAGTGTAAGCGGGAACTTACAAGTACATGTTGAACCGGAATATCTTGTTATATTGGGTATGTGCTTACGTGTATATTAACCTTGTCGAATCAACAGAGTGGCAAGCCGGACTCGACGTATGGATAGAGATGAAGACAGGTATATTTATATAAACTCTACACGTGCTAAAGTGCTATTTGACTTCGGTGCAAACCGAATTAATTGTGTTTTCGTTCTTTTGTTGCTTAATTGCATTAGAAAAGAGCTTGATAGTTGTGTTGGCGATATAGATGTGTGTGGAGTGCCTATTAAGTTATTCTCGATAATCTTGTTAGAATTTGAGGTAGTAGTAAGCATAGGAGGATGTTGGAACTTGATCTTGTTAAAACTTTGATTAGGTAATGATAAGGGATCCTCGATAATTTGGTACGAGAAGATAAAAGTTGATATACTGGAATAAGTGAGGTTATGATGAAAGTAAGGAATTGTTGGGGGATTGATTTAAAGTTTTCGATTTTTGCAAATTCGATTGGAGATGTAAAGAAAGAGTTGCAGCATGGTTGTAGTCATCTTCTTCAAAGTCTGATTTCTTCTTCTTTTATTCTCTTTATTGATTAGGCAAGTTTTTGGCTAGGGATTTGATAATCCTATCGTTGGATGAGTTTTAATCCCTAAGAAAGAAGGCAAATGATTTTGGGATTGATTCCCTATGAATTTTGATCAAATCAGTAAGAAGCTTCATCATAATTGTTTGATAATCTTCATTTTTCCATGGATTGAGTTTTGATCTTTGGAGTGATAGATTTGATGGGTTTTATGTCGTTTAAAATGATGATTATTGGTTCTTAATGTTTAGAGTATCTAAAATATCGATTTGGGGGCCTTAGAACTGATTTGGGAATGTTTTGGGGATGTAATTAGATAGTTAACACCATTTTTGGTGGCGATCATTTTGGGTGTTTGGTTTGAACTAAAGTGTATCCCGGAGCGTGTCGAAGTGCTAAGGCTAAGGTGAGTTCCCTTACCTTCTTTGTGTGAATGAAAGGTTTTACGAAAGGTTTTCATAATTGATATTGGTTACGAGCATGTTGATCAGATTAAATTATTTGAAAGGTTTTATATTATGTGATATGAAAACATGTATTAAAGCATGCGTGTTGTTTATATGTTCAATTCTACGTAATTGTTGATTGCATGCTGTTGTGATGTTGTTGTTATGTGTGGAGACGGGTTGCACAGTGGAGAATAATTGTGAATGTCGTACCTGGTTTAATAAGGTGATGAAAAGTTGAGACCACTGTGCAATACCCTTATGTGGAGTCGAGATTTTGAATTTGGAATGTCGGTATGATAGTAGTTTGAACTATTGCTTGGTTATGTAAGAATGGTTTTATTTACAGTAAGATTTGAAAGGGGTCGAAGTGAATCCTTGTGGTGGAATGGTAATAAGTAGCATTGTGTTACTTGATGTAATATTATCGGCGATGGGTCTGAGTATTGGATAGGTTGAAAAAAAAAATTTGATTTTCACTATGAGAAGTCTTGTGTTTTTCCTCAAGTGAGAACGGTGGGAGTATAAGTTGGTTATGAAGCTTTGGATGAAGTGGGTTCTGTTAGGAGGTATGATGGGTGTGCTTAATTATTGTTGTTCTAATTTGTTAGTGTGTTAAGTGTGATGGCTTGAGTGTAAAGATTAGTAGCAGTATGTAGAACGTGATGAATTGTGTGTGGAAGGTAACGATAGTGCGTAAAGTCTTGACCTAGTCATGAAGGCGACAGTTTAGTATGTTGTGTAGATTATACTTAATGTGATTGTTGACGCTATCAAGAAAGGTATTGTTTAAATGTGTGGGGTAATGTGGATAAGATGGTGGCAGTTTATAATTAGTGAATGTGCGAGGTGTAGTAGTAATGAATTTCGTGAGATTAAGTGGTAGATTTGTGAGGATATGTGGTGAGTATAAGTGGAAACATCTGCTCGGGATTTTGTTTATAAGTTGTTCATATGTGACAAAAATATATGTGGGGAGGCATGGATGTCTAAGTGGTGGTTAGCTAAGGAGTAGAGTATTATGGTTTAAGAAATGAAAAGTGTGTGGTTGTATCGAGTATTAAGTGTGATTTCGAATTAACTCAGTTAAGTTCCTGGTATGAGGTGTGGTGAAATTATTGGTTAAGTATGGTAATCATTGAAATTGGGTGTGTACGGTTGGTTTGGAAGTGAAAGAAAGCTAGCTCATGGGTGAGCACCTCCTAGTGAGCTGTCCTTGGGGAAATATGTTTTATATTGAGAAGAGAGTGGAGGAAAGTAGTCGAATGTAATGCTCAGGATGAAGGACCATTGTATAGAATATGGTAGTAGTGCGAGAGTGAGGTTGTGGCAAGTGTGGGAATCAATTGTTATCTATGGTTTGTGATCGGTGTAAGTCATGCAAGAAAGTGTTGTTTGTCTTTGACGTATTTTGGGTTAGAGAAGCGACGATAGAGTTGGGTATAGTCTATGAAGAAAAGTATAACCGCGGGTTAAGGTGATACTGCAAGTTGATTCTGTGATTTATGGGAGAGGAGAGTGTCGTTATTTCAGAGTGTTGGATTGTTATTGTAACTTTTAATGGGACCGTTGGATTAGACTGGGTCTTGCATTGTGAATATCATTTTGATAAATGATTTAATGTCAAGTGTAATTAAGTATTAATGTATGATTATCGTGGTTATGCTATGCTAGCATGAGAATTGGGAATGGTAGAATGAGGAATATGGGTTTGTTAAAATTAAGGAACTTATCCATAATATAAAATGATTTTATTGAGTATAATTTTTACGGAAAGTGTATGTTTATGTTTTCGAGTTAGTATTGTAAAGGTGTAGAACACGACGTTTGTCGCAAATGATTAACGGAGTTAAAAGTAGTATTAGCGTGGTAAATGTTATGAGTAAGTATAAATATGGTGTTATTTCGATTAGTTTCATGTGAGTATAAGTTATTTCTTTTTATGATATAAGTGATCTATCAAGTTATTTTGAGCATTAGGGGGATTTGATTAATGGGTGATTCGGCAAAAAAAAAAAATATTTGATTATGGTTATTCTAAGATTTGGATCGACTTTCTGGGATAGATTAATTGAGTAAATTGTGGACGATGTGTGTAAGGTTCAAATTAAGTGGTTAGCGTAAATGAATTGGTGGTTACCGTTATATTAAAGATGTGGTATTTTCATATGAATTGAAATTATTGATGTTTGAGTGGTATTGAGAATAGCATGCTTGTTCGTCAAAGAGTTATTAGTTTTGACTCTAAGTGAGAAAGAAAATGAAGGGATGATCTTATTTTTAAGATAGCGGAATATATGGTTTTGATTGAGTTCAATATAGTAGTAAGAGTAAAGTAACCGTACCTTTTTGCCTAACCGAATTCCGGGACGGAATTCTTTTAAGGGGGAGATGATGTAATACCCCGGGTAAAGTAGTTATTTAAAACCCTCTTATCGTTAAATTGAATAAGTTTATAATAATATATTTAGGGTAAAAATTTGGTTAATTTGGAAGTTTAAGGGTGTGTTTTGCCATTTGATGAAAGTATGGGGTTTGTTTGGTAACTATGAAGATATTTATCTTCATCCACCGCCTCTTTTTATTTTTATTGAGATGAGGTGTCTCATTTTAGAGACTTGGCAAAAAGGAAAACAAAGTGTGTGTGTGTGTTATTGGTTCACGACAGAGAGAAAGGAGAGAAAAGAGAGAAGAGAGGGTTGAGAGGAAATTTAAGAAGAAGAAGAAGAAGGAAGCTGTGGAGTTTCAGCTGGATTATTAAGGATCAGTTCAAGGAAGTAAAGGTAACAATCATTTATAACCTATCCCTTTTATATTTATAAGTTGATAAATAGGTATGTAGGTGGGTTTTGGTGTTTTAATAAGATATGTGTATTTTGGGTTTGGGATAGTGTTCTATGGTAGTATGAAACATATCTGCAAATCTGGGTAAAAGATGAACTCAGTGAATTGAGAGGTTTATGAATGTTCATAAGAATCGCAAGCCTTGGTTGCGATGGGATTTTTGGCTCGCAGCCTTTAGCTGCGAGGGAGTTAGGGCTCGCAAGCCATGCTTGCGAGGAGAGAGATGTTGCGAGGAGAACTATGGCTCGCAGGTCATAGTAGCAAGAGAAGAGAGAGAGAGTTGCGAGGAAGAGAGAGAGAAGGTGGCGAGAGAGAGTGTGTTGCGAGGAAGAGACAGAGAAGGTGGCGAGAGAGAGTGTGTTGCGAGGAAGAGAGAGAGAAGGTGGCGAGAGAGAGTGTTGCGAGGAGAGAGAGAGAGAGTTGCGAGAGAGTGTTGGCCGAGATAGCAAAATGGGATTTTTAGACTATTTAGATTCATTTAGTATTCTCGACTGTTAAATGTTCCGTAATTAATTGATTACAGATTTTGTGAACTTTGGGAGAAAGATCGAATTGACAGATAAAGGATCCGGAGGTTTTGGATAAAGCAACGAGGTGAGTTTTACTTTAAAAGTAATTTCAACTGGAATACATACGTATGGTTTGAGAATGTGATAATTAGTGATTATGGGTATATGTATGGTATATGTGAATTACAATATAGTGAGATATTGTATTTACATGTGTATTATAAACGTGTTATAATACGTTGGCCGGGTTTAAGACCGGTGTGATTGGCTATAGAACTTGTATAGCGTTGTTTGGCTGTAGATGTTGTACAGCGTTGTATATTATTAGTTGGCTTGCTACCACTAATATGGCCAGGAGGAAATGAGAAGGAAAGGTGCACGAGGTGTGAGCTTAATTGGATATATGTAATTATGTGGCGTGATTTATATGAATGAAGTTTATATAAATGGTTTTTAAACTAACAGGGGTTTCTCACTTAGACCAACAGGTCTAACCCTCATTTTGTTTTAAAAATATGTATTCCAGGTGGCGGATCAAGTAAGGGCAAGTAAGTAGAGTATGAGATGGATGGCTAGTAAGGAAGACTAAGACGAAGCTTTTGACTTATTTAGTAGTTGTAATGGAATGTTAAGTGTTATGGATGCAAATAGCACAAGGATTGTATTTCAAATGTTTTCTTTCTATTTGTAAAAGACTACCGGACCGTACATGTAAAGTGAAGTTTGTTTCTTATATTTAATTGTGTTATATTGTGTAATACGTCATGTATATGGGATAAGGGATGTTACACCATACCATCTTCACTTTCTTGAAAACATTGTTATCTTTAGGCTTAAAAACATTAGTATATGAACTATCAACAGAATAATCATAAAAGAGATTAGATGGATGAATCTGATCTGTTGGAAAATCTTTTGATTTGACAACTCTTTTCAAGGAAATATTTGCATGAATTGAACTAGAAGCAGTTTTAAATGAACACATAGATTCAGTTGAATCATCGTAAGGAGATTGAACAATCGTATCAGTAGAAACTTGTTTAGATAATTCAACATTGTACTTTATTTTTTCTAGCTGCTTGACTTTATCAGACAAAATATTTCTTTCCTCAAAAATTAAATCAAATTTCCTTTGCAAATCAGATTTTACCTTCTGTTCTTTCATAATATTTGTTGATAAACTAGATAACTTATTTGTATCTTTTGAAATTTCAGCCTCAAAGAACCTTCTCTCCTCTTCAAAATCTTTTTCCAAATTCTTTCTTTTAACAGACATTTCTTTGAAAATTTCAACATTCTTTTTTCTTAAAGATTTTCTTTTCCTTGTCAAAAATGACTTTATTTTCTTCAAACTCCTTTCTTTCTTTTTTCAAAATCTTTTCCAAATCAGAAATCTGTCTTGAAAGCTGAAAAGTCTTTACTTCAAAAGATTTTCTTTCAGTTTCAAAAATTGTTCTCTTCTCTTCAAAAGTCTTTACTTCAAAAGAGTTTTGATGATCATTATGCCCACAATCATCAAAAAGGGGGAGAAATAACATATAGAAGAAAATGGGAGATATTTTGAATATTTCAATTTCAAAGAAAGAAAAATATATGTCAAAAGTCAAGAAGATGTTCCGAGAGAGATCGATTTTCAATGATTATTATTCGTCAAAGAGATGAAGATACAAAGTTCAAGAAACTGTTTAATGAGTTTCAGTTTAAAGCTTCAGAGTTCAAAGTTGCAAAGATTTGAAAGTTGCAAAGATCTAAAGTGTATGTTTTGAGACATGATGACAATTTGTTGAAGTTAATATTCAAGGAGAAAGACTTTTTAGAGACTTTTCAAGTTTGACTGAATATTCTTCGAAGATGAAAGTTTGGAGGCTGTCAAAGCATCAATGTTTAGTCAGAGCTGTTTCAAAAGATTGTTCAGTCTTTAATGCAAAGAGGAAGATTATTCAAGAGCTAAAGAGTTAAAGTTTTGAAGATCAAGAGGTGAAGACTGCTGTCAATTTTTTTTAATCTTGAATCCAAAGGGGGAGAATGTTAGGGTATAAAATTGTTCCAAGATTTATGTAATAGTCAATGTATTGTAATATTCAAGGAAGTCAAAGTCATGTAAAAAGTCAACTAGATTAGAGTGTTATACTTTGTAATGTCTATGTATAAACACGTTTGCTTTGTTTGTAAGCATTAGGTAAGGAACTCAATTGTAATATACTTGGGAGAGTTTAGTGAGAGAATCTAAAGAGAGAAAGTTCTTCAATCACGTGTAATTCTCAAGATTCTGAAGATCAATGAATGTGGAGTTTGATTCTATGATGATTACCTAATAGATATGGTTGTAACATGTTTGGATTTATTCGAGTTTTTGGAGAAGAAGAAATCGAATATTGTAAAGATCGAAGTTTCTGTGTTTTGGTTGTTTTTTTTATCAAATTTATTATGTCTTTCTACTCGGTTTTGATGGAGAATCATCTCTGAGTGATTTCATTCTGCATTCAAACAAGATTTGATCACAAATTTGGATTTTTGAAGTTTTCTTGGTTTAAACTATTTGTTGTTGTTTTCATCGAAAGTGTGTCATTTAGACTGTTCTTGATAAAACATCAAGTCTTGAAAGTATTTGTACTTGCGTTTTGAGCAACATATCAAAGTTTCATTGAATTTGGATAAGATTTGAACATAAAATCACCAATTAGTATTGAAATATCAAGATCTTCAACTTTATCACACAGTGTATCTGCGAAGTTATCGTGCAAGATAATCTTCATATTTATCGCATGAGTGATCTACGACATAAACTCAGTTATCGCACGACAAAGGCTTGCACAATAAGTTGTCGCACAAGCCTTGGTCGACAACTTCGATTTAAGGAAGAAGTGTTGACCGACAAACTTGGGTAATCGCACAAGCTTTGGTCGATAACCTAAGTTTCCTCGTACAATATTGACCGAAAACTGAGGGGGCGTTTGGTCGTTTTAAGGATTGAAAATGGGAATGGTAATGAAAATGAAGTAGAATGAGAATCATTACTCTTATTCCATTATGCTATATTATAATAGATTCCTTTATTACTAATGTTAAACAAAAGAGAAAAAAAGACAAAATAACCCACTCCTTGCAGGTACCGTCATCACCATCATATCTCATGAATACCTTCACACAAGAAGTTTTCCTGAAACATCTCCAAGAAAACCCCACACCATCTCCATCTTCTTCCCTATTCTTGATTTCATCTCCATTTTTTTTCTTTTCATCTTTAACCATCTCCTGACACAAAATCAAAATCATCCCTATCTCATATTTCATCAACAAACACAAAATCAAGAGACACAAAATCAGATCTGTCAGTCTAGAGAGACGAAGTCAGATCTTTTTAGGTTTACTCAAACGAAATCCAAGATGTAGGTTAGGGTTCATGAGAGAGATGAAAACGAAGAACGGTTTTGTATGGGTTTAATCATATGAAAATAAAGAACAATTTTGTATGGATTTGTTGATTTATTTTACTCTCAGATCTGAAAAACTAAATGAAGAAGTTGCAAGTTTCTGGCAAAATTTTCCATTCCCCCCAATTTGGAGAGGAATGGTTTTTATTCAAATCTATTGTAATGATTGATTAATATTTTTTGAAACCAAAAACCATTTTCATTCCCTTTTCGAACCAAACATAATCAATTATAACCATTTCCATTAATTACCTTTTAATACGCTCGACCAAACACCCCCTGAGTTTATCGAACAAGCCTTAATAGATAAAGTGGTGTTCATCAAATAGTTCTGTGCAAAAAAAACTTGATTCCTCGATCAATTTGTATGCGATAAAGCTCTTTGCTTAGTGTTGTGAGACAAGATTTGTTTATCGTACAATTTGTGTGAGATATCTTTCATGGTTTTGTGACTTTCATTGTTTTGTGCGACAAAGAGGGTTGTTTGACATTTTTTTACCGAATTAATTCAAGTTGTTCTAACGATCATACATGTTTGTGAATATGTCATCAAGTGATAGTTCCAGTACATGTGAATTAGTCTATCAAGAACACAATATAAAACACACTTAATGGTGATGCAATAGCTTTTGCCATATCACTATTTGTGAAAAAAAAATCAAGATATGAAAGTATAGAATGTCAAAGCTAGTTACAAATCTAACAAAGAAACAAAAGCTTGTATACATGTACGCGTTTACAAATAAGCCCCTCAACTTTAATAAAACATAAAATAAATCCTAACAATCTCCCCGTATGAATTAAAGTTGCAGGAAGATCAAACAGGCCTGATAAATTTCCTTCTGAGACCAAAGATTACGTCAAATAATCTTATGGCATTTCTAAAACTGAATCTGTCTTCAATGATCTCCAAAACTCTTTTAATCAACTTTGTATCTTTGGTATCCATCTTCTTCAATTCTTTATCGTCCAAGGTGATTCTTCTATTCAACAGTAATTTTATCAGCTTCAAGGTACCATTTGAATAACAAGCTACTTCACTAAATCTCAAGAAGCACTATTCTCCATTACCATTCTTGAAAACCAATCCAAGCTTCGGTTGTTCCAAAATCATGTACAAAGGAAAGTTTTCAGTGTCGGCCAAACTTTGAGCAGGCTTTAACAAATTCACCTTGGGTTAATTTCTTTCCACACCCATTTGTATACAAGAGATGTAAGAAACGTTTACCAAATTCTTCATAAATCGTTTCACTGAAAATAAAGCATTAGTAGGTCTGACCGTTCTTCTTTTGAGCTAAAACATAAAGTCTTCAAAATATTGCAACTCAAGATTCTTGAAGCCAACTACTAAGAATACCCATTCCATGATGTATTGCCTTATGACAGTGAACTCTGAATACCACACATTTGCTAGCCTTTTATAAATGATCTTTGTTAAAGCCAAAAATTACCAATAAGGACAACTTAAAGTCAATATGGAGCTTTAACAACCAAAGAAAGATATCCTGGAAAAAACACACGACAAACAAGACGAGATTTTTGTGACGCGGAAAACCCCATCGAGGGTAAAAACCACGAACGACAAATTAGATTGCCTGTGCACCATGTACGTTAATCAGGGACGCCGTCCTTATTAGCAGGTGTCGAGAGTACAAAAGATTACAATATGCTTAAAAATAAAAATGAACGTGAGATTGATCGTGCGTCGTGATGTCCTCAAATGTGTTGTGAGTTTCTTGAATAGAGAATATTGCTATTAGCTCTGAGTTCGCTTAAGTGTTTTGATCCCTCAGGATCTGTCTGATGGATAATGGATCGAACATCTCAGCTTTAGCTTTCGCTACCTTGAGATAAGACGTCATCTTGGAATTCTTTGCTGTGAATTCTCCGTTCATTTGATTCACCACTAATAAGGAGTCTCTCTTGACTAGTAAACCCATTGCTCCCAAACCGCGTGACATATTCATTCTTGCCATCAAGGCTTCATATTCTACTTCATCAATCGTTGCCTTGAAGTTGCAACATATAGAGTACACCATCATGCCCCCTATGGAGAATTTAAGACGACACCTAGTCCTGCCCTTCTGATATTTGACGATCTGTGTCCGGAGGGTGTTGCCGAAAGTCGCCACAGAGAATGCCTCGACTTGGATGTCTTTCTCCAATTCTAGACTGAAATCGGTGACAAAATTCACGAGCGCCTAGGAGTTTATTGTTTTCTTGGATTGAAGTCAATGTCGTAACTGCTGAGGTAAATACTGCACTTGACTAGTCGACTTATCAACTCAGTTTTACTCAAGACAAACTTAAGGGGAAAGTTAGTTATGACAATTATAGGATATGACTCAAAGTAATACCATAACGTTTTTGTTGCAGTTACCAATGAAAGCAACAATTTTTCCGTCGATGAATACCTGGTTTCAGGTTATAGTAAAGAATTACTGACATATTAGATCGGTAGTTGTTTCTTGTCTTCTTCTCGATTAAGGAAGACACTATCGGAATTTGAACTTACCGCAAGGTAAAGCTGCAAGATTTCACCACCTTTTGGTTTCGATAACAGAGGTGGCGACGCTAAGTACTCTTTCAGCTTTTGAAGTGCATGCTAGTGGTCATTCATCCACTCGAAACCCATGTTTTTTGTTAGGACATTATAAAATAAATGACAATTATCGGAGGATTGTGATATAAAACTGTTTAAGGTTGTGACGCGCCCGTTAAGTCGCTGAACCTCTTTGAAGTTCCTCGAAGATTGAATATAAACGATCGCTTTTATTTGGTTGGGATTTGCTTCAATCCCACGATGTGTCATAGCGATGTTATTTTGGGAGCCTCTTAAAGGTGGTTTAAGATGCGGCCCAAGAACTTACCGGTGTAGACTTCGAAAGATCATTTCAATGGATTCAGCTTCATCTTGTACAAAATGATCAAACAACATGAATTTCCATATGAATTCTAGAGAGAGAGAGTAGAGAGAGAAAGCTTAGATTGTATTCATGTCGGCTCTGTATTACAATATGAGAGTTATGTCCAAAAGCCTTACAAAGAAAGTCTAAACAAAGCCTTATATACCCTAAGACTAACAAAGGCTAATAAGCAACTTTGACTTTCTCACAAGACTTAATACATTGACTTTGACTTTGACAATAATATTAAATCTTGAAGACATATTTAGACCTAACAATCTCTCCCTTGGATTCAAGATTTAAACATTTGAGAACAGCAGTCTTCGGCTTCTTGAATCTTCAAAACTTCGGTCTTTATCAAGGCTTGTCAAAGTCAAATCGTCACAAAATCTTCAGACGGAGATTTTCTTTGATTGGAGAATAACTTGCTTTAGTAAGAATATTCAACATATAGCACAAGTTTAAGAAAAAGAGATCACAAGATGATCAATCGATTTATCTTAAACTCTTGAAGAATTCTCCCCCTTTTTCTTTCTTGAGACGGAATCTTCTTTTCTCGAGTCTTTGACTTGAAAGCTCTTTGACATGAAATTGAATTAAACATTTGTCCCCCTTTTTCGATGATAGTGAGCATCACGATCATCAAAAACCTTCTTCAATTTCAGTCGCGTCTCTGAGTATCACGAACAATCTCCTCCTTTATGAATAACCTTGCTCCCCCTCAAAATAAGAATTCTGGAGCATGTTGTATTCTCCCCCTGAAAATATGCATATATTTCATTAATGAACAGTATTTGAAATTTTAGCACAGATTTAAAAGAATTGATACAAGGAAGATAAAATTCATTGAACTACACTTTATAACTACTAATATTTGATCGTTTGAAAACTTTACAAAAGAAATTCAACTTAATGAAATTTAACAGATTTTTCAATCAAATGAAATCAAATGCATGTGTTTCGATTCAAATACAAGACATCATTGCATATCAAGTTAAAAATGTTCAGTTTCAACCCCTTTATTAAATCTATTTGGTGCGCTAGCATGCGAAATATGATTAGCACCAAGCATATGCAATTCTAAAACATATAAGAATACTTTGCTCTACTTACACTATTTGTCCAAAATCAGGATTTTCATAAATTTACAGGTTTATCGCGACTTTGTATTTTCCCCAAGTATCAAGAGATGTGTGCTCATTGGCATCTTTTCTTTTGTGCATATTGGCATCTTTTGATATTGTGTTCATTGGCATCTTTTGATATTGTGCTCATTGGCATCTTTAATCACAAAGTTTAGTAAGAATAAGATACACCATTAAACATGACTTTCTAACTGGTTCTATAGCAGGATTTGGGTCAGCCAATCCCAGACCAGGTGGTCTTAGGGGCTAGGTGTCGAGCACCCCTTGGAACTTACTTTCCCAAACCAGAAAGGCCACATCGATATATCTTAAACCCATTTATACCTGTAGAACATGGCTTTCTATCTGGTTCTATAGCAGGATTTGGGTCAGCCAATCCCAGACCAGTTGGTCTTAGGGTCTAAGTGTCGAGCACCCCTTAGAACTTAATCTCCCAAACCAGAAAGGCCACATGCACAAACTTTCAAACTAAATGATTGGAATTAAAAACATTGAGCATCTCAATCGCTAGGTTCTACAACATAGTGCTTCCCCCATATTTTCGTTTCCATCCATCATTCTAACAAAAAGGCTTTTTGAGCATTGTATTCTATATAAGTCCAGATTTGCACACTTTCGAGCATTCAACATAATTTCATTCATGTTTTGCTGACCTTTCGATTTATATCAGAAGTGAAAGTTGAAACAATTCTAACTCAGATATAACAAAAAACTTATAAAATTACCCTTGACACACATTTTATTCATTGAATGAAAACTGAAAGAATTTTCATCTCATTGAATTAAATTTGTAAAGATTCAAATTTTCAAAGCAGTAGAAACAAAGTATAATACAATGTTACCTTTTACCACTTGTTCCTTGAAATAGAAAGATGTGACAGTTAAGGATATCACCTGAGAAGTATGATCATGCGGTAAAAGATTTAACCTGATAAGTACGAGTTCTAAACTGATTTGTTTAGAAGTCTTAGCCATTGAAGTACGGGTCCTGAACTGATTTGTCCAGAAGCCATTGTCGTTGAAGCACGGGTCCTGAACTGATGTATTCAGAAACTAATTACGTTAAATGCACAGATACATCTTCTTCCAAGAGTTCAACGCTTTGCTTCTAAATCTGCAAAAACAGATTAAGTAGATTTTGGTACCCAACGTGTCTTGGGTCCTGGCTTGTTAAGCGGAGCTCTATAGGAAGAAAAATGATAAGTGCCATACCAAAATTGAACATTATTATTTGTAACAAAATCATTAGTACCACAATAAGAACAACAAATATTCTTTTGTGCTAACCTGATTAAATTGTTTGCGGAATATAATGAACCAGGTTTAGCAAAAGATTTACCTTTCAGGTTAGTGTTCTTGTTGGGAACAGATGCTTTTGGCACACCTTTTTCAGGAGACGTACCTTTTACTCTCCATTGCATGTTGACTTTCTTATATACAGGAAGATCAGCAGATTGAGACTTGGAAGAATTATCCACTGAGTGATCATAAAAGAGATTAGAAGATCTTCGTCTGAAGATTTTGTGACGATTTGACTTTGATGTACTTATTTTCTATTACTGATTTTTCATGTGTGATATTTCATTCTGTGTTTTTGTGAAGTACTGCTTAATTTCAGTGGGAGAAATGTACCGAGTTCAGTGTTTGAGGGGGAGCAAGGTATGATGAGTTGTGATTTTTTGTGTTCAAAATTCTGAGATTTTGTGATTTTCACAGGAATTAAAATTCAAAAGAATCAAGAACTCAAATCAGATAAATCTTCCAGGTATGTACTTCTGAAGCTTTTTGTCTGGCAAATTCTCTAAATGTAAAATCTTTCTTAAAACATCTATTGCATTTGTGTAGGGGGAGCAAAATGGGTTTTTCAAAGTAATTTTTAATTTTTTTTGGGGCATATATATATACAATTTTTGAAATCAAATTCTTATGTTTGCCTCCACCATATCTCACGACCACTGTTCACAATTTCACACGACCTCTGTTCACCATCTCACACGACATCTGTTCTAATTTCATCTCCCTGCTTGCGATTAGTCTGAGATCATCGACTCCAGGTAAGTTTTCTCATTTTATTTCTCAGTGCATTAATGACATCAGATGTGTATCCATGCTTAGATCGCTATGTATCTGCGTGTTTCTTTTTGGGATGTTTGAAATTGGAATGGTACTCAAATCGATTTCGATTTCTAGGGTTCAATTGATTTCGATTTCGAGGGTTTTATTTCGATTTCAATCGCTGTGTATCGGCTTGCTCATTCGATTTTTGATCTGATGGTTGTTAGGGTTTTTGTTGATTTTTGCGCTTTGGTCGTCTAAAAGTGTTTCTCAAGATTTGCTAAGTCAGCTTTGCGCCACCCGTTGGTAGCGCAAAGTGAGCTTTGCGCCACCCGCTGGTAGCGCAAACCTAGCTTTGCGCCACCCGTTGGTAGCGCAGAGTAAGCTTTGCGCCACCTGTTGGTAGCGCAAACCAGACTTGAGAATTTTTATTTTTTATTTTTTCTGTTTGTCTAAGTTTTTTCATGTGTTTTTGTGATTCATTTGTTGTTCTTATTGAAGATCTTTTATACTTCATTCCAGGTGTATTCATGGCTTCTGATGAAGATTTTGATTCTCAAGTTCGAGAAGATGAAAATACAGTTCAAGAACATCTCGAGGCACCATCTGATAATGCCTCTCGTGACAATCCTTTACCATCCACGTTATCTACACGAGCTGATCCATCCGCTCGTCGCAATACTCCAAATGCTGTCTTTCCAAGAATGATGTATCTTCTACCGTATAAACCTAATAATCATTATGTTAATCTTGATAAACTCAGGATTAATTCAGTGATTGGGTCTATTCTACGAGGGCATCGAATTTCTTATGCTCTGGGGGGACGCACGGGCATTCCTGAAGTTTATCTACAACAAGCATGGCACTACATTGTCAAGAATGAGAGCGCGACTACTCATTGTTTTCATATCCAGATTGATCAGTATGAAACATAGTTGTATTATAGAAGACTAAGACTGATCCTCAGACTTCCTGAAGCAAATTCTAGATCGGTTCGCACATCTTTTGATTCATTTCCATCTGAAGGAGATGTTCTTGCTGGAATTCGAGCATTGGGCTATGTTGGTGATCTCACTAAAGTAAGCCAGTTTGAGAAGTCCAAACTACCACCCGTGTGGTATGCTCTGTTCTCAGTTCTAAACAGATGCCTGACTTCCAAACATTCTGGTACTGACAATGCCAGTCTACGGTTTCTTCGTTTGTTCCATGCGATCATTTATGATTTGCATGTCGATTACACTATTATTTTCTGGCAAGAATTATCGGACCGAGTTAATGACAAGGAAACTCTCAAGAAGCGCAAGTTCATTCCATATATAAGGTTCTTGGAACTTATTGTTTGGAGCATGCTCAGGAGTAACAAAGAGATTCCTCGAAGAAATGATTGGCACCTAGCCATAGACTTTGAGATGTCGTATATTCAAAGGCAGAAGAGGAGTTTTGCTTATTCAATGCCCATTCCTCCGGATCTTATTCTCAGATATGCAGATCTAACTGATGAGGATGTTACTTCGTACTGTGAAGATAATAACATTCAAATTCCCGTAGCGGAGGAAGAAAATGAAGAGACGTCTAGTAGTACTTCGTCTTCAGATGGTGATGATAGTGAAGATGGTGATGGTGGTTCAGACAGTGATGGTGGTTTAGACAGTGATGGTGGTTCAGATAGTGATAATGGTGATGATGGTGATGCTGGTGATGATAAAAGTGTTGGTGATGATTTTAATAATGACAATCTTCAAGTAGATAACACAGTGCAAGTTTCAGATGTAAGAGAAACAGCAGTGCGAGATTCAGATGTGCGAGATTCAGATGTGTTAGAAACAGTTGTGCTACAAACAAGTGTGTTAGAGCGTTCTAAGAACATCTCTCCAGAAGTTTCATTCTCTAGAAATATTGCTGATAGTGTTGAAACGGCTCCTATTGACTCCAGAGTGGACAACATTCTTGTGGACGAGGTAGAGCTTCGAGATGCGACTGCTTCTGCTGTGGGTTTACAAGAGTTGCGTTCAGGGGTAGATTCAATTGATGCAAACACTGATACTATTCCATTTTCTGGAAACATGCCTCTCTCTGAGTTTTTGGAAAAGATGACTGCACAAATGGAGGCAACGAAGAATGAAGAAATAAACCGGATCAAAGATTTACTTAAAGGAAAGGGAAAGATGTCAGAAGCAGATGTTCAATTCAATCCATTTGCTGATCCATTGAGACGTCCTTCCGGGATTGTAATCAGAGAACCTTCAAGTCAGATTCCTTCGTCATCGCCACAACAGCCTAGTATTACTGTATTGCGTCAGCAACCGACTCCTGAAACTGTTCAGATTCCTTCAGGTAGATCTATTCAAGAGATTCCGATGACTGAGCTGTCTGACATGCTGTATGCTCGACTTCTATCCATGTCTCCTCCGGAATATCAAGATAGTGACTTATTGTCGTTGTTGCGAAACTTCCAACCAACTCCAACTCCAACACCTGCTCCAGCACCAGTTCCACATTCTGTTCCAGATGCGCGTGTATCAACACTCATTACTGATTTTAATTCCTTTCGATCTGAGGTTCGGGATGATTTCAAGGAAATTAAAAATGGCATGAAGTTATTAACCGATGCTTTTTCTATGCTTTCAGAAAGAATGGAAAAGCATAATCAGACTTGCCAATCTGAGGCAGGTCCTTCTAATAAGAGAACACATGACCGTGATGACCCAAGTAATCAAGGCCACGAGGGGGAGAATGCAAAAAGATAAAGAACCGAAGGAGCCTCAGATGTGTCAAATGTTGAAGTTCAAGGAATGGTTACCGGTTGTTCGGAAAGAGTCGAAGATGTAACTCCGGAAGATTTGGTTGATCATATGCCTAATGAAGTTGATTTAAATGCAATGGCGTCGGCTATCATTTTTGAAGAATCCAGAGTTGAAAGCAATTTACAGTTAGTTGTTTATGTTGATCCGAATTCTGCTCCAGTGACTGTTGAAATTCCTGAAGGATCAACTGAACAAGAAACAGAAGGATTTGAAGATATGAGAAACTTCTTTTCTGAGTCTGTGGAAATAGATTCCGATGATGATTTGCACACGAGATTTGAAAAGTTTTGGAAGATAAAGGAAGAAGAACAAGATGACATCATTGTAATTTCAGATTCTGAAGTTGATGTTGAGTTAGACGAAAAGGACATAGAGTTGGTAAATCTGTTATATGGTGAATCTCCTGTTCATGAGTCACAAACTCTTGAATCACCATCCACTCAGTCTTCTGTACAACATGATGGAACTCCAGTTGTTTCTCGTGAATCAGAAGCTCCTGTTCAACAAACTCCAATGTCTGAAACTCCAGTTGTATCTGCTCCAACTGCCACTGCTCCTTCAAGCATTTTTGAAAGTGGTGAGTCTTCTAAATCTCAAATTGAAGTTCCTGAAGTGAATGTGAATATTCCTCCAAAATATATTGGAACCAGGTCCTTCTTTGACTGCACAACAACGGATGCAAAGACTCGAAGAAAAATATCAGAGTGTCAGAATGAGATCTGCTTTTCTTGAAGACTCTGAACGTGGCATCTTTGTAAAGAAGAAGAAGAGGGTGAGTTTAAGTGCTATTCTTGGAATTAAGAAAGAGACTCCCAAATTCATATATGAGTATGTGAATTTTATCAAGTGTCAACGCAAAGGGAAGTTCTTTGTTTACTCACAGCACAAGATTGTAACTGTTCGCATGGTTGAAATGGTGAGATTTATTAGTTACTGGTATCCAGTCTTCTACATTCAACGTCAAGACTGTGCGACATATCAGTTTTCAGAAGCATATTTTAATGATCTCTCAATTGATGATTTCGAGGTTCTTTATCATTATTTTAGAGATTTAACCATTCGAAATGATGATATTTTAAGAGCTTTGGATGCAGTCAAAAGTTTCTTACGCCGTCAAGTCAGATTTTATCGGTGTTTTGATTTTCAACTTGCAGTTGAAAGCTTTCAACCAGTTGTTAATGTGACAAGACCAAACAGAGATCTACCCAATATTTCTGAATATCCACTTTGCACAGTTTTGGAGAATCCTTATGGGGTTGTCTACAAAAATCAATTTTCTCAAAGATGCTTCCTTAAGTTTGATGAAATTGGAAGATTCTCATATGGCACGTTAAAGGTAATAAGATATCAACTGGAGCAAAGACTGAATGAAGCAGTGAGATCTTTTCTTCAATCTAGAAAGAATTCCTACCAAATTGATAAGCCAGAGATAAGACTTCTGAGACGAGCTTTGGAGACAATCTACTCGAGACTCAACTTCAGAAATACTTTAAGACGCTTGGAGATCTTAATTGGAAAGAATAGACTTCATCGAAGATTCGAGCGCCCTTGATTACAAAGGGGGAGATTGTTCGTGATACTCAGAGACGCGACTGAAATTGAAGAAGGTTTTTGATGATCGTGATGCTCACTATCATCGAAAAAGGGGGACAAATGTTTAATTCAATTTCATGTCAAAGAGCTTTCAAGTCAAAGACTCGAGAAAAGAAGATTCCGTCTCAAGAAAGAAAAAGGGGGAGAATTCTTCAAGAGTTTAAGAGAAATCGATTGATCATCTTGTGATCTCTTTTTCTTAAACTTGTGCTATATGGTGAATATTCTTACTGAAGCAAGTTATTCTCCAATCAAAGAAAATCTTCGTCTGAAGATTTTGTGACGATTTGACTTTGACAAGCCTTGATAAAGACCGAAGTTTTGAAGATTCAAGAAGCCGAAGACTGCTGTTCTCAAATGTTTAAATCTTGAATCCAAGGGGGAGATTGTTAGGTCTAAATATGTCTTCAAGATTTAATATTATTGTCAAAGTCAAAGTCAATGTATTAAGTCTTGTGAGAAAGTCAAAGTTGCTTATTAGCCTTTGTTAGTCTTAGGGTATATAAGGCTTTGCTTAGACTTTCTTTGTAAGGCTTTTGGACATAACTCTCATATTGTAATACAGAGCCGACATGAATACAATCTAAGCTTTCTCTCTCTACTCTCTCTCTCTAGAATTCATATGGAAATTCATGTTGTTTGATCATTTTGGGATTAACAAGATTACAGAGGGAAGTAGAAAAATTACAAGTACAACAAATAAATTTACAAGTACAAAAGATATTAGCTGATAAAGAAAGAAGAATTACAAGGCAATCCTATCAGCTATAAGGTTCTTCCTTAATGAGAAGTTCATCAAGGGTCTGTGTTGTAGGTATCATCCAGTCAGGGACAGTTTCTCCAAGATCCCGTTTGTTCATAGCTTCAGCGAAGATTAGGGGCTTGAGATATCGTGCCTGAAGGTCGTGTCTGAATTCACACCAATAGATGAGATCCTTGAGTTGTTCGATGGGAGTGATGGGAAGCTCAGATATGCGTTGAAAGCGTTCTCCTCCATCATAGTCGTGAAAGAAGATACCATACGGTTCGGTTATGACTTTTCCAGCAATAAAGCGTTCGCCAGGGGGCAGGGAGGTGTCAAGCGCTGAGAGGTCAGGTTCAGGACCAAGTACTTCAGCACGTGAGAAGTTAATACCTGTTTCGTTCCGGATAGGAGGACCTGAGTCTGAAAGTATTATCTTTTTCTTTGCAGAGGCCCTTCTTCGTTGTGTTTGAATAGGAGGTGGAGGAGGAATATCCACCGCAGAAGAAACCAAGTCGATCTGAGAATTTATAATTTTCTCGACATGGCTTTTATGTTGTGAGCGAGATCGCTGAATGGCTATTTGCATCTCCAACCATTCAGAGAGACCGTATTTCTTGATCGTAGCAGCATAGATGGTTTCCTTGATACCATCTTCTCTGAATATGTTATTGATCCAAACCCTCAGTGATTTGATAATGACCCTCTCTTATATACTTAGTGAAATTTGTAAGTAAACAATATGTATCAGAGTTTCACTATCGCTGATAGGTACTAAGATCTTACAGTACCGCTGATAGGAACTCTCGCCGTTTAGATTAAACATTCAGCGAACACTGTTCACCATAATACTCTGAGTCTGTTCAGTACTTATGGTGATCGCTGATAAGTTAGTTGTTTACTTATGATCCCTGAAGACAAGTTTCACGTTAACATAGGTTATACGCTGAAGTCGAAGATCAAGCTCAAGAACCAGCGACAAGTCTCCTAATGAACTGATGCGGATCAGCGAAGACTCGGAT
This sequence comes from Saussurea involucrata, assembly GCA_033807775.1. Taxonomy (NCBI): domain Eukaryota; kingdom Viridiplantae; phylum Streptophyta; class Magnoliopsida; order Asterales; family Asteraceae; genus Saussurea; species Saussurea involucrata. The sequence continues at coordinate 81,146,317 of CM066319.1, forward strand.
TTGTCCACTCAACGTGAAGTATCAAGTACAAGACTTCAGCTATCGCTGAACTCTATCATTCGCTGATATAGAATGATAGATCGCTGAATCAACGAAAAGCTGATCATGAAGTCCTCCGTACAAAGTACTTTTGTCTTAACCACCCTTGCACGTCTCCGTACGATATGTCAGAAAAAGAACCTCCTTATTGTCTGAAATCGTACAACCACTCTGATACTACACTATTCAAACATGCGGCTACTAAGGTTGTCAACAAAGGTCAATGACGTACAACCAATGAGCTGCTGCCACGTGTAAAGTATAAACTGTCTTGCATTAAATGCATGCAGTATATAAGAAGAAGAACTCACTTCATTTTGAAGTAACTTGCTAACTCTGGACAAGTTCATCCTTCTTATCTTGAGAAAGGTTATTATTAGTAATTTCCTTCTCTTTCTTAGTGCAAGAAACTTAGTGTTCCAACTTGTTTAGATTTAGGTTTTTCCTTAATCTTGTTTCCGCAACAAGCTGTAAATTGTTAATGATTTATCAATAAACAATTTAGAAAAGTAAAATCTTAGTGTTTGTATTCATCCCCCCTTCTACAAACTTGTATAGCCCTTCGGGACCAACATATGTCAACTTCAACGACAGGAACGCCTATGGTTGTTCTTCCCCTGATGTTCACCTTAATAATTCTGGATGGCCGAGATCGATAGTGCAGTCTATCTTTACACCATTCCAAGGTAGAGTCAGATACCTTGGTCTTTTCTTCAACGATCTTCTGGGCGTCTTCCCATAACTGACGTTGGAATTCGATGGGAGTCCTCTTCAGTTCGGGGTCTTTCACCGATTGTTGGACAAGCTGGATGGCATAGGCTTTATCTTTTTCTTCAGCTTCCCTTCTTTCGGCGAGTAATCTTTCAGCTCTGAGATGATCAGTGAATTCTTTCTTTGATAACCTGAACTTTGTAGGGACAGGAGTGACTTTGGAGAGAGGGAGAATAATTCGCTGATCTTCAAGCTTTTTGATCATTGCATCTCTTTTTTTTTATCCTCTTCACTTAGCTTTTGAGGAACCAAGGAAGGTCTGTTTTTGTGAGAGAGCGGCTGTTCTTCAGGTTCATCAGTCTCAGGGAGATCCAAGACTGGGATTATTTCCTCAGCGATAGGAGCTGGATTTATTGTTGTAGTTGCAGTCGGTGGAACTTCAGCTTATCCTCAAGCAGGGGAGAGGACTAGCTGAAACACATCGATCGTTTTAATAAGATCATTTGGGAAGAAAGAGATAGAAAAGAATGAGGTTTAAGTGTATAGAGGTTTTATGGAGAGGAGAACTGGGTTGAGAAGGGATAGGGGAAGGATGCAGTGTAAGGGAATAGAAAGTAGTGTACCTGACAAAATGGGTTTTGAAGCAAGATCATCAGATTATCTTCTGCATCGAGGCCTTTGTTCTTGCCTTTGTCAGCTTCAGACGCTGCAGGCTTTGTCTTTGTCCGCTCCCCTGAAGGTTCATTTATTGAAATCCCTTTCTGAGCAGGGACTTTCTTGGGCTGAACAAAGAAGAAGTCATCATCATCATTGTCATCATCATCATTATTTTTGGGAGATGATGATGGTTCGTCGTCCTCAAGGTCGAGGTCTTCGTTTTCTTCTTCGTCTTCCTCAACTTCAGATTCTTCCTTATCAGCGTAGGGCACGATAACACCAGCAGCAGCTTCAGTTTCCTCATCGAGTTGCTCCCCCTCAAGTGCAGAGGGAGTTTTCTCGGTTCCCTCAGGGTTTTCAACTCCTTGAGGTTTATTGGTTGCAGCAGCAGCATCAATGTCAATACCCTCCCCTTCAGAATTACGGGGAAGGTCTTCAAGATTTTTCTCCTCCCCCTCAGCATTATGGGGAAGGTCTTCAGTCTTCTCCCCCTCTTCCACATGATGGATGGGGGAGGAAACAATATTATCAGCAACCTCAGCAGTAGTAGTATCAGTGTGCATTGGGTCCCTGTCTTCCAGGACAGAGATCTCAACACATGTTTCAATCCTACCTAATCTGTCTTCAAGGCCAGATATAGTAGGAGTGATTCGTTGAAGTTCCTCTCGATCCACCTGAGTAAAATGCGATGGAGCACAAGTAGCAGCATTCAGGCGGCCGAGGATCTGCTGCACAAGCGTCTTCACCGAAGTCACTTCAGACTTTACAGAGGCCACCTCTCCCTGAAGATTATCGACCACTGTCTTTAATGTTGTGACTTCATTTGACAGGGCCGAAAAGTTGGTGGAGAGAGTGATGTTGGTGGTGGAGTTTTCAGCGAGGGTGGTAGCAAATTGACCAATGCTACCATCCACCTTCTCCAGATCAGCTTTGGGGGCTTTGCCTTGGACCTCGGTGATCAGCTTCTTGAGTGCATCTCCAGCGTCTGTAACCGCTGAAGAGTTGGTCGTTAGAGTGGTGGTGAGAAATTCCACCTTTGTTTCCAAGACTTTCATGGAGGTGTTGATACCTCCCAAATTAGGACCTGAAAAAGTTAACAACTTATGAACAAAGGAAAGATCAGAAGTTTGGGGTTTTGAGAGAGGAGTGTTTGGAATTGTGTGTATACCTGCATGATGGTTGACGAAGTCCTCAAAGTTTCTATAACCTGTAAAGGTTTCATAGTCGTCTTCCAGAGAGACTTGACGCTGAGAAGTTTCTGCATGTCCTTTATTTAACTCTTGCATCCGCCGTATTTCTTCAGCAGATGAGTCACTCAGTTGAATGACCTTCGTTGTAGAGAAGGGAGGAATAGATGGAGTGACCAAAGAAACGGTGGGAGGAGTGAGAGTTGAGAAGAGGGTTGTGGTGCTAGTTTCAGTGTTGGATCCGCTAAGAAAAACTTCTTCAGTCCGTGGAGGGTCTGAAGGAGATGGGTTCAGTTCCAAGCTTATAACCTCAGCGTTTAGAGACGCTGAAGTTGGGATGGAAGGGGTTGCTTTATCAACTGTGGCATAGCGTACCACGAAATCATCCAGCGTAGTCTGTTGAGAGTCAGACGCTAGGTCTTCAGCCGTGGATGGCATGGGGGGTTGCTCCTTGGTTTTCTTGATCCTTTTAGAATCAAGATGGGAAGTAGAGTGTTTCCTTTTCTTAGAAGGAGTGGTTTTTGCAGCCTGGGTATCAGCGGTGGCGTTTTCCGCTGAAGGAGCCACAGAAGTAGAAGAAGAAGGATTAAGAATAGATAAGAGAGTAGTAAGACGTACCTCGTTTGGTAGAGCTTTGAAGTCGAGAACCTTAGAGCCAACCTGAGAGAGTCTCAGGTCACCCATCTTTGGGTATTCATCCCCAAGTCCGTGTAGAAAGAGAGCGCTGACAAACCTTGGATATGGAACACATGTTGGTCTGTCATCCATGCCCACCTGAACGCCAGATAGTCATAGATGATTGATGCCCAATCAACATGGAGACCCTTCAGCAACGAGTATCCCATGGCCTGTTGGGGTTGGAATGCTTGGTCAGTTGACCCAACTTTTGCTGTCAGACAGCTAATCAGATGAGCGAAGATGAAATTTATCTCGCTGGGCATCATTGACTTCTTGATGGCAGTTAGCTTCTTGTCAGGGTTTTTGTCTCTCCCTGTGTCCCATGTGTAACCTATTGCATCAAAGAATGCAATCAGGGTTTCCCTATCAGCAGGGTTCTTTTTGGGATCTGGTAGAGGGACAAAACGGTTTTCTTTGGTACTGCCAGGAAGGTTTAGAGCACGCCTGATATGATACGGGGTGATCTTTGAGGTTCCATGTTTGGTGTCACAGAGAATAACATCAACCAGTTTCTTAGGATCTTTGGTTGAGGGCACCTGAGCTCTTCTGGCAGTATACCAGAACTGAGCTAGAAGATATCGATGTGCAGGGGGTGCGGTAGTAAGAGCTGTCGATATATGACAAGTCTTGAGAAAGTTCACAGTATCATCAAGATGTGTGACCTGTTTCTTTTCAGGGAATTCGAAGAGAGCATAGGGATTATTGTGTTGAAACGTAACTTTCTTGAGATCGAATTTAACCTAAGGAGCCTTTGTGAACTCAGTGATCTCAGCGGCAGTGGGAGACTTCGCAGTAGCAGTGTCAGTAGTAGATGCCATTTCTGAGTAACACATATAACCACGAAGAAAATGAACAAAAATGTCTTAATGTGGAAAATTTTTCCAAACAAATGTTTTTGAATTTTGTCCATTTCATTCAGACAAAAAAATGTCTTAATGTAGATTAGGGTTTTTCTTGTTTTGAAAAAGAAATACAAAACATAGAGAGCATTTGTTTTCCAGTTTCTGTTTGAAGAAGAGATTCTGGAAAAACATATGAAGAACAAGTTTAAGATTTTTGATTTAAACTTGAAGAACAACCATGAAGGTTGTGTTCATAAAATCATGAAAAGAAAATGATTTCATTTTAAAAAGGTTTCTTTTGTTTGATCTGTTAATAACAAGAATAAGATCAAAAACAAGTTTATAAAAGGTAAATAATAAGAATATTAACCTTAGATGATGAAGACGAAGAATTTCTGGAAAACGAGGAGTTCGAAATGCAACAGTGATTTCTTGCTTGTAGGAGAAGTTGTTCGCGTAAAGGAAAAAATATAAACTCAAAGGGTTTATATAGAGAGAGTAGAGAGAGAAAAACTATGAGCGGGAAAAGTTTTTCATGATGACACGGACACGTGTTTGCATATGATTAGTTGAGAAAACGAAATGTGCAAACGTGTGTCAGAAAAAGGAACGTGCCGGGGTTTATCCGTTTGATGACGTCATAAACGTCCTTTCATATTTTAGGATTTCTCTGAGGATTTTGAAAGACTCAGGGACATTTTTGAAACCATGAAGCACTGAATAGAAATATCAGTGTTAGATTTAGAAATTTCAAAAGTATCACTGAAAGGAAGAGATATTCAGCGATGCAATTTGTTTTGAAATCTTGCATTCATAGGCGAATGTCAGCGAGTATGAGAGAACATACCTTGATATCAGCGAATCAATTTTGTTCAGAGAGAAGATGATGGAAAGGGTTTATACAAGTTCATATTACCCCTGATCAAATGCGAACCGCTGAAGATTTTATTCTTCAAAGTTCAGCATTCTAAGCTCGCTGATGAGAAAGTTGAATCTTGTCTCATCAAGAGGTTTGGTAAATAAATCAGCTAACTGAAAGTCAGTTGGGACAAAATGAAGTTCTATATCACCATTCATCACATGATCTCTGATAAAATGATACCTGATTTCGATGTGTTTGGTCTTTAAGTGTAACACTGGATTGTTTGCTATAGCGATGGCACTAGTGTTGTCGCAATAGATTGGAATCTTTGAGAGCTGAAGGTCATAGTCCAGTAGTTGATTTATCATCCACAAGACCTGAGAGCAACAGCTTCCAGCGGCTACGTACTCAGCTTCAGCGGTTGAGGTGGACACTGAGTTTTGCTTTTTACTTGTCCAACTCACCAACTTTCTACCCAGGAACTGACAGCCTCCTGTGGTGCTTTTCCTATCCAATTTGCAACCTGCAAAATCACTTTCTGAATAGGCGATTAAATCAAACCCCGAATCTTTAGGATACCAAAGACCTAGGTTAGGAGTACCCTTAAGGTATCGAAAAATTCGCTTTACAGCGATCATATGAGATTCCTTAGGCTCAGCTTGATATCGTGCACACAAACAGGTTGCATACATAATATCAGGTCGGCTAGCAGTAAGATACAAGAGAGAGCCGATCATCCCACGGTACAGCGTGACATTAACAGGTATTCCAGAAGGATCCTTGTTTAGTGTCAGCGGTGGTGCCACAGAGGTTTTCATAGCTGAACTCTGAGTTAAATCAAATTTCTTCAGCATATCTTTAACATACTTTCCCTGATTAATGAAAGTTCCTTTTTCATTTTGGTTTATCTGAAGACCAAGGAAATATGTTAGCTCACCCATCATACTCATTTTATATTCAGCTTTCATTCTACCAGCAAAACGAGTATACAAGTCAGGGTTAGTGGAACCAAATATAATATCATCGACATATGTTTGAACAAGAATAATATGACCTTTTACTTTCCTGAAAAATAGAGTTTTGTCAATCTGACCACGCTCAAATTTTTCAATATGGAGATAAGTAGAGAGAGTGTCATACCATGCACGAGGAGCTTGCTTTAAGCCATAAAGTGCATTATCCAGTTTATAAACATAACCTGGATGCTTATGATCTAAGAATCCTAGAGGTTGTTCCACGTAGACTTCTTCATTCATCATTCCATTTAGGAACGCTGACTTGACATCCATTTGATAAACTTTTAAGTCTTTGTGTACAACATAAGCTAAGAATAAACGAATAGCTTCGAGTCTTGCCACTGGAGCAAAAGTCTCGTCGTAATCTATACCTTCCTCTTGTCTGTATCTTTGAGCAACAAGTCGAGCCTTGTTGCGGGTTACAGTTCCATGCTCATCCAACTTGTTTTGATAGACCCATTTAGTGCCTATCACTGACTTGTCGGATGGTCTAGGAACAAGCTTCCAAACTTTGTTTCTTTCAAATTCTGTCAGCTCTTCTTGCATAGCACTGACCCAGTTCGGATCTTGGAGGGCATCATTTGTTTTCTTTGGTTCAATCAGAGAAATAAAGTTAACAAATAAACAAATGTTACCTGCACTTCGTTGAGTCTGAATACCAACGTTTGGATCACCAAAGGGTTATTGATAGTCCATCGCTGAGCCGGAGCATGAGTCGCTGACTCAACCTGAACTTGAGGAGCTGAAGATGAGGCTTCAGCAACTTCTGGTATATCAGCCAAGAGAGAAAGAGGTACAGATTGCGGAGAAGTAGATGGTATGTCTGAGATAGAAGGTTCAGAAGCAGGCATAGTGTTTAGAGGAACAACTGAGACCCATGATGTTTCAGCTTCACTAGTCTGCATGCTTGGGATGATAGTAGGACCATCATCTTCAGCAGGATGAGTATGAGATGGAGGAGTGGGAATGTCTTCTGAATCCCCAAGATGAGAAAACATCCGTTGATTCAGTTCTTCAGTATCAGCAGAAGGTCTAGAATTCGCTGAACGGGATTCGTCAAAGGTGACGTGGATAGTTTCTTCAACAGCCTGTCTTCTTTGATTGAAGACTCTGAAGGCTTTGGAGACTGAGGAGTATCCAAGAAAGATTCCATCATCAGCCTTAGGATCAAACTTTCCAAGGGCATCTCTGTTGTTCAGTATAAAACACTGACATCCAAAGATGTGAAGAAAGCTAATTGAAGGCTTTCTCCCATGGAAGAGTTCATAGGCTGTCTTCTTGAATTTTTTGACTATCAGCGACCTGTTTTGAGTGAAACAAGCAGTGTTGAAAGCTTCTGCCCAAAACTGAGTAGGCAAGTGAGAATCGCTGAGCATTGAACGTGCATCTTCGATGATAGTTCGATTTCGTCTTTCAGCGACTCCATTTTGTTGCGGTGTTCTAACTGAAGAAAAGTTGTGAGAAATACCCTTACTTTCAAAGAAGGAATCAAGAGAACTGTTTTTGAATTCAGTTCCATGATCACTCCTTATTGAGCGAACGGTCATGTTGTTCAGGACATCCATTTCCTAACAAAGGTGATGAGTTCTTCAGGGGTGTCACTCTTAGAATGGAGAAACATTACCCAGGTATAGCGAGAGAATTCATCAACTATGACCAATGTATATTTCTTTCCAGCGATAGATTGTTTGTTAACAGGGCCAAACAAATCCATATGGAGAAGTTGTAGAGGAGATGACACTGAGGAAACTTGCTTAGATTTGAAGTTTGCTTTGGTTTGTTTCCCTTTCTCACACGCTGAACATAAGGACTCCTTGGCGTATGAGTGTTGAGGTAGACCAGTGACCAACTCTTTAGAAGAAAGAGTATTCAGTGTCTTGAAGTTGAGATGGGAGAGCCTCTTATGCCATAGCCAGTTGACATCAGATGAGGCTTTTGAGAAGAAACAGGAGTTCTCAGTGGTTGTAGAGTCCATGTTTATAACGTAAACATTTTCTAAACGATAACCGCTGAGAGCTATCTTCTCCTTTTTGTCAGCGACAAATCAGGATTCCTTAGTGAAAATCACTTTGTTATCCATGTCGCAAAGCTGACTGATGCTTAGAAGATTATGCTTTAGTCCTTCAACATATGCGACTCTTTTGAAGGTTGTTGTACCAGTAGAGAGTACACCAAATTCCACCGAAGGTCACTGAGGGACCCTTCTCTTCTTTATACTCAGTGAGAAGGTTCTTCTTACCAGTCATGTGTCTAGAGAATCCGCTATCGAGATACCATATACCCTTCTTAACCTGTAAACAAGGGAAGATTAGTTTGACTTAGGCACCCATTTCATTTTGGGCCTAGATTTGTCAGTGGTGGTAGAGGAAGTTGATGGTTCAGCAATCTTCACAGCTTTCGAAGATTCAGCTTTGTCAGTTTTCACTTTGGTTAATTTCTTAACCTTAGTGGTCTTCGTTTCCTTGGGGGCATTGATCTTCACCTTAGCTATCTTTTCAGCTTTTTGGTGGTTGTGGGGCACTTACTAGCAACATGATTTGTAAGTCCACAGTGATAACATTTCCTATAGCTAAAAGTAGCTTTAGGACCATTTGCATGCTTACCCGTTAATTTTAAATGAGCAGGGCCAGCACAAAGTATACCTTTGGCATTTAAAATGGGAGGAACAATCAGTTCTTCGGATTTCTTACCAATAATATCCACTTTGATTCTATGAGTGGATCGCTGAATAAATCCAGGAATCTTATTCTTAGAATTAAAGGGATCTTATTCTTAGAATTAAAGGGATAAGTCACTGAAGCATCCAACTTAGGTACAAAGGTACCCTTCTGAGGTTTTGGGTAAATAATTTTCACTTTACCTTTAGAAACTAAGGTAGAGATTTCCTCAAGGATAGGTGTTTTTGAAGAGGAACACTGAGAAGATGAAGTGTCAGGGATAGAGGAGACAAACATTCCAAACATAAGCATGGAATGATCAGTGGTTGGTTTTTCAGTTTTATAACCAAGACCACGTTTGTCACTCAGAGGAATCTGAGACTTAATTATCTCAGTGATCGTTGTTGAGGATTTACACCATCCTTCAACATTAGCTTTTTCAGCTTTCAATGCAGCGATAGCTTCTTCGCGTTCGATTTTGACTAGCTGATTTATATGAACTTGATCTCTTAAATCTTCTTCAATTTTAGAAAGCTTTTCTATTTGAAGGTGACAGTTTTTAAGTTGTTCAGCGAGATCAAGGTTTTGATTTTTAACAACAGCATTGCCATTCATGGCATCATATAAACTCATAGTCAGGAGATCGATCTTTCGAAGACTATCAGCTACATCTATATCTGAAATATTGGTAAAAAAGGAAGGTGATACCTTGGTAGCAGAGGCTGAAGTAGAGGGAATGTCAGACTTTTCTTCCTCATCTTCGATTTTGGCCATGAGACAGAGATTGGCCTCATCATCATCTTCAGAGTTAGATGATTCTTCTTCATCATAGGAAGCCCAATCATAGTCATCCATCAGGCCTTTGCTTTTCTTCTTAAAGCCTTTCAGCTTTGCATACCTTTCTTTCAGCTTGTTGTACTTTTCATCTCTAGCCCTAGGGTTAGAGGATTTCTTGGAGAAAGTTGAGGTTCTAGAAACTTTCTTTGACCTGCACTCGCTAGCAAAATGTCCTATCTTTTCACAGTTATAGCAAGTAGCAGTAGCCTTATCAACAGGGGTTGATGATCTAGGCTTGTAAGTGAGAGCGAGAGGTTTATTCTTTCTGAAATTTTTCTTTTTAGCGAATCTCCTGAATTTATTAGATAGGAGAGCCATAAATTCATCAAGATCTGAAGAGTCAGGATCTGATGAGCATTCAGAGTTAGTCTCCAACTCAGTGATAGTAATAGAAGATCGCTGAGTGGAAGGTGACTCTAAGATTAAAGCAACATGGGTGCTTTTGGAATCTTTTACAAGATTCTTCTTAAGATGACCCGACTGCTCATGATTGAGCATAGTGCCATATAAGGTAGAAAGAGTCATTGATTTTAGATCCTTTGACAGCTTGAGACACATTGAATAAATGTCCCAGCTTTCAGGTAAACATTCTAGAAACTTTGTCAGAACTTCAAAGTTAGAATATTCCTTACCAACGGTTTTCAGATCTATTATTAAACAGTTAAACCACTGATGTACTTCAGAGAGAGATTCATTCATACCACAAATGAAGCTTTCGTACTGTCTTACCAGGTTGATTTTACGTGAGTCCTGGGCTTCAGACGTACCTTCATACTGAACACAGATTGTGTCCCACATGGCTTTGGATGTTTTCAGGTTCATGACGGAATGGTAGACTTCGTCAGGAAGAGCCATGGAAAGAATGGATTTGGCTTTAGTGTCGATAGCCACTTTCTTCTTATCTTCATCAGTCCACATATGAATTTCATTGGGAACCAACCTTTCTGGAATAGCAGCTCTATTCTTAGCGACTGGAACTTCAGGGAGGTTTTGCATGAGAACCATTATCAATATAGTTTGTTTTTGTGTTAGTAGCCATTTTGAGAAATAGCAAGGAAGAGAAAAGATTAGTATAAGCAAGATCTTGTTTATGAGATTAAACAAATCCGCTCTGATACCACTTGTTGGTCCCGAGAGGGTTATACAAGTTTGTAGAAGGGGGGGTTGAATACAAACACACAGATTTTTACTTTCTAAATTGTTTATTGATATAATCAAACAATTTACAACTTGTTGCGGAACAAGATTAAGGACTAATCCTAATCTAAACAAGTTAAGAAAACTAAGTTTCTTGCACTAGATTTAAGACAGAAAGGAGATAAGAATACTACGAGTAATATTCTAACACTAAGAGAGAAAGAAGAAGATGGCCAAGCACTTCAATTCTGAAGAAGGGTTCTTCTTATATACTGCATGCATTTAATGCAAAGCAGTATAACTTTACACGTGGCAGCAACTGATTGGTTGCATGGTTTAACTTTTGTAGACAACCTTAGTAGCCGCATGGTGTACAGTGTAGAATCAGAGTTGGTTGTACTCTCATAGACAAAAGAGATGTCCTTTCTGACAAATCGTACGGAGGCGTGCAATGGGGAATGACAAAAGTAACTTGTAGAGGAAGACTTCATGATCAACGATTAATGAACAGTACTTTATCAGCGAGTGACAAAGCTCTGCGATCAATGAAGTCTTCTACTTGTAACTTCACGTTGAGTGGACAAATCTTGGCTTCACTGATATCCGCATCAGTTCATTAGTAGACTTGTCGCTGGTTCTTGAGCTTGATCTTCGACTTCAGCGTAGAACCTTTTGTTGGTCCCGAAGGTTTATACAAGTTTGTAGAGGGGGGGGGGGGGGGTTGAATACAAACACACGATTTTTACTTTCTAAATTGTTAATTGATAAATCTTAAAACAATTTACAACTTGTTGCGGAACAAGATTAAGGATTAACCTAATCTAAACAAGTTAAGAACACTAAGTTTCTTGCACTAGAATAAAGACAGAAAGGAGATAAGGAAATTACGAGTAATAACCTAACACACAGTAGTAAGGAAGAAGAAGATGGCCCGAGCACTTCATTTCTGAAGTAGGGTTCTTTTTATATACTGCATGCATTTAATGCATGGCAGTATTGTTTTACACGTGGCAGCAGCTGAGTGGTTGAATGTCATTGACCTTTTTAGACAACCTTAGTAGCCGCATGGTGCACAGTGTAGAATCAGAGTTTGTTGTACGATCATAGACAAAAGGGATGTCCGTTCTGACAGTTCGTACGGAGACGTGCAAGGGAGGTAAGACAGTAGTACTTTGTAAGGAGACTTCATGATCAACTTTCGTTGAATCAGTACTTTATCAGCGAATGATAAAGTTCAGCGATTGCTGAAGTCTTCTACTTGATACTTTACGTTGAATGGACAGGTCTTGCTTCGCTGATATCTGCATCAGTTCATTAGTAGACTTGTCGCTGGTTCTTGGGCTTGATCTTCGACTTCAGCGTAGAACCTTTGTTGACGTGAAACTTGTCTTCAGGGATCATAAGTAAACAACTAAACTATCAGCGATCATCACAGAGACTGAACAGGCTCAGAGCTACTGGATGAACAGGGTTCGCTGAATGTCTAATCTAAAGAGCGAGAGTTCCTATCAGTGGTACTGTAAAGTCTTAGTACTTATCAGCGATAGTGAAACTCTAATACATATTGTTTACTTACAATTTTCACTATGTGTTAAAGAGAGGGTCATTATCAAATCACTGAGGGTTTCGATCAACAATCTCCCCCTATTTGATTATGACATAGCAACAGAGAAAATTCCTAAGTATGAAAACATAAGGATAAAAAGAACTCATAAAATATTTGTCCCTTTTACTGTTTTCTGGGATCTTTTGAGTACTGATGGAGTAAAGTACATTCGCTGAATTTTTTTCTTTTAACTTCGTATAAGATTACAAAGGGAAGTGGAAAAATTACAAGTACAACAAATTTAAATTACAAGTACAAAAGAGGCAAGCTGATAAAGATAGAAAGATTACAAGGAAATCCTATCATCCTTCAAAAGGTTCTTCCTTAATGAGAAGTTCATCAAGGGTCTTTGTTGTAGGGATCATCCAGTCAGGGACAGTGTCTCCCTGATTTCTTCTTTCTTGTGCTTCTTTGAAGATCAGGGGCTTGAGATATCATGCCTGAAGATCGCGTCTAAATTCACACCAATAGATGAGATCCCTGAGCTGTTCAATGGGAGTGATGGGAAGCTCAGAGACACGTTGAAAACGTTGTCCTTCATCGTAGTCGAGAAAGAAGATACCATAAGGTTCGCTTATGACTTTACCAGGGACGAAATGTTCACCAGGTGGCAGAGAGGTATCCAGCGCTGAAAGATCGGGATCAGGACCAAGTATTTCAGCATGTGAAAAACCAATACCTGTTTCGTTCTGGATAGGAGGACCTGAATCTGATGGTTTGGACTTTTTCTTTGCAGAGGCCCTTCTTTGTTGAGTCGTAAGAGGAGGAGGAGGAGGAATATCTACAGCAGAAAAAACCAAGTCGATCAGAGAATTTATGATTTTCTCGACATGGCTCTTATATTGTGAGGTAGATCGCTGAATGGCTATTCGCATCTCCAACCATTCAGAGAAACCGTACTTATTGATCGTAGCAGTGTAGATTTTTTCCTTGGTACCGTTTTCTCTGAATAGATCGACCTTAACAACTGGAACATCTATGGTCGATTTTCCTCTGATGAATACCTTGTGAATTTTGGTAGCCCGATATCGATAGTGCAGTCTTTCTTTGCACCATTCCAAGGTAGAATCAGATACCTTGGTCTTTTCTTCAACGATCTTCTGGGCGTCTTCCCATAACTGACATTGGACTTCGATGGGAGCTCTTTTCAGTTTGGGGTCATTCACCGATTCTTGGGCAAGCTGGATGGCGAGGGCCTTATCTTTTTCTTCAGCTTCCTTCTTTTCGGCGAGTAATCTTGTGGCTCTAAGATGATCAGCGAACTCTTTCTTTGATAACCTGAGCTTTGTGGGAACAGGGACTGTTAGCTTCAATCTTCCTAATCATAGAAATATTTAGAAGTAGTGAAAAATAGGCTAAGTGAAGAAAAGCCTCTTACAGAGGCTCTGCCGAACTCACCGAGAGATCAGGGTCAAGAAGCTACAGAAGCAACAGAAGGGTCCTACAGAACCTCTGTTGGACTTAAAGAAGACTCAAGACTCGAAAACAAAAGAAGACTGCTCCACAGAGGACCAGACCGCAGAACCTCTGTAACTCATTACAGAGCCTCTGTGGTCTTCAACAAAGACTTCAAAGATATTATTAATATCGTGCTACTGTTACAGGACCCGTTCATCAACTTGCATGGTAGCATGCCCTGTCCAACGTCGACGTGTCAAACTCTGATTGGACTCAATAGGGCTTAGTACATAATAGACGTCTGCTGCATTAAATGCAATACAACACGTCTTACTGTTCATGCCGCTCTTGCAACTGTTCACGACATCCGTTCAACTATTCATCAGTACCGTCTGAATAGTAGCATATGCTTTATGGTCCCCTTTAGAGTAGTATATAAGGAAGACTCATGTTGAGTTCTTCCTTATCACTGATTATTATTATCATCAATCACATATAAATCGACCATCATAAGAACACAAAAAGCTTATTCACCTTAAGAGTCATACCCTTTTTGAAGCTTTTCTTACTCTTTGTTCTTAAATCTGTTCTTAATATATATTCAGTAAACTTTGAAATATTATTTCCTGTTCATTGTTTATTTATATTTTGGTCTAAATCTATCAAACTTATCTGTTAGTTCTTCAAATACGCTTCCGCATCAAACATTAACTTGAAATAATAGATCTGATAATCTTGTATAAGCAAAACGGGAACCAACAATTGGTATCAGAGCGAAGCTTGATTTTCAATATCAAGTGATCCTCGTTTTACAACTTTTATTTGATAGATTACTTTCCTTCTCTTCATCACCATATTTCTGGATATTAGGTGTACCCAGAAAACCTTCCAGATCTTCATACTCATAAATCCTCCATCAGATTATCCTTTCCTCAAAATGACAAATACAAATAACTTTTTCACTGCTGGCTCATTAACTAAACCTCATACTCTTCTTAGAGATGAGTATCCTCAATGGAAAATAAGAATGGTTCATTATTTTGAGGGTACTGAAAAAACTCTCAAACAATATCTATACAATCTTCCTCCGGTTCCTATGATAACTATGCCAAGTGTACCAGCTACTGCTGAATCTCCTGAAATCCCTGAACATCAAAAACATAAGCCAAAAGAAGAATGGTAAAATGAAGATAAGGCAGAAGATGAAGTTGCACAGAAAACAAAGAGAATACTGATCATGGCTATCCCCAACGAAATTTTTCAATCCTTAGATGCATGCGAAACAGCGCACGATCTCTGGAAATAATTAGAAAGACAACTGGAAGGGGGTGCTAAAACACAGAAGAACCGAAGGGCACAATACATAAACGAGTATCATGCCTTCAGAGCCTCTGCAATAGAATCGCTGCAAACAACATACGATCGGTTCAACTCTCTCATAAACAAATGCAGAAAGTCTGGTATTCACAGAACCACGGAAGAAAATAACGTCATGTTTCTAAAGAGCCTGAACGATGAGTGGCTTCAGTTGTCTATGTCTTTACAAACAAATCAAGATCTAGACTCCTGGACACTCTCTGATCTCTATGGAACACTAGCCGCACAAGAGCCTCAAATAGCTCAAGCTAAAACACTAACCATTGTACCATACGCATTGGTTAGTAAATTTACAGAGGCTACGGACAGACCAAGAAATGAGAGATCTACAGAGGAGAAAAAGAAGGAGAAAAAGAAGATGGTAATGATTGATAGCGAAGAAGACGAGCTGAAAGAGGAAGAAATAACTCTTGCGTCATTAGCTAAATCAATGGCTCTTTTGACAAGAGAATTTAGAAATAACCAAAGGAATTCTGGTAGAAGAGATGATGGTAGATGAGATGAAGGAAGAGGAGAAGAATCAAGTGACCGACAGAGGTCAGACTACAGAAATGATGACCAACAGAGGTCGAGCGAAAGAAGCTACAGAGGAAATGACCGACAGAGATCAGATGACAAGGTAGGCCACATACAAGAATGCTACAAATGTGGTAAGCCTGGTCATTACGCAAACGAATGCAGAACAGAGAAAGGTGGAGACCAACAGAAGTCCGAAGATCGAACTGGAAACACCTCCCAAGGTTGTTTCAACTGCGGCAAACCAGGTCATTTCGCTAAAGAATGCAGAAGTAGACAAAATCGCCCACAGAAGGACTCAGCTTTTTACAAAAAGAAGGCCGAGTATTATGCGCAAAAATCCCTAATGGCGAACAAAGGGCATCCTGAGGCAAGCAAGGAGGACTTCGAATCAGACTCTACCTCTGACGATGAATTTCCCACAAATGCCCTGTTTTGTGGCATGGCAGAAGTTGACTCTGGCACTGACAATGAGGTATCAATTTCAAACTCTACCTCAAGTACTAATTATGTAGATGATGATTTATTTAAACTTAACATTGAACTGAAAGAAGTAAATGAAAGCATTCAGAAAAAGCTGACCTTTAATGAGAGAGAAGTAAGGCTTCTCACTCAAGAAAAAGCCAAAATCTGTGAAGAAAAAGAAAAAGTCGAAAAATATTGGAGCAAAAATATAGATCCTTTAAAAAGGCAAATCTCTGATTTAACCTATGCTTTAAAAATCAAAACAAAAGAACTTTCAGTTTCAAGAAGTGAAACTACAGACATAAGAGCTCTAAAAGAATACTTTCAAAAAGAAAGAGAGGTACTTTGGCAAGATCTTTTAAGAAGAGAAGTTTTACTTAAAAACTATAAAGATGCACATAAGGTATATGAAAAGGTAAACTCTCAAATAGCAAGACGAGGTATAGGGTACAATGATATTACCTTAGGAGTTGAAAATAAACGACTAAAACCTCTGTCTTCTCTATTTGTTTTGGGAAAAACTAACAAACCAAACTTTCCAAACTTACTCTCTGTAAGTAAAGGGTTAAACTCTCTGCAGAACCTCACTTAAGGAAACATACAAAGATGATCAATGTATGGTTTGAAAACACAGATTCATCATCTTCAATCTCTGTCAATAAAGGAATCAAACCAACGAAATATCTGAAAACACAAGATCAGATTGGTATCTTTAAGTTTGGTAAACCAGAGACTCAAACACAGGTCGCTTTTGTCTGCATAATGAACGATGAAAAGAAATTATCAGCAGAAGCTCCTGAGTTTAAACCCATCTTTTCAGAAGAAAAACTTAAAAAATCTATTGAAGAAGAAATTTTGGAAGTTTTGAAATCAAATGTTTTAGAAAATCTCAGTACATCTTCTATAAATCAAATTCCCGCTGAAAAGATCTCATCAGATACCTCTGCCTTCTATGAAAGTCATTCTACAGAGGAAGAAAGCTCGTACGATACATGCTCAGAAAATCCAGCCTCTGTCAAAAGAGATGACTCAACCTCTGTATATGAGGACGATTCATCCTCTGACGACTCAGAGACTGATTCTAAATCAGGGATAGTTCACTGTGACACAGAGGATGTTAAATTCTCCTCTAAGGTTCTTAACAGAACAATTTCTCCAAAAGAGAAAATCACAGAGATACCTATCTGTCCAGATTTTCTCAAAATGTGTATACAAGTCAAAACCTCTACAGAGCTTGATAATCTGAAAAAAGGCCTCTGAAACTCCTAAAAGCTCAAAATTTTCAAAACCTTTAAGGAAAATTAAAGAGAATCCCACTTGGCAACAAAAGGGAAAATGGCCTGAAGCTAACAAATACTTTTCCTCTGTGACAGTGAAGAAAGATGTTCACCACAGAAGAGAGTCACAGAAGGCAGGAACTAAACAAGACTTTTGCAAACAACATTCTAGTATTCATAGATCTTCTTGTAATAGGAAATCTAATGTAAATAAAGAGTGTAATGCCTTTGTGGCTCAGTTCAATGAATTCAATGAAAAGTTCAAAATCACGTCTCATATTCAATACTGTCATTGTTTTGATCTTATGTTCAAATTGAATAAACACTTCTCAAGTCCAGATTGCTTACTCTCCACTAAAACTCCAAAGTCAAAACCTCGAGAGAAACAATCTGATCTTTCTACAAAGGATAAAATGTATTTCAAGAATGCTAAGGCAAACTTGAAAAATTCTAACAATATTGGACCCATATGGTTATGGGTACCCAAGTCTCTGTGATTGTCTTGCAGAAGCAACATGTGCCAATTTGGTATCTTGACTCCGGATGCTCAAGGCACATGACTGGCGACAGAAGATTACTATCCACATACAAAGAAACACACGATGGTGGATCTGTAACTTTTGGAGACAACATGAAGGGACACATCAAAGGTTATGGAGTCATACAGAAAGAAATTGTCTCTGTATACAAAGTTGCATATGTGAATGGCCTCAAACACAACCTACTAAGTGTAAGTCAACTCTGTGATACAGGATTCGATGTGTTATTCAAAAGAACTTTCTGCTCTCTACAAAGTGAAAACACAGGAATGGAACTTCTGCGAGCTGAAAGAAGAGGTGATCTATACCTAATGAATTTTACTTCAAAATCCAAGGACAAAGTTTGCCTAGTAGCCTGCAAAAGTGAAGAAGCGTGGTTATGGCACAACAAGTTCTGTCACTTAAACTTTCACACCCTGAATAAACTAGTAAAACTCGATCTAGTTAAAGGTTTGCCAAATGTTAAATTCAATAAGTATCACTTGTGTTCGGCCTGTGAAATGGGAAAACACAGAAGGGCTTCCCACAAAGGCAAAACATACGTGTCTTGCACTAGGCCTCTGTACATGCTTCATGTCAACCTCTGCGGTCCCATTCCTATACAGAGCCTAGGTGGCAAGAAATACATACTTGTCCTAATTGATGAGTATTCACGTTTCACATGGGTTGAATTTATTAGAAAGAAATCAGATGTTCCAATTATACTGATAAATCTAATGAAAAGAATTCAAGTTCTTTATGACTGCAGAATACAGAAGTTAAGAAGTGACAATGGCACAGAATTTAAAAACCGTGTCATTGAAGCCTATCTTTCTACAGAAGGAATATCACAGAACTTCTCTGCCGCTCGAACTCCACAACAGAACGGTGTAGTCGAAAGAAAGAATCGAACACTTGTGGAGGCCGCAAGAACTATGCTATCTGCATGCGGATTATCAATGAACTTTTGGGCAGAAGCAATTTCTACTGCGTGTTATACACAGAATCGTTCAACCATTGTGAAAAGACAACTCAAGACGCCTTACGAATTGCTTCACAAAAGGAGGCCAAACATCAAGTTTTTCCATGTATTCGGATGCAAATGCTTTGTTTTAAACGACAGAGATTCAAGAGGAATGTTTGAAGTAAAAGCTGATGAAGGCAAATTCATTGGATACTCTACCACTTCCAAAGCCTACAGAACATTCCTTACAAAGTCTCGCAAGATTGTAGAAAGCATCAATGTTTCTTTTGATGATTCATTCCAAATGACTTCTGAACAAATCAGTTCAGAACTCGGAATTAAAGGGAAATCCACTGACATCTCAAAAACAAAAGAAGATTTGGATCTTCTATTTTTAGAGATGTTCAACAATGACATTGATCCTTCTGTTGGAACCATCAGAATTTCTGAAGAACCATCCTCTGTCGGAAAAAATCCTACAGGTATGACTCTAACAGGTCCAAATAATGCTTCATCTTCTTTTATAAATACTACAGATGCAATTGCCGAAGAAGAACATGCAGAAGATGAAACATCAAGAAAAACGACCACAGAAGTTGCTGAAAAACAAACTCCACAATCCACAGAAGAACCAATTACAGAGGAAATCGAGGACCAAGACTATACGTCCTCAGAGGAACAAACCCCACCACCACTCATACCAATATTTCCACAAACTGTAGAATCAACTACCAAGGCACGAAGAACGACAGAGGCTACACAAGAAGAAACACAAGAAGCCGCTGACGAAAGGTTCAAGGACATTGATGATCATCTTCCACGCACGACTCAGTGGACAAAAAGCCATCCTCCAAGCCAAATAATCGGAGAACCTTCTGACTCAGTAAAAACCAGGTCTGCCACTGCTAATTTTTGTTTTTTTTACTAACTTTATCAGTGTGATAGAACCAAAGAAGATTTCTGAAGCCCTGGATGACCCAAATTGGGTAGACGCCATGCAAGAAGAACTTCTGCAGTTTGAGCGTAACAAAGTATGGACTTTAGTACCTCTGCCACGAGGGAAACAGGACATTGGGACTAAATGGGTCTACAGAAACAAGAAGGATGAAGATGGAGTGGTCATCGGAAACAAAGCAAGATTAGTAGCAAAGGGATATAGACAAGAAGAAGGCATAGACTATGATGAGACTTTTGCCCCTGTCGCACGACTCGAAGCAATAAGAATATTCTTAGCCTTCGCAGCCCACAGAGGTTTTAAAGTCTATCAGATGGACGTAAAATCAGCTTTTCTAAACGGTGAAATCCAAGAAGAGGTTTACGTAAATCAGCCACCAGGGTTTGGAAGCTCAAAGTTTCCAAGGCATGTATACTACCTTGAAAAGGCTCTATACGGACTGAAACAGTCTCCAAGAGCATGGTACGAACGACTTTCTACCTTCCTTCTAGTCAATGGCTACAACAGAGGTACAACAGATACTACCTTATTCTATAAACATAAAAAGGGTGAGATAATGCTTGTACAAATCTATGTGGATGACATAATTTTCGGGTCTACTAATTCAGAAGAGTGTAAAAGTTTTGAGAAACTCATGCAGAGTGAGTTTGAAATGAGTATGATGGGGGAATTAACATTCTTCCTCGGACTTCAAGTCAAACAAACTTCAGAGGGAATTATTATAAATCAAGCCAAATATGTCTCTGACATTCTTTCAAAATATAACCTCTCTGATACCTCTGCAATGAAAACTCCAATGGCCACTGGAAATAAGTTATTCTTAGATCCAAATGGTATCTCTGTAGAATGCACTCTCTACAGAGGCATGATTGGATCTCTGTTATACTTAACAGCAAGCAGACTTGACATTATGCATGCCACATGTCTTTGTGCACGTTATCAAGCTAATCCAAAGAAATCACATTATGATGCTGTAAAGAGAATCTTTAGATACCTGAAAGGGACCAAAAATCTTGGTCTCTGGTATCCACAGAACTCTGGTTTTAGTCTTAAAGCTTATACAGATTCAGACTATGGAGGATGCATGCTTGACAGAAAGAGTACCTCTGGGAGTTGTCAATTCCTAGGTGGTAAACTAGTCAGTTGGACCTCCAAGAAGCAGAATTGTGTCTCAACATCCACTGCAGAAGCTGAATACGTTGCTGCTGCTAGCTGTTGTTCTCAGGTTCTATGGATGAAGACTCAACTAAAAGACTACGGCCACATCCTATTCAAAATACCCATCTTCTGTGATTCCAAAAGTGCCATTGCTATCTCTGCCAATCCTGTGCAACACTCGAAAACCAAGCATATCGATATAAGGTACCATTTCTTGAAACATCATGTTGAATACGGTACAATTGAAATGCATTTCGTGCCAACAGAATATCAACTCGCTGACTTATTCACCAAAGCACTAGACGAGAAAAGATTCAATTTCTTGGTGGGTAATTTAGGAATGATAAACATGGTGTGACAATCCTCTGTAAGTATAGCTTTATCTTCTGTAAATATGTACAAATTTCCTTTATTTTTGCTTTAAGTTAATTTATTTCTATTTGTAAGTTCTCAATCTTAAATAGTTCTTAAAATCACAGAGCTTCTGTAAGTCAACTCAGATCCTCTGACGACCCCTACAGAACCTCTGGAAAACATGACCTATGTTCTATGCAAAACTTATCATTCTTTGATCCAAGCATAGGTCAAGGGGGAGAAAAAGTAAATTACTTGATCTACAGAGGTGATTAGATCAAGGGGAGAAAAAAGGGATCCTGAAATGATCTACAGAGGTAAATCTTTCAAAGGGAAGCCAAAGAAGAATGTCGATAATTCTCCATCGACAGAAGTTAGACAAACTGCCGAGAACAGAAGAACCAAAAGGTATGTCTCTCGCACAAAAGGTTTTTGGAAAACAGTTTTCTAGAACAAGAATTGTCAAATATGTCCTAAATATACTGTGAATAACATTTCAAAAATCAAAAGCTCAAAAAGTTTCACAAAATTCGAATTAGGAGAAATTTAAGGTCATAGAGCTTCTGCTGAGCTCAACAGAGGTTCTGCAAGTAATATGCTCTGTGATCACAAATTAACCCTCTGTCGATCTTTTGGAATGTTATCTCGGAAACCAAAAACACAAACCATGACCTTCTCGAACAAACCGTTTTTTTTCCAGTTTTCTCGGACACAAACTTTCAAATATGTTCGAAAAACATCTCTTAAACCAAATCAAAATTTGGATGATCAAAAATTTTAATAAAATTTTTGTTATGAGATTTTTTCCCTCATAGAGCTTCTGCTGGCCCTCACAGAACTTCTGCAAGTTCCAACAGAGCCACAAAACCTCTGCGAAGCAAATTTCTTGACAAAAATCCGTTTTTATCCCCTCCAATGCCTTTACAAATGTTTTGGTTAAAGAAGAACCCCACAGAAGTCATGATAACAATGAGATATATGAGAAAGGGATACACATCAAAGATTTTCAAATTCACAAAACCTCTGTAAACTACAGAAGTTCTGTCAATCTGTTACTTGGGCATTTCTGTAGTAATAACGGTTACTTTTACTGAGAGTGAACTACATGTGGCTAAGAATAACCCCACGCGCCTAGCATTAATGGGCCGCGCACGATGTCCTGTCATCCTCTGACATGGCATACGTGTCCCATTTTCATTGGGCGTACATGGAACGTTTTCTGTGAAAAGTTGAACCCAAATTTGAGTTCGGATTCCCAATTTTAATCCATTGCCATATATTTTACTCTTTCGAATTCTACCGTTTTACCCTCCTATAAAAACCAAGCTTACCATCTCATAAACCTTTTACAAACTCTCATTCTTCTCCGGCGAAACCATGCAAAAACCTGCAAGTTTCTTATTCTCAGTATCAAATGGCTTCATCTTCTCAAGCTATCTCCCCTGCACACTCTCCGGCGACCTCACCAGAACATTCACCGGCTCATTCTGAACATTCAGAAAACCCCAACCCTGCCCAGAACATTGAACTAGAAGATTCCGGCGACTCAGCAGACTTTGCTCCGACAACACATCTGCAAAACTTCATAGCTAAGGATCATTTCGAAAAAGTACTACCAATCAAATCCAACAACTGCTATTTGGTCCCCTCACCCACTGCTTTCGGCGAAGCCCACGCCATTCTTCTGAACATAATGGAATATCACATCCTCTTCCCTCTACTCTCAAGAACACCAAAGAAAATACCAGTCAGATATCTGAACCAGTTTTGGCAGAGCTGTCGATTTGATAAAGACGACTCTATTATCAAAGGGTACATTTCAAGACCTGACAAATCTGAACATCTTGAAATCAAGTTCAACAGAACAATGTTCTCACTTGAGTTCAACCTACCCACGAGGGGTCTTCTTGGTTTAAAGAAATATGCAGAGCAACCAACAGACGACGAGCTCTGTCGCTTCATAGAAATGCTTGGGTACAACACACAACTACGGAAGAGAAATGACTTCCGCAGAGGCAGATTACCACCTTTGTGGAACACCTTGTTCTCTATTCTTAACAGATGCCTGACAGGGAAGATAGGCAGCATTGACCAGACCTCGCATCAGATCTTGACCATCATGTATGGTGTTTACTATGATCTCCCACTAGATTACTCGACCATAATGATGCAAGAAATCATCAACACCATCGACAGAAAGAACAACACCAGAAGGGTCAAAGAAAACGATCCCAACTTTCTACCACCTCTGCAATTCCAAAGTATATTGGGAGTATTGTTCGAACCTCTGTTGCTGATACAGAAATGGCCAATGGAAGGGCCAATTCCCAAACAGTTCCCAATGAGCAAAAATGTCCCCACTGATCATATAGATGGTTACTCACACTGCAGACCTCTGTCAAAGAAGCTTCTGAAGTATGCCTCGAATAAAACCCTTAAGAAAGAGTATATACGCGATCATAGAACTCCTAAACCGAGTCCTATGACACCCCCGCGTTTAGGTGTCCCCCTAGGAACAATAGTTGCAGAACCTCTTTCCTCTCAAGAAGAAAAAGATCAGAAATTGGAAAAACACATGGCTATACAACTAAGCTTCATAGCCAAACGTGCAGAACTCATGGGAAAGAAGTCCTCTTCAAAAACCTCTGCATCTACTCCAGAAGCAAAGAAGAGAAAAACTGCAGAAGGAACCTCCACAAGCGCTGCAGAAAATCAACCCTCACCTCCCCATGCCACAGAAATTGGCTCCTCTGCTCCTCCCTCTTCTCCAAAACAGAAGAAGAAAAGAAAATCGAAAACCACAGAGGAAGGGGCACCAAAACCCAAGAGTAGGAAAACCAAAAAGAAGCATGGTAAATCACTTGATAAATTGGTTACCATTGCAGAAGAGGAACCCGAAGTAGAAGAAAACGCAGAAGAAAGAACTGTCGAAGAAGATGCAGAAGAAGGAATGGCAACAGAGGAATATCAATCACCCTATCAATCTCCAGATAGATTTGCTCACCAAGGAGATCTGAACGACTTCCTACAGAACCCTGACATTGCCAATACCTTAAATACAGCATGGTGGATGGCACAACCTCTCGACCACCACTCCCCAGAAGAACAATACTTCTCTATCTCTGGCATTGACACACATCTGCAAGAAGATGACACAACACCCAAAGATCAACCAGCTAACACACCTGTTATTTTACAGAACCCTTTCATTCCGGGATTGGACGTCCACAGAAGAAGTCCAAACCCAGCTTCAGAAGAAAAAGAACTAACAGAAACTGAGTGGAATAGAGGTGAAGTAACAGAGGCTTCTGAGACAAGGATAGAGGTCTCAGAGGTAGATTCAGATGAAGAAGAAGCTGTCTGGTTACGAAAAGGTCTCTATCATCCACATGTCATGAGATTATACGGCTCTCATCAAATGTACGACTTCTTACGCACAGAGCAAGGAACTTCAACATAAGCAAGGGAAGAAGCACCAAGCCGTAGGATAACTACAGAGGCTGAAATAATAGACGGTGATGTAGTGCTTGGGTGCTTAACAGAGGAAGAAACAAGAAAAGATGCCTGGATTAATAGAGGCACACAACCACAACCAACTCCCAGTGCAACCCACATATCTAACTCTGCAGGTCTAGCTGCAGAAGGAGTTATTGAAAAAGAGCAGCACAGCTCGATCCAAACCCAACCCATCCAGCCAGAAGTCACTCTTTCGACTTCTGCGCCCACAAAAACCGGGGAATCCATTCCTAGGGAGTCTCCTCAAAGAGACTCACCTATTATTCATGATCAATCGCCCCACATCACACTAGAACACCCTACAGAGGAATTCGTTTCCTCTGCCACGCACACATTAGGGCCAAATCTTCTTTCAGAGAGAAGTAGTGAGCACAGAGACGAAGAGACTCTAGACAAGTCTCCTAATCAACAGAAGGACATTCCAATACCCACCTCTGGAGTGGATTTGGACACTGTTCTTCACAGAACTTCTGTAGAGATCGAAACTCAGGTTTCTTCTCAAGGATCAGAAGGAAATCCTTCCACCCCCATCGTAAAAACAAGGGTGAACGAAGGTGTCCCAGGAACAGGGACTCACTCTGGAGACGAATGTGTTCCTCCAGAGGTTACACAAGGAACACAAGTATCAAGGGATGAGTTCCAAACCCTTGTCACCTCTGTGAACCAAACAATGAAAGAGTTGCAAAGCTCTTTCAAATCTTTTGCAGAGACAACATCAACGGCTATCCTGAAACTAAACACCAAAATGGACAATCTGTCCACAAAGGTGAAATCTGCAATCTCAGCGATGAAGTCTTCTGCCGAAACTACTGCCAAAGCTGCAGCTACTTCTGCCGCTCAAGAATTCGGAACAACTGCAACTTCTGCGTTCAAGGACTCTGTCAAAAACTTCCTTGAACAAATGAATACGCAATCCAACAGAGCAGAGGGCATTACTCCTGAAGATCTACAGAATGCCCTAACACAAGTACAAGCAGAGACAATACGCAACACGACAATGATGCAGCCAAAAGACTACATGACCAGAGCACAGCTAACAGAGCTAGGACAGAACGTCATAAACCAGGTCACAGAGGTCATTGTCTCCTTCACAAAAGCAAATGCCAACTTTGTCAAGGATTTCAGAAGCAGTGTTGGCAGAATGCGTTTTAAAACAGAGGCAGAACTTGCAACTCTATTCGGCCTCTGTGATGATGTCTGTGCAAAGTTGATAGCAGCAGGAGTAGAATTACCGAAGAAAACCAAAGCTTCTTGCAGAGCAGAGGGTAGTTCTGAAAAGAGTCAGGATGATTCTGATGATGAGCATCCTGGTCCATCAGATAATCCTGAGGGGGAGAATACAAGGGAGAAAGCTACGAGCAGAGGAATACAAACTCCACCAATCGCAGCAGAACCAATCAGTCAAGCCCCTCCAGAACAAACCCAAGATCAACAATAAACTCAATAGACCACAGAGACAACACCCATCTCTGTGGAATCAAGTCCTAAAGAAACAAATATTCCAGAAGCTGATCAGCAACCCACAGAGGCAACAACCACCCCTGTGGTAACCATTTTGGAAGAAAGTCCTTCAACAGAAAAACCCCAAAGCATACTAAGAAGAAAGTCGATTGCCACCAAACCAAAGAGAGCAATGACCTCTGCTTCTGATGTTCTGAGAAAAATGCACGACACAATGACTGAACGAATGGCGCAGAGAGAAGAAGAAAGGCACAAGTTCGTACTAGCGTTCAAAATGGCAAGAAGATTCAATGTCGAAACTTCAACAACAGAAACTGAGCTCACAGAAGAAGAAATCAAAGAACCTCCAACAGAGGTTACAGAGCAACTCAAGCCAACAGAACCATCGCCACAAAAGTCCTCTAAATCACAAATGTCAAAACCTACAGAGGCAACCCCCATCAAACCAACAGAAGTCCCAACCTCCAAATCTACAGAAGCAACAGCCTCTGCCCCGCCAAAAGGAAAAGACAAGGGCAAAGGAATACTGACAGAAGAGCCTAAGAAGAAGAAATCATTACCAAAGCCTACAGAGAAACTAATGAAGAGTGCGTTTGATGCCTTTCAAACTCCAAAGCCTGAAGAAGTTGACTGGGCATATGGATTGAAGCCTCTGTCAGACATTCCTCTAACTGGTAGAGCATCAGAAGTTGTTCAAGAAATGGAGAGTCTCAGAAGACAAGTACCACAACCGGGTCCAACACATGAAGAGATGGAAGAAGTGGTATACAAATACGTCTATAAACAATCCTTTCAGACCAATCATCCTACAGATCATGTGACATATCCAAGGATCAGAGAAGAATTTGAGAACATCTTCACAAGGACAAAGCCAAGAACCAAAGCAGATGTCTTCTCAATCCACAAGATCAAAAAGGTAATCTTCTGCAGATTCTCCTTCACAAGAACCTATCCAAGGGTCAGGTACAATCTTTACAGAGTCAGAAGAGAAAACAATTCAGAGACCACCTTCGCTGATGCTGACCTAAGAAATATCAATCCTTATGATCTACCTGACCTTCTTCAATGGACAAAGGACAACTACAACACATAGCCAAACACCAGAGCCTATCAGGTGTTGAGAAAAGCGATGAGGGAAAAGCTTCTGCTCTACAGCATGATAGATTTCCAGCTGGGAAAGGATCTTGGTCTCAAGCATCTGGATTTACGACCACCAGAGGATCGCTGCCCACCGGACGCCGTACCTAACTCAATCATCACAGAACCACGATTTGGGTTAGTATTTCAAAACCCACAAGGCGAAATTAAACTGTTTGTATGCATGGACTGTCAGAAGTACGCAACTAGTACTCTGAACAAATTCAGAGCAAGCCTTGTGAAATACAGAGGTACAGAAAAAATGGATAGAGATGCTGCAGATACTTTCATCAGAGAGATTGATGCCACAATCCGCCTAAGAGAACTCTGCATCAGTTTCTACAAAGAGATCAGAAGAGTCGGAAGAGACAACAGAAGCTACAACGATTTCAAAGATGCCAAAATCTGATTCTCAAACCTCAAATCTCTGCAAAAACCAAGTCAAAAGTTTATCTTTCATTGTACTCAAATGTAAAATGCCTCTGGCATATTTATGAATGAAAGAACTTTCGAGGTATTGTTTAACCTCTGTCTTATCTAACTTAGCCTAACTAAACTCGAAGTTAAATTTTATATTTTTCACTACTTAGGGGGGGATTGTTAGCTTCAATCTTCCTAATCATAGAAATATTTAGAAGTAGTGAAAAAAGGCTAAGTGAAGAAAAGCCTCTTATAGAGGCTCTGCCGAACTCACCGAGAGATCAGGGTCAAGAAGCTACAGAAGCAACAGAAGGGTCCTACATAACCTCTGTTGGACTTAAAGAAGACTCAAGACTCGGAAACAAAAGAAGACTGCTCCACAGAGGACCAGACCGCAGAACCTCTGTAACTCATTACAGAGCCTCTGTGGTCTTCAACAAAGACTTCAAAGATATTATTAATATCTTGCTACTGTTACAGGACCCGTTCATCAACTTGCATGGTAGCATGCCCTGTCCAACGTCGACGTGTCAAACTCTGATTGGACTCAATAGGGCTTAGTACATAATAGACGTCTGCTGCATTAAATGCAATACAACACGTCTTACTGTTCATGCCGCTCTTGCAACTGTTCACGACATCCGTTCAACTATTCATCAGTACCGTCTGAATAGTAGCATATGCTTTATGGTCCCCTTTAGAGTAGTATATAAGGAAGACTCATGTTGAGTTCTTCCTTATCACTGATTATTATTATCATCAATCACATATAAATCGACCATCATAAGAACACAAAAAGCTTATTCACCTTAAGAGTCATACCCTTTTTGAAGCTTTTCTTACTCTTTGTTCTTAAATCTGTTCTTAATATATATTCAGTAAACTTTGAAATATTATTTCCTGTTCATTGTTTATTTATATTTTGGTCTAAATCTATCAAACTTATCTGTTAGTTCTTCAAATACGCTTCCGCATCAAACATTAACTTGAACTAATAGATCTGATAATCTTGTATAAGCAAAACGGGAACCAACAGGGACTTCGGAGCGAGGGAGGATGATTCGCTGATCCTCGAACTTCTTGATCATTTCTTCTCTCATTTTCTGATCCTCTTCGCTTAGCTTTTGAGGATCTAAGGAAGGTCTGTTTTTGTGAGAGAGAAGTTGTTCTTCATGTTCATCGGTCTTAGTGATTAAATCCAAGACTGGGATTATTTCGTCAGCTCTTGTGGCTGGGATTATTGTTGGTGCAGCAGTGGGGACTTCAGCTGGATCCTCAAGCAGGGGAGAGGACTAGCTGAAACACAACGATCGTTTATGTAAGATTATGGGAAGAAAGAGATAGAGAAAAGAATGGGGTTTAAGTGTATAGAGGTTTTATGTTTAGAAGGATTGAGATTGAGAAGGGATAGAGAAGGGATGCAGTGTAAGGGAAGAGAAGATATTGTACCTGACAAACTGGCTTCATCTTAAGGATGTCCAGATTGCCTTCTGCAGCGAGGCCTTTGTTTTTGCCTTTGTCAGCTTCAGACGCTGCAGGCTTTGTCTTGGTCGTCTCCCCTGATGGTTCTTTTATCGAAATCCCTTTCTCAGGGACCTTCTTGGGCTCAACGAAGAAGAAGTCATCATCATCATCGTCATCATCATCATCATTTTTATGAGTTGATGATGGTTCGTCGTCAGAGATGTCGACAGCTTCATCGTCTTCAGCTTCTTCTTCAGACGCGTCCTCATCAGCGTAGGGTTCGGTCACATCAGCAGCAGCTTCAGTTTCCTCATCGAGTTGCTCCCCCTCAAGAGCAGAGGGAGTTTTCTCGGTTCCCTCAGGGTTTTCAACTCCCTGAGGTTGTGAAGCAGCAGCAACATTTTCATTTTTCTCCCCCTCCGAATTATGGGGAAGATCTTCAGCTTTCTTCTCCCCCTCTTCCACATTATGAGTGGGGGAGGAAACAGATTGATCAGCAGCAACAGCAGTCATAAGATTTCTGTCTTCCAGGCCAGTAAGTCCCATGAAGGTTTCAATCACAACTATTCTTGCTTCTAGGCTAGAAATAGTAGGACTGATCATTTGGAGATCCTCTCTATCGGCCTGAGTAAAGTGAGACTTTGGGGCATCCAGGCGATTGAGTATCTGCTGAAGGAGATCTTTGACCGTGGTGACCTCACCGTTAAGAGTACCAACCTCTGTCTTCAATGATGTGACTTCATTGGACAGAGTGGTGAAGTTTGTTGCGAGGGTGGTGTTGGTGAGGTTGAGATTGTTGACGTTTGTGGAAGTTTCAGCGAGAGTGGTAGCAAAAGTTCCTATGATGCCATCCACCTTCTCCATATCAGCTTTGGAGGCTTTCTCATCAACGACCTCGGTCAACTTTTTGAGGTTCTCTCCAGCGTCTGTAACCGCTGAAGAGTTTGTGGAGAGAGTGGTGTTGTAAGATTCCACCTTTGTTTCCAGGGCCTTCAGGGAGGTGTTGATATCCCCCAAATTAGGACCTGAAACAGTTATTAACTTATGAACAGAGGAAAGCTCAGAAGTTTGGGGTTTTGAGATAGGAGTAGGTTGAGTTATGGGTATACCTGCAGGCGGGTTGGCGAAGTTATCGAAGCCTCGTAACCCTGAATGGTATTCCATGTCGCCTTCGAGAGTGCCTTGGTGCATGGAGGTGCCTGCAGATCCTAAGTTTGTTTCCATCATCGCATGTAAAGTATCAAGAGCTGAATCATGAACGATGACGTTGGTTCCTGAGAACGGTTGTAAATTTGGTAGAGTGTCCAAAGAGAAAGTGGGAGGAGTGAAGGATGAGAAGATTGGTTGGGTGCAGGGTTCAGCGTTGGATCCGCTGACAATCACTTCAGTCTGTAGAGAGGCTGAAGGAGGTGGGGTCAGTTCCAAGTTTATAACCTCAGTGTTTAAAGAAGCTGAGGTCGGGATGGAAGGGGTGGCTTTAGCAGCTGTGGCAGAGCGTACCACGAAACTATCCAGCGACTCTCGTAGAAGATGAGTCGAGGAGTCTTCAGCATGTGAATGCTTGGAGGGTTGCTCCTTGGTTTTCTTGATCTTTTGAGAATCAAGTTGGGTAGTAGAATGTTTCCTTTTACGAGAAGGAGTGGAGGGTGAAGCCTGGGTATCAGCGGTGGGGATTACCACTGAAGTAGCTGCAGAAGTAGAAGAAGGAGGATTGAGAAGAGGTAAGAGAGTAGAGAGACGTACCTCATTTGGCATGGGGCTGAAGTTGAGCACCTTAGGGCCAACCTGAGAGAGTCTCAGATCACCTTCTTTTGGGTATTTGACCCCAAGTCCTTGTAGAAAGACGGCGCTGATGAATCGGGGATATGGAACCCATGTTGGTCTATCAGCCATGTCTACTCTGAACGCAAGATCATCGTAGATAATCGAGGTCCAGTCAACACGGAGACCTTTCAGCAATGCATAGCCCATTGCTTGCTGAGGTTGAGCGGCTTGATCAGAGGAGCCGGACTTCGCTGTCATGCAACTTATCAAGTGGGCAAAGATGAAGTGCATCTCGCTCGGTATTTTGGACTTCTTGATCAGGGTCAGCTTCTTCTCAGGTTGTTTATCCCTCCCTGTTTCCCATACGTAACCCATTGCATCAAAGAATGCAGTGATGGCTTCCCTATCAGCATGGTTTTTGTGGTTAGGCAGAGGGACAAAGGGTTTTTCTTTGGTGGCAGTGGGTAGGCTGAGTGCACGCCTGATAATGGCAGGGTTGATTTTGGTTGTGCCAAATTTGGTGTCACAGAGAATGACATCAAGGAGTTTCTTAGGGTCTTTGGGTGAAGGAACCTGAGCTGTTCTGGCAGTATACCAGAACTGAGATAGGAGGAATTTATGAGCAGGGGGTACGAAGGTTAGGGCTTTGGATAAGCAACAGGTTTTCAGAAAATTCACAGCATCATCCAGATGCGTGACTTGCTTTCGAGGAGGAAAATCGAAAAGCGCATAGAGGTTGTTGTTGTTGAAAGTTACTTTCTCAGGTGTGAACTTCACTTGAGGAGCTTTGGGGAGAGTCAGTTTCTCAGCAGTAGGAGCAGCAGTAGAAGATGCCATTGCTGTTTTATCATGTCAACCAAAGAATATAGATAAAGAATACACTCTTAATGTGGAAAGACATTCCAAAATAAGATGGTATTTATTTTTGTCCATTTCATTCAGACCAAAAATGTCTTAATGAAGATTAGGGTTTTCTAGTTTTGACAAAAAGAGACAAGAACTAGTGAATGTCTTATTTTCCAGTTTCCTTTAGAGATAAGGATTCTGGAAAAACATATGAAGAACAAGTTTAAGATTTTAGATTTAAACTTGAAGAACAACCATGAAGATTATGTTTATAAAATCATGAAAGAAAATGATTTCATTTTAAAAAGTTCTTTTGTTTGATCTTGTAGAAACAATGAGAAGATCAGAAACAAGTTAAAACATGTAAATAATAAGAATATTAACCTTGTTGTCGAAGAAGAAGATGAACAGTTCCTGAAACGAGAATTCGAGAATTCGAGATGCAACAGTAAATCTTTTCTTGAAGAAGAAGTTGTTCGCGTAAAGGAAAAATATAAACCCGAATGTGTTTATATAGTGAGATTAGAGAGAGAGAGAAAAACTAGAGCGGGAAAGTTTTTCATCATGACACGGACACGTGTTTGCATTTGATTGGATGGTAAACGAAATATGCAAACGTGTGTCAGAAAAAGAACGTGCCAGGGTTTATCCGTTTGATTACGTCACAAACGTCCTTTCATATTTTAGGATGTCTCTGAGGTTTTTGAAAAAACTCAGGGACATTTTGAAAACATGAAGCACTGAATAGAAATATCAGTGTTGGTTTTAGAAATTTCAAAGTATTGTTGATAAGAAAGAGATATTCAACGATACAATTTGTTTCGAAATCTTGCATTCATTTGCGAACGTCAGCGAGTAAAGAGAAATCATACCTTAACATCAGCAAATCAAGTTTGTTCAGAGAGAAGATGATAGAATGGGTTATACAAGTTGGTTTTATCCTGTCGCTGATCAAATGCGAATCTTTGAAGATTTTATTCTTCAAAGTTCAACATTCCAAGCTCGCTGATGAGAAAGTTAAATCTTGTCTCATCAATAGGTTTGGTGAAAAGATCAGCTAACTGAAAATCAGTTGGGATAAAGTGAAGTTCTATATCACCATTCATCACATGATCTCTGATAAAATGATACCTGATTTCGATGTGTTTGGTCTTTGAGTGTAGTACTGGATTGTTGGCTATAGCAATGGCACTTGTGCTGTCGCAATAGATTGGAATTTTTTAGAGCTGAAGGTCATAGTCCAGTAGTTGATTTCTCATCCACAAGACCTGAGAAAAACAGCTTCCAGCAGCTACGTACTCAGCTTCAGCGGTGGAGGTGGACACTGAGTTTTGCTTTTTACTTGTCCAACTCACCAACTTTCCACCCAGGAACTAACAGCCTCCTGTGGTGCTTTTCCTATCCATGTTGCAACCTGTAAAATCACTATCTGAATAGGCGATTAGATCAAACCCTGAATCTTTGGGATACCAAAGACCTAGGTTGTGAGTACCCTTAAGGTAACGAAAGATTCGCTTTAAAGCGATCATATGAGATTCCTTAGGTTCAGCTTGATATCGTGCACACAAACAGGTTGCGTACATAATATTAGGTCGGCTAGTTGTAAGATACAAAAGAGAGCCAATCATCCCACGGTACGTCGTGACATTAACAGGTATTCCAGAAGAATCCTTATTTAGTGTCAGCGGCGGTGCCATAGGGGTTTTCATAGCTGAACTCTGAGTTAAATCAATTTTCTTCAGCATATCTTTAACATACTTTCCCTGATTAATGAAAGTTCCCTTTTCATTTTGTTTTATCTGAAGACCAAGGAAATATGTTAGCTCACCCATCATGCTCATTTTATACTCTGCTTTCATTCTATCAGCGAAACGAGTACAAATTTCAGGGTTAGTAGAACCAAATATAATGTCATCAATATATATCAGAACAAGAATAATATGACCTTTTACTTTCCTGAAGAATAGAGTCTTATCGATTTAACCACGCTCAAATTGTTCAATATGAAGATAAATAGAGAGAGTGTCATACCATGCACGAGGAGCTTGCTTTAAGCCGTAAAGTGCCTTATCCTGTTTATAAACATAACCTGGATGCTTAGGATCTGAGAATCCTGGAGGTTGTTCCACATAGACTTCTTCATTCAGCTTTCCATTGAGAAACGCTGACTTAACATCCATTTGATAAACTTTGAAGTCTGTATGTACAATGTTGGCTAAGAATAGACGAATAGATTCTAGTCTTGCGACTGGAGCAAATGTTTCGTCATAGTCTATACCTTCCTCTTGTCTGTATCACTGAGCAATAAGACGAGCCTTGGTGCGGGTTACAGTTCCATGTTCGTCCAACTTGTTTCGATAGACCCATTTAGTGCCTATCACTGTCTTGTCAGTTGGTCTTCGAAAAAGATTCCAAACTTTGTTTCTTTCAAATTCAGTCAGCTCTTCTTGCATATAGCTGACCCAGTTTGGATCTCTGAGGGCATCATCTATTTTCTTTGGTTCAATCAGAGAAATAAAGTTAACAAATAAACAAATATTACATGCACTTCGTCGAGTCCGAACACCAGCGTTTGGATCACCAAGAATTTGATCAATAGGGTGATTGACAGTTCATCGTTGAGCCGGAGTATGAGTCGCTGACTCAACTTAAACTGGAGGAGCTGAAGATGAGGCTTCAGCAACTTCTGGAATATTAGCCAAGAAAGGAGTAGGTGCAGATGTCATTACATTCACTGATTGTTAAGAAGTAGATGGTATATCTGAGACATTTTGTTCAGAAGCAGGCATAGTGTTTAGAGGAACAGCTGAGACCCATGATGTTTCAGCTTCACTATTCTGCATGTTTGGGATGATAGTAGGACCATCATCTTCAACGGTATGAGTATGAGGAGTGGGAATATCTTCTGAATCACCAAGATGTGAAAACATCCATTGATTCAGTTCTTCAGTATCAGCAGAAGGTCTAGAATTTGCTGAATGGGATTCGTCAAAGGTGACGTGAATCGTTTCTTCTACAGTCTGTCTTCTACGATTGAAGACTCTGAAGGCTTTGGAGATTGAAGAATATCCAAGAAAGATTCCATCATCAGCCTTAGGATCAAACTTTCCAAGGGCATCTCTGTTGTTCAGTATGAAACACTGACATCCAAAGATGTGAAGAAAGCTAATTGAAGGCTTTCTCCCATGAAAAAGTTCATAGGCTGTCTTTTTGAATCTTTTGACTATCAGCGACATGTTTTGCGTAAAACAAGCAGTGTTGACAGCTCCTGCTCAAAACTGAGTAGGCAGATGAGAATCGCTGAGCATTGAACGTGCAGCTTCAAAGATAGTTCTATTTCTTCTTTCAGCGACTCCAGTTTGTTGCGGTGTTCTCACTGAGGAAAAGTTGTGAGAAATACCCTTACTCTCAAAGAAGGAATCAAGAGAACTGTTTTTGAATTCAGTTCCATGATCACTCCTTATTGAGCGAACGGTCATATTGTTCAGGACTTCCATTTTCCTGACAAAGGTGATGAGTTATTCAGGGGTGTCACTCTTAGAACGGAGAAACATTACCCAGGTATAGCGAGAGAATTCATCAACTATGACCAGTGTATGATTCTTTCCAACGATGGATTGTTTGTTAATAGGGCCAAACAAATCCACATGAAGAAGGTGTAGAGGAGATGACACTGAGGAAACTTGCTTAGACTTGAAGCTTGCTTTGGTCTGCTTGCCTTTCTCACACGCTGAACATAAGGACTCTTTGGCATATGAGTGTTGAGGTAGACCAGTGACTAACTCTTTAGAAGAAAGAGTATTCAGTGTCTTGAAGTTGAGATGAGAGAGCCTCTTATGCCATAGCCAGTTGACATCAGATGAGGCTTTTGAGAAGAAATAGGAGTTCTTAGTGGTTGTTGAGTCCATGTTTATAACGTAAACATTTTCCAAACGATAACCGCTGAGAGCTATCTTCTCCTTTTTGTCAGCGACAAAGCAGGATTCCTTAGTAAAGATTACTTTGTTATCCATGTCGCAAAGCTGACTGATTCTTAGAAGATTATGCTTCAGCCCTTCAACATATGCGACTCTTCTGAAGGTTGTTGTACCATTAGAGAGTACACCAAACCCCTGGGTATGTCCTTTTCCGTTTCCACCGAAAGTTACATAGGGACCCTTTTCTTCCTTATATTCAGTGAGCAGGTTCTTCTTACCAGTCATGTGTCTAGAGCATCCGCTATCGAGATACCAGATACCCTTCTTAACCTGCAAACAAAGGAAGATTAGTTTGACTTGGGCACCCATTTCATCATGTGTACACACTTGTCAGTGGAGGTAGATGGAATGGAAGGTTCAGCATTCTTCGCAGCATTTGAAGATTCAGCTTTATCAGTCTTCACTTTGGTTAATTTCTTAACCTCAGTAGTCTTCTTTGCCTTGGGGGCAATAATCTTCACCTTAGCTATCTTTTCAGCTTTGGTGGCTGTAGGGCACTTACTAGCAATATGATTTGTATGTCCACAGTGATAACATTTCCTATAACTAAAAGTAGTTCTAGGACCATTTGCATGCTTAGCCGTTAGTTTTAAATGAGCAGGGCTAGCACAAAGTATACCTTTGGCATTGGAAATGAGAGGAACTTTCAGTTCTTCAGATTTCTTACCAGTTATATCCACTTTAAGTCTAGGAGTAGATCGCTGAATAAATCCAGGGATCTTGTTCTTAGAAGTAAAGGGATAAGTCGCTGAAGCTTTAGGAGCATTCAGCTTAGGTACACAAGTACCCTTATGAGGTTTTTGGTTAAAAGCAATTCCTTTACCTTTGTCTTTAGAGACTGAGGTAGGTTTTGGATAAACAATTTTCTCTTTACCTTTAGAAGTTAAGGTAGAGATTTCCTCAGGGATGGGAGGTTTTGAAGAGGAACACTGAGATGAGAAAGTGTCAGGGATTGAGGATACGAACATTCCAAACTTAAGCATGGAACGGTCAGTGGTTGGTTCTAGAGTATCAGCTTTGTAACCGAGACCACGTTTATCACTCAGGGGAATCTGAGACTTTATTATCTCATTTATCGTTGTTGAGCATTTATACCATCCATCAATAGTAGTTTTTTCAGCTTTTAATGCAGCGATAGCTTCTTCACGTTCGATTTTGACTAGCTGATTTAAACGAATTTGATCTTTAAAATCTTTTTCAATTTTAGAAAGCTTTTCTATTTGAAGGTGACAGTTTTTAAGCTGTTCAACGAGATCAAGGTTTTGATTTTCAATAACAGTTTTGCCATTCATGGCTTCATATAAACTTCTGGTTAAGAGATCGATTTTTCGAAGACTATCAGCTTCATCAATATTTAAAATATTGGTAAAGAAGGAAGGTGATACCTTAGTAGCAGAGGTTGAAGTAGAGGGAATGTCAGAATTTTATTCCTCATCTTCAAGTTTGGCCATGAGACATAGATTGGCTTCACCATCATATTCAGAGTCAGATGATTCTTCTTCGTCAGAGGCAGCCCAATCATAGTCAGCCATCAGGGCTTTGCCTTTCTTCTTAAAGGTTTTCAGTTTGAATACCTTTCTTTCAGCTTTTTGTATTTTTCATCTCTAGTCCCGGGAGTAAAGTTTTTCTTGGGAAAAGCTGAGGATCTAGAGACTTTCTTTGACCTTCACTCGCTAGCAAAATGTCTTATCTTTTCACAGTTATAGCAAGTAGCAGTAGCCTTATCAACAGGGGTTGATGATCTTGGCTTGTCAGTAATAGCAAGAGGTTTGTTCTTTCTGAAATTACTCTTTCTAGCAAATCTCCTAAACTTATTAGCCAGGAATGCCAGAGTTTCATCATCATCTGAAGCGTCAGAATCTGATGAACGTTCAGAGTTAGTTTCCAACTCAGTAACAGTGATAGTAGATCGCTGAGTGGAAGGTAACTCTGAGAGTAAAGCAACATGGGTGCTTTTGGAATCTTTTACAAGATTATTCTTAAGATGACTCGATTGCTCATGATTAAGCATAGTGCCATATAAGGTAGAAAGAGTCATGGATTTTAGATCCTTTGACAGCTTAGAACACATTGAATAACTGTCCCAGCTTTCAGGTAAACATTCTAAGAATTTTGTCAGTACTTCAAAGTTAGAATATTCCTTACCAACAGTTTTCAGATCTATTATTAAGCAGTTAAAACGTTGGTGTACTTCAGAGAGAGATTCATTCTTACCACAAATGAAGCTTTCGTACTGTCTTACCAGGTTGATCTTACGTGAGTCCTGGACTTCAGAAGTAACTTCATACTGAACACAGATTGTGTCCCACATGGCTTTGGAGGTTTTCAGGTTCATGACGGAATGGTAGACTTCGTCAGGAAGAGCCATGGAAAGAATGGATCTGGCTTTAGTGTCGATAGCCACTTTCTTCTTATCTTCATCAGTCCACATATGAATTTCATTGGGAACCAACCTTTCTGGAATAGCAGCTCTATTCTTAGCGACTGGAACTTCAGGATCAATTCTTACAGGAATATATGGGCAGTTTTCAAGATAGTAAGGCATAGTAGAGTCTACACCTTCTAAGAAGAGAATCATCCTATTTTCCACAGATTAAAGTTATCTCTGGAGAATCTAGGGGGTTTTGCAAGAGAACCGTTGTCAATATAGTTTGTGTTTGTGTTGGTAGCCATTTTAAGAAATAGCAAGGAAGAATAGATTAGTATAGATAAAATCTTGTTTATGAGATTAAACAAATATTCTCTGATACCACTTGTTGGTCCCGAAGGGTTATACAAGTTTGTAGAAGGGGGGGGGGGGGGGTTGAATACAAACACACGATTTTTACTTTCTAAATTGTTTATTAACAAATCTTAAAACAATTTACAAATAGTTGCGGAACAAGATTAAGGATTAACCTAATCTAAACAAGTTAAGAACACTAAGTTTCTTGCACTAGAATAAATACAGAAAGGAGATAAGGAAATTACGAGTAATAACCTAACACACAGTAGTAAGGAAGAAGAAGATGGCCCGAGCACTTCATTTCTGAAGTAGGGTTCTTCTTATATAATGCATGGCAGTATTGTTTTACACGTGGCAGCAGCTGAGTGGTTGAATGTCATTGACCTTTGTAGACAACCTTAGTAGCCGCATGGTGCACAGTGTAGAATCAGAGTTTGTTGTACGATCATAGACAAAAGGGATGTCCGTTCTGACAGTTTGTACGGAGACGTGCAAGGGAGGTAAGAGAATAGTACTTTGTAAGGAGACTTCATGATCAGCTTTTGTTGAATCAGTACTTTATCAGCGAATGATAAAGCTCAGCGATGGCTAAAGTCTTCTACTTGATACTTCACGTTGAATGGACAGGTCTTGCTTCGCTGATTTCCGCATCAGTTCATTAGTAGACTTGTCGCTGGTTCTTGGGCTTGATCTTCGACTTCAGCGTAGAACCTTTGTTGACGTGAAACTTGTCCTCAGTGATCATAAGTAAACAACTAAACTATCAGCGATCATCACAGAGACTGAACAAGCTCAGAGCTACTGGATGAACAGGGTTCGCTGAATGTCTAATCTAAAGAGCGAGAGTTCCTCTCAGCGGTACTGTAAAGTCTTAGTACTTATCAGCGATAGTGAAACTCTAATACATATTGTTTACTTACAATTTTCACTAAGTGTTAAAGAGAGGGTCATTATCAAATCACTGAGGGTTTGGATCAACACCTTTGTTGACGTGAAACTTGTCTTCAGGGATCATAAGTAAACAACTAAACTATCAGCGATCATCGACAAGGCTGAACAGGCTCAGAGCTTATGGATGAACAGTTTCGCTGAATGTATAATTCAAAAGAGCATGAGTTTCCTATCAACGGTACTGTAGAGACATAGTACTTATCAGCGATAGTGAAACTCTAATACATATTGTCTACTTACAAATTTCACTAAGTGTTTAAAGGGTCATTATCAAATCACTAAGGGTTTTGATCAACACTTTACCCCCTTGATCTTTTCAGTTTTTAGTAGATTGTTGACTTCGTCATTAATCACCTTATTTCGCTCTAGATCGAACTTCCGGAATTTATGCTTGACTAGTTGAACGAAGAATCGATGTTCAATTTATGCGAGATGAAAATAGGATCTATGTCGACCATATCATCATGCATCTAAGCAAAACAGTCGACGTTTTCTCTTAAGATTTCGATTATTTTTTAATCATGGGATCTAGCGACGCTCCTACAAACATGGACTGGTCAGGCTTGCTTTGATCCAGGACGACCTCCTCTAATTGGTAGTCATCGACAGTTTTAGAGTCATCCTGGACCTATAATTCTAGATGCTCTGCTTTCTAGGCTTTAACATCGTCTTGTAGCAATCATGAGCGGTCCTCTATTCGCTCTTGATCTCTTGAACCCCCCATGGTGTTGGGAACTTTTTTGTTTGGTGTAATGTCGAGGGGACGACTTTCATATCATGGATCCATGGGCGTCCAAGGATTACATTGTAATCCGAGGATCAATTGACGACATTAAATCCGATCTGCTTGTTGATTTCTTTTCGCATAGATTGGCAAGACAATCTCTCCGTTCGTACTGGTCCCATCTCCATTGATTCCGACCATGACAGTCGAACGTCGTATGATTTCCGCTTCGTCTATTCCATAGCCTTAATGGTTCTACGGAATATTGTTAGATCTGAAGGTTGTCAAAAACCTAAGTTTGTCAAAAACCTAAGTGTCAAAAACCTAAGTGTCAAAAACCTAAGTCTCGAAGTCAGAAAGTTTTTCAGAACATGAAAATAGGTTTAAGCTGGTTAATCAATAGCTTGAAGAGTTAAGAAAAAGTTTTGATGAACTTGAAAATGTTTTTTGTGATGTTGATTTTAAACTTGGAGAAGTTTTAAAAGAAAACAAAACTTATATCTTGAAAATAGAAGAGATTGAGAAGTTAAAATCTGAGTATGATGTTTTTAAGATTAAAGCCTTAGAGGAAAATAAAGAATTCTTTAATGAATCAAGAACCTATGCTCATGGTGAATCATCTAGAGTATCTACTAATTCTGCAAAGTTAAATGTTTCAGAAAAAGAAGAGTGCAAAGGGAAAGATGACTTGAAAAAGAATTCTGAGAAGATTTCCTTGAATACTACTTTTGAGCCCAAAATAAGTAGTTCTTGTAATAGATGCAATTGTAATCTAAATACTATCAATAAAAGTAAAAAGTCTTTTCATTCAAATTTATTGTCTCTTGCAAGAAAGAATCTTAAATGTGTTCAATGTGGTAATCAATCATTTCAACTTACTCATAAGACTCAAAATTCAAAAACATCTTTCAAATCAAAAGTAAAACAGAATTCAAACAAAAAAGACTGTTAATGTTTCTCAATCCCAACCTAAATTTTCAAGATGAAAAGAAATGATTTTTCAAAGAAAAAATATTCTGATTTCATAATAAATACAAGGAAAATTGTGCTTAAAAGAAAATTATGAATGGAGAGTTAAACGTACTTTTGTTAAATCTGTTATTGAAGCTAACAAAAAAGGACCCATTCTGATATGGGTACCTAAATCTAACTAACTGTTTTTGCAGGGTTGTCATGTGTGGTTTTTAGACTCAGGAGCATCATGACACATGACAGGTCAGAAATCTTCATTGACAAATTTCACAGAAAAAGCTGGAGGAGCAGTTAATTTTGGCAATAATAGTAAAGGGCATGTTAGAGGATATGGTGATTTAACAAAAGAAGATTTAACTATTCAAAAGGTGTTCTATGTGGAAGGATTGCAGCATAATCTGTTCAGTATTAGTCAGTTCTTGGATAGTCTTTGTGAGATCAAGTTCAGCATAAGAGGATGCTTAATTCTGAGTGAGAATGGGATAAAGGTGTTTTCGGCTAAAAGACACATGGATTTATTTGGGGTCAATTTTTAAAAAATTGTAGCATTAACTCTTGTATGTCTACTGTCAAATGCAACTGCCAATGAATGTTGGTTATTGCACAAAATATGTTCTCACTTGAACTTTAAGGAGTTAAGCAATTTAGTTGGCAAACAGTTGGTTAAAGGACTGCCAAAGATTAAGTTTGAAAAGGAGTCTTTGTGTCCAGCATGTAAGATGGGCAAAATGAAGAAAAGTTCTCATAAGTTGAAAATGGATTCTTCATGCAAATCACCATTAGAGTTGATACACATAGATTTATGTGGTCCTATAGCAGTTCAGTCAATGGGTGGGAAAAAGTACATGCTTGTCATTGTTGATGAGTATTCTAGATATACATGGGTTGAATTCTTAAGAGCAAAATCTGAAGCTGCAGAAGTATTGATTAACTTCATCAAAAGGATTCAAATATTTTTGCAACTCCCAGTTCAGAAGATTAGGAGTGACAATGGAACATAATTCAGAAATGAGACTCTTCAGAATTTTCTGCAAAGCACTGGGATTTTTCATAATTTTTCTGCTGTCAAAACTCCTCAACAAAATGGAGTTGTTGAAAGAAAGAACAGGACATTAGTTGAAGTTGCCAGAACCATGTTGGCATATTCCAATCTTCCAACCTTCTTATGGGTTGAAGCAATTGCCACTGCATGTTTTACTCAGAACAGAACTTTGATCAATAAAAGATTAAATAAAACTTCATATGAATTGATTAATAACAGAAAGCCACTAATAATTTTTTTTCATGTTTTGGCTGCAGGTGTTATGTTCTCAAGGATAGAGAAAATATTGGTAAACTTGACAAGAAAGCAGATGAAGGATACTTTGTTGGTTATTCTTTAACTTCCAAAGCTTTCAGAATCTACAACAAAAGAACAAAGATAATTATGGAAAACATTAATGTTACATTTGATGAATCAAGATCAAAGATTTATGATCAAGATAGTTCAGAACTCAATCAGAATAAGACAAAAACGAAGACTTCTGAATCAGATTCTAATCCTAACTGTTCAGAACTCGGTTTATTGTTTAAGGATGCTTTTCTGGTACTAACTTCTGAATCTTATGCAGATTATGACAATCCTAAAATGATTCAAGAGATGAAAGGAAGAAGCTCAGATGTCCAAGCAACAACTATAATATCTGACTCTGGTCCATCTGAAGAATGTCCAACTTTAATTGATACAGGGAGAATTCGAGGGATAATTAAGGGTTTTACAAATAATAATAAACGAATTCAAAAAGGTAAGCGAGCCCAAAAAAGACGTGGAGTTTGGCATCGGAAAAGAAACAAGTCATGAATCATAAACAACGATCGAAACGAGTTACAATTAAGTTGTAGGGGAAATGGCAGCGAGAATCGAAAGCAGCGAGAACCAAAACCAATACAGATCCTGGCTCCCTTAGTGGCGCGGGTTAAGCCGCGCCATGAGACGCGCACGACACTGCCATTCCATCCCAATTCCATGTTCCACGTGACCATCTCAAATCCATGTTCCTTTTAGTTTTCTTTGTTAATTTCCATTATTTAATTAATAGTTATTATCTTTTAGTTATTTATATTAGATTAGAATTAAGTATTAAGTTTCTTATTTATCTTTAATAGTTTAGTAGTTATCGTTTTATTGTTTTAGATTATAAATAGGGTATTTGGGTTCATTGTTAATCAGTTGATAAATTAATAAAGTTCTTATTTATAGAGTGGATTCTCTAGTTTTTCGTGTTTTACGTTTCGTAATTCTCGTTATCAAAAGGGATTTAGACGCTTGTCGATCTTTCCGCAAACCTACGCTGCGTCAAGTGGTATCAGAGCAGGATTCGCCTGTCTTTTCAGCATCATGGCAGATCAACAATTCGCTACCAAAGCAGTTTTGGTTGAGTCGGATGTGGCCTTATCCACAACACTCACGAACCTGACAGCAGTTGTTAATAGGCTTCAACCCAACATCGTCAACGACAACCGTCGGAGAAGAGACAGGTTTGAAGGACCGGCTAAGGCGCCATTTAATGGCAACCTTAACCGGGTCGATCCATCGAGTTCCGAATCCAAGGAGGAGGAGGAAGATTCCCAAGAAAAGATCCACGTCGTACTTCAACGAATACTCCTTTCGTCAAAGGAAGAAAGCCAACACGAAGATCTTTTCCGATCACATTGTTCGATACACAAAAAGGTATGTAACTTAGTTATCGACGACGGAAGTTGTGTGAACATCGTGTCCCAAAAGTTAGTCGATTACTTTTATCTACCCACTCAACCCCATGAAGCTCCATATTCTCTTGGGTGGGTGTTAGCTTCAATCTTCCTAATCAAAGAAGTATTTAGAAGTAGTGAAAAATAGGCTAAGTGAAGAAAGCCTCTTACAGAGGCTCTGCCGGACTTACCGAGAGATCAAGATCAAGAATCTACAGAAGCTAAAGAGGCGCGCTACAGAAGCTCTGTCATACGCGCAAAGAAGATCAATAACTCGGAATCCGGGGAAGACTGCTCCATAGAGGACCAGACCGCAGAACCTCTGTAACTCGTTACAGAGCCTCTGTGGTCCTCACAATAAGACTTGAAGATATTTACAATATCTTGCTACAGTTACAGGACCTGTTCATCAACTTGCATGGTAGCATGCCCTGTCCAACGTCGACGTGTCAAACTCTGATTGGATTCAATAGGGCTTAGTACATAATAGACGTCTGCTGCATTAAATGCAATACAGCACGTCTGACTGTTCATGCCACACTTGCAACTGTTCACGACATCCGTTCAACTATTCATCAGTACCGTCTGAATAGTAGCATATGCTTTATGGTCCCCTTTTGAGTAGTATATAAGGAAGACTCATGTTGAGTTCTTCCTTATCACATATAAATACAACATCACAAGAACACAAAAGCTTATTCACCTTAAAAGTCATATCTGTTTTGAAGCTTTTCTTACTCACAGTTCTTAAACCTGTTCTTATTTTATATATTCAGTAAACTTTAAGATATAATATTATGTTCACTGTTTATTTATATTTTGGTCTAAATCTATCAAACTTATCTGTTAGTTCTTCAAATACGCTTCCGCATCAAACATTAACTTGAACTAATAGATCTGATAATCTTGTTTAAAGCAAAACGGGAACCAACAATTGGTAT
This sequence comes from Saussurea involucrata, assembly GCA_033807775.1. Lineage (NCBI taxonomy): Eukaryota > Viridiplantae > Streptophyta > Magnoliopsida > Asterales > Asteraceae > Saussurea > Saussurea involucrata. The sequence continues at coordinate 81,191,156 of CM066319.1, forward strand.
CAGAGCAAAGCTTGATTTTCAATATCAAGTGATCCTCGTTTTACAACTTTTATCTGATAGATTATTTTCTCTCTTCATCACCATATTTCTGGATATTAGTTGTACCCAGAAATACTTTCAGATCTTCATACTCATAAATCCTCCATCAGATTATCCTTTTCTCAAAATGACAAATACCAATAACTTTTGTACTGCTGGCTCATTAACTAAACCTCCTACTCTTCTTAGAGATGAGTATCCTCAATGGAAAATAAGAATGGTTCATTTTTTTGAGGGTACTGAAAAAAATCTCAAACAATATCTTTATAATCTTCCTCCGGTTCCTATGATAACTATGCCACGTGTACCAGCTACTGATGAATCTCTTGAAATCCCTGAACATAAAAAACCTAAGCCAAAAGTAGACTGGTCAGATGAAGATAAGGCAGAAGATGAAGTTGCACAGAAAACGAAAAGAATATTAATCATGGCTATCCCCAACGAAATATTTCAATCTTTAGATGCATGCGAAACAGCGCACGATCTTTGGAAAGAATTAGAAAGACAACTGGAAGGGGGTGCTAAAACACAGAAGAACCGAAGAGCACAATACATAAACGAGTATCATGCCTTCAGAGCCTCTGCAACAGAATCTCTGCAAACAACATACGATCGGTTCAACTCTCTCATAAACAAATGCAGAAAGTCTGGTATTCACAGAACCACGGAAGAAAATAACGTCATGTTTCTAAAGAGCCTGAACGATGAGTGGATTCAGTTGTCTATGTCTTTACAAACAAATCAAGATCTAGACTCCTGGACACTCTCTGATCTCTATGGAACACTAGCCGCACAAGAGCCTCAAATAGCTCAAGCTAAAACACTAACCATCGTACCATACGTATTGGTTAGTAAATCAACAGAGGCTACGGACAGACCAAGAAATGAGAGATCTACAGAGGAGAAAAAGAAGATGGTAATGATTGATAGCGAAGAAGACGAGCTGATAGAGGAAGAAATAACTCTTGCATCATTAGCTAAATCAATGGCTCTATTGACAAGAGAGTTTAGAAATAACCAAAGGAATTCTGGTAGAAGAGATGATGGAAGAAGAGAAGAATCAAGTAACCAACAGAGGTCAGACTACAGAAATGATGACCAACAGAGGTTGAGCGACAGAAGCTACAGAGGAAATGACCGACAGAGATCAGATGACAAGGTAGGCCACACACAAGAATGCTACAAATGTGGTAAGCCTGGTCATTACCCAAACGAATGTCGAACAGAGAAAGGTGGAGACCAACAGAAGTCCGAAGATCGAACTGGAAACACCTCCCAAGGTTGTTTCAACTGCGGCAAGCCAGGTCATTTCGCAAAAGAATGCAGAAGTAGACAAAATCGCCCACAGAAGGACTCAACTTTTTACAAAAAGAAGGCTGAGTATTATGCGCAAAAATCCCTAATGGCGAACAGAGGGCATTCTGAGGCAAACAAGGAGGACTTCGAGTCAGACTCTACCTCTGACGATGAATTCCCCACCAATGCCCTGTTCTGTGGCATGGCAGAAGTTGACTCCGACACTGACACTGAGGTATCCATTTCAAACTCTACCTCAAGTATTAATATTGTAGATGATGATTTATTTAAACTTAACATTGAACTGAAAGAAGTAAATAAAAGCATTCAGAAAAGGCTAACCTTTAATGAGAGAGATGTAAGGCTTCTCACTCAAGAAAAAGCCAAAATCTTTGAAGAAAAAGACAAAATCTTTGAAGAAAAAGAAAAAATCGAAAAATATTGGAGCAAAAATGTAGATCCTTTAAAAAGGAAAATTTCTGATCTAACCTATGCTTTAAAAATCAAAACAAAAGAACTTTCAGTTTCAAGAAGTGAAACAACAGATATAAGAGGTCTCAAAGAATACTTTCAAAAAGAAAGAGAGGTACTTTGGCAAGATATTTTAAGAAGAGAAGTTTTACTTAAAAACTATAAAGATGCACAGAAGGTGTATGAAAAGGTAAACTCTCAAATAACAAGACGAGGTATAGGGTACAGTGATATTACCTTAGGAGTTGAAAATAAACAACTAAAACCTCTGTCTTCTCTATATGTTTTGGGAAAAACTAACAAACCAAACTTTCCAAACTTACTTTCTGTAAGTAAAAGGGTTAAAATCTCTGCAGAACCTCACTTGAGGAAACATACAAAGATGATCAATGTATGGTTTGAAAACACAGATTCATCATCTTCAACCTCTGTCAATAGAGGAATCAAACCAAAGAAATATCTGAAAACACAAGATCAGATTGGTATCTTTAAGTTTGGTAAACCAGAGACTCAAACACAGGTCGCTTTTTTCTGCATGATAAACGATGAAAATAAATTATCAGCAGAAGCTCCTGAGTTTAAACCCATCTTTTCAGAAGAAAAACTTGAAAAATCTATTGAAAAAGAAATTTTGGAAGTTTTGAAATCAAATGTTTTAGAAAATCTCAGTACATCTTCTATAGATCAAATTCTCGCTGAAAAGATCTCATCAGATACCTCTGCCATCTATGAAAGTCATTCTACAGAGGAAGAAAGCTCGTACGATACTTGCTCAGAAAATCCAGCCTCTGTCGAAAGAGATGACTCAACCTCTGTATATGAGGACGATTCAACCTCTGACGACTCAGAGACTGATTCTAAATCAGGGATAGTTCACTATGACACAGAGGATGTTAAAATCTCCTCTGAAGTTCTTAACAGAACTATTTCTCCAAAAGAGAAAATCACAGAGATACCTATCTGCCCAGATTTTTTGAACATGTATTTAAAAGTCAAAACCTCTGTTGAACTTGATATATTAAAGAAGACCTCTGTAGATCCTAAAAGTTCAAAATTTTCAAAACCTTTAAGGAAAATTAAAGAGAATCCCACTTGGCAAGAAAAGGGAAAATGGCCTGAAGCTAACAAATACTTTTCCTCTGTGACAGTGAAGAAAGATGTTCACCACAGAAGAGAGTTACAGAAGGCAGGAACTAAACAAGACTTTTGCAAACAACATTCTAGTATTCATAGATCTTCTTGTAATAGGAAATCTAATGTAAAGAAAGAGTGTAATGCCTCTGTGGCTCAGTTCAATGAATTCAATGAAAAGTTCAAACGAATCACGTCTCATATTCAATACTGTCATTGTTTTGATCTTATGTTCAAATTAAATAAACACTTCTCAAGTCCAGATTGCTTACTCTCCACTAAAATTCAAACTCCAAAGTCAAAACCTAGAGAGAAACAATCTCTTTCTACAAAGGATAAAATATATTTAAAGAATGCTAAGGCAAACTTGAAAAATTCTAACAATATTGGACCCATATGGATATGGGTACCTAAGTCTCTGTGATTGTCTTACAGAAGCAACATGTGCCAATTTGGTATCTTGACTCCGGATGCTCAAGGCACATGACTGGCGACAGAAGATTACTATCCACATACAAAGAAACACACGATGGTGGATCTGTAACTTTTGGAGACAACAAGAAGGGACACATCAAAGGCTATGGAGTCATACAGAAAGAAAATGTCTCTGTATACAAAGTTGCATATGTGAATGGCCTCAAACACAACCTACTAAGTGTAAGTCAACTCTGTGATACAGGATTCGATGTGTTATTCGAAAGAAATCGGATGTTCCAATCATCTTGATTAATCTAATGAAAAGAATCCAAGTTCTTTATGAATGCAGAATACAGAAGTTAAGAAGTGACAATGGCACAGAATTTAAAAACTGTGTCATTGAAGCCTATCTTTCTACAGAAGGAATATCACAGAACTTCTCTGCCGCTCGCACTCCACAACAGAACGGTGTAGTCGAAAGAAAGAATCGAACACTTGTGGAGGCCGCACGAACTATGCTATCAGCATGCGGATTATCAATGAACTTTTGGGCAGAAGCAATTTCTACTGCGTGTTATACACATAATCGTTCAACCATTGTGAAAAGACACCTCAAGACGCCTTACGAATTTCTTCACAAAAGGCGGCCAAACATCAAATTTTTCCATGTATTCGGATGCAAATGCTTTGTTTTAAACGACAGAGATTAGAGAGGAAAGTTTGAAGTAAAAGCTGATGAAGGCAAATTCATTGGATACTCTGCCACTTCCAAAGCCTACAGAACCTTCCTTACAAAGTCTCGCAAGATTGTAGAAAGCATTAATGTTTCTTTTGATGATTCATTCCAAATGACTTCTGAGCAAATCAGTTCAGAACTCGGAATTAAACGAAAATCCTCTGACATCTCAAGAACAAAAGAAGATTTGGATCTTCTATTTTTAGAGATGTTCCAAAATGACATTGATCCTTATGTTGGAACCATCAGAGTTTCTGAAGAACCATCCTCTGTCGGACAAAATCCTACAGGTATGACTCTAACTGGTCCAAATAATGCTTCATCTTCTTCTATAAATACTACAGAAGCAAATGCCGAAGAAGAAAATGCAGAAGATGAAACATCAAGAAAAACGACCACATAAGCTGCTGAAAAAAAAAACTCCACAATCCACAGAAGAACCAATTACAGAGGAAATCGAGGACCAAGACTATACGTCCTCAGAGGAACAAACTCCACCACCACTCATACCAATCATTCCACAAACGGTAGAATCAACTACCAAGGCACAAAGAACGACAGAGGCTACACAAGAAGAAACACAAGAAGCCTCTGAAGAAAGGTTCGATGACATTGATGATCATCTTCCACGCACAACTCAGTGGACAAAAAGCCATCCTCCAAGCCAAATAATCGGAGAACCTTCTGACTCAGTAAAAACCAGGTCTGCCACTGCTAATTTTTGTTTCTTTACTAACTTTATCAGTGTGATAGAACCAAAGAAGATTTCTGAAGCCCTAGATGACCCAAACTGGGTAGACGCCATGCAAGAAGAACTTCTGCAGTTTGAGCGTAACAAAGTATGGACTTTAGTACCTCTGCCACGAGGGAAACAGGACATTGGGACTAAGTGGGTCTACAGAAACAAGAAGGATGAAGATGGAGTGGTCATCAGAAACAAAGCACGATTGGTAGATAAGAAGAAGGCATAGACTACGATGAGACTTTTGCCCCTGTCGCACGGCTCGAAGCAATAAGAATATTCTTAGCCTTCGCAGCCCACAGAGGTTTTAAAGTCTATCAGATGGACGTAAAATCAGCTTTTCTCAACGGTGAAATCCAAGAAGAGGTTTACGTAAATCAGCCACCAGGGTTTTAAAGCTCAAAGTTTCCAAGGCATGTATACTACCTTGAAAAGGCTCTATACGGACTGAAACAGGCTCCAAGAGCATGGTACGAACGACTTTCTACCTTTCTTCTAGTCAATGGCTACAACAGAGGTACAACAGATACTACCTTATTCTATGAACATAAAAAAGGTGAGATAATGCTTGTACAAATCTATGTGGATGACATAATTTTCGGGTCTACTAATTCAGAAGAATGTAAAAGTTTTGAAAAACTCATGCAGAGTGAGTTTGAAATGAGTATGATGGGAGAATTAACATTCTTCCTCGGACTTCAAGTCAAACAAACTTCAGAGGGAATTTTTATAAATCAAGCCAAATATGTCTCTGACATTCTGTCAAAATATAACCTCTCTGATACCTCTGCAATGAAAACTCCAATGGCCATTGGAAATAAGTTATTCTTAGATCCAAATGGTATCTCTGTAGAATGCACTCTCTACAGAGGCATGATTGGATCTCTGTTATACTTAACAGTGAGCAGACCTGACATCATGCATGCCACATGTCTTTGTGCACGTTATCAAGCTAATCCTAAGAAATCACATTATGATGTTGTGAAGAGAATCTTTAGATACCTAAAGGGGACCAAAAATCTCGGTCTCTGGTATCCACAGAACTTTGGTTTCAGTCTTAAAGCTTATACAGATTCAGATTATGGAGGATGCATGCTCGAAAGAAAGAGTACCTCTGGGAGTTGCCAATTCCTAGGTGGTAAACTAGTCAGTTGGACCTCCAAGAAGCAGAATTGTGTCTCAACATCCACTGCAGAAGCTGAATACGTTGTTGCTGCTAGTTGTTGTTCTCAGGTTCTATGGATGAAAACTCAGCTAAAAGACTACGGCCACATCCTATTCAAAATACCCATCTTCTGTGATTCCAAAAGTGTCATTGCTATCTCTGCCAATCCTGTGCAACACTCAAAAACCAAGCATATCGATATAAGGTACCATTTCTTGAAACATCATGTTGAATACGGTACAATTGAAATGTATTTCGTACCAACAGAATATCAACTCGCTGACTTATTCACCAAAGCACTAGACGAGAAAAGATTCAACTTCTTGGTGGGTAAGTTAGGAATGATAAACATGGTGTGACAATCCTCTGTAAGTATGGCTTTATATTCTGTAAATATGTACAAATTTCCTTTATTTTTGCTTTAAATTAATTTATTTATGTATGTAAAAGGAAATTACTTGATCTACAGAGGTGATTAGATCAAGGGGGAGCAAAAGGGGACCCTGAAATGATCTAAAGAGATATCAAGGGAAAGCCAAAGAAGAATGTCGATGACTCCATATCGACAGAAGTCAGACATCACTGCCGAGAAAAGAAGAACCAAAAGGTATGTCTCTCGCACAAAAGGTATTATAAAACAGTTTTCTAGGAGAAGAATTGTCAAATATGTCCTAAATATACTGTGAATAACATTTCAAAAATCAAAAGCTCAAAAAGTTACACAAAATTCGAATTAGGAGAAATTTAAGGTCATAGAGCTTCTGTTGAGCTCAACAGAGGTTCTGCAAGAAATATGCTCTGTAATCGCAAATTAACCCTCTGTCGATCTTTTGGAATGTTATCTCGGAAACCGAAAACACAAACCATGACCTTCTCGAACAAACCGTTCTTTAATAACAGTTTTCTCGGACACAAACTTTCAAATATGTCCGAAAAACATCTCTTAAACCAAATCAAAAATTGGATGATCAGAAAATTTAATAAAATTTTTGTTATGAGATTTTTTCCCTCATAGAGCTTCTGCTGGCCCTCACAGAACTTCTGCAAGTTCCAACAGAGCCACAAAACCTCTGCGAGCAAATTTCTTGACTAAAAAAATCCTATTTGATCCTCTCCAATATCTTTACAAACGTTTTGGTTAAAGAAGAACCCTACAAAAGTCATGATAACAATGAGATATATGAAAAAGGGATAAACATCAAAGATTTTCAAGATCACAGAGCCTCTGTAAACTACAGAAGCTCTGTCAATCTATTTCTTGGGCATCTCTGTAGTAATAACGGTTACTTTTACTGAGAGTGAATTACATGTGGCTAAGAATAACCCCACGCGCCTAGCATTAATGGGCCGCGCACGACATCCTGTCATCCTCTGACATGGCCTACGTGTCCTATTTTCATTGGGCGTACATGAAACGTTTTCTGTGGAAAGTTGAACCCGCCGTTCTAACTTGAGTACGGATTCCAAATTTTAATCCATTGCCATATATTTTACTCTTTCGAATTCTACCGTTTTACCCTCATATAAAAACCAAGCTTACCCTCTCATAAACCTTTTACAAACTCTTATTCTTCTCCGGCGACACCCTGCAAAAACCTGCAAGTTTCTTATTCTCAGTACCAAATGGCTTCATCTTCTCAAGCTATCTCCCCTGCACAATCTCCGGCGACCTCACCAGAACACTCACCGGCTCATTCTGAACATTCAGAAAACCCCAACCTTGCCCAAAACATTGAACTAGAAGATTTCGGCGACTCAGCAGACTTTGCTCCGACAACACATCTGCAAAACTTCATAGCAAAGGATCACTTCGAAAAGGTACTACCAATCAAATCCAACAACTGCTATTTGGTCCCCTCACCCACTGCTTTCGGCGAAGCCCATGCCATTCTTCTGAACATAATGGAAAATCACATCCTCTTCCCTCTACTCTCAAGAACCCCAAAAAAAATACCAGTCAGATATCTGAACCAGTTTTGGCAAACCTGCCGATTTGATAAAGACGATTCTATTATCAAAGGGTACATTTCAAGACCCGACAAATCTGAACATCTTGAAATCAAGTTCAACAGAACAATGTTCTCACTTGAGTTCAACCTACCCACAAGGGGTCTTCTTGGTTTGAAGAAATATGCAGAGCAACCAACAGACGACGAGCTCTGTCGCTTCGTAGAAATGCTTGGGTACAACACACAACTACGGAAGAGAAATGACTTCTGCAGAGGCAGATTACCACCTCTGTGGAACACTTTGTTCTCTATTCTTAACAGATGCCTGACAGGGAAGATATGCAGTATTGACCAGAGCTCACATCAGATATTAACCATCATGTATGGGGTTTACTATGATCTACCATTGGATTACGCAACCATAATGATGCAAGAGATCATCAACACCATCGACAGAAAGAACAACACCAGAAGGGTCAAAGAAAATGATCCTAAGTTTCTACCACCTCTGCAATTCCAACGAATACTGGGAGTCTTGTTCGAACCTCTGTTGCTGATACAGAAATGGCCAATGGAAGGGCCAATTCCCAAACAGTTCCCAATGAGCAAAAATACCCCCACTGATCATGTAGATGGTTACTCACACTGCAAACCTCTGTCAAAGAAACTTCTGAAGTATTCCTCGAATAAAACCCTTAAGAAAGAGTATATACGCGATCATAGAACTCCTAAACCGAGTCCTATGACACCCCCGCGTTTAGGTGTCCCCCTAGGAACAATGATTGCAGAACCTCTTTCCACTCAAGAGGAAAGAGATAACAAATTAGCAAAACACATGGCTATTCAACTTAGCTTCATAGCCAAACGTGCAGAGCTCATGGGAAAGAAGTCCTCTTCAAAAACCTCTGCATCTACTCCAAAAGCAAAGAAGAGAAAAACTGCAGAAGGCACCTCTACAAGCGCCGCAAAAGATCAACCTTCACCTCCTCATGCCACAGAAATTGGCTCCTCTGTTCCTCCATCTTCCCCAAAACAGAGGAAGAAAAGAAAATCGAAAATCACAGAGGAAGGGGCACCAAAACCCAAGAGGAGGAAAACCAAAAAGAAGCATGGTAAATCACTTGAAAAGTTGGTTACCATTGCAGAAGAAGAAGAAATCGCAGAAGAAAGAACTGCAGAAGAAGATGCAGAAGAAGGGATGGCAACAGAAGAATATCAATCACCCTATCAATCTCCAGATAGATTTGCTCACCAAGGAGACCTGAACGACTTCCTACAGAACCCTGACATTGCCAACACCCTAAATACAGTAGGGTGGACGGCACAACCGCTCGAACACCACTCCCCAAAAGAACAATATTTCTCCATTTCTAGCATTGACACACATCTGCAAGAAGATGACACAACACTCAAAGATCAACCAGCTAACACACCTATTATCCTACAGAACCCCTTCATTCAACAAGGATTGGACGTCCACAGAAAGAGTCCAAGCACAAATACAAAAGAAGAAATAGAGGAAATAGACATGTCAGAAGAAGCTATCAAAGAACGGAATCAAAAGAACGCAACTGAGTGGAATAGAGAAAAGGTTAAGGAAATCATAGAGAAAATGGGAGAAAAAGAAAAGGGAAAAGAAAAAGATGCCGAAGTTGAAGAAGGCACAAATCCCTCACCCCCTCCCAGTGCAACCCACATATCTAACTCCGCAGGTCTAGCTGCAGAAGGAGTTATTGAAATAGAGCAGCACAACTCGATCCAAACCCAACCCAACCAGCCAGAAGTCACTCTTTCGACTTCTGCGCCCACAGAAACCGGGGAATCCATTCCTAGGGAGTCTCCTCAGAGAGACTCACCTATAGTTTGTGATCTATCGCCCCAGATCACAACAGAACACCCTACAGAGGAATTCGTTTCCTCTGCCACACACACACAACTAGGGCCAACACTTCTTTCAGAGAGAAGTAGTGAGCACAACGACGAAGAGACTCTAGACAAGTCTCCGAGTCAACAGAAGGATAATCTAGTACCCACCTCTGAAGTGGATCTAGACAATGTCATTCACAGAACTTCTGTAGAGTCTGAAGCACTAGATGCTTCTGCTCAAGGATCAGATGGAAATCCTTCCACCCCCATCGTACAAACAAGGGTGAACGAAGGTGTCCCAGGAACAGGGACTCACTCTGGAGACGGATGTGTTCCTCCAGAGGTTACACAAGGAACACAAGTATCAAGGGATGAGTTCCAAACCCTTGTCACCTCTGTGAACCAAACAATGAAAGAGTTGCAAAGCTCTTTCAAATCTTTTGCAGAGACAACATCGACGGCTATCCTAAAACTAAACACCAAAATGGACAATCTGTCCACAGAGGTGAAATCTGCCATCTCAGCGATGACGTCTGTGAAAAGTTGATAGCAGTAGGAGCAGAATTACCGAAGAAAACCAAAGCTTCTTGCAGAGCAGAGGTTAGTTCTGATAAGAGTCAGGATGATTCTGATGATGACCATCCTAGTCCATCAGATAATCCTGAGGGGGAGAATACAAGGGAGAAAGCTACGAGCAGAGGAATACAAACTCCACCAATCGCAGCAGAACCAATCAGTCAAGCTCCTCCAGAACAAACCCAAGATCAACAACAAACTCAACAGCCCACAGAGACAACACCCATCTCTGTGGAATCAAGTCCTGAAGAAACAAATATTCCAGAAGCTGATCAGCAACCCACAGAGGCAACAACCACCCCTGTGGTAATCATTTTGGAAGAAAGTCCTTCAACAAAATCAACAGAAAAACCCCCAACCATACCAAGAAGAAAGTCAATTGCCACCAAACCAAAAAGAGCAACGACCTCTGCTTCTGATATTCTGAAAAAGATGCACAATACAATGACTGATCGAATGTCACAGAGAGAAGAAGAAAGGCACAGGTTCACACTAGCTTTCAAAATGGCAAGAAGATTCGACATACCTCAATCCACAGAAACCGAGCTTACAGAAGAAGTCACCAAAGAACCTCCTACAGAGGTTACAGAGCAAAGAAAGCCAACAGAACCAATGCCACAAAAGTCCTCTCAAAAACATGTGTCAAAACCTACAGAGGCAACCCCCATCAAGCCAACAGAAGCACCAACCTCCAAACCTACAGAAGAAACAGGTTCTGCACCTCCAAAAGCCAAAGATAAGGGCAAAGCAATACTGACAGAAGAGCCCAAGAAAAAGAAATCATTGCCCAAGCCTACAGAGAAATTGATGAAGAGCGCCTTTGATGCCTTCCAAACTCCAAAGCCTGAAGAAGAGGACTGGGCATATGGATTGAAGCCTCTGTCAGACATTCTTCTAACTGGTAGAACTGCAGAAGTTGTTCAAAAGATGGAGAGCCTCAGAAGACAAATACCACAACCTAGTCCAACACATGAAGAGATGGAAGAAGTGGTATACAAATACCTCTATAAACAATCCTTTCAGACCAATCATCCTACAGATCATGTGACAGATCCAAGGATCAGAGAAGAATTTGAGAACATCTTCACAAGGACAAAGCCAAGAACCAAAGCAGATGTCTTCTCAATCCACAAGATCAAAAAGGTACTCTTCTGCAGGTTCTCCTTTACAAGAACCTATCCAAGGGTCAGGTACAATCTTTACAAAGTCAGAAGAGAGAACAATTCAGAAACCACCTTCGCTGATGCTGACCTAAGAAATATCAATCCTTATGATCTACCTGACCTTCTGCAATGGACAAAAGACAACTACAACACAGAGCCAAACACCAGAGCCTATCAACTGTTGAGAAAAGCGATGAGGGAAAAGCTTCTGCTCTACAGCATGATAGATTTCCAGCTGGGAAAGGATCTTGGTCTCAAACATCTGGATTTACGACCACCAGAGGATCGCTGCCCACCGGACGCCGTACCTAACTCAATCATCACAGAACCATGGTTTGGGTTAGTATTTCAAAACCCACAAGGCGAAGTTAAACTGTTTGTGTGCATGGACTGTCAGAAGTACGCAACTAGTACTCTGAACAAGTTCAGAACAAGCCTTGTAAAATACAGAGGTACAGAGAAAATGGATAGAGATGATGCAGATACTTTCATCAGAGAGATTGATGCCACAATCCGGCTAAGAGAACTCTGCATCAGTTTCTACAAAGAGATCAGAAGATTCGGAAGAGACAACAGAAGCTACAACGATTTCAAAGATGCCAAAATCTGATTATCAGACCTCCAATCTCTGCAAACCAAGTCAAAGTTTATCTTTCATTGTACTCAAATGTAAAATGCCTCTGGCATATTTCTAAATGAAAGAACTTTCGAGGTATTGTTTAGCCTCTGTCTTATCTAACTTAGCCAAACTAAACACAAGTTCAATTTTTTATTTTTCACTACTTAGGGGGAGATTGTTAGCTTCAATCTTCCTAATCAAAGAAGTATTTAGAAGTAGTGAAAAATAGGCTAACTGAAGAAAGCCTCTTACAGAGGCTCTGCCGGACTTACCGAGAGATCAAGATCAAGAATCTACAGAAGCTAAAGAGGCGCGCTACAGAAGCTCTGTCATACGCGCAAAGAAGATCAATAACTCGGAATCCGGGGAAGACTGCTCCATAGAGGACCAGACCGCAGAACCTCTGTAACTCATTACAGAGCCTCTGTGGTCCTCACAATAAGACTTGAAGATATTTACAATATCTTGCTACAGTTACAGGACCTGTTCATCAACTTGCATGGTAGCATGCCCTGTCCAACGTCGACGTGTCAAACTCTGATTGGATTCAATAGGGCTTAGTACATAATAGACGTCTGCTGCATTAAATGCAATACAACACGTCTGACTGTTCATGCCACACTTGCAACTGTTCACGACATCCGTTCAACTATTCATCAGTACCATCTGAATAGTAGCATATGCTTTATGGTCCCCTTTTGAGTAGTATATAAGGAAGACTCATGGTGAGTTCTTCCTTATCACATATAAATACAACATCACAAGAACACAAAAGCTTATTCACCTTAAAAGTCATATCTGTTTTGAAGCTTTTCTTACTCACAGTTCTTAAACCTGTTCTTATTTTATATATTCAGTAAACTTTAAGATATAATATTCTGTTCACTGTTTATTTATATTTTGGTCTAAATCTATCAAACTTATATGTTAGTTCTTCAAATACGCTTCCGCATCAAACATTAACTTGAACTAATAGATCTGATAATCTTGTTTAAAGCAAAACGGGAACCAACAGTGGGTCAACTATGGCTTTCAAGTTAGGGTCACGCAAACTTATCGGGTGCCCATATCAATCGGGAGACACTATCGAGAAGAGGTCCTATGTGATGTCCTTGACATGGACGCTTGCCACATTCTATTGGGTCAACCATGGCAAGTCGATAATCATGCAACCTACAAGAGCCAATCCGACATCGTACTATTTCGTTGGGGCGACCAAAAGATTGCCATGAGATCAGTTAATAGCTTCGATGAGAGCCCCAACAAGAAGAGCTACCACAATAGCCGTATTACAGACTCCATTTCGCCCCTAGTCAATCAACTGCCCGTTCCGAAAAGTCCACCGGAAAAGGAGGAAGTCTTGTCGGCCAAGGGTGAAGATAATGTCGCTCCTTTAGAAACAAAATCACACCATACCGACCCGGAAGAGCCGACGACAGATTTTGGGTCCCCGGTCAAAGAAACCGAAAAGAAGCTAACGGGAGACATCCTCGAGCCAACAAAACCGTTCAAGGTCGATGATTCCGAAGGTGATGTTCCCACTATTCAAGCACCCGCGGCTCCGGCTCAAAGTGCAATAATTCCCGGTAACGTTACTCTAATCTCTCACCCTTACGAGTTTGATAAAATATCGCTCGTATGGAAACAATCGCGACAACCTCCGTTGGATTTTAAAGATCGGTCGAAAATTTAAAATTTTGAAGACCGAGTTGTGCATCCAAGTGGTTTGACGAAACGCATGTCAGTCACCCTCACTTTTCAAGTGAGGGTGACTGACACATGGAGAATTCGAAGAATTCGAGGGATAATTAAGGGTTTTACAAGTAATAATAAACGAACTCAAAAAGGTAAACGAGCCGAATAAAGACTCGGAGTTTGGCATCGGAAAAGAAACAAGTCAAGAATTATAAACAGCGATCGAAACGAGTTACAATTAAGTTGTAGGGGAAATGGCAGCGAGAATCGAAAGCAGCGAGAACCAAAACCAATACAGATCCTGGCGCCCTTAGTGGCGCGGGTTAAGTCGCGCCATGAGACGCGCACGACACTGCCACTCCATCCCAATTCCATGTTCCACGTGACC